>OX276386.1:9086628-10336628 GCA_946251855.1 Alsophila aescularia | reverse complement strand
ACTCGTGTTATCAGCCTACGCTGTATATGCTTGGGTCTACACGATTTGTCAAAACCTGAAATATAGGCACGCTGAGCGAAGTGATATTTGATACTATCACTTGCCCATGGACCCGCTCTGGGTTCAAATTTGTGTACAAGTGGTCAACTAACGTTGAACTATCACCTACCACACGTGTAGGTGAGTTAATATGCTGTGAAAAATTATGTGATGTCAAAATGTCATTTAATTTTTTGCGAGATGACGATAGTCCACAAGATAGTCATAGTCATATTTATGTCACCTGCAATAATAGCATTGTGATTTTCATCATTAATTTTTGCTAATAATTTGTCAAGCAATACTAGATATTCATTAACATTAGTGCAGTTTGAATGATATATTCCAACAAGTAAGACATTATACTTAGGTACATGTACGGCGCATACGTCAAACAGCTCTAACAGACGGTTATATGTTCAACTGTATGATGTTTTTTTATGTATGTCGGCCGATATCTCCATCAATTGCGTACTGATTTTGAAAATTATTTTTTTGTTTGAAAGGGTATACTCTCCAAGTGGTCCCATATAAATTGTATCAAAATTGGTTCAGCAGTATTTCGAGAATAAATAGTTTTTTGAGTAAATCCATTCGATTTTGTGTTTATATTGCCTTTATTTTGTGTTTATCTCTAAGATTTCACAACCATCTAGGTTGTTTTTTTATTTATGTTTCATTTTAGTGGTTGTTTACAAAATAACATTTTTATTATGAAGTCGTTTTTTTATGGAAAAATCTTTTATTTGTAAATGGCTTGGATTTCGTAGAAATTTTCTCGGAGTTCGATCGGAGCAATAGACTAGACAGGCTGTAGGTATGTAAGGCGAACAATAAATCTCCGACTGGTTTTTGAGCATTGTTCAGACTGCGCCCACAAATGCGGCGCATCATCATAACCTTCAGCTTATATTCGCCAACTGCTGGCTGGACGCTGGCCTCTCCTAGTGAACGTCACAGAGACCGATTTTCGGTTCTCCTGATCCAGTTGCTGTCAGACGTCTTTCAAAGTAGTCACTCTTACAGCGTGCCTCACTCTACTTTTGCCTAAAAGTGGTATTCATTCTAGAACTCGTTTTCCCCAAAGGTTGTCGGATTTGCGAGAGATATGACCATTCCATTGCCACTTCAGTTTGGTGGTTCTATAGAAATATTGTCTACGCTCTATTAGGTGGGGTATGGTTTAGGTATAACCATAGCTGTACAGTAGGTACCTATGTATGGTAGGTATGCTTTAGAATTATTCATATGCTATGCAAAATTGCATGCTTTCAATTCTTTCTGTTCGCCTAGCTCGCAGGATAGACTTCTAAAAAGGAGACCTATTCTGGGCACTAATTTAAGCATGCGATTCAGCTTTTGTTTTAATGTCTAGATTTGCGATTTGTTAAGGCGATGCATGGTTGCGGCGGCAATGGAAATGACCGAGGTCATCGTTCACTAAATAGAAAAGGCAAATATGGCGACATATATACGAAATCTTAATTATCTATATTCCGAAACGTAACTTTGTCTCCTTCAAATTGTGTTACCACAGCCTTATTAATTTTACTATCCATATTTTTTTTTATTTCTCTATGAGCCTTAGAAGCTGGATACAAAATCACACCATAGCTCATCGTTTTTTTTGTCGTTGATTGCTCTGGCTGGAGCCACTATGTTGTCATTTTCTATAAGTAAGAAGTTTTATGTTGTCTGATTTATTGTGTTAGTTTATTTAGTTTTTCATAGATACGAATATATACTTAATTGGCTATGGGCTGTTATACGAAATTGTCTTTTTGTGCGCTTTGGTGTTGCTGTAGGCACTCAAGCATTTGCTTACAAAATAAATAGACATTACGAATGCAGTTACTTAGTTTATTTGATTGAAAAGGAAACATATTTTTGCGATCATCTTTTATCATATCTTAGGGTGAGAGTGGAGTTACGTGTAGGTCTTTCCAATCAAAAGTTATACAACAAGGTACAATCAGGTGAAAAACCAACGAGCAAGAGTCAATATAACTATACTACATAATAAAGCTAAATACCTGTAACTACAAATAATTATAGTTATTACTTCTATTTACATAACACAGTTACCATACACCATAAAAGGCAGGGTAGGAAACCAATTTATTCTAAAACAGAAGAGGAAAACAAGATACACGTTCAAAAACTAAAACCCGACTATTTCATCGGGGATAATGAAATACGTATTTATTATTATTTGAGCCATAATTTTGGAAAATTATTCCCAATTATCGGCTGCATACAAGCAAAGCCGCGAGCAATAGCGATATTTTTTTTTTAAATGTGCTAAGGAAGCCCTTTCAGTTGATACCCAACACGTCATAATTCTTTTCTTTTTTTAAATTCATGATTTTTTCAAATTGCATGCACGTTGTACAAACCTGCATATAAGCTACATATTGTATGTAGGTAGTTTGTACTTGTACATTTTTATTAAAGAAATGCGCAAATTTAACGCGCAAACGTTAGTTGCACGTTTCTAATTGCGAACGTGTAACGTGAACGTGTACGCGCATATTGTGAACATCTCTACTTGTATGCAAGTAAAGCCTGCATGCAACTTGCACACCCTCGAAAACATGTTGCCAATGCAAGCAACTTTTACGCATATGTGACGTCATACATGCATGCAAGATGCGCCTTTAACGGGCGCCATATTCAATTTGATGTGACGCTACATAGTCTATAACCAGCGGGCGATCAAGACACTTCCAACGATACCTCATTTGTCAAATCATGATAAGTAGTTTAGAAGTTATACGGGAACAGATCATACATACATAACATACATACCGGTTAAAATCATAACCCTCGTTTTTATTTCGCCGTAATCGGGTAATAAAATCTAGAAAAAAAGAAGGTATGTCCTTTTTTGCCTTTATAGAAATTGGTGTAATGACGCCTTCGCCTTAAGGCGACTAACGAATACCAACCATTGCCGAAAATCGAATGACAATGTCTTCAATTTGCATACAACGTTTGTCTAGACTGTACGTGCGTGGAATGGACCGACAGCAGGTTTTAGATTTTAATCGATGCACTGCATATTTTGGGGGCGTCGAACTCTAGTCTGGTTGCCTTGAAGAGAGCTATGGCGTGAAAGATGAAACCACGGATTTCTTCTTAGATAAGTACCAATATTAAAAAAACGGTACATCCCGAGGGTTAGTTCGAGGAGAGGTTGTGACTGCCTTACCTAACTGCTTTATGTACCTTAGACAGTGTTCACATCACACATCACATCATCAATCCAAAGAATGATGATCATGGGAGTTCTCAGGCATGGCACTGGCCTTAATCACCACGCTTAGCAGGCGGCTTGGTGATCGCAGAGAGGGTGATACTCGTACTTACACATTACCTAAGTTCCCTTTGCTGATCCTCACAGCACCCGCGGGGTGAGAAGGGGTGGACCTGTTATTGAGCCGGACCCACCGTCACTGTCTATGTTCATCATCATCATGATCATCAATAGCCTGCATTAGTCCACCGCTGGACATAGGCCTCTCCTAATGCGCGCCACTGAGCCTGATCTTCGGCTCTTCTCTTGTAACTGCTGACAGCTACTTTGCGTAAATCATCAGTCCATCTGGCCGGAGGGCGTCCTACACTACGTTTGCCTATACGTGGTCTCCACTCAAGAACTCGTCTACCCCACCGGTTATCGGTTCTTCGACTAATGTGACCGGCCCATTGCCACTTGCTATTTGTTCGAGCTATGTCGGTGACTTTCGTTCTGTTACTTTCACGTTATACAAGGAGTGGCTTATACACTATAAGTGGTGTTGAAGTGGTTTTGTATACATTATGTAATGCACAAAATGTAACATACATAAAATTTAAAGGCTTAATATTACCTATACTTCATCATCATCATCATCATCATCATGTCAGTCTTTAGAAGTCCACTGCTGAACATAGGCCACCCCCAAAGAGCGCCATGATGAGCGATCTTGTGCCACCTCCATCCAACGACTTCCTGCGATGGCTACAATGTCGTCGGTCTATCGTGTGGGGGGTCTCCCCACACTTCGCTTGCTTGTTCGTGGTCGCCATTCGAGAACGTTTATTCCCCAGCGGTTGTCGGTTCTGCGAACTATATGGCCTGCCCATTGCTACTTCAACTTGCAAACTCTGAGAATGTCGGTATGTCGGTAACCTTCGTTCTTCTACGGATTTCCTCATTTCGGATTCTATCACGTAGTGAAACACCGAATATAGCTCTCTCCATTGCACGCTGCGCAACTCTGAGCTTGTGTATGAGACCAATAGTTTGCGACCACGTCTCAGTGCCGTATGTCAACATCACTGGCAACATGCACTGATTATAAACTTTCGTCTTGATGCCCTGCGGTATCTGCGACGAGAAGATATGGCGTAATTTCCCGAACGCTGCCCATCCGAGTTGGATTCGTCAGTTGACCCCTTTGTCGAAGTTGGATCTACCAAGTTGGATCGTCTGGCCTAAGTAGACATAGTGATCAACAGCTTCGTTAATATCGTTCCCAACATAAATCGGCATGGGTACGACATGTGCATTTGACATGATGTTCGTCTTGCCCATGTTTATTTTAAGACTCACCTGTTAGGAAACAATATTGAGGTCACTGAGCATTGTGTTTAAGTGCTCCAGGGTTTCTGCCATGATGACTATATCATCAGCAAATCGAAGGTGAGTGATGTATTCGCCATTGATGTTAACACCATATGCTTTCCAGTTCAGAAGCTTGAATATATCTTCCAGTGCAGAGGTGAACAGTTTCGGAGAAATAACGTCTCCCTGTCTCACCTCTTTTTGCAACTGGATAGAATTCATGCTTTGATCTTGAAAACGGACTGTCTCGGTGGCCTTGCTGTACAAACACTTCAACACTTCGATGTACCGGTAATCAATCTGGCACCTCTGTAATAACTGTAGCACTGGCCAGGTCTCAACTGAATCAAAGGCTTTCTCGTAGTCCACAAACGCTAGACATAGTGACCGATTATACTCTTCGGTCTTCTGTATAATCAACCGGAGCGTATGGATGTGGTGTACGGTGCTAAAGTCTTTCCGGAATCCAGCTTGTTCGGGAGGCTACGAGCGAGATGGTTTGTAATTACTCTCGAAAACAGCTTATAGACGTGGCTCAGCAGCGAAATGGGCCTATAATTCTTCAAGAGGTTTTTATCACCTTTCTTAAAGAATACAACCACTACGCTCCTGTGCCACGCCTATTGCGTAGTACCCTCGGGGATGACGGAGTTAAACAGCTTCTGAAGGACTTTAAGTACCGGTGTTCCACCCACTTTCATTAGCTCTGTCGTTATTCCGTCCTCCCCTAGTGCCTTGTTGCTCTTAAGCTGTTTGAGAGCCATTCTGATCTCGTATAGGCTGACGTCCGGGATATATTCGGTATAATGTCGGGTCAAACGGGCTCTTGCATCGCTAGTCGTGCTAGGAGGACTACGCGATGAGGTGTATAATTGTCCATAGAACTTCTCGAGTTCACTCAAAATCTCTGGCTTCGACGAAATGATGCTGCCACTGTCGGTTTTCAGCTTCGTCAACATACTTTGCCCAATAGACAGATCTCAGATCAGGCGGATTGGTGACCGCAGTATTACACATATGTGCTCGGAGGACGCTGCTGCCCATCTTCCGGTGTGTATTCCCTTAGTCGCCACTTACGACATCCACGGGGGGATTGGGAGGGGTCTTATTCTAAGCCGAGATAGCCACGGCAAATACCTATACATATGGTCGTTATTATACTTTATAACCAGTTGTTATTGGTCGCAGTTCGTAAAGTTGGTCTTTTGAAGCCATATGGTGGTTTTATTGCCGGTCACTTTTATTTCTTACGGAACTTCCGCAAGTTGAAAGTTGAAAGCGAATTAAACGATGCAGACATACCGACCACTCGTCGGTATTATATTTATTTATTAGCACACAAAACAGAAAGTAATCATTACATGATGAAATTTTAAGTGTAAGTGTTATGATGTAGATTACATTCCAAATAATATGTATGCCTAGAAGCTTATTAGTTTAAATTTTATCTAATAGTATCGCTAGAGAGGACATTATTACATGTTATAAAAATATTTAATTTAACCATTACAATGTTATGGTTCAAATAAATTGCTCCTAATTTGCTTCTGGAACTGACATAATTTAAGGTGAAATATATCGATGTCTCTGTTGGAGACAAGGATTTCGTTGTATTGGCGACACATCCTAACCTCCACATCCTATTGGGTTATAATAAGAGATATTGTTAGAAGAAACTTGAAGGCTGAAAATATTATAATTTCGATTTCGGAGCCTGAAACGAGTATTGAAATTTAAGAGGGAAAGGAGGGCAGGGGAATCCATAGTGGAATGAACTATTTTATGAAGCAGCACAAGGTCATTATACTTGCGACGGACTTCTAAATAATCTAAACGTTCCCTGTACGACGCTAGTGTACGTCCCATGCCACACCTATAGCTGAGGATATTTAGAGATCGCTTTTGAATGCGTTCGATTCGGTATGTCTGCATCTGGGAATATAAATGATGAAGATGAAGTTCAACACAAACTATTGGTTTATGATCTACTAGCTGTGCCCGCGGCTTTGTCTGCGTGGTAATTTTTCTGGGATATAAGGATCCTGTGTTATTCCAGAACCAAAAGTACAACAATATCATCAAACTTCGATCAGAGGTCAAATGGATTTTTATCGATTGCTCGACTTCTACTTACAGAATTGAGATAACTTGTAGACCAGTTTTTAAGTCAAACCCTAAGCTATCCAACAGTAGAAACTGCATCGCAATCGGCTCAGTAGTTTTTACGTGATGCCCGAATAAACAGACAAACAGACACCATTTATAAAAATGCAATATTCTTGTTCAATAGCTTATTACAAGTACCCTAGACCAATTTCTATATTATCTTCCTTTTACAGACTTTTTTTACTAACTGCTTTATTATAAACTAGCTGATGCCCGCGGCTTCGCACGTGTGGTCATTTCTGTAGGTTAAAAGTACTCTTTGTGCTATTCCAGGACCTAAAATACCAATATACCAACATTTGATCAAAATTCCTTCAGCCGTCAAAAATATTTTTATCAATTGCTAGGCTTCTACTTATCGTATTGCGTTATAAAGTACCCCAGTTTTTAAGTCAAAACATAAGCTATCCAACAGTGAAACGGTCCAAGTTTTTACGTGAAACGCGAACAAACATACAGACAAACAGATAAACAGAAATACACGATTTTTAAAAATGTTATATTCTTGTTAAGTAGCTTATTTTATGCACCCTAAACCATTTCTTTTTCAATTATCTTCTTTGTACAGACTTTTTCGTTCCTATTGATTTATTATAAGTATAGATATAGCTAGATAAAACAAAAGGAGCGAATGAGACTGTTGAGGACTGGCTGGAAAACTATATGTGTTTGAACTGTCGAAGATTTTTTAATGTTAAATTTATTGTTTGTATTTCGCGTTATTTTTTTCTGTATCCTAGTGTAGTGAGCCCTACGCTTGTATGCGTGCGGTTACATTGATCAAAAGCTTCCAAACTCTCAGATCTTGACAGATCTAGTTAAAGACAAGGGAAGATTCGGCACGCTTTATAATGACGTAAACAAAAACTGGACTAGATACATCTACAGGCAAACACACAGATTCCCACCGTCTGCTTCATGTACAACAAAGATAGAGAGACATACGCAAACTGTAGCGCAAATGTATGAGACGATGAGATTCAGTGCTAACACGTGCTGCACAAATGCCACTCCGAATTAACTACGGCCAATAAGGCCACATGTGTGCGTTGCACCTAATTTATGCGATCCACACCCGAAGAGCTGGTACCTAATAAATAAATAAATAAATATATTCGGGACATTTCCACACCAATTATCTAGCCCCAAACTAGGATACCCTGTGCTATGGGCACTAGATAACGGATAAACATACATAGATAAGAAAAATCTTCCCACTTTTAATTAAATCTATGATTGTCATCCGATTTCTAGTGTATACAATTTTCTTGAGTAGTCGTCCGTTATCACTTGCAAGATTTGAAACATCCTGAAACACTATGCGTGAACTTAACCCGTGAAAGTCGGACGCACATACGGTGTTCATACTTTATGATTATGACCAATTTCATATATTAGCATTTATTTTTATGTAATAAATAAAACCTTGTAAAAAGTCAAAAGTTAATCACTTGCACCGCTTTAAGAGATCAGCACCTTTCCCTGAAAACGTTCTGAAATAATCTGCAAAGACATTCATTGCAAATTTGAAGCGCATTAACTTTCCCGCGGAGCGAAACAAACCAGTGCCTAAACCTGCAGTAAAAACTATTTTCGTAATTCACGAGAATTGGTTGAATATAGTTTTCGATAGTTCGGGTAGTTTACTTATTTGGTGGTCCGGTTTAACTACCACAGTCACAAGACAAATAAAGACTAAAAAAAAAAAAGACGCAATCGCGTCATTCTAGTGTACATTAACATACATGAACTGTAAAAAAAACGTGGGGCTGTGTTAGGGCATCCGGCCGTTTGTTTTTCGTGAAACGTCTAAGCCACGTACAAATTGATTCGGTCCTGAACGTCTCGTTCGTTCTGTTCTGGAGTTTAGGGTACCGTTGCGAGCTCCAGAACTTCTTCTTTCCAAAAATGCGCCTAATATTTAGTTTAGTACGTACTTTCCCAGCGCTGTAGCGACTTTTGCGATTATAACTTATTTCTACCCCTTTTTTAAAGTTTACTTATACTTAATTACACTTTTAGAAATCATTTTCATATTGAATCGAAGGTGCTCAATGAGATCTTTACAACAACACCCAAACCAATGAGCTACCCTATTTAAATCGCGAGTTATACCGAATTAGAGTTCACAAAAGGAACTATTTTGCTGATTTTGCTCTGTGCGTCTTGCCCCTTCTCCCTGTCTTTTGACAAAAATTAAATCTAACATTATAGAGCTAACTATGTAATCTAAGAAAATGACACCAAAATTAGATCTTTGGAGCTTATAGTTACAGAGTTGTAAAAGCAAGACAATCCCCCAATCAATCCCTTTTCGTGATAGTCCCTTTCTTAGCCATAGAAGCCCGTGTGTGTATCAGAGTGATTTTAAAGACGTTTCACGAAAAAATATACCATTAAATGACTTAACCGGAGTAAGTTCACCTTTAAAATGCCATATATTTTTTTATTTAACGTGTAGTGTCCCACTGCTAGGCAATGGTCTCCCCCAATTCCTTCCATTTATCTCTATCTTGTGCAAGTTCAAGCCAATTTCCTTCGAAAGTATCAAGATCTTCACGCCACCGCTTCCGTGGACAGCCTCGACGCCTTCGTCAGTCATTTGGTACCCAATGTGTTGCGATCTTTGCCCATCTTTCGGGATGCATCCTGCTCACGTGACCCGCCCAATCCCACTTGAGCCTTGCAGTTTTTTCTCCTACATCTGCAATACCTGTCATGGAACGTAGTACGGTATTTCTGACTCGATCGATTTGCTTTATACCTAGAATGCTGCGTTCTATTTAAAATGACATAATTTTAGTAAAAACTGAACAAGACAATCGAAAGTGCTAAAAAACAGACTGCGGACAAAACTAAAAAGGCAAAAAAAAATTGTGAGAATGGTTGCTAACCAACTTTAAATCGTTATAGATCCTAAATGGTCATTCGAAATGAAAAATTATAAGAAAAACTTAAAGATGTTTGTCTAATACTTACAACAATAATACCCCACTTAAAATATCGACTTTTATTTGTTTTCTTTTTCACAATATGGCGTCTATTTATAGAAAAACAAAAGAATAGAAGTTGAAAGGTTGTTCACTATCTCAACTTTAGTTTGACAGAACAAGACAGACGTACGATTGTCAAGCATCCATTTTGAAAGGCTGTACATTTTTTTTGCAATACTAGTGATGGACAGAAGAATATCATAGTATAATTAGGTATTCATAAACGATGATACATATATTGTCTTTACTTTGATGTGTTTAACAAGCTGGCAAAACATCATCAATAATAATAATTATCATCAAAATCATCAGCCCGTATTCATCCACTGCCGGACGTAGGCCTCTCCTGGTGAACGCCACTAAGCCCAATCTTCGGCTCTTCTCGCCATTCGCAACTCGTCACTCTACCTGGCCAGGGCGGCCTTACTTCGTTTGTCTAAACGTGGTTCTCCACTATAAAACTCGCTTACCACAACGGTTGTCAGTTCTTTGAGTGATGTGACCGGCCCATTGCCACTTCAGCTTGCTGATTCTTTGAACTATGTCGGTCACCTTTGTTTTCTGGCAGATCTTCTCATTTCGGATTCAAAGACGACTGGTTGGTGTAGTGGCTATATACAAAACCCTAGGTACGAAATCAAACTGTTGCGGGTTCGAATCTTGCAAGGTGCAATCATTTGTGAGCAGAAATGTTTGTTTTCGAGTCATGGATGTAATATTAGTATGTATGTATGTTTATCCGTTATCTAGTGCCCATAGTACAGGTACAGGGTATCCTAGTTTGGGGCTAGGTAATTGGTGTGGAATTGTTCCGAATTTGTTTATTTAAAATGGGGGGGTGGGGAATGGGGGTGAGGATCGTAGCTCCTAAACGAATGGACCGATATTGATGCGGTTTTTAATGTTTGATAACTGATGTGATAGAGATGGTACTTACTTAGCTTTGTAATTCGTTATTTTTTCATTTTCCTATTATTATTATTTTGCGATATTTTTAAGGCTTCTGTAATTTCTTGAAGTAAACCGTCAAGTTTTGTTTGAAAACAAGCAGATAAATATAATATACAGACGATCGCGCGTTTGTGATAATATGGGATATTAATTACGTGCTTGACGATGACAATGTTTTATAAAATCATCCAAATCGTTACAAAATATATTTCACACAATTATTCCAGTTCTAGGTGTGATAGGTCAGAAGACGAAGGTGGTAGCGAAGCCTAGCGAGCCTATCACCTAACCTATCACGGCCATATCGTGGCGCCACTGAAGGTTGTTAACACCGATAGGTTCTCAAGGCATCACGCATAAAATGGCCTAAAACGGGTATGTATTAGATTAGAGTATAGCACAATAGAGTATCCTACTTCCTTAACACGGGCGTATTTTTATTGTATTTTTATTGTATGCAACCAGACCTCTACACTATAGAGCCTTGTATCTATACTTATAATAAAGCAATAAGAACGAAAAATCTGTACAAAGAGATAATTAAAAAAAGGTCTAGGTTACCTACTTAAAATAAGCTACTGAACAAAGGGTTTGATTTAAAAATTGGGGTACTTGGTATCATCCGATGATTAGATGTCGAGCAATCGATAAAAAACTATATGACGGCAGAACCAATTTTGAAGAAATTTAGTAAATTGTACTTTATAGGTACTTTTGGTCCTGGAATAAAACGTGAGGGCTACTTTTAAATGAAATAACCACGCAAGCAAAGCCGCGGGCCAGCTAGTAGTGAATAAAAACAATAAAAACATTTAAAATGGTATCCGTCTGTTCGCGCATCACGTAAAAAGTAATAAACTTATTAAAATGTGGTTTTCACTATTGGATAGCTTAGGTTTTTACTTAAAATTGGTGTACTTGTATTTTAATCCGATGAGTAAAAGCCGAGCAACCGAGAAGAAATATTTGTCATCTAAACGAAATTTAATTACTTATTTTGAACTTTATAGGTTCTACTTTTGGTCTTGGAATAACTTATAGGATACTTTTGTCATATTATCCCAGAAAAATGACCACACGGCAAACCCGCGGTGTGCTGCTAGTATAGAATATCGGAATATTTCGCATAAAAATATCTCGTAAATGTATTAACGGTGAAACCCTAAGAACGCTGCATTAATTGGCTTCGTTGACGAATGTGATTTGCATCCTACTGGAGTGCAAATCACATTCACATTCAAATTCAAAGCTATGCTTTGGCAAAAATATGATATTTAACATTTGCCCGATTCACAAAATAATTTCATATTACATCACTGTCGTAATATTATACAACAAAATTGAATTATGCTTAACATACTAGACAAATTTAATTTTTTCGTTCATTATGGTAACTTTTTTCCTTGGGTGTATCAGACCATCGACCAAATAAAACGCGACATTTTGCTAGAACAAAATTTGATTAGCGCGGCAAAGCGAAAATGGGGAATTGTGCGGTATTTTTGTGCAGAAGGCGATCAGCAACGTCAAACTTACAGGAAACGCTATTTCCTATCACAAGTAACTGTTATTTAAGTAAATTGTGCTTGTAATTTTGTATAATTTTGATTCAAATGAACTACCAGTTGCGACAGATTAGCGACAGTTTTACGACGCCGTCGCCTTGGTAGAAGGCGTAGTGCGGGGACAAGTTGAGTAAAATTGATTGAATGAATGATGGAATGAACGTTAAATAATCTCTAAATGTGGAGTAACTTTTTCGATTATTTTGTAATTGCAGGACGTATTGAGTCGTGCGTTCACGCCAACTTAGTATAGCCGATGACGCGGCGGGGAGAGAACGCGCGTCGAGCGTAGACTCTTCGTTTCCGAGATATAGACATTGCGATCGCCTGGGAGGCGATCATTAGTATTAGATGATTTGAATGGTTTAAGGATGATTATTTGACTGAATTAGAGGTATATTTATTATTTTGTATAGTTATTTAGAAAAGGTAGAGGTTTGCCTGTTATTTTCATAAAGTTTGTTTAATAAAAGATAAGTAGTTTTTTTTTCGTTTTATTCCAAAAGTAGCCTGCCAGGCGATCATGTTGTGGTGGTAATATATTGTCAAGTAAGTGGTAATATATTTATATTAGTACTCTGGGGTTAAAAATGTTTGAATCTACATATAAAAAGCGATATGCCATTAACTCACTAAACACTTACAACGCCGAAATTTTGCCTGTTAGTATCATATAGGCTGTAGACGATAATTACGTACGGATGTTACGAATGGGCCGGAAGAGGGTGAAATATCAGTCTGAGTTTCTATTAAAGTTCATGTTATTTAAGTTAGGGACACAACTCAACGTTTGGTATTAAGTTAATAGTTTAGATAATTCTAAACCATTCGGTTTAATATTATTTTCCAAGTATTTTTAAATTATAAAATCATAGCAATAGTCCGCGACTTTGTCCGCGTGGATTACAGTTTATTTAGTAAAAAATATCCTGTGTTCTTCTATGATATTGAAAACCAATGCAAAAGTATAGCACCAACGTATTGTATTCTCTTTGGAACCAACGCTCCTGATGCTTTTTGACAAAGTTATTATTGTATTTCTATGGCAACAGTTTCTTACAGCGAGTTATCAACATTTTCCAGTATTCCCGTGGAAACTTACTATTTTCCGGGATAAAAATAATTCTATGTTTAATCCAGGGTATACGCTATCTCATTTCATCAAAATCCATTTAGCCGTTATCGCATTAATACTCCCCAAACAAACAAGCAGACAACGTGTTACTTTTATATAATGGTGAGGGTTGCTAGAGCTTCCTCTAGGTCTTTTGTCCTGTTCTTGACCTCAAAGATCTAGAATTATAGCCATAATGTGTCCGTTACTTTTTCATTATTAATTTCAAGGTAAAAAGCGCTGAAGTGTATAATGTCATAGAATAAAAGTTCTTGAGTATCAGACCCCTGTCTGATTCTCAAGCTCACGTGAAGGTTTGCATTAATTAATTAATTCACCAAGTAGCGAAAATTCGCTCCACGAGGGTTTCGTTGAAAATAGGGAACTCTAAAATATATATATTTTAGGGTATACTGCTTGAATGAATAAAGATACTTATCCCTTATTTTTTTATTTATCTCAGATTGTCGAAAATTCCGTACAAAAACTTATTACTTTATTACTTATTGCCTTTTCTATTTGGCGTGTATTTATTTTCTATTAGCATGTCACATCGCACCAGCTTACTGATTTTTCAATTGAGTTCCCTTTTTTCTGACGGTGTGGTTTGCTGTTGCTCCCGTCGCTCGTCCATAAGTCGAAGAGCCTCATCCGAGATTTTAGACTTCGAGCCCGTACGATGCAGCTGACAAAATCTAATGCCTTCCTCCTTAAGGATTCCCACAACTTTTTGGAGTTCCTCATTCACGTCATTGGTGGTTTACAAGGCAGCGAATCGATTTTACAACTTGAGCTGAAACTGTTCTGATCCGGCAGCGGCTTGCAGCAGGTTGGGTCGGAGCGTAGACTTCACCAGACGGCATCTTTAAAGTTGTGGTCGATATTCAAGGAGCCTCGGACAAGTCGGTGATCACTACCGGTATTAAACCTTGCGATCACTCAGACATTCCTGAATATGTGCTTATTGTCCGACATGATGAAGTCGATCTCATTTTTAAAAACACCATCGGGTCTTTGCCAAGAACTCACGAAGGGAGTTATTCCAATGTCCTTAAAAAGGAAGCTCATGGACATGTGCATCCTACCCATCCTAACATACGGTGCACAAATTTGTGTGAATATCTTTCAACTCAGGCAATAATTCAATATCGGTTCAGTCGTTTAAAAGATATAGACCGTTAACTGTTTCCAGTAGAGCTTTCTTTTTATCTAACTGAATTAAATACTAATTTTTTCTTCATTTTACTTTAACGTAACTAAAATGTAAAAAATTAAATAAAACCTGTGAAATATAAAAGAAAGTTTTTTTTCTAGTCTATGCGCCGCGTCGTGTGGTTACTTATATGTCGCTGCTTCACAGATATAAAAATATTGTATGTGCTATTTTATGAAATTATTTTTTGCCCGACTACGGCGAAGCAACGGAAGGGTAATGAGTTTACAGTCTATGAATGTATGTGTGCATGCATGTGGATGTTCCACCATAGCGTCGCCCTTATTGGATCGATTTTGACAAGCGAGGCGATCAATCAATTTTTTACCCGACTACGGTTAAGCAAACCAACCAAGCAAAGTAAACCAAACTAAACTAACCAAGTTTTTATTTTGATCACATAACCGGTGATGTCGACAAGCGATGTAACCGGTGATGTCGACAAGCGATGTAACAGTCGATACGTCTTCATTTATAGAGTGTAAAGGGTAATTATTATACCCGACTACGGGGAAGCAATGAAAGCGTTATGTGTTCAAACTAAAAGTTCGGTACGATTTAGACAAGCGAGGTATCAATCGATTCGTATTCATCGCAAGAGTGTCATAGGCTATTTTTAACTCGACCGTACACGATTTTTAGTTTTTGAATTTATGTCTTGTTACATGTGAAAATATTATGTATCTTCGGAAGAATGTCAATACCTTTGTTAAAAATATGGATGTTCATAATTTTAACACTAGAAATAAAAAAAATATGAAATGTCTGGATTTCGGTTAAAGAATGTTAGTGGTACATACATGAAAAAAAATATGGAACAAATTACATCCCCGTAGAGTTTTTTGGTGCTTCTTCTCTAACGGGCGTATTTCCGAGCACCAGTAGGGTCAGGAGAGTATTTCCTTTTCCTGTGTGATCTGTCGGCACATGAAAGGGAAATTTCCTTTCAAACTCAGAGCATACTTAGTTTACCTAACTTTATTGGTTTGATCTATTTATAACATTTTATATTTGTTTTATATTTATGAATCTAAAAACATTCATCATTCATTCATTCATCCTGGATACGCACACACTGTCACGCAGTGAGCTGATCGTCCTATCGCCACTGAAGAGCGATGGTAGTTCAATAGTGCAACTTAGAATCCAACGATACCGGTTTCAATCCTACTCCGCACCAATGACTTTTCTAAGTTATGTGCGGTTTTCCATTGCTCCGTGCTTCGGAGGGCACGTTAAGCTGTCGGTCCCGAGTCGTTAAGGCATGTCAGAGGCCCTCGGGCGGCCTGACAAACTTTGACACCAGAGGTCAGCACTACCTCATACGACAAACAAACAAACATCGCCACTGTATTACAACCTAACAGCCCGTATCCGGACACAAGTTGAAACATCGCCACGAAGATGAAGAAAAAATATGATGACATGAGAAGGTCTTTCACGTGAAGGTAAGCGTCACCCCTGCCCATAACGATAGGCTGATGATGATGACTGATGGAATTAATGATAAAGGTTATATCGATTCATCGATACATGACAATCGATTTATCGCTGACCTTGTCTGGGGCGTGATTAACCTGATTATTGGGACTGCATTTTTGATCGAATTCGAGACATACTGTGTCACCTTACAATTAATAAAAGTTATTACTACAGATGCAACGGCAAGTGGTTTGGCCGGATACCAGATATCCGGCGAAGAGCTCGAAAGGATATCCGGCCGCACCGGTATTCAGCCTAGGTAAAATTGAATGTTCTAGTCTAGATGCACGCAACGAGGGTATCTCGCGAAAGGCCAAAAGTTGCGGCTAGCTACCGCGGAGCTCTTGCGGTTGGATAGGTAAGATACAGCTTATTTGTAATAACTTTCGAAGTAATCAGTACTTCGAAAATTATTATAAACAGTGCTATACAGTTTTATTATAATAATACACTGGCCTACAAAACTTAGTAGCCCACTATTAATGTCTGTCTGTTCGCGCATAACCCTAAAACTACTGGACAGTTTGCGATGCGATTTTCACTATTGGACAGTTTAGGTTTTGACTTAAAAATTGGTGTACTTGGTATCTCAATCAGATGAGAAGGAACCAAGGATTTTTTTTTTTTTTAATTTTTTTTTATTTACTATGTTTTTAATAAACTACTAGACCGATTGCGATACGATTTACACTGTTGGATTGCTTAGGATTTGACTTAAAAACTGGTGTACTTGGTATCTCAATCCAATGAGTAGGAGCCAAGCAATTTAATAAAAACTAGTAATTTTAAAAGTGTGGTAGGTACTCAGTTTTGAAGGGCCGGGCCCCAATTCTACTAAAACATTGTAATGACAATTATCAACAATTTTAGCAATACACATTAATTTTTCATTTTTTTTAAATTTCACAATATAAAAACGTTTTTACAACTTTCAACAGGTAAGAGCGAACATTTTGCGAAAATTGTTGATAATTGTCATTACAATTGTTTTAGTAGGATCGGGGCCCAAGTATAGTTGAGCAACTATTTTGGTGAAATAATCCATTGTGTTTTAACTTTAGTTATTGTACCAAATCACAATGATTGATTGATTGTCAATGATTGTAATTTGTATTGTACATCTAAACATCAAAATTAAATTTAAAATCTAATTTACGTTGTACATTATTTAATCTGTGGTTGTACCAAGTCACAATGATTGATTGATTGTCAATGATTGTAATTTGTATTGTACATCTAAACATAAAAATTAAATTTAAAATATAACTTGCGTTGTACATTATTTAATCTGTGGTTGTACCAAGTCACAATGATTGATTGATTGTCAATGATTGTAATTTTATTTATATTGTAGGTACATCAAAACATACTAATAAAATTAAAAATATAACTTTCATTATACCAAGTCAAAATGACAATCAATCATTCAATCATTCATTGTCAATGATTGTAATTTGTACTGTATAGCTAAATATATAGATAAAATTAAAATTATAACTTGAAATATCATTCTATCTTTATTTGTGCCTACATCTACATAATGTGCATCCATGATGAACCATATATCTAATTAAAAGAGGACGATAAACACATTTCGCATACACTACCTCTGGTAAAAAGAAAGGATATCCTCAAGAAGGGAAGTACAAAGGTCGGATGTGACCCTGTGTGGTCCGCCATGACCCTCATTGTTGACATTGACATGGAGAGCCCTTGATTGGTGATGCGGGCGCCCACACAACGTGTGTGGTGAATCGCTTGCAACAGGAACTGGTTGAGAATGTTGGGATGTTCCTGATTACAGCAAAACCACCACGTTAAAACATACCTTCAAGATAGTTGATAGACTGATGCGTTCTATTGCGGAAATCTATATTTAAAACTACCTGCCGGCTGCTTTGCCTGCGTGGTCGTTTAATTTAAAAGTAGCCCTTAGCCTTACGTGCTATTCCAGGACCAAAAGAATAAAGTACGATTACTAAATTTCTTCAAAATTCAATCAGCCGTCAAATGGTTTATCATCCATTGCTCGGCATCTAATCATCGGATTAAGATACCAAGTACCCCAGTTTTTAAGTCAAACCCTAAGCTATCCAAAAGTGACCGCATCGCAATCGGTTTAGAAGTTTTTACGTGATTCGCGAACAAACATAGACAAACAAACAGCCAGACACGATTTCTAAAAATGATATATATTTGTATCCTACACCATTTTTGTTTAATTAAATCATGTGTTTTTACAGACTTTTTCGTTCTTATTGCTTTATTATTATTATTAAGAAAAACTATTTAACTTACTTCCGCCAAACAAAACGCTTTTTGTTTGGTGGAAGTAAGCTACATAGTTTTTCTTCGTTCATTCGAGGGTGGGGAACTAGGAAGGTGAATTCTTTTAAAACAAATTGAGTATGGATGACTCCAAAAAACACACAATCCACTTAAAACCCCTCTGAGCGGGGAGGCGGTGAAGAACCTCGAGGCGGCTTTTGCTGCCGATGAGGGTAACACTGCTGCCTGGACGGTCGTCAGGCCCAGAGGTAAAAAGGAGGCAAGGAATGTGGGGCAATAGTCATTGGCTGGAACCTCAAGCGCCAGTGCCCCCACCACCGGGGGAGCTTACGTCCCAGGTGTAAAACTCTCAAAGAGGCAAAAACAGAAGCTAAAACAACAGCGTAAACGGAAGGAGCGCAAGGTAGCGAGCTCTGGAAGTCAGAAGCCAGCGGCAGATGACATCAGACCGACTAAACCGGGACCGCGCGCATACTTCAAGAGTAGACAGAATGAACGCGACGATCACAGAACTGAGCCAAATGCCCTGCCAGCGACTTCCGTGGATACGTCCAGGGTGACTGCTGTGACCGTGGGTACAGGTAAGGGAAAGAGACCCAAGCACATTGTACGCGAGGATCACAGATCCGAACCGAATGCTCCGCCAGCGACTTCCGTGGACTTGTCTGTGGTGACTGCTGTGACCACGGGCAGAGGTGAGGTGAAGAGATCTAAGCATGATAACAGGTACAATCGCAAGAAGCGAGCTGCTATACTGATTGCAAAATCGGCACAAGCTCCGGCCCGCAATGAGTCCAGCAAGCGTACGCGGTTGGATGACACGGTGTCACCGAGAGGCGAACACAAAAAAGCGAAGTTGGATAGCTCCTGTCGTACCCAGGCTAGCTACGCGGATATTGTGCAGAACAAGCTCTGTGTAGCTGTGTCTAGGGCTGACAGCTTACAACTAAGCGATGAGCAAGTCGCCCTGGTGAAAAAGTTCTTGCAGAGTAGGATACTGGAGGGCGTCAAAAACCCTGCCAGTACCTTCTCCCCTAACTTCAGAGGCAAACCCATCACTGCTGATGGAGCCCTAAAGTTGTGGTGCGAGGACGAACCCTCACTAAGGTGGCTTATAGAAGCAATAGACAGCATACCAACAACGACAACATGTCCCAGGCTAGTGGTGAAGCAGCAGAGTGAGCTCACCAGGACGGTGCGAGTGGCCCTGGCCCTCGAGGATACCAACCTTGTTTTGGCGTATCAGAACAAGTGGGCCCTCGTAAATACCTGGACAGTGTTCACGCATACGAGACAGGGGGATGGGACTCTATTTTTGACTTTGGAATTGGGAATGTGTATGTCAGGTTCTATACAAAAGACGGTTCGTTAACGGACGAACCATCAAAGCGTGACGAGGGTCCCCCTGAGGAACCGGTGTCAAAACCGGGACCTAGCGGGACACAAGTCGGGAAGAAGCTTGTCCCAGCTTCAGCAGATGGTGCAGAGGGAGCAATCCCGGCCCCAGCGTCAATTTCGGGGGATCTCCCCCCGAAATTGACAGGGGGTTCCATCTGGAAGGGATGACCCTGGATCCGGAACCCCCTGAGAGTGATGTCAGTTTGGATTCGGGAGAGGAACTGAGAGTGTCTGAGTCGGAAGGAGAGGGAAGCCAACATGATGGTGACCCCGAACCTACTGACCAGTAACTTTACACAGTGCAACCTCCAGCACAGCATCACTGCTACGGCTAACCTGCGCAGGGTGCTGGGGGCAACAAACAACAAGACCATCGCCTTGATCCAGGAGCCGTGGATCAGGGCAGGGCATGTGTGTGGTCTTAGTAATCTAACCGGTAAGTTACTACTTGATAGCACTTGCAGCGATCCGCGGGCGTGTATATACATACCACGTAATGTTGTAGCAGTGCCCCTTAATGAGTTTTGTTCTAGGGACCTGGCAACTGCTAGTCTCCTGAATATTACCGGAGAGGACAATGAGGCAGTGATTGTCGCGTCGGCTTACATGTACGCTGACGAGGACATCCCACCTAAAGACGTCGCTGACCTGGTAAGGCACTGTGAGCTAAACAATTTTAAACTAGTACTATCAGCAGATACCAACGCACATATACTATATGGGGAATGCCGACGGCAAATAGCAGAGGTGAAGATTTGGTAAATTTCCTTTTTACAACTAACCTCTACATAGCAAACAGGGGAACGGAACCAACATTTGTTACACGGAGATGCCGCACCATTGTGGATGTTACCATGGTCTAAGGTAACAATCTGGGCAGTGTCAAAAACTGGAGGGTATCAGATGAATCCTCATGTTCAGACCACAGATGGATCCGTTTTCAACTGGAATTAAATATTGCACCACCAGCACAAACACGCAATCCCCGTAGAACGGACAAGGTAACTTTTTATGATGCTCTAAAACAACGCCTTAGTCCAGAAACTGGCGGATCACAGTTAACAGGTACATCCGGAATAGAACAGGCGGTAGTACTACTCACGGACAGTCTCACCAAAAGCTTTGAAGACGCCTGACCTCTATCTCCACCGTACTTAAGTAAAGGTGGGAATCAGGGATGGTGCAAAGATTTGGAGAAGCTGAAAGCAAAGGTACATAAACTTTTTAATAGAGCTATGAACACCTACAATGACGAGGACTGGAGCAATTACAAGAAGGCTCAAGCCGAATATAAAAAACGTATACGCTCCAAGGGTCGAAGGTCATGGAAGAAATACAGCACTAGCATAGAAACGAATACGCAAGCGAATAGGGTAAGGAAAATCCTAGCGGCTGACCCTAATCGCGGTATCGGGTCCTTAAAGAACCTAGATAACACTTACACTAAAACAGAATCCGAGACAAACAGCTTCCTTTTACAAACACACTTCCCAGGGTGCCACATCACAGACACCACCACTTGAGGTGTTTTTGATGAGGTTACGCCTACAGTTACAGACTGGTCAGTCGCACAGACAGTAGTAACAGGAGAGAGAGTTAAATGGGCTATAAATTCTTTCCAACCTTTTAAAACTGCAGGTCTAGATGGTATTTTCCCGGAGCTCTTACAATGGGGAGAGAGTTACATAAATGGTTCACTGATTCTCATCTTCAGGGCTTGTTTGGCCTTTCGGTATGTGCCCCTGGCATGGAGAGAGGTCAGAGTTCTGTTTATCCCTAAACCGGGAAAGAACGACTATACGGACCCTAAAGCATATAGACCGATAAGCTTAACTTCTTTCCTTCTTAAAACGTTGGAGAGGTTATGTGACCGGTACATTAGAGACAGCATACTAACTATTACACCACTACATCCACAACAACATGCTTACAGTTCGGGCAAATCTACAGAATCTACCCTGCACAAAGTGGTAAGCACAATAGAGCAAGACATTAACAACAAGACGTGTCTGGGCGCTTTCATTGACATTGAAGGAGCCTTTGACAAAACGAATTTCATAAGCATCAACGTAGCGCTACAGAAGCACGGTGTGGATTCGACTCTGATTGATTGGGTCATAAACATGTTGAAGTTTAGGGCGGTTCGCGTCGACCTAGGTGGAATTACCAGGGGTATGGTGTCAAGAGGGTGCCCACAGGGAGGAGTCCTGTCACCTCTACTCCGGAACATGGTTGTAAATGACCTAATCACAAAGCTGAATAACCAACGCTTCCTCACGGTTGGCTACGCAGACGATCTGGCGATTCTTGTATCTGGACATTTTGCCAGCGTGTCTTGTGATATCATGAATAATGCTCTAAAGATCGTAGAAAGCTGGTGTACAGAATTTGGATTAACCGTGAATCCAACGAAAACCAATTTAGTAATGTTCACAAACAAAAGAAACTTAGGTAGGTACACACTGCCATACCTCTTCAATACTCAGTTGCCATGACTGAAGAGGTAAAGTATTTGGGTATCACCTTAGATAGCAAACTTAATTGGGCTAGACACCTGGAGAGTAAAATAAACAAGGCTACTATCTCATTTTGGCAATGCAAAAGAATGATAGGGAAAACATGGGGCCTTAGTCCAAAGATTACCTTTTGGCTGTATAATACTGTGATTAGGCCTTCAATAACTTATGGAGCTCTTGTTTGGTGGCCTAGAACCAAACAGAGCACCACAGCTAGCAAGCTACAAAAATTCCAGAGGCTGGCTTGTGTGGCTGTAACTGGATGTATGAGAACTGCCCCCACGGCAGCTCTTGAGGCATTACTTGGATTGCAGCCGTTACAGCTTCACATCCAACAGGAAGCTGCTGCATCTGCTTACAGGCTTAGGGCACTTAGTCTCTGGAAGCAAACCAAACAGGCATCACACACGAACATCATAGAGGAGTATGCAGAGGGAAACCCACTCATACTCTCCATCTACGATAGGGTGCCAAAACAACATCAATTCGTCAAAAGCCATAAAATACAACTATATGAGGATTCTAGTGATAGTTCAAACACACATGAAGTTAGGATTTACACTGATGGCTCCAAAATGAAAACAGGGACGGGAACAGGCGCGTTCTCGGACGATCTAAATATACACATAGCAGCAACCCTGGGTTCACACAACTCCATCTTTCAGGCGGAATGTGTAGGTATAATCCAGGCGGCAACTGCAGTACTACGGAGAAAGGTAACTGATTTTAATATCAGAATACTCTCAGACAGTGCTGCAGTTCTCAGAGCTCTTCAACAGAACGTACACTCCTCGGGGCTAATCATACAGTGCCACAATCTGCTGGAGGAGGTCAGTAAAGACAACCGTGTTACTCTCCAATGGATAAAGGGGCACAGCGGATCTAGAGGTAATGATGAGGCTCGGACTTGCGCGCGGTAGGTCCAGAACCGATGATCCCTTTGCCTTTCAGCCAAATCCGAGCATGGATCCGGCAGAGAACAAACAACCTGCATCAAAACTACTGGGCGAGTATTAAGGACTGCAGGCAGTCGAGGGAGGCATTCCCGGAGTTAAATCCGAGATTCTCCCGTAAACTCCTAAACCTTAAAAGGGATAAGCTCCGACAAGTCGTCGGAGCGACCGGCGGATCACCGGTCATTGTGCCCTTAATAAAGACCTATTTACTATAGGCATTACAGACAGCCCCCTGTGCAGAGGATGCATGGAAGCTGAAGAAACGGCCACGCATGTGCTCTTGGAGTGCAGTAGCGTGGCCAGCGAACCAGAGAGCGCATTTCCTGGGAACACCAGGAACCCTACAGGAGGCCTGCATCAGGATACAGGAGTTGCTGGCCTTCCTGGAGGACATCGGGTGGCTGCAGTGACTAGCAGTACCACCCATCACGCAAAAAGGGCCGACATAAGGCCTAATTGCGGAAAAGTGCCCGCGCATCAAGTATCAAGTATCAAGTACCTACTTATTTTTTTTACTTCTCATGCTCGTAAAGTTCTTGCTTTTGCTCAGTGTAATATATTATGCGGACTAAACTGTATGCTATGCTCTAGTGTATATTAAGTGTTTGTTTGTTATAACCACCATAGATAAACAAACAAAGATAAACAAACAAACTTAGTTTGTTTATCTATGGTCTCCGTCCCGAGACTAATGTATCATGTAGAAAGTTAGAAAGAAAAGAAGCTCTAGTCTTTTCTTAGCAGAATTTAAATGTTTGGATTGAAATTGGTGAAAGAAAAAAAAAAATTACTAAATTACTGAAAGTTAAATATTTAATAAAGTGAACATGAAATAACAGATACTACTACCAAAATCTACGCAAAGATATTAAAAAAACGTATGACAATTTCATGCATTGGATAAACGGAAACATTGTTACAGTTAAGTACTTGTACATTGTTACAGTTTTGTTGCTTTTTCGCGCGCAAACAAGGTAGTACCTAGTTAATATATTACAATCGGCGGCATTTAGCATTCATGTTTGTATGTGAGTTTCTTTACTCCACCATAACTTTTAAATGCCTGAACAGATTTAGACGGTATCGTTAGAATCCTTACATCCCCCGAGTAACATAGGCTATATTTTTTTTAAATCATTCTAAGAGGCGGCAGTGTGAAAATTTTTTTTTTTACAATATGGGTAAAAAATGTTTTTTTTTTTTGATTGTTTTTTTTAGCTTTTAAGCTAGATATTGACTTCAATAATCTACCCTTGCCTTAGTTAATTAATCGACTTGACAAAAAGTGACGGTCCGATCCTGTTTTGACTTCCAATATGACTTTAAGTTTATTTGTTCACCTGTTTCTCTGTCAATTGCGAATCGAATTTTGAAAATTCGGTTTTATTTGAAGACCTCCACAGTGGTCCTTCCTATATAAATTTCAATACAGTAGTTTTTTAGAGAATCCATTGAAGTCGTTTTTTGTACCATGCTGTTTTTATAGCAGTTGTTGCCACTAACGATCCTTACCAAATCAAACGAAAATCAAAATTTAACTGTTTTATCTAATCATGCAAAACGAACGATGATCGACATGTATCGATCGTCGTTCGTGTGTAATATGTATTTAGCGTTTTTGACTGTTATTTTTGCACATTTGCTTCAACACGAACGGCCTATTAGTCTGGAAGAGGTCGCTCTAAGCTACAATACCGCTCATTTTGTTGCTGTGATTATCCTACTAGTAATATAAAAGCAACAGTAACTCTGTCTGTCTTTTACCTTTTCACGACTAAACGACTGAGCCGGTCTTGATGAAATTTGGTGTGGAGATAGTTTGAGCCCTGGGAAAGGACATAGGAAACATTTTATCGCGATAAACTGTAGTCCACACGGATGAAGTCGCGGGCAAAAGCTAGTTGGGTTTCGGGCTCAAGTGTTGTTGTGTGTGTGTTGTGTGTGTTCGATGGGATTATTCGGAGCGCTATTCAATGTTTAAAAATCTAGAGCGTCGAATTACTGATATAAGTATACCATCATTCCAATACATTTATCTAATAACTAGTGACTCAGCCGGCTAACCGGCTTCGCACGTGTAGCTAAGAGTTTATCTTTATTTGTACATGATTTTACCCGTGTTTTGTTTAATTTCGTTTCGTTTTTGTTAATTTGAACAAAAATTGTTTATATAATAATTTTCTAATGGAAAAATTTAGGTCACGGACGAGATATATATATTTTTATATTTTATTTTTTTCATATATTTTTTTATGTATTTACGCTAAGCAGGCGTTAACTGCTATAAAAAACATAAAAAAATTGTTTGACATATGTTATTTGACAGACTTGTTATTATTTCGTTTCCACGGCAACATGTCATTCCATTACTTATGTACTTGTAAGTAATGGAATGACAAAAAAAAAAGTAGCGAGTAATGGATATTTTTGTAGGCAAATTTTTGATCATTTTCAATTGTGATTTATTGCAATTACCGTAGGGATCTCTTATTTTTTTTACACGAAAATAACGTAGCTTTCTGTAGATTATAGTTTTTTTTAAATCGGATCATTATTTTTTAAGTTTATCCATTACAAACAAACACAAAGTACAAAATCATTCATTTTTAAAATAAATAAATAAATATATTCTACAAACTAGGATACCATGTACTATGGGTACTAGATAACGGATAAACATACATAGATACAAATATTACATCCATGATACGGAAACAAACATTTCTGCTCATCACACAAATGACCTTGCAGGATTCAAACCCGCGACCGTTTGATTTCGTACCTAGGGTCTCTAGTCACTAAACCAAACCGGTCGTCTATTGTATATTAGTTTAGAAATAAAATGAAACAACCCATCTAAGGGCATAATGAACGCAACGTCGCGTCGACACGATATACAAACCCCAACAACTAATTATCCTTAAGTAATTACTTTTAACTTGTGCCATAATAATTCTCAGTATTATATTAATAACCGGGTTCACTCCATAATTAATTCGTTATCGGCGAACAAAGCGTTTATTATTAATATCTAATAAATCTTGCTGTGACAGACAGATACGCGTGTGTTTCACCGGTGACAGACAGACAGATAACGGAATTAATTGATTGTACTTAGTTGTTATTACAATATTCAATTTGTTGGTAGGTTGATTAAAATTGAGTGATTTAAAATTGTGATACGGAGCGGCGATTGCTTTGAATTAGGTTTTAAATAAAAGTTTTTGTTGCTACTCTTTAATAAAAAAAGGAATAAATAAGGAGTTCTAATTTTTAACCATTTTAGTACATATTAGATTTTTTGATAATCACATAATAAATAATAAAACTACCAATTCTATTAGCTATTGAACCGCGATAACGCAAGTCATTGCATGTTGTTTTTTTTTTATTGCGAAATTTTTCTTTTTTGTCACTTAATAGTGCTAGAAGCGAAATTAATGGATAATTCTCAAAAACATTTCATGCGATCGACTTGCGTTTTCGCGTGCTATAGTTAACAGAATTGGGGCCCAGATGAAACTATTGCAATAGTGGAACCATTTATTAGATACTAGTATTGATTCCATGTGAAAACTGTGAAGTGTTCTTAGTGTATAAGAAGGTTTAGTGTAATCAGGTCCAAAAATTATGTCCGCGGGTCCACCAAACTTTTATTGCTCTTCTTAAAGTACATAAACAATTTTTTCTCCGAAGAGTTTATAAATGTATTGATGTAGGTACCGCCAGCATAAACATACTGTGTCGAGGTCCAAACCTCTTTCATAATAATACTCATTTGATGAATACTCTTAATTCTTTCATAATCCATTTCATTCATTTGTCATTATTGATTCTAAATACAAATAACCTGTCATTCGATATATTGATTTTTGCAAAAACCGAATTATTATTATAAAATACATAAATAAGTTTATTGAAAATATATATCAGACTTGTAAATATATATAAGAATACCTTCATAAGCCGTTTATAATCATCTCCTCCTGTTCCTGTGCTCCTAATTATAATTGTTCCCTTAATTCTGTTGTCCACTGAGGCTTGGTCCCTGGGCTGGTGGAGTAAGCCCAAACCCTGGGACCGCCTCGTGACAATACTTAGTAAAAATATATTTATTAATACTTTGATTTCTATGCTAAAGGCTATCTACTTACATAATGTATATTATGTGAATCATGTCATGTCCCTATGATATACATTGATATACCATTTTTATTTTTATATGACTGCCCAAAAAAGGAGTGTATTGTTTTCAGAGTTCATGTATGTTTGTATGTATTTTTAAATGCCTAAACAGAATTGGTTATTTGTTCGTTTTTCTCATTGCTCAGTTTTGTTCAAACATCGAAAGCGGACACTGTCAGTGCATGACAAAAACAAATTGTTATTTTGGCTAGTCCTCTTAATTTTTAGTCAACTTTAACGCAGCATAGCTCTGAAACTATAACTCGCGTCTAAATGATTTTTAAACATACTTGTAGGTAATTTTGTGGGAAAAAAAATTATTTTGGCCTAGCTTGTACCGTTTTCATGAAAACTACGCAAATCTGTATAAAGGCATCATTCCTAAAGGTGAGAGGGGAAGCGGCGCGTGGAGTTATGTATTTTAATTCATTCTAGTAAATATACTAATTTTACCTTTTCAACTTTAGCGTCTCGACTCGAGACCCTCGAGCCTTGTACTATTATTTATTCTGTACTCGAGCATTCATTCACAGCTTGGCACATACCTAATCGTACTACAGTACAGCACAGTACAGTACTTTTCTGTTACCCGCAAGTACAGTACAGCCTAACCCCGACTTGCTTTACTAGACCATGCAAATCATGCGTGTTGCGTCATAAAAAAAGAAGGTACCTATAGAAGGCTTACACTCACACTTTGGGCACTTTTATCTAGAATAACCTACCGAATAAAAGTGGTTAAAATCTGATCCATGATTGAGCAGCGAATAGAGATGACAGGTGCTCTAATGTTTGTGGGACGTCCCAGTATTATAGTGATATTGTACAATAACACTATTTGCAAATACTGTCATAATCTATCTATCTATCCTTATAATAAAGCAATAAGTACGAAAAAGTCTGTACAAAGAAGATTATAAAGATAAAAATGGTCTAGGATACTTAAATTATGCAACTGAACAAGAATATAATACTTTAAACAATATTTGTACACGCATTTCGTAAAAACGACTAGACCGATTACGATGCGGTTGTCACTGTTGGATAGTATTGTTGGGCCCTAAGGGTTGGCTTAAAACCTGGTGTAAGAGGTATCTAAATCCGAAGAGCAGAAGCCGAGCAATCGATAAAAACTTTTTGACGGCTGAAGGAATTTTGATCAAATGTTGGTATATTGGTATTTTAGGTCTTGGAATAACACATAATGAAATGACAACGCGTGCGAAGCCGCGGGCACAGCTAGTAATATATGGATAGGTATACTATTACGTTATTCAGTTATAGAAATGCCCCTGTGCTGTGTTGTATGTAGGATTAATCAATGGCGTCCCACGTTTTTCCCTTTCTCCCATTCAGCTGAGCAGTGTCAGTAAGCGACGTAACGCAGTTAGCTAGGGTTGTCACAACAACGGGCCTTTTTGTTCCTTTCGAGGGTATAAAATCTATTAATAGTGGTAGAGGTACAATAATTGTAGACAAGCAGAATTTTTGGTTTTGGTTTGAGTGCCACATATTTACATGCACTGTATGGAGTTTTGTCATACACAATATAGTTAGGTTAACATCACTCCCGTACAATCAACCTCCCAAATTATTATACCTGCAACTAAGGAGTGGAATACTTTGCCATCGTTTTTGTTTTCCTTTACTCCCGCAACAGCTATACAGGTATAGGCTAAACAAGTATAGGCTATACGGGTATTTTTAAGCTAGCTGCAATTGTCATCATAGCAGTGGTAGTGCAAACATTTGTTGGGTGTATAATACGATTATAGAAATTACATGGTAACATGGTACCAAAAGTCTTGAACAATACATTCTATAACCCAACATTACCATGCGCACAGCATGATAGAAAATTGTTGAATTTAACACATAACCAAATAAACACGGAGAATAAAAGACAAACTAATAAAGATAATAAACAATATTAATATCAAAATATTGAAAATTATAAACAAATAGGTGCCGCACTTTGATGAGGCTAGTCTAGCGGATTTACAAGTGCAACTGAGAATACAACGATACCGGTTTCGGTCCTAGGCTCCGCACCAATTACTTTTCTTGTTAAGTGCGGTTTTCCATCGCTCCGTGCTTCGGAGGGCACGTTAAGCTTTCAGTCCCGGCTGTTATTGATAAATAGCAATAGCAGGCTTAAGCCATGTCAGAGGCCTTCGGGCGGCCTGACAAACTCTGACCCCAGACCAGAGTCCAGCACTACTTCATACGGCAAACAAACAACGGTGATAAAATTCAGAAATTAATAATTCCAAAATTGTAAATCGTAAAGTTCTGCTGCACTGCAACGAGTTTGAATTTTATTTCCTCAGTAAGATCAGCAGATTTATTTTCTTTAGTTTATCAACTATCAAATCACTATCTTTTAGTGACAGCCCTACAGCCCGTGCAGCACAAGCGCACCGGATGAGAACGTTGTCCTTCGCTAGCCTTGGCACTTTATCGCGATCTCACGCAATCAATCAGGGCTGCCACATGCGGGCGCATTGTTCCTCCACCAGATTGAAATATATGGCGAAAGGGATTAACGGACGAAGGGTGGGGGTGACTGCTGGTGGCGATAATATTTTATTTTTATTTTCTACTGATTAGATAGGACGGAAAGATGTTGCCGCCGATAGGGTATGTTAAATGGGTAACCAGTGTAACCACCCATTCAATGACAGTTTTAAAAACTTCTCGGTCTCTACTCCGATAATGATATAGCATTGTCAGCAGACCGTTATGTAACTAACACCTCAATTCTTTTCCACAATGTTGGATGCTTCTGCCATAAATTGGTCTGTCCTACACTTTTTCAGAAATATATCAATCTAAGTTTTTCATTGTTCCAGGATCTGCTATATATAGAACAGGCGCCAATTAGGCGAGCATCAAAAACCTACCTCATCATACGACCACTTACGCGATCAATATAAATCAATAAATTCTTCTGACCCAAATTCGCTGACGGCCAAAACTTCGCGCTGACCCATTTTTTAACCGATGCCCCATCCTGTACATCGCAAAAAAGAGTCAAAGACCTCGGGCTGCCATTGGCCACGGACGGCCAACGACGGCTAACGACCATTCTGCGTTATTGTTTAACGGGCCATAATGGGGAGATGGAAGAATACGCACATAATTAAAAATGATTTGTTGTGGGAGGGGGAATGACCCTGTTTCTTGTAGTGATGTCCTGAAATTACGACGTTGAAACGTTGGAATTATAATGTAAACTGCGGTTTAACATTATTTTGTTCACTCTTAGGTAACTTGTGTTGTCACGAACGCTACAAACGTATAGAGACCAAAAAAATACCTACACAACAATCACTACTTTAGATATACCTACCTATATTTTGTACTAGCTGTGTCCGAGGCTTTGCCCGCGTTATCATTTTTTTGGGGTAAAATATTTGGGGTTATTCCGGGACTATAAATAATACATTTCATCAAGATTCGTTAGCCGTCAAATAGATTTTTATAGATTGCTCGGCTTCTACTCATCGAATTGAGATAGTTCTAGGCTATCAGTGAAAACCGCTTCGGTCCAGTAATTATTACGTGATGCGCAAACAGAGAGACAGAAACGATAACAAAAAAGCTTGTTCAGTAACTTATGTTAAGTCCCTTATACCAATTTTTGTTTAATCTTCTTTGAACAGTGTTTTTATTACTTACTGCTTTATTATAAGTACAGATCGATAGAAAATAGAAATAAACAGACAGATGAAAATGAGAGTTGGGAAACACACGACACATAATAATCGCCTTAATCGCGTCAATGTACCTGCTACAAAAATATAAGCCAAAAGGGACTCGGAACAGGTATCATGGAACGTCACGTGCGAAACGTACGCAACACTTTAGTTCAAATTCGTGGTAAAACAAGTCTACCTCTACCATTAACTATCTACTAAAATGCAGATCATCGCATCCAGTCAAATAACCCAAAAACATGGATCAACCTCGGAATGAGAGATAATAAGCTGGAAACTTGTATAAACCTTTATTTTGGCATTCTAAAAGTACTCATGCTGTACTCACGGTTAATCTTGCATTACAGTATAGCTGAGCGCTGGGAATTCTCCGCGCTCTATTCAATAAACGGTTAAGTGCAGGAAAAAAAGTTTTTAACAAAATATGTTTTATTTATGCTCTATTATTTTGTATAAATATCAACATAATTGAAGCTATAGGAACCGAGATATTTGCAAAAAAAAATTTTTGCTATTGAGATTTTATGAGACTTGAGACAACTTTTAGAATGTCAAAAATAAGGGTTATACAAGTTTCCAGCTTATTATCTCTCATTCCGAGGTGAAACGCCTAAATTGACTGGATTGCGTCAGTTTCGACCGTATACTGATTGCTGACTGACTCGTCTGATACGAGTCAATCAGCAATCAGTATACGAGTCGTATGGCCCTTACCGAAAAAAACAAATCTCAGATTCGCCTAAAACGACGAAATGGGAAAGTTTGGCTGCGAACCAAATTTTGTATGAAACCTAGTGTTGCCTTTTGCATATTCGAACGATATTATTATAGTTGACGCACAGATGATTTCCCTACGCGTCTTTACAAACAGTCGCGGCCTAAACTTATAGCCTTATAAAAATAATGATAAACAAAAAAAACTTCTCTATGACCGTAATTAATATGCAGATGTATTTTTACGAAAGGCTGAAAAGTTATTGAGAAAAATTCTACACGTGTCTCACGTGAATCATGCGAACAAATCACGTAACAATTTAACGAAATACTCCATTAATCAAGTGTTCCAACGTAAGATAAAATGTGGATCTGGAAGGTATCTCGTTGAAAGATTCCGTCTTTTTAGCGTCTTACGTAATCATCATAATTCTAGCTGTCGAGCGGTTACTAGGCGTTCAGCTTGGGGAAAAGTATTTACCTATATGAAAAATATTTAGCCTAACTGACTGTTTCTAACAATGCAGGCTTAGATTAATTAACTACTCTTAGAAAAAGTGACAGTAAAGGATTTTAGAAAATTCCATTGCTAATTTGCACACTTAGGTTTGGAATTTACCAAAATGATTATGGTTTTCAAGAGTTCCATTTCTATGGTTCCATTTCTACGATTTGAATATTTAAGCTTTCTTTTATTTTGTTTTTTATTTTGTAATAATATTTGCTACAATACAAAGATTTTAATTTTATTTTTATATAGATCAGAAATTACGAATAAGGGGACTGAAACTAGTTAATATCATTGTTTATTTATTCACCTAATTCTTGTTGTGGGCGATTTCAGGTAAAATTAAAACCACTTTATAGCTTTATTAATAGTTTTAGCCTAGTTTTTGATTAGTTTAACTTCAAATATATCTTGTAGAGATAATCGCGATGTTTTCTTCTGCATGAATCAGCCTGTCGAAGTACCACACCTTTGCCAGATGTCAAATGTTGAAACATTACTCTGTTTTGGTTCAAGACACTGATTCCAGCGAAATTACCGGGCGTTATTAGACTTGAAAACCAATTCAAAGTTCACGATGGCATTGCAAATGTTATGAGCAGGCGTGGTACTTACCGCCAGCCGAACGACCTGCTCATTTCTTTACTCAGATGTATACAAAAAGCATATTTTATTTTTGAAGAGGTCAAAGGACACATCGACGCGTAGTCGCCGCGCATCACTACCGTCATCTCCTGGTACTGACCGCCTCATCCGTTCGCCGTGGGAATGGACACGCTTTTTACGGCCTCCTTACAGGACTTCTGGATAACTTCTATTAAGCTTCTTAAGAATGGTGTGAGAAACTCATACAAGTGTATAAGTGTGTACAAGCAAATCGCTAGGGTGCAAGAAAGGGTGTATATCAATATAAAATAATAAATAGGTCGTATGATTCTCAAAACGTTAGGCAGCTAATTCTGTACTTAACCACGATGTTGGAACCAGCAGCCCCATCTCAGGCCACAAGTTGACATTTAAACAGCAGATTACTTTCATTGCGGCATGTCACCCTTGAATATTATCACCCAACTCACGGAACATGTTAATGCAATAATTATGGTTTGACCGGATCTTCACAGTATTGAGAAAGATAAAAGGTTGTAAGATCTAGGTTTTTGGCAAGCTGCATCTTATGAAGAAATTCTTCGTAGCTCTACCATCAAACCCCCGAACCCCCGGATGTTTTTAGCAAGGCACATTTGAGGTGATCTGGCAGCGTCCCGTTCTAGGTCACTTAAATTACCGATTAAATTAACAATATTTCGAAGATATAATTATTGATATTAACAGGATCACGATCCGTTTGACTATTCCCATGATAAACTCAAGTTCGCATCGATCTGACCGTAGATGTAGAGTTTGAACAACCGTGAAATCAAATGACACGAAAAATTCATTCTATTTGGAAAAAATGTGCATTGATTGATCAACGAAAGCTAAACTTTCAAATCAAGTTAGAACTATAGAAAGCTATCGCAGACTTTATCACTGATACATATAAAGCCCTGTGAACAATCTCATTAATCGACTTCACAAAAGGAGGAGGTTCTAAGTTCGACTTTTTTATTTGAAAGAGTAGACCTCCAGGTTGGTCCCATATCTATAAATTGTATCAGAATTGGATCAGTTTTTTTAGTTAATAGTTAATCCATTTGAAGTCGATTTTTTGTATCTTGTTATTTTGTACACTAGTCACAGACACTGTATATGTTTGTGAAGTTAGGCTCTGTGACGGATTGCGCAGGTACTGCTGTGGGCAGTACCTGCGCAATATATATAATATAATAATATATATAGTAAGAGCGAGATAGAATATGCAAAAAACGTAAGCGAGTGAGCGAGGCAGTTATACAATGCTGTCTTCACCTTGAACATTGGGAATGCGCCTGAAAAATAACATGTTTGCGCAGCGACTAGCAGATAACTTCCAAGACACATACTTACACTGCGACTACTGTACAGCACTTGTTTGTAAAGTTATTTTCTGAACGGATCAAGTTCGAACAAGAAAGTTTTGCAAAGGAAACAAAAAGTTGAGTTCTTGAACATTAAATTCTCGAATACCTACTACAATATGTTGGTCATGTTATGAGAAATGGAAAGTAAGTACGAGCTACTCCAACAAATTATGTACCTAAGAGAAAATCCAAGGAAGTAGAAAACCTGGAATGTGAAGGACCTCTTGGCTCAGAAATCTCCAAGTCAGGATAGTTCTAATGGTAGCGGATCTCCATTGGGAGATGGCATCTCAAGAAGAACTTGAGCATTACAACCGAAAAAAAAGTAAAAAAAAGTTAAACGGTTTTATATGTACTAAAAACTACAAAATAATATAAAATCGTGTGGGGAGCCGAACTTCACAGTTAGAACTTTACTCAGGTTAAGCGATTTTAAACGATCACGATTTTAAACACTTGTTTTATTCTCAAGTTTTTATTTTGTTATTTTTAAAATGTACTGCGATACTTGTCAAGCCCTTCCATTTGATGCCCATATTGAGGGGTTTGAAAAAAAAATAATCCGTCATTTTGTGGTGGCGGCCATCTTGAATTTGGAATTTTTTTCATTGTGTTCTGTGTTCAACTAGTTTAGCCCTTTCATTTCATAATCATATTGAGGGGGTTGAATATTTTTTTATAATCCGCCATTTTGTGGCGGGGGCCATCTTGGATTTACAATGATACTAAGCGTACATAATTGTATTGTCATCAGAACTAAAGGTGTGTAAAATTTCAGATCAATCGGTCTACAGAAAGGGGGTAAAATTTCAGTTACTAGATTTGACCCAAACAAACAAACAATCAAAAATCAACAACAAACAGGGCAAGCTATATAAAACCGTTTAAAAATAACCCAAACCCTTTGAAGTGAGTATGTGCATGGTTCAAGAAACCAAGCAAATTACAAAAGGATCTCAATGTTCGAGGTGCCTGACCACAAGTGGTGCTAAAATCGGACCCCTACATCCAAGAGGTAAGTACCTCTTGGATCTCGAAAACACTTCCTCAATTTTGATTGCACTCCAATGACGTTGTTCGCACCGAATCATTACTACGATATCGCAGGCCACAGCGGTGACTTTGAACTACCAATGTACTACCAAAATAACCACTTTACCTCTGCCATTATAAACTTCTGAAACTCCCAAATTAGGTCTTACGTTATTGGGTTAAGGACCATGTTTAAACAAACAAATTTCAAGGATGGACCGCCCAAATTTGGTGGGGTATACGCTGAACCGAATTGGTAGTAATTGTTTAATGTATGTGATGTTGTATGTGTGGTCCCGAGTATGCTCGTGTGACAAATTTGGCACCGGTCGATTGATAAGAAATCGGTCTGCAGTCAACCTTTCTGGAAATGTTGAATTATGCCAAACCCAAAATAATCATAACATAAATAGGAATTTCTGGAAATACATTTTTAAATTTACGTGGGAAATAACGTTTGGTGTGGTTGGGTTTCTTTAGAAAAAGTATTTACAACAAAAGGTATGTACAACATGTTGTATGTATGAAAAAGTGTATCTAATGGATATGGAAAAATATTTCAATTTTAATATTTAATAGTCAATTCATTAGTGCGTTTATTAATTTAGAAAAATAAAACGAAGCAATATCTACTTAGTAATTGCTAAGTATAATAAAAAAAAACTTAATTTCTTTGAAGACTTCAATAATATTTAATGTTCAATTCTATAGTTAGGACGCACTTTCACTGAGAACAGATTACTAGTAAAGTGACTACTTCGTTTTTTTTTCTTAACTCAAAAAAATTTTATTAAAGTATACGACGACTACGGCGAATCATGGAAGGGTAATAAGTTTAACAGTCTTTGTATGTATATATTTATGTATGTGGATGTTCCACGATAGCGTCGCCTCTATTGGTCCGATTTTGACAAGCGAGGTGTCAATCGATTTGTCTCTAATTATAGAGTATCATAGGTTTTTTTTGCCCGACTATGGCGAAGAAAATGAAGGGGTATGTTTTCAAACTTAAACCTTGCTTCTATTTTGACAAGCGACCAAAAATCAATCGATTCGTCTTCATCGCAAGAGTGTCATAGGCTATTTTTTTTACCCGACTATGGTGAAGAAAATGAAGGGTTATGTGTTCAAACTTAAACCTTGGTTCTATTTTGACAAGCGACCAAAAATCAATCGATTCGTCTTCATCGCAAGAGTGTCATAGGCTATTTTTTTACCCGACTGGTGAAGAAAATGAAGGGTTATGAGTTCAAACTTAAACCTTGGTTCTATTTTGACAAGCGAGCGGTATCAATCGATTCGTCTTCATCGCAAGACTGTCATAGGCGATTTTAGTTTTTGAACCTATGTCTTGTTCACCTTTTTTGATTGAAGTGATAACTGACAGCTCGTATTTTTTATACTTAGATATATCGATCAGATTTTTATGCATGATATGAATCAAGACAAGTAAATGAAAGCAGTACGCATAAGAACAATTAAACACAATCTTGCGTTACTTAAAATAAAAATCTAAGTAGGTACACAAGTAGCGTCAACTAACAGGCACCCCAGGCACGGCAGATATCTCCTGCAGCTCTGTACCTATCAATAAGCTCGCATTGTTAATTTTATTACCAACTTTCCTCTCATGTACCATGATTGTTTGTAAACAAAACACTTGTCCACTATTTTATCAAAACGGAATGTTCACCGAGTTCGGACAACGGCCCTCGGTTCGTCACGCGGTCGAGTTCGCGACCGCGTGCCTACGAACGTGACATGGAACTTGCTAAAGAGATTGACAAATAAGAGGTACCTATTCTTAGCAACAAATAACTCTATCTCATCTATACGTTGCACTCAAAGACTGGCTGTGCCCGCGGCGTTGCCCACGTGGTAATATTTTTTCAGACGTCAAATACAATACAATACAATACAATAACTCTTTATTGAACACATTACAATAAAAAACAACATAACAGTAATTATATATAAAATCTAATGTTGTACAATAGGCGGCCTTATCGCTATTTGCAATTTCTTACAGGCAACCTTTGGATGGACAGGAATATAAAATAAAAATTGCGGTCAGTGATGGCGACTTAGTTTGGAACAAAAAAGTTAATAGATAAATAACCACTATATAAACTATATAACTATATAACTTAATATTTGTATACATACTTACATAATGTGTTATCATAAATTTTGTTAAACACATAAATATATATACTATAATTAAATAATATAACATATATATTGGCAAATTTATAATATAATATACATAAATAAATAGCATGTTCACAAAGGAATAGTGTATAAATTATGTATGAATAACATAGTATCCAGCTTTATGACAGGTAGTGCTTCTTCACCACGTCTTTGAAGACAGCTATCGACTTAGCTTTTCTAATGTTGATGGGCAAAGCATTCCACAGTCTTACAGCCCGTTTAGTAAAAGAGCTGTGATAACACATTGTAGATTCAGTCAGGCACTTTCAACTGCAGAGTATTGGTGGAACGAAGAATACGGGAATGGGAAAGATGAAGGAACTCAAATCGCTCTTTGAGATGGGGAGGGGTCGATGGATTAAATAGGACACTGTACAGAAGAGAGAGGGCATGAGTATCCCGGCGACGTCGGATTGGTAACCATTTGAGCTTTGTGCGAAAATCAGATACATGGTCAATCTTTTTTTTCTCGATGGCTCAGCTTCTACTCATCGTATCGAGATACTCGTACCAAGTACACCAGTTTTTAAGTCAAACCCTAAGGTATACAACAACCGAAAACCCCGCATTGCAATCGTCGTTTGCAGTCGTTTTTAGGTTATACAAGAACAAACAAATAAACAAACATACATACACCATTATAATAAAAAAAATTTTTGGTCAGTAGCTTATTTTAAGTCCCCTAGACGATTTTATTTAAATTATCTCCATTGTATATATAGAATCTTTGTTACTTCTAGCTTTATTATATAGATAGATAGATTAGTTAACATGACTAATAACATAGCTAATAGATCTCTCTGAGTGCGATGAAATTGTCTAATTGCGTTCTCTACATTAGGTCTTAAATTCCAGGGAAATAAGTTTTTTAAATTATAATTTTCTTACGTCTTCACTACTATCTCACCTGATGGTAAGCGATGATACCTACGGTTTAAGATGTGCACAGTTGCCTAGAAGGTTAACTACTTACTTATGTATCGATTTGAAAACTCCCAGATTAGTAGTTCCCAGGTCAGTTGAAGATCATCCAACCCACTATGTTTTGGTAAAGGAAACCTAGCTCGTTCTTCAAATTTCTATTTAACAAACAAAATATACCCCTCAATTTCTATGCATCAGTAACACCGTCACTCATTGTACCCTCTGTACATACCTACCTTAAATTAAACCACACCGTGCTCTTGGGAACCTCTGTGCAAGAACAAACGTACAGTTTACTATGTCTGATATACAATGAGGGACCCGTTAAGGTTGTATCAGGCAAGTAAACAAATACTGTATTGGCGATGTGCCAGCCTAACGGATAAGTTATCCCTTGGCTATATAGGTAAAACCGTTGAAATAGTAATGTCACCTAGGATTTAACTGTAAACAACGCTGTGCAGATAGATACCAGTAGTCAGAACCCTGAAGACGAATTGTAAGCGTTTTTTGGAGGCAGCATGCACGTGCTTCCGATATGCAGGAAAGCTTTTAAAGTCTCCATTTGCTCGTGTTTGTCCACGAAAAAGTACTAGTACTAAGTATTAGTACTTTAGCTCTTCTCATCTAGTTTCTGCCGGCTGTCTTTCGTAGGTCGTCACTCTGCTGGACGGTGGGCTTGCTACATCATTTTTATCGATCAATATCTAAAAAATAGAAGAAGACATGGTTTATGACACGGTTTTCCACGGTTTAATTAGCTTCACTTGTATTTTTGTTTTTGTTTTAGATCTTGCGGCAGATATCTTCGCACGCGATTAAAAGTCCCATGATCATCAACAGTATGATAATTTCGACCTTTAATCCTCAAATTCAGATGCTGCAGGGGGCTACCTAAACCGTTAACTCTAGGATCTGCTGATTTTGAATTACGCCATATTGTGGTTATCAAGCAAGCGACTTCATGCTTTGGCTGATCAAGCTTTTAGTACATCATCTAATGTAAAATAAAACTGTTGAACTTTAAGGTAATCTTCATCTTTTTTGCCTACCGTTTGGTCAAACGGTAAACAATGCTGTGTCAGTAATTATATTTCCATGTACGTTTTTTTTTTGTAAGTAAGCAGTAGGTACAGCAGACAGTATGTAGGTGAATTTGAGGTCAGATGCAAACCTGTAATAGCCTACTAGGTCAACTTATAACAATATGTCCCCCTTTTGGTCAAGGAAGTGGCAATGATTCTATCAAAACAGTGCCTAAGATTTGATTTATTTGGTCATTCAATTGCATAACTGTTACAATTTATAGGACATTTCCACTATGTCTTAATCTCAGACTGGTCTAAAACATAGAGCTCTGTTGTAAATGCAATTTTACACCACGTGCATGACGGGATTTAATGTACAATAATTGTCCCTAGTTAAAAAACAGTTCGTTCTTTGCTTTATAATATGACATAGTGAGGATGGGTGCGTAATAGTAAAAGTGACCTTTGCAATTGATACTCGTACTCTAGAATGCTAAGTGGGCCTCACATTCTGGGGATGTGGTATCTTTTCCGCCAAATAGGTCACCAGGACAGTCTCTTATTGTTCTTTTAATGATTTTGGCGGCCTATGTTTAAACAGAGTCAGTCTACTATGTTGCCTGTTTCATGTAGTAGAATGACTTAATTATATACTAGCTGTGCCCGCGGCTTTGCCCGCGTGGTCATTTCATTTAAAAGTAGCCCACACGTTTTATTCCAGGACCAAAAGCCAAACCACCACCAGACCAGTTGTAGGTTTGGTCCGGGTCCAGAGGACCAGGTGTACAAAGTACAATATTATACTACATTTCTTCAAAATTACCTAAAATACCAAGTACCCCATTATTTCTCCAAAAATGGGCATAAAGAGGGCTGAACAAGCTCTGACATCTGGACTTACGAAAGCATTTTTGCCCAAGCTGAAACGGAGATGCTTTGCGCTCGTCCGGTCAATAAAGTGGCATATTACAGTAATAGAGTCGTTTCATACATTAAATAAGATAATGTTATATTTCTCGTGAAAATGTTGCTATTAGAGCTGTCTCGTGTTACTTTTGACTAGCGGCCACTGGCAACACTGCCTGGAGGTCGTGCTAGTGCTAGTGTGTACTAATGAAATGCTTGCGTGTTTTAAGGTCAATCAGCGCCATCTAGTTAAATCGGATGGAGAACTTTGATGGATTTGGTTTATTCGCTTGAGTCGGACCATTCGTTTGAATATATCCCATTATATATATTGTTTTCAAATTAAACTTGACGGTTTACTTCAGGAAATTACAGAAGCCTTAAAAAATCAAAGAAAATGTAAAAAAACGCATAAAACATGTAAATGCTTATAAATATTGAGGCAAAACATTTATAGCAGCGCGTGGATTTATTCCATGTGCCTCTGGATTGCAGGCCAGACACCGCTTTCACTGTGCCACTCTGACTTGTGGTATGAGCACCGAATTCACGGTACCGTTTTATAAACGGATGTGCAATTATTATTCCTTTCAAATTAACATAACTTTAAACTCATATCCCGCAGGAATCTCGTATTTATTCGTGATTAAAAGTATCATTCATTTTAACACATACTATAAACTTTGACTGTGCCAAGTTACTTCAAAATCCGTACGGTAGTTTCTGCGTGATATGTGTTTTTTTAAATAACTTTCAACCCCTATCCTGCGGGAACCATTGTTTTTTTCGGGATAAAAAGTATTCTAAATGTTAATCCATAACATAAGCTATGATTGTGCCAAGTTGCATCAAAATCCGTCGGGTAGTTTCTGCGTGATGCGTGTTCAAAGAGACAGACAGACAGACAGACAGACAGACAAAAAATAAAAAATAAACCTTTTTGCACTCCATATCGATTTTGAAGTTCATCTCAATTAAATTTTTCAAAAAATATTTAATGTACAGATTTAGCCCAGTTACAGTTTTATTATAGTACAGATATAGAATATAAAAGTATATAGATATAGATAGATATAAGAAGAAGATAGATAGATAGATGTACGTACTAGATTTGTAAAAAAAACGGTTATGTAAGGATCCTATGAGTTATTCCAGAACCAAAATATACCAAATTTCATCCAACTACGTTCAGATTTCAAACCGTTTATTATCGATTGCTCTGCCTCTACTCATCGGATTGAGATACCAAGTACATCAGTTTTCAAGTCAAACTCTAAGCTATCCAACAGTGAGAACCGGACCGAAATCGGTCTAATAGTTTTTACGTGATGCGTGAGCAGACAGACAGATCTTCTCTTGGCAACTTATTTTAAGTACCTACCTTTGACAATTTTTATTTATTATCTTCATTGTACAGACTTTTTGGTAGGTACATACTGTTTAATATAAGTATAGATAACTAGATGTGCCCCGCGGTTTCACCCGCTTGGATTATAAAGATGGATGATGTAGATGATGATGAAATGTATCCAATGTGTTAATCTAGGATATAAGCTATCCTGGTACCAAATTTCATCCAAATCCGTTCTGCCGTTTGAGCGTGAAGGAGTAACAAACATACACACACACTTCTAAAATAAATGGCGCTAATCGTTTTTTATGCATTTTATGATGGTTTGTATGGAATGTCAGTTCTAATGTATAGAGTTCTGAAACAGGCATACGAAGTTTTCCGCTCGATAAAAGAGTATTCATTTTTAAAACTCTAACCTCTGATCGGCCTGTTTACGACATTAATGTGATAAAATTAATAGTAAAAATCACGTAAGATAATAGTATTAGCTCTAATTTGTCATAAGCACTTTGACAGGCATTATTATCATGGGCCAGTAAACGTCCACGTCTGGACATCGTTAGTTGCTTACAGACTGCCTAACATAAGGTTCTTTTTACCCGACTGAGCGGAGGGTATCGTGTTAATCAGACCAAATGCTTGGACCGATTTTGATGATTCTTACGTCATTAGATTTGTCTTAATCTTGCAAGTGTCAATAAAGACAAGACTTTAATCAAAATTTAATATGTCGTCTGTTTAGACGACATATATATTATAACGATTTAATTTAAGTAGTAAGCAACCGTTCTCAGTCGGGTTTTTCTATAAATTTTCTTCTTTGCCTAGTGATTATTCACTAAGCTTGGTAAGCGTCTTGGTTTACAGTAGGCTGTAGTTATTTATAATACGCAGGAAAACGCTGCTACGCCTGCTACCCATTTCTCGAATTTCCTTCGCTGGTTTCAGCACCCGGGGATGAGAAGCGTGAACTTATTGTTATTTTTTTTTTTTTTTTTTTGGTCCATTTTTTATGCCGCGCACCACACGGCAGGCCGACTTCCGACTGTGCGTTAGTTTTTGGTACATTTTTTATGCCGCGCACCACACGGCAGGCCGACTTCCGACTGTGCGTTAGTTTTTGGTACATTTTTTATGCAGCGCACCACACGGCAGGCCGACTTCCGACTGTGCGTTAGTTTTTGGTACATTTTTTATGCCGCGCACCACACGACAGGCCGACTTCCGACTGTGCGTTAGTTCAATTACACGTGTTTACTTAAGAAAACACGAGCAATAAATTAGCATGCGGATAAAAGCTATTAAAGCACAATACTACCTACTAGGAATAATTTCTGTAAACAGATATTTTATATCTATTGGTTGCCAGACAGACACGATGAGAGTCATCTACCCAGCCAGTCAGAACTCTAGAACTTCTTCTACGACTTCTTTCTTCTTCATTAATAAATAATAAATAGTTAGACATAGTAAGACATAACTTACGTATATATATATATATATATATACATATATATATATATATATATATATTTCAAACACATATCTAGTTACTTTTAATAAAGCAGTAAGTACCAAAAAATCTGTAAATTGAATATAATGTAAAAAATGGTCTATGGTACTTAAAATAGCCTATCACGTAAAAACTACTGGACCGATTGTGATGCGGTACACTGTTGGATAGCTTAGGGTTTCACTTCAAAACTGGGGTACTTGGTATCTTAATCAAATGATCAGATGCCGAGCAATCGATTAAATACTATTTGACGGCTGAACGAATTTTGAAGAAAGTTGTATTGTAGTTCCTATATTGTACTTTATAGGTACTTTCGGTCCTAGAATAACATGTGCCCCCACATGTTATTCTAGGTACTTTTAAATGAAATGACCACGCGGGCAAAGCCGTGGGCACAGCTAGTAAACAATAAAATAATACCTTTTTTTGTCAGAATTTCCTGTTAGTTATACTATTTATAACTCAAGAACAGCGGGACAGAATTTTATGTACTCTGATTTTTTGGATTTGTCTCCGCGCCGAATAGGATAATAAATATTAAAACATCAAGAAAAAATCATTCTTTGTTTTCTCATACATTTTGTATGGAACGGTTTTTTAGATGACATCTTGAGAACGAATTGAAGCTTTTAAAGCATTAATGAAATTTGACCAAAAATTTGGCTTTACTAATTATAGGTATAACAGGTACAACCTAGGACTACTTCAGATTTTAGGGTTCATCTTTGTAATACTTTATATTGCATTGTTTTTGACTATCCATGAAATGTGCTGCCTCAAAAGTGCTAAAATAAAACGCATATTCATCTTGTCACTGTTAGATCTGATTCACTTATGAGCCGCGGTGCATTGAATTCATGTGCATGCAACATGTGCCCATGCGCATGTTTTGAACCCGGGGTCGTTCACTACAAGAGGAGAGGCCTGGCAGGACATGCATTGACCTTTGTGAGAAATTTTGTCATCACCAATCACAAGGTAGCGGCTTCTCAGACGAGTTATCTTTAATGAATACTGCTGATTTGTTATGTAGATAGCCCAAATGATGGATTTATTTATGCAATACAGTATATTAAGTTTTTTTGGATCATATGGATCCTTTGCCAAGAAGTCCTTGAGAAAGCAGACATTCAAGGAGTTCCTGCCTCATCTACTTTAAGGGCACTTTTCTTGTACCCTAGCTTTTATGTATCATACTCATGGTATTGCTCATCACCTCTTTTAGTCCCAAGAAAGTGAACACTTTTTACCACTTTGATCAGATGTACAATTAAAACAAATTGTTAAATGAAGAAGGTAAATTTATTAAGCAATGAATACAGCACGAAAACATGTCTTATTGTCTTAATTGCAAGGTTGAAATTCTTTTTTGCAATATTTATGATTCAATCTGCCCGAAGCGAACCCACGCGTTTTGGTTCACTACAGACTTGGCCGGACTTTTGAACGCATCAGTTTGATACTGGCCGCTAAGGGGCGTGCGCGTACTAAATTCAAACATGGAATCGATGGAATCCGCGAAAACTGATTTTGGAACAGTCGACAATCGTTCTCATTTGGAATCGATTTTGGATAAATCCGAATGGAATTTAAAAAGTTTCGGTGATTAGTGCTGTACGAGTTGGTTTATAAAATGGTTGCTGTTTTAGGGTTGCTGGTAAGTTCTGTTATTTTTTACTTACTTAAGTTATGTTATTTTTACCTGATTTATCAAATGTAACGAACTTAATTGTCAAGTTTTTGAGTCATCCTCTTATATAAATCAAAGAGAATGAATAACTTATACCAAATAGAGCAGAATTTCAAGAACAGATTTTTCTGAAACTCTATAAAACTTTTGTTTCTATCCGCAAATAACCTGATTTTGGTCTAGCTCAACTAGTAGTACTTAGTATGTGTAGGTACAAAACACGGTAGTCAAGTTTGCCTGGATGACTGGCTATGTGATCGTTGGCGGTTATTATTCTTTAATGTTTTTGAATAACCTAAAATTATTTTATTAGTATCTTAAGCTTTTTTTTTGTATCGTCTTTTATAAGGAGGAGGTCAGGTTATTGTGTTTTCTTATCACCGGTGTTTGTTTACTAATATCTCCGGGACTCTGATCCAATTGCCGATCCGTTGTAGTTATTCCCGAATTCCTGATTCCTGAATAATAATCTATTCTCACACTCTTTCACGTTTAGTCTCGCTTTAAAAATTCTTAGAATTAGGAATTTCAGTACTGAAATTCAGTTTTCTAGGTATTTCTAAATTTGAAACGTTACTTATTTATAAATCTAGGAATAAGACAAGGGGAATGAACAGCAATATTTCACAACTCAAGATGAGTAGTCAAAAGTTGTTTAACTAAACTGTTCAGCTAGTTAACAATAATAAATTAAACATGAAAATGTTTAATTTATTATTGTTATCTTCTTTTTTGATAATACTACACGTGGATTTTTGGTGTAGATAATTAAATTAAAGATAATGTTATAAAGTCATTTTATGGAAATTTAATTACTTTGTATGTGTATATATTTTTTGATTAGTTTGTACTGTTGAGTAACTAGTAGTAGGTACAAGTAATGTCATCCCAATTGTACCAGCTTTTAATTCAAACAAAAAACCCAATTTTTTTTGGTTCATTACCTATGTCTGAATGGAAAAAAGAACCCTTATAGGATCACTTGTGTGTCTGTCTGTCTGTCTGTCTGTCTGTCTGTCTATCCGTATGTCACATACAATTTGGCTCCGAATCTACTGGACCGATTAAGCTGAAAATTGGTACAAATGAAATTTCTGTGACCCAAACACGGACGTGTCATGTAAAAAATGAATTATGAATATGGGAGCAAAGTAGATATATGAAGTTTTTTTTTGCAAACTGTAGATAGATAGATAACACTTTATTGCACCAAATGAAACACTTACAAACAAAAATAAACTTAAAAATACAGTACATATCAAATTAAAGGGCTTGTTGTGAGGGGTAAATCTTTATTTATTATTTTTATATAAATAGTACTAAAGTTATTTAAGAAAATAAGAAATTTACCATTACCCCCGAAACTACTGAGCAAAAATACAAAAAATAGTTTTTTACTTTTATAGGTTACAGGAAAACCTATGGTTTTAAAATAAAAACAAATAACCTAAAATTGTAAGATATTTATCGTACGGAACCCGCGAGTTCAACTCGCACTTGGCCGTATTTTAGGGGATTGAGTGACGGGAACCCAGAACCTGGGTTGCACAGGTTGCACTGCACTGGGATTTCTCAGAGTGACGAGCGGTCACCTGAGATTTATCTTTTTTTATCGATTGCTCGGTTATACTCATCGGGTATAACCGAGCTTTTTATCGGGGTAGAGATAAAAAGTATACCAGATTTTAAGTAAAGACAGGTGAGGATATTATAACTTCGGAGCTCTTGAAAGCAGGGGGGAAACCCGTATTTCGGGAGCTTCAGGGGTTATTTAGCATCGTTATTAACAGTAGGAGGCGAGGTGCAGGAGTTTAGTTGAACTCATCTTTAAATAGGGGAATACAACCCTTTTAAAGAACTACCAACCAGTTTTACTCTTGAGCCAAGTCTATAAGTTGTTTTTTTTTGAGGGTCATCTCAAATCGTCTCGCAGGAAGACTTTAAGAATTCCAGCCTCCTGAACAGGCCGGATTTCGCGGAGGATTTAGCACATACACACAGTGAGGCAGGTTATAAAAAGAGTGAAGAGTAAAACCAGCCCCTGTGTCTTGCTTTTGTGGACTATGAGAAGGACTTTGACTCCGTTGAAGCCTGGGCGGTTCTGAAGTCTTTGCAGCGTTGTCAAGTGGACTGGCGATACATCAAAGTGCTGAGGTTTCTGTATGACGGCGCGACTATGAGTGTCCAAGTACAAAATCAGTCTAAACAAATCCCACTGTGCAGGAGCCCTCTCCTGCAGTTCAACAAACACATACGTTAGACAAGGGGATGTTCACTAATGCCTTGGAAGATGTTTAAGACGCTGGATTGGAAAGGAATGGGCATTAATATCAAAGGCGAGAACATCTCACACTTACGATTTGCCGATGATATAGTCCTATAGCGGAGTCGCTGCAAGACTTGCAAAGCATGCTAACCAACCTAAATGATGCCTCTCGACGCATCGGTCTCGGAATGAACATAGATAAGACCAAGATTATGTTTAACGATCTTGTGGACCCGGAACCGATTGCAGTCAATGGTGTAAGTACCTCTTAAAGTTGTCCAAAAATATGTTTACCTTGGGCAAAAAATTGCAATTAGGTAAGAACAACTTTGAGAAGGAAGCCAACTGAAGAATTCAGCTGGGTTGGGCAGCCTTCGGCAAGCTTGGCCAAGTCTTCTCGTCGTCCATACCACAGTGCCTGAAGACAAAAGTCTTCAATCAGTGCGTCCTATGACCTACGGAGCCGAAACGTGGACACTCACGTTCAATATTGTTCACAAATTTAAGGTCATTCAGTGAGCTATGGAGAGAGCTAAGCTTGGAGTTCTCTGAAGGACAAGATTCGTAATGAAGATATCCGACGGAGAACCAAGGTAACCGACATAGCTCAAAGGATAAGCAAGCTTAATTGGTAGTGGGCTGGTCACATTTCCCGAAGAACTGATAACCGATGAGGTAGACGAGTTCTCGAGTGGAGACTACGTTTAGGCAAACGTAGTGTAGGACACCCTGATAGATCATCACGCCACCTCTTTCGCGGCCGGCCACGACGTCCCTGACGGTCTGTAGGGTCCCATTGTGTGATTATCTTCGCCCATCTCGCAGGGTGCGTGCGAACCACGCGCCCAGCCCAGTTCCACTTCAATCTTGCTGTTTCGGTGCTGACTTCTGTTATTCCTGTTTTTGAGTCAGTTCTTTTGATACTTAAAATACTTCATCCGTTTTTCCACCTATACCTAAAATTTATTAGCTTACTTTTGTTTTGTTATTAAGAAATTTTAACTTCGGTGATAAGCTTTGCTTAAAATTTATATCGATATTACTGAGAAATTGAGTGCAATACCAAATTCTGATTATTTTTGACAGTTTGGATATTGTGCGAAACTTGTGTTGAACTTCTAGGCGATTCCGTACTGTCCGTTTGATGGAATTATACCAAAACGTAGGCTACATTGACCATTGGCGGCGATTGAGATCTGACGAAATCAGAGACGTAGGTTTAATCTATTAAATCCATATCATTCACATGACATCTCTAAAAATGACAAAAATGGAAAATGACGTCCCGTAGAGTTTTTTAGTGCTCTCTTCTCTAAAGGCCGTATTCCCGAAGCAACTGCAGAGTCAGAAGGCTACTTCCGCTACCTATTAGTGATTCAATTTTGAGTCAGCGCATGAAAAGGAAATTTCTTTTTCAATCTCAAAGTATACTTTATAATAAATCCGCGAGCGCCAGCAGAGTGACGACTTGCAAAAGGCTGGCAGCGACCGGATGAGGAGAGCCGAAGTTTGGGCTCAGTGTCGTTCACTAGGAGAGGCCTACGTCCAGCAGTGGACGGATTTTTGTTGATGATGATGATGATAATGATGAGATTTGATGTGCAGTTATTTATTTCCTGAATTTTAATACGGCTAATCTACTACCTATCTCCAAAATTGTAGGTCATGCGCCTCCATTTGTTATCAATCAAGGAGCGGATTGTTCATTCAAAACTCGTGTAACGAACGCACAAAGCGGCAGTCATAAAAAATAGATTACCTTGACGTAGGCCTCAAATAAAAATAACAATAATTGTTCGTAGGAAAAATACTTATTAAAATACCTAAAGAAAGATATTATTTGAAAAAAAAACAGCGCTGCGTGGCTCCAGCCGCAATATTCTAAATCGTAGGATGATAAAAAAAAATGGTCTAGTGGACCTAAAATAAGCTAATGAACAAGTATTTTTTTATAAATGGTGTCTGTTTGTCTGTTCGCGCATCACGAATGCGGTTTCACTTTTGGATAGCGTACTTATTATCTCAATCGGATGAGTAGAAGACAATAGTTAAATATATTTTTAAGCCTGTATGAATTTTGATCAAATGTGGTACTTATATTGATATTTTAGGTCCTGGAAAAGCACACAGATTATTTTAAACCTAGAGAAATTACCACGCGGGCAAAGCCGCGTGCTCAGCTAGTTCCCTATATAAGTGTGATATTGTGCATCTGATATAGGAATAGGCGCTTCCAAAATAAAAGAGCTTAATAACTACAATAATTATAATAACTAATTTCTTAATTATGATTATTTCATCGCAAAGCATTATAAACAAATGGGTGTCAAAAAGCTAGCTGATAGGCTGCGCCGGCGCACAGGGGGCGTGCCCTAGCGCCTGCAACACAGTGTTGTTTGTGAGTAACGCCCAGTAATTAAGTATTTCTCAAAATTATAACTTGTTGACACTATGTTAAGCTCTTATTTTGTAAGTGCAGCACCGTGTAGCAATCAGAGGATAGTATCGCTTTAAACAACTAAACATAGACAGATTGATTTATATACTATAAATTCCTCATAATTTAAATAATTCTCAACATAATAATTATAAAGAAATGAGTAAATAAGTACACTTATGCTACAGATGTGCAACAAACAAGTCATTTCTACGCATGGGTCTAAAATAAAATTCACAAACGTATCTACTCGAATTAAATAAAAGACGTTAGAAAACATTATTAATATTATTTTAATTAAAAGTTTATCAAGAAAAGAAAAAGCCCGACTACATCGTTATAGATCCTAAATGGTTATTCGAAATGAAAAATGATAAGAGAAACCTAAAGATGATTTTCAAATACCTATTGAATGCCCATTTGACATAGTTCGTCGACTTTAATTTTTTTATTTTTCACTAGGTATACAGTGTCTGGTTGTCATCATATTGAATTTTTATTTATGTCATGTCTTTAGTAGCGAACGCAAGACACGTAACTCGGACATACAGGACATTTAAGTAGATACATGTAACATGTATAAAATCAATTTCGTTTGTGATGAGTGAGAAATTAAAACAGCTCGCATCCAACATCCTCATCATCATCGGCTGGAAGACCTATATCCAGCGGTGGACCTGCTGGACATATGCCTCTTATGATGCTACGACGAGCGGTCGGTCAGTGTTTGCATCCAGCGGAAACCCGCGTCTCTCGGGTCTGCAGTATGATTATTTCTTTATATAAACAAACGGCCTAACTACACCACCCGTTCTAACTACGCTCCGTATTCCGGTCCGTGGTCGCCAATCAAAAAACATTCTTCCCTAACGGTGACGAGCTATATGGCCTGCCCTTTGCCACTTCAAGTGCTAAATTTGAAAGCTGTGTCGGTTACTTTACGACCATTTTCGCAACCATCTGTAAAGATATTCGGCTGCGATGCCTCGATTTCGTGCAATAATTTGAAAATATTTAGTAGAAAGCTGATCTGCAATCCGAAGAAGCATAAAAAAAAACGACTTCAAATGGTATAAAATTTAAAAGAAAGAAAGAATGTTCGTTTTAGGTCTGTGCAAATCCCGACTCGCTAAAGTAAGTTGGTAGGTAAGCTAAAGTAAGTAGGTAGGTAGGTACTTAACGGCACAGTCCTAAGAAAAATGAATTATTTCTTTCTTTTATGTTTTATTCTATATGAAACCCGTTTTTTTATTAGTTTGATTTCTTACTTTTTAGTTACGTTAAAGTAATTCGCTAGAGTTAGAAGAAAGCTCTACTGGAAACAGAAAGCAGTCCATATGTTTTAAATTACTGAACAGATTTTGATGAAAATTAAACTTTTCTGTATTTGAAAGATACTAGTATAGAAATAATTGCAATCAGACCTGTAGTTTCCGAGAAAAACGTGGGCAAACATACATATATTCACGAAATTTGGTTCAGATACTCATATAGACTAACATAATGTATATGCGTATATACACATCAACTTGATAAACTCCATTTATAGCACTCGCTTAAAATCCAAAAAATTTGGAAGTCTGTTAAAAATAGATACTTAGGTACTTATTAAATGCAAAATTCTCGCAAAAACGGAGACGGCCGAGCCACGAGAGCAACCATTAGCATCTAATAAATTAGCAAAGAACCCACGGTATCGAAAGAATTCCGCTACCAAACCCATTTATACTGTGAATACTCTGAAGAGCCAATAAATAAACATTAGGTACATACACGAGGAAACTTCTCCAAGACACGTTCAAGACTTGCAGCTTCTGCTGAAGAACAAACAAACGCACAAAACTTAATTCTAAACAGTCGACGACGGATTAATACACAACCTGTCAAATAGTCGGATTTATAAGCAGCCTGTCAAAATAAACGGATTTATAGAGAACCTGCAAAATAGTCGGGTTCCAACGTAATGTTAATGCTTCGGTGAGGTGGGCGGTCGACCTTAGATTTGGATGAACGAACTTTGTATTTTTAGACATTTTTATAACACCTGCACAATTTTGCGAACATTTAAAGTGGTGAGGCGCGATCAGCTGCCGGGATGGGCGCTCGTGCGTGAGTCCTGTGTATTTCTTACTTAGTCACTTTTTAAATACTTACTACTACCGTACTTATAACCGTCAATTAACAGTTTCTATTTGTTTTGTATGGATTTTGACAACTTAATGAATAAACAATAAATAACGTTAATTGACGACCGTACTCATAATTGACAAATAACGCTAATCAAGTATTGAAAAGCTTGTTTTATATGGATTTTGACAACCTTGATTAGCGTTAATTGACAATTATGAGTGCAGCAGATAACCATTTGGTTTGTACTGCATCGTTTTTACGTATTCTACAGTACGTACAGAGAGTTTTCTACTCGGTGGAGTACCTACCTCTCAGCATATTTTTTTTATTTTAACTTTATCTGGCATTGTCTCGACATAGAATTTGCTTTAAAACTGAAATCGGTCGCAAAATCCGATTATAACGATATTTGGTAGTCTCTACCAAATATCTTTGTCAATCATGATCAATGTCAGTACAGATAACTTTGACAGTCGATAGCTTTTGACAATAACTATCAAAGCTAACGATTGTCATCTGTATATGTACCGATTTCGGTAGTAAACCAATCACTATCTATATCGAGACTGCAGGCCCAGGCCAGTAATTTTAGAGGTTACGGCATATGCCATCACAGCGGAACTGAACTCTACAGATATTTTTTAAGCCGTTTTTCTATGAGCTGATGGTCGTTAGTGTCTTTTCCGTGATCTTTACAATACTTGCAAAGATGACGCAGCACGCGTAACAAACTCTATTAATCGGGTTACCTACGGCTTCAATGAGCATAAGTCCGCCACATTCTTTCAGTCACATCCTTGACCTAGACAAATGCAAATCTATTCAAATTAGTGACTCATACCTACACCGGAGATTTCCGCATCGAGATGAACATTTTAATAGAACGATTTGTTTGTTTCCTGGACCTTGAAACCTGTAAAAGATAATGCCTATGTCGATCAAAGGTCGGTCGGGTCCAACCAGAATCCTAGATTACGAACTTTGACATCTGCCGAGATGCAGAACTATCCGTGTCCGATTGGTGAAAATTAGAGAAAGTCCGGAAATAAACAGTCAATCCAATCATAACCGAAACAAGTGAGACCCTAGAGCATATGATTAGGCAAACAAAAAATGCTGTGATCTATATTCGCCCGCGTGGACAATTTATTTAGTTTTTTCGAGGAAATATGGCCAAAATTTTCCTTTAGGGAGTCCGATAGGACTACGCTCGTAGTAGCGTAACGGTTCAATAGCAACTTAGAAAAGTTGCACTATTAAAACAAAGCATTAAAGTTAGTTGTTGGATTCTTCCAACAATACCAGGTTCGGTCCTAGGCTCCGCACCAATGACTTTTCTAAGTTATGTGCGGTTTTTCTTCGCTCCATGCTTCGGAGGGCACCTTAAGCTGGCGGTCCCGGCTGTTGATGATTAATAGCAGTCGTTAAGCCATGTCAGAGGCCCTCGGCTCGGCTGCTCGGATGGCTTGTACACAAGTCATATTCGTGAACGGGTGGGGACGTTCAGCCTGGTTTTTTTAGTCACTACCTTTCGCCCGCGACTTCGTCCGCGTGGACTACAGTTTATCGCGAAAAAAAGCATCCTATGTTCTTCTAAGATATTAATAACCAATGCAAAAGTCTAACACCAACGCTCTTGATGTTTTTTTACAGACTTATTATTATTTCGTTTCCATGGCAATCATTCCTACAGCCAGTAATTAACATTTTCCAGTTCCCGTGGAAACTTAAAATTTTTCGTGATTAAAAGTATCCTATGTTTTAGGATATGTTTATTCACTTTAGTCGCTTATTGCCAAAAGCGCAAAAACACATCTGCTTTGGGACACTTTGGGGTCCCAAAGTGTCAAAAGAGCAGAATTTCCAAAAAGTCCAAGGTGTACACTGAACAAAGACAAAAGAGCGAAAGATATCCCCGTAGGGTTTCTTGGTGTTCTATTCTCTAACGGGCGAATTTCCAAAGCATTGGTAGAGTCAGAAGGGTATTTACTATTCCTGTGCGAGAACTGCGAGATTCAAGTCTGAGTCGGCAGCGGCACATATGAAAGGGAAATTTCCTTTTCATAATCAAAGTATGTTTGACCAAATTTATGTATTTGCTCTTTCTTGAGACATTTAAGGTTTTGACTTGCTTATGTTGCCAATTTAGGTTCAATAAAAAAGGTTGAGGTCCTAAACCCTAACTTGGATTTTTTGTATTTAGAGATTCAGTAACTATAATGGACTGTAAAATATGGTTCCACAAACACCCAGACACAACAAATACTTGCACTTTACGAGATGACATATCAACAACGATTGGTTTACTTATAAGTATTAATTAATTGAACATGACTCAAAGTGACTTTGTACTAAATGCACCAGTCTGTTTTAAAAATAATCCCTTATCAACAGACGCGATAAAAGCCAGCGTCTCTCAGTCTGTCTGTTTACGAGTTTCTAAATATATAACAATTTATTATCAGTTACGCTAAACCGCACTAATTTTAGTGATAGGATGAACAAATTGGTGTGATAACGGAGCTGTTGTGTGAGCGGTTTTGTCGTATGGTGTTACAAAATTTCAGAAGTTTAGGTTCGAATGACGTGATGAGGAAAATATTGCCGATGTTAGTCATCATCGTCAGCCTATATTCGTCCACTGCGGTGGCCTCTCAGTAAACTCCACTGAGCCCGATCTTCAGCTCTCCTCATCCAGTTCCTGGCAGGCGGTTTTCCCGTTTTCTCCACCTGGCCAGCGGGCGTCCAACACTGCGAGTCACTACTCTACTCTAGAACTCGTTTACCCCAACGATAGTGAGTTCTTCGACGGATGTGATCAGCCCATTGCCATTTCAGTCTGCTAATTCTTTGAGCCATGTCGGTAACTTTGGATCTCTGTCGAAACATCTCATTGCTGATCTTGTCCTTCAAATAAACAAAAAACAATAGCACACTACACGCACGCTGAACATTAATGCCACTGTGGTACGGACGACGAAGTTTTACCAAACGCTGCCAAGCCTGCTGAATCCTATCGGCATGCTGAATCCTATATGAGAGGGATCTCAAAATTGTTTCTACCTCACAGTTTGTCCGATAGCGATTAACCTGATAATTGAGCGTGGTTAGACTAACACCCATTTTGTTTATTTACAGGTAGTTACGGGCAACTTGGACCTCGCCGTGGGACGGAATAGTATATCACTTAAGAATATGTTACTAACGATATTGTAACTTTCAAAATGAAAACATGTATTAGGATATTACAATCGTATATACGTAACTCTTGTATTAAGATATTATGTGACACATGAAAATAATATGGTACCTTAACTAAAAAATACTAACTCCTCAGAAAGATTGTAAACTGCAGCACACTAAGTTGTCTACATTGTACGAGGTTTTGACTAGATGTTTGGGACAACCAGTACACATATAGGAAAAGTATAATATTTCTAATTCTCTTATTCATTCCAAAGATATAACAGACGATGGATGCAAAGGGGTGTTTTATGGCTTTGGGGCTCTGAGTGGCGGCTTGGTGAACCATTTGCTATAAAATGCCAGTTTGAAAGATAAACCAATGGTAGAATATGGAAAGTTTATGGGGATTCGTAATATTATACATAATCATTGCACGGTCATCATAAACACTTTCAAAATGTAAACGGAACTATCTATGACGTAAATCTTTAAATTTCTAATGATACAGGAATGTTTTGTAGGTATATATAAGTAGGTAGACAGGAAACGTACAGGTAGGAAAACGAAAATAGTTCTAACACTCGTCTAATCTAGATTATGTTTCGGGCATCGAACTTGAGTTTTTCTCAGACAAATTTTATCTCTCAAATATAAAATTGTAATTTAAGACGAAGTAGCGTTTGTAAACTTGTTCTTTACAAAGCCATTGCAAAGCATTGTTTGTGTAAAAAATGATTTGTTTTTTATTGCCGTTCTTGATTTGTGTTCCTACTCTTCACCATGTATAATTTTTCATTCCACAGATACTAAGCGGCATGGCCACTTCAAGGGCCTAAAAGTCATCAACTTCCGAATAACAGACCAAGTTCTCCAAAACGAGATTGACGAAGCAGTCTTGAATCTCCACATCCAAGAGTTGGAGAATAGAAACACCACAATTGACCCTGAAGAGCTCTTCTCCATCAATTTACAAGTCTTCAGGGTGACAAGTTGGGGTCAGGGTAAAGCTGCAGTAAACTATACCGACAACTCAGTCAAGTTGTCAAGAAAGGCGTTGAGAGCGGGAAAGTGGTTGAAGATCAACGTGACCACACTGGTGGCCGAGTTCTGCAGCCTGCCGAAACAAAATTTAGAAATAGTAGTGAGAGTACAAGACTCAAATAATAGGATGAGTTTGGTTGTGCCGCATCCGAGCTCAGAATCAAATAGTGCTTTGGTGAGTTCCTCAGTTACACTTGCTTGATTCAACAATCCCGAGCTTCCGATCTAGCTTTTTTGTGACCCATGTTAACAAAATCAGTTTTTAACGATGATAAAACTGCTACCAGAGATATTAATAGACCAATTTACAAATTCTAACTTGATGGAGTCCATTGTCGTCTTGCAATGAACCAGAATTTACTAACATAAAAGTGACTATTCACCCTACACATGGGTGACATTCAACCCAACCCCACAACCGTCTCCCCCCAATTGCCCCCGACCCCTCCTTCCTTCTGCATTATCTCCGAGAAAGATACAGGAACTGCTAAGATACCTACATTGTTGTTACTATCGGGATGACAAAAAAACTAGTTTTTGCACCACCTCTTGGTATAAACACTTTTCAATTAATTTATAAAAAGTGTCTGAATTGCCAATACCTACCGTGTCAAGAGCAAATCTCTGCATTATCTGCTGAAGAAGTAGGTCAAACAGCTGAGAACAAACTTTTTGTTCCATTCAATCAAAATAATCAGTTGCCTTAACATGTAGGTAGAGATTGGACAGAATTAGAAGCAATCAAGGTCCATTTTGTTGTTGCTATGTACAGTTTATATTTGGATGAGTATTTGTAAGAATTTGCGTAACTAATTGAACTTGAAGACCTTGAAGTACCTAGATATTTTTAAAACATCTGATCCACCACGGAGTTGGATGCGTTGTCGAAGGTTCCAAACAAAGTTGATAAATACGAGTGTTCAGACTTTACTATTTTTCATTGTCATAATACTATATGGTGATCTGAGACTAAAAGTAATAAATAACTCTTAAACTGTAGTTCACAGTAGCTTACATTTTTGATACCTAGGTACATTCTTCTCGGGTTTACAACAAAACAACTAAAATAAAAGTTTTTTATTAGATTTAACTGACAGTTTCCACAAGGTCTGTTTCCAACAGGAAAGCGCAGTTTAGGACACATTTGTTAAAAAGGCCAAAATAAAGAATATATTCCCAACTGTCCCATTAACGTCCCCATCAATGGGGCCGATGGGAATTTAAATTCCCACCTGCCCCATTATCCACGCCAGGTGTGATAGTTGTGTACAACATCATTTCTGTGTTAGAAATTTTTAGATGGACCTGCCCAAAGTGTGTTCGGATTGTAGTATCTATGACATGCAAATTGCATACCTACTTAAACTTGTCTAATTTAATGAGGAAGTAAAGTCAAATTCTTTGATTTTTCCAGATGCCATACATAGAAGTAGGTCTAAGAGACAATTCACACAAGCGCACGAGAAGAACAATCGGTATGGATTGCACCGAAAGCTCGAAAGAGGTGCGTTGCTGCCGCTACCCCCTCAAGGTCAACTTTGAAGAGTTTGGTTGGGACTGGATCATCGCTCCCAAGGAATATGACGCCAACTACTGCAGTGGAGAGTGTCCTTACAGCTTTCTCCAGAAGTATCCTCATACTCACTTAGTCCACTTAGCTGCGCCGCAAGGAAGCGGCGGCCCTTGCTGCGCTCCCAGAAGAATGAGCAGCATCACGATGTTGTACTTCGATCACGATTTGAATATTATTTACGGGACTATCCCCGGTATGGTGGTCGAGAGTTGCGGCTGCTCATAGCAAACGCTCGTGTATGGGACGGGCTCCAAGTTTTGTTTTGTTCTTCGTGTGACTGGATCTGGATCTCTTAGCGTGAATCTCATTTTTAATGTTGACATCCTAGTCTCTAAAACTTTTTAACTTCTTGGAGTTAACAGCATTATAAAATCTATTTGAAGTTCTTAGTGAGCATAATAATCATAATGTGAGCATATTATTTTTCAACTTCTAAAATTTTGATTGACATAATATAGGTAATTTTTATTCTTTAAAAATATACGCCATCGAAGTCTAATAATTGTTTTAAACTAGGTATGCATACCCACTGTAACTTCCAATGTCAAACCTTCCATGACGGAAAGTTCATGTAGGTTTTGATATTATTCTTGGAGCCCTGTGTGGTGATTGCTATGTGATAATTCGGTTGAAGACTGCAAACCCTAGTGTTGTGTGTCGTGAGTGTGAAAATGTAAAATTTACTTTACGTTTGTACCTACGTCTAGTTTAATGTAGGTATACTGTTTTCTTTTTCATTTTGTAGTAGGTACATGGGGCTATTAACATACCACCGTTTTGATCTGAAACTGTTTTAAGTTTAAGGTCATGCTTAACAGACTTAGTTTCTATGTTTATACGATTGCTCTCTCCCAGAATCGTTGGTTGATTAACTAAATAAGTAAATTTATTTAACAGTTCTTTCACGTAATTTTTTCTATCAGTTTCTGTATATTTTTCAGTCTGTATATCCGTGATTCCATTATCAGTCAATATATTGCGACCTTCAGTTACTAGCCTCGTGTAGTTACGCCGTATCATTTTCTCTGAATTCTTTATCATTATTAAGTAAGTGAGTATTATCAGTTGAATACTTCCTACTTATCTAATCAACTTGACCACTTGGCCATTCATCGATTTTTTTATGTTTAGACACAGTTTACACGCATCACTTTAATAGTTATCTTTATTTATTTTAATTTCTAAAACAAAACGACTCGTATCAACGAAGTTAATAGAATAATTTTAATATTAATATTCAATAATCTTGAATTTCTTAAACGATTGTGACCCATTGACATTTTTTTATTAGCTGTCGATAAATAAAGTTCATATGTTATCTGTATTTTTATGCAGCAATGTGTTATCAACGCTTTAATTGAGTTACATTTCCATCTCCAAATGGCATTTATTTTTCTATATTAACTCTTAAGATCTAGACCTTAGGTATTTGAATATAATTTTTCTCATGCAATTTTAATTTTTACATTACGAGTATGTGGGCACATTACTTTATTGTGTTAATTATTTAATCTTCTTGGTAAATCCAGTGCGTAGATGAAAACTTTTGAAGTTTAAACTTTTAGATGATGTAATTTAGCAATGAATATTGGTATTCCGGCAACCATTTTAATAACTGTTCCAAGAATTCTCTTGACAAATAAATGTGGCATTGTAGAAATTACAAATTAGCTTTCTATTTTTAGCTACGATAATATTTTATATCAGTGCCTTGCAAGATTCAGATTTTTCTATAAATTGACAGTAAAAGTACCTTCTTTATGACTGTGCCTTCATTTCCATTTTCATCTTAGCATTATAAATTACATCTTACCATCTTAATTTTAAGTAGGTAGTCTTATGTAATTCGATGTCTACGTAGTACTATTGAAATTTCTCTTTTGGCACGGTTTGGATCTCGTTCAAAATTATATTTTTTATTAAAAATGGTAATAGTTTCTTATAAGATTTTTAGCGGGTGGTGCTTAAATATTATCCCTTATTTATGTGTCACATTTTTATATCAGTGCCTACCCTTACGTATTATTTTGGCGTGATTATTAAATAATATTTTAGAATAATTTAAGGTTTAGAAAAACAATTTTGTCGGGCGTTGAATTATCAAAAATTAGATCTCATATCGAGGCAATTTTAAAACGTGCCTTATAAGGATCTCCCATAATTTTGGATTCAAATAAAAAAAAATGTTAAAAAATATTATTAAGATTAAGATTTGTGTTTAGTTTGCCGGCGTAACTTGATTACAATATTCTCGTAATGAATTTTAAGTTTTTTTAAATAAATTTTCAACTCTTACGATTCGTATTATTTTTGTGGATGTAAATTCTTTATATAATGTGGAAATATATGTCTATGGAAGTGATTTTGTGTATTATTTAATTTGCCTGATAAGACTTTATAATGATTTATAGTAATTTAAAAGCATTAGACACGAACAGAGCTTTTGATAGTGTGGATCGAAGTTATGCTGTGACACATCTTCATTTACTTCAGGAAAGTTTTGTTGCAAATGATGCTTCGATATCGATTCAATGTTTAAGTAAAATTAGGATAAAATTAGACACTTTTATTAACAGATGTGGTTTATTTATCAAAGAGAAGTATCTCAGGGACTCTCATTTGCCAAATTATAATTTCAACGTTTAAACTACATTGAAAATAACCCATAGAAAGTGGAATTATTGTCAACAAATCTAAATCTAAAGTTATTATAATGTACGTACGAAGAGTTTTAAAGAGGGATGGTAAGTATTCAATGAAATACCAAAATCATTTTGCTATTCTCTCAGAACAGCCACTCTTTATTATAAACTTTAATTGTATTTACAATTTCTACTTTACATTTAACATTTGACAATTTTAAAAATACATTATAAACAAATAAAAAAACAAACTCACAATTACTTTACAGTTTCTAATATTTAGATAGTGGGAAATATAGATCGACTAGTATTATCTAATTTGAAACAAAAACATCCCACTTATAATATCAGTTATATCCAAAGAAAAGTATTTTATAAATTTCGGCCGAAATACGTTTTTTTTTTATAAATTATTGTATGAGAGTAAAAAGTGGCCATAAATTTATTAAATACTTCAGTCTAATAGGTATTGCTTTACATCCTAAACATACATGAAAAGAAACGTTGTCGTAAGTTATAAAGTCCTTAAAACAATTCCTGTTTAATCAAGTAAATGAACATATAGATATATCCTCTGTCAAATTTGTACGAGCCTTCTTGTACATATTTTCTTGAAAAGGCTTGGAACTGTTGCAGTGTTTTTAATTTTTTATTTAACCAGTAAAATTTTATAAGTAAAAATATACAATGTAGCCCATCTTCAACTTCACTTTCTTTCTCTCTTAACTGAATGTTCTTTCTTTTTTTTTTTGAAGGCTAGCACATACATATTTGACAGTCGATACCAATTTATTATTGTTACTGTTTAAGTATATCAAGATTATTACTATATTCTAAAAGAGTGCATAACTGTATAAGGTGTCAGTCTATAATAGTTACGGATGGATTTTTTTAGAAAATTATAAATTATATAAAATTATAAAAGCTGCTGTATACCGCTATGTTAGTAAACTAAAGTATCAAAAGGTCATAGAAGCTACTATTTTATAGAAAAAAAACGTGGCAGTGAAACTATTTATAGCAGAAGTAAACTTAAAATTACGCGTTAAATCGTTGAGTTTAACATAATCGTCATTCCTTATAAAATTAATTAAAAAAACTTCTTCATGAGCCAATTTAGGTCCAAGAGATAAAAAATAAAATATTTGAAATCAATGATGAGTCTAATGATGAACATTCTAAACATGACGTAACAAAAGGCAGAGATATACCTAACTACGAAGATACAGCACCACGGTAATGTAGATAACATTACCGTGACAGCACTCAAGAAATTCACCATTCATACAACTATGAAGAAAGTTTAACTCAACGACAAAATAGAACAATCACAGATTTTCATACATATGGTATGAATATTATATAGAAAAATGCATTGTAACAAAAATATTACAAGTTATATAATCGATACAGTTCTTTACAAGTAAAAATAAATTAAATTATTTATACTCAACTAATAGCAGGTATTTTTAACTTGATAATAATGTATCGCTTCATCGTATAGAAAAGTAGCATAGATCAATTTTATTTCTATCAAATTTCTGAAATGAGAAAATATATTTTTTGTTGGAAAATAGAACTACGGTGTGAGATTTGAACTAAGCTTTACATAAGTATCAATCGACGCAATTTTCATAAGACTTTCAAATACAGCTGTTACTCGATTATGTACTTGCAAAGAACTGTGTCACTTTTGTAGCAAGGACACAGGAAGGTTATTTAATTCTAGGAAGTACAGCTAAATCCTAAGGTATTTATACAAAATAAAAATGCTCTTTAAATCGCAGTAAAAAAAACTCGTGGTCGCGACATCGAAACTTGAGCTTTATATTAGGATCACAGTGGAAAGTGTTAAGTTTACACGCTAAACTATAAATAAGTTTAATACCTAAAAAGTCCACATTATGGCAAGGATACTACTATAAACACTATTTCACTATGACGCTATTACTACATATGTCCATAGAAAAATGTTATCACTGTACACTCGCACACACACTGCAGTTCATCATTGCACTTAAAAACTGGGCTGCGACACAGTCCTAGGGTTTCCACTCTGAGGCTGGTAGCCCTCGTAGGAGTTGTGAGGCTCCAAATGGCAGACCACGTTGTTTTCTCCGTTTAGAACAGCCGCCAACGCTCTCATGTTCTCCGGAGGCTGGTGGTAAGGATGCATCAGCCTTCCACTCTCGTAATGCCTCGGATCATAGCGCTCCAAAGTATCCCACTTTCCGTATTTCCCATATTGCTCCTCGTGGTGATGTCTCTCCCCTGGACTGTAAGAGATCAACGGGCGGTGGTCGCCAAAAAACTTGGAGCTTGAAGACCCGTGGTGTCCAGGATTCTGACGGCAGTTGTCCGGCCCAGAGTTATCGTCTGACATATCCGACATCAGCGTTTCGTTCCTTTCGATTTCTTCGTAAACCGGGTCATCTTGTATGACTCGAAATTCCTCCGAGCCCCGTCTGTAAATCCGGCCTTGCTGGGCCGCGATTTCGGAGTAAGTGTGGTTTACGTTTTGACTTCCGTGATGATGATGATGTTTCCTGCGGTCGTCTTTGTACTGCTTCCTGAAGATCATCTCTTGGCTTCCCGGCGAATGCTGGGACATGTAAACGTGTGGGTTCCGAAAGTCGTGGTTGTAGCTTCGGGTGGTCTGGTATCCTTGATGATGGAGAGGGCTCTCTTCATCCTTCATGTGGCGAGGGGATCCGGGGGCGATGGGCTGGTCGCATTCGTAAGGGCTGAGGTGGTTTTGCTGAGCCAGTTGCCGGGATAGGGTGTCGTGATGGGGAAGAGTCGAGGAGTTCCCGGGATGATGTTTAGAAGAAGTGTTCTGCAAATGACGAGATACAGTCAGTGATGTGATTTTCTATTTTAAATTTGATTCTTTTCAATTTCACAAAAAGTACGAAAACAAAAAAAAACTCTATAATTTAAATGATGAAATAAAGTTTTAAATTATCCATTTAAACAGGTTTAATCTAATTATACTTTTTTTTTAAAGTCTAGTTATTTATGAAATGTAAGACAGCTCAATTCTACAAACAGTTTTTTAATGACGGCTATGTAAAAATGCTCAGCTGAAACTTTCAGCGATCGACTTAAGATTTACGACTGTTTGCAGCCTGAAAATAGTCGTAAATCAAAATAATCATGTATTTGGAACTTTAAATAGTACCACGTTTGGGCGCCAATTTTAACGAAGTACCACCAGAAAAAATTGGCGCCCATCGTGGTACATATTATTTCTAATCTTCAGGTAACAGAGAGTGGTCCTTAACAATTTCTCATAATAGCTTTCCTAGCTGATACTCAACATCCGCATCGACTGATAAGTTTAAAATCTTCCCGCATTGGCTACGTACCAGTCAGTGCGGCTATGCATCTCGCTCTCTCTTACAACTTGTCAATGGGCGGGGATGAGAGGCATATAGTTGAAATGTTGATTGATACGAGATGTAGGTAGCATTAACGACATTATATGAACACTCGTGAAACAAAGGCGTCATGCAGATCAAATATCCTTGATTTCACGCCTTATGTATGGAAATGTATGTATTTTTAGTATTCCGATAACATTATGTGTTTGCGAGTGTATATATCTAGTGCTAAGAAGTGTTAGATATAGAAGGAGATGGGTAGGGCTACTGAAAATGTATTTACATGTATGAGAGAATTAATGAAGTCATGCAATGTTCACTATGGTTAGGTTTCATGCAATTTGTGATGTTTGTTATTGCTTTAGCGAGATCTCTCGGTTCTGAAATTGAGTATACCAACACCGTGTTTCTGATAGGTGATATTTAAAAACAAGAAAGAGTGCCGTGTTAACAGTTCTTTAGTGTTATTTGTAGATTTTCTGCTTCGTGAATAATTAAATAAGTTTGTTAACCAGCGAATATACAAGGAATAAGGGACTTAAAATGAAACAAGTATATCCTGGTGCTGCTCGCCCCTTTAAACATACTAGCAACATAATACTGCGCAGCTGTCGCGCTTACCATAAGGACTTGCCGGCCTGCCATGCTTCATTGTGGTTTAACAATTATAAGGTCAGTGAAACCTTTGAGGACTGCTCTCTGAATCAGTCTCGAATAAATTGACCATGATGTAGCTCATTGTAGCAAGATTCATTAATTACCTGCTTACACCAATATAGTTTACTCACCATTTATTTTAGATTTATTATTAGGCATATTTTAATAAACGGAATTCAAACTGTATATTCGAAAGACGAGATCAAGCAGAGGCGACGATGATAATGAACATAGACGCAAGCGAGAGATCTCACTAAAACAATGAACGTCCAACGAAAATCCACTCTAACAGTGCTGACAGAAAAGCCATTTTACAGCCCTCCCCTCACCTTCCAAGCATTGCCACCGGTGTTCGCCATCACCGTCCATTCGTTCGCGCCAATCGACGCCGCCATCTTGTTCGAAAAACAAGATGGCGACCGCGACCTCAAGTTCTGGTAATCGTTCGGAACATCGATGTTGTTCCTGTAGCTATGCATCGACGCTATACTCTGAGTATGCGACGAGCTATGAGGTAAGTTTTGAGGCGTAGGAACGCGCATAGATCTTGCATCTTCCGTCGGAACGTATATCGGTGCCGTCGGCCGAACGTTCCATCTTGCCAACTCCGGTTGTAGGTTGTAACTCTGTTTTGTGTAAAATAATACATACATAATACGGAAAGGTACATAAATATAGACTATGAAGCTAGATTGCATACGCATCGTTCTAGAGATAGGATATTCTTCGCAAATGACTCAAGATTTCTAGTAAGAACTTGACGCCATTCAGAAATGCAGTTAAACGAATCTATATAACCACCACACCACTAAAGGAATGTTAATTAGAATAAATCGAGAGTTTAGTTAGTAAAGCGTTAGTTTCAGTGAAGAGATCAACAGATAATAAAACAACGACTTACCGTTAAAATACGTTTCAATTCACGCAATTTCCGTCCCATTTCGGACCGGAAAGTGTTAGTGACATTTTTACACAGCTATCACAAAACACAAATAAACAAAATAATGTTAAACACATAAAAATTGAGCTGTCTTTAATCAATTAGTTACAAAAGCCGTGGTGTTTTCGGTGGTTCATAAAGTCTTAATTTGACTGAAAAATTATATCCTATCTCTACGAAAATGCGTACGCACCTTGCTGTCCATTTGGTCTATATCCTTGGGGATATCGTCCGCTGCCGGTATTGATAGGATTTCTTAAATGAGCCATCGGGGCAGGTGGTTCTCTCTCTAAATTGTGTGGGAAATTCGCCGCTGCCGCATTGAGACTAGGTCCAAAATTGCTTGCAAAGTTTTGGTTTTCTTGCGACGTTCTTCTATTCCTATTTGTGTGGTAGCTATGCGCTGCGGCCGCAGATGCTAGGGAGCCTACAGCGGCGTTGTTGATGACGTTGTTGTTGTTATGATTGTTGTTGTTGACAACAACGTTCAACGTGTTGATGATTAGGTTGTTTGTCGTCGATGCCGACGCGGATCCCATGCCTGATGTGCTTGCCGTACTCTGCTATAAGTGAATGTGTTTTTGAGTCACATGTATGTGTTTTTGTTGTTGTTGTTGTTGTTGTTGTTGTGTGTGTTAGTATTGTGTGATTCCTAAAAGTTAAACACCTTCTCCACTATAGTTTACACTAAAACCCTTCACCCTAAGCAAGCGTTTTATGATTTTATTATTGACCAATGGGAGACCTATTAGGTCACAGTTAATAAGTTATGTAGTCATGTAGGAAGACGAAACCGTTTATATATTACTATCATAATACACAGTTTGATATCTGTAGCACTAAATTTGCTACGAAATCAAGTCATACAATCATATTAATATTAATTTGTAACAACCCCTCAGAGACCAATCACTTTCGTTGCCACATTAGCGCCACCTCGCAAAGAATGTGCATTGTTTTGTTTGTAAAGAGTCCGAAGCATTTTTCAATATTATGATTAGCTCATGTACATGTAACACATACACAAAATCTGATTCTTCCAAGTCGGTTTAAAGATCTCGATAAGACGCGGTCAAACGTCATCAGGCCAGTTTAAGAATGAAAACTCAAATGAAAAAAGTAAACAAAACACGCGACGGGTTGCATCAAAGAAAGTGGTCGATCACTGAAACGGAACACAATCACCTTAAAATACGACAGTATCAGTACTATTGTTTTTTTTTACAATGACGCCTTCTTAGCGAAAACTTATCTTATAATTTTCTAAAGTAAAAATTTGGAATACGAACAGGACCCGCATCAAACATCATCGTATGAGATAAAAAGAAAGTAAAGAAAAAAAATAGTTCGATGTAATGGTTAGGGTGGCTTAATTGGCAAAGAACATATGCCGCGCAGAGACACGCATGATGCTGGCTAATATCCTGTCCGTAATGTTTTTTTCCTTTAGAAAATTTATAAAATATGAAGGTAAACAGATGTTTATTAATCCATACTAATATTCTTTATGCGAAAGTAGCTCTGTCTCTCTGTCTGTCTGTTTGTGATCTTTTCAAGTCGATACGGCTGAACCGATCTCGATGAAATTTGGTATGGAGATAGTTTGAACCCTGGGGAAGAACATAGGCTTATTTTTATCGCGATAGTCGTGTAGTCCGCGCGGACGAAGTCACGGACAAAAGCTAGTAATTAATAACTTTGATTTCACGTACCGTAACATCTCTCGGGTCGACCACGTCGTCAACATCAGCTGTGCTTTGGTGGTATCTCCGACTCTTAACGGAGGGTTGCCGCGCATCCAGGTGGTTGGTGGAGGACGCTGGAGGGGGTTGAAGGGTCTCCGAGGGCTGGCCTGTGAAGTGCAGGCAGCAGGCCAGCCAGCGGTACCGGCGACCGACGCGCGCGCATTGGTTTCGAAACTGGAATGAAGTCAGTGCAAAGTGTAGGCACAACGCATTTACTATTACTGTCCCTAAATATAAATAATATTAAAAATCACATATATTACAGAAGTGTGTTTTTTTAAGTAAGGGCATATGCACACTTGCACACGCGCTGCAAACGTGTGCAATTATTTCGTAGCCTGCATATGTATAAGCACATTTCAATAATTCATTCATGAGTTAGTATCACTAAAATCGAGCATACCGCGACTTTATTTATTTAATTAATACGGCTAACACCTAGCTTACGGCTACAATGTATCGACACAAACGCAAGCAGTGCGTCCTATGGTTCATGTACGGCGCTGCTAGCACGCGTTTGTGAAATGTGCGTAGCGTAAGCAGCGCGAGAAACATTCGTCGTGTGCGAATGCTCTAAAATATGTAGATTTCCCATCGCTATAAGAAGAATGGTTTGTCCAAGATCCATATAATGCAAGAACATGATCAAGGTAACTTTTAAACTTTCGCGATTCGTACACATAGTTATATATTTAAACGGGACTTAATAATCGCGCTGAAAACTTAATTTTTATTTATTTATATTATTTATTTATTATTTATTTATTTATCTAGACCGATTGCGATGCGGTTTTCACTGTTGGATAACTTAGGGTTTGTCTTAAAAACTACTTACTTACTATCTTACTTACTTACTTGGGGTACTTGGTATCTTAGTCCGATGATTAGATGCCTAGCAATCGATAAAAAAAACGGCTGTACGAATTTTGGAGAAATGTAGTATATTGTACTTTATAGGTACTTTGGTCCTGGAATAAAACGTATGGGCTACTTTTAAAAGAAATTACCACTCAAGCAAGGGTACAGCAAGTTTTTAATAAATTTAAAATAAATAGTGTTACAGTTCTAAGAAAATAGATGAAAATCCATCATTATCTCCGAAACTAACGAGCCTGACATTTTGAAAAATACAGAAAATAGTTCTTTATAGTTCTATAAGAAATATATGGTCTTAAAATAACATGTTAAATATCCCAATATTGAGAGATAATAATATATTCATCGTACGGAACCCTCTCCATGCGAGTTCAACTCGCACATGTCCGGTATTTCAACAGGGATTTGTTAAAATTAGGTCATCACCAGTGTCTTTTTATACCTTATCGTTCTGCAAACGCTGGAACACGAAGATGACCAGCCCCTGCAAGGAGTTGAGGATGGTGAAGGAGTAGGCCATCACCAGCGTCTTTTCTTACCTTATCGTTCTGCAAACATTGTAACACGACCACGACCAGCCCTTGCAAGGTGTTGAGGATGGTGAAGGCGTGTCATCACCAGCGTATTTTCTTACCTTATCGTTCTGCAAACACTGGAACACGAAGATAACCAGCCCCTGCAAGGAGTTAAGGATGGTGAAGGCATAGGCCATCACCAATGTCTGCTCGTTTAGGTACAGCAGGCCGAAGGTCCATGTCAGGCCCAGCAGGAACGCCAGCACGAGCGAAGTGTTCAGCCATACTCTGCAATTTGAATAATTATGTTATGAGGAGTAAACATATGGAGCATTGCTCTTTACGGAAGCGAGACGTGGACAATGAAACAGAAAGACCGGGAGTCTGGAAGCATTAGAAATGTGGTGTTGGAGGCGCATCGAGAAATTAAGCTGGACTGAGAGATTGACAAACAAGGAAGTAGGTACTTAGTCTCATCCAAGAAATATGGAACATAACAGCGACCATAGAAAGGAGAAGAGGAAAGATGTTTGGCTACCTTATACGATATGACAACTTCATAAGAACCATCATAGAATGAAAGGAAGAAGGGAAGAGAGGAAGAGTCTAGAAGGAGACGACATGTCATGTCGAATAGGGAAGTCAAAGCTGAGACTTATACGTAGGTTCTGGTACGATGATTTCTTTAAGAGATATTCAAGAGCTTCATAGAGCTTTGTCTAGATAAAATCCTGTCACCTTAAGTTGGAAACAATGTACTACGCAGTAAACGACAAAATACGATTCATTTATATCGCAAGGATTCCAAATTCCGTTAAACTTAATTCATTAATAATTAAAAACAATTAATTTAAAAAAAACAATATAGTGCGCTGAACGTAACTGCTGATTCGCGGCTGTTTTGTTACTGCGTGGCTATGGCTAGCGTTTTTGTACACCATTGAGCATCAGTGATTCAATTTAACAACTCTCAATAGTGCAAAAATATAATGATTTATGTTTGATTTCTTTATAAATAATGTTTTTTTATTAATCTTACCTAATCTTATACCGTTTTGCGTCGTCTTTAGCCTTCAGCGAGACGGTGGAGTGCGTACACATCATGTAGATAACCATTCCCAAGCAGATCCAGTTCGCCTGAAAACATAATAAAATAATAAATAAGGCGCCAGGTACCAGTATCAGTCAGTATCACATAGTACTGGTATCAGACCGTAGCAGTCAGTATCAGACAATAACAGTACCATTGACCCTAGGTTACTTCGGCTTGAAGGACCAAGATTATGAGTCTTACACACAGCCCGCAGTAATGTTAGGTGGTGGATCTATTAGGATAGGAGCGGATACTGTCACCACAGTCTACTGCTATAGAAAGTCGTATATAGCAGTAGACAGTAGCAGATAGTTAGTCAGTACCAATAGCAGCATCAGCGAAGCTTCTGCTCGTATGACCAATAACCGTAAGAGCCGTAACCGTTAGGATACACCGTGTCAGAGACTACCGCCAGGATGGCAGTAGCGAAAGCAGTCGGTGTCCGTCAATATAAGATAGTAGTAGTCAGTATCAGACAGTAACCCACAGAGAGTAATTTCAGCTCGAAGGACCATAACTTACCACTAGCACCAAACAGACTGGTCCCACGAAGCTCATGACGAAGCCCTTCTCCGTGGACAGCCAGCAATGTTGTTGCGTGCCGTAACCGTTAGGAAACACCGCGGCAGACACCGCCACCACGATGGCTGGTGCCAGGTACGCGCAGTAGCAGTACCAGCGGCCTCGAGGGTGCTCCGGCTCGAACACTTCGACTAACATCGCGTAGAGGTGGAAACCTGGAACAAGAAACCTATTGGTTAGACATGGATGAGGTTAACAGACGATCGTCAAGCTTGGCATCAGCGAAAGGACCATTTGGGTCTAGCAACGGGTCGACACTTTCCCTAATTCAACGCTTTTTTCATCATCAGCCTATTACTCTTCCACTGCTGGATCTCTCAGAGAGAAGAGGGAGAGATATTAGAATACTGGACCGTTGAAGCAATGAGTAAAGCAATTGTGGATATTACGAGGCGGCAAAATTCTGCAATTTGATACGGTTGAACCGGTATTACGGTATGATGTACGCCCATTCGAGGCAAATCAGTTCAAGGGGTTATTGATATTGGTGTTCCATATGATCATAGGCTTGTAGGCACCTCTGATGACATTGTAGCCATGTGTTTCAAAGCTTAGCCGTATAGCAACCAGGGTCCGAAAAGACCTGGCTAAGATTTACCGATGATGGGAATAATTTGAGATTGAGAGAAAGCTTGCCTTGCGTTGGGCGGAAGCTGCTAATGATGCCGATTTGTTTGATAAATCAGTCTTCTACCTTGTTTTTGGTTATGATAATGCAACGCTTTTTTGGCTAAATGGGACAAAATGAATGACAAATGCACCCATCTGTCACCCAGACAGCTAAGTTGAATCGTCTATTATAAATGAAACGAAGGCTGCCATGGAAAAGTAGTGCAATAGACCGGTGATGGTACCGCAGAGGATTTCTTTCCGCTACAGCTCTATGTTTAAGAGAAACGTAATTACTGATGAGACCAATAAATAGACTAAAATGAATGAAATAATAGAGATAAATGATGGTGTACTTTATACGGCTTAAAACTAACATGTTCACAAACACTAGAATTATAAACATTAGAAAGGGATATTTTCCATGGATACCAAGAAGGTTTAAAATAAGACGAAGTCGACACCGCCAATTTTAAAGTGAAGCATCCAAGATATGCCGATCCGCTCGTGCGCATAAGCCTCACGCACCCACTTACACCAAGTTATGCCGATCGGCCTGCACATCGCAGCAAGATCTCGACCTTATTAGTCGTGTTAATCCTGTCAAGTTCTCAAGGAAAAACAAAATAAATGCAATTTTTTGTGATGAAATTGTGTATCAACCACAAATTATCCGCTCATACACACATACGCAGCCTCCATTTGCTCACTCGTTTGTTTAGACTTTTTTTTAAACCTCTTCATGGATACTATTTGTACTGAGTATCCATATTATGGTTAATGTCCCGTTTCTAATATTTATAGGACTGATGTATACCTTCTAGAAACATCCAAGCGAAGGCTGCCAGGAAGAAGTAGTGCAATAGACCGGCGATGACGCCGCACACGATTTCGTTCTGTGTCTGTTCTATTCCCACGAGGAAGATGATTTCGGCGATGAGGAGACACGCGCAGAGGTTCATGTGGATCAGAGCTCTGTCGGACTGTGGAAGATGAAAAAAGAACATATTCATTTGCGGATTAAATGAATGACGAAAGAATGTGCAATAAAGATATCTAATTATTATGGCGACCTTTTCACTATAGATTTGAAGGCGTTTTGGTCAGTTTTCAACCACGTTGAGAAAGTGGTAAACACGCTGTCTTGTTAGTGGTCATGGTCGAAAAACCTTTAAGTCGGCAATATTCTACTCCGCGACTGTTCATATATTAATATAGTACAAGAGGAATGTGTATATGGATGGTGATGATAAACGTATGTCTGTATTGTAACTTGTAGATAGATAGATAGATCTATGTTATATAGCAAAATTACTACAGCTAATATATTTCAGCAATGGCACAGAATAAATAATAGTACAAGTACAGAAGGATAACTGAGTAAAGTCATTTAAATACATAGCAACTCTCGCTCCAACGCAATAAAGTGCAATTTAACTCGCACAGCGCTGCGATCTTTCAATTATATTTACCTAGAAGGCGCTCACCCATTGCGTGCAGGCTAGAATGTACCGTATCACAATGCGCGAAAGCTTCAATTGCTCTAACCGTTTCAGAATCGCTCTGTTACTTTTACGCTCGGCAGGGTTGTATCAAGATATAACTAGGTACTTGCACTAGTAATTATTCTGTGATATGATATGACTTAGATATTGTAACAGAATAAACAATTATGTAATAATGTATTATTTTTTTACTTAGAACTATGAACATTTGTAATATATATGTTGATATTTCTATTAACTACATATAATGACATTCTTATCAGAATAGACCTAGTACCTCATTCTTTTATTATAACTTAATAGGTATTGCACTTTGATGAATAAAAGGTGCCTGTCTGAATTCCATCCAATTCAAAAAAATCGTGGGGTGCATGGGTCAATAGTTATAAATATTTCATGAAGCCACCCTACGCTTTTTTTAAATAAAACATTTTTTTCTTATTTACGCTATTAAACATTATTTTCTATTTTTTAGTTTGGTTTTCTTATAAAGCGTGTTTTTTAGTTTTTTTTAAACTATTATTTATTTTCTCCTTTTTTTTTCGAATTATTGCATTTTCATCGCTCTTTGACAGGTGTGCAAAATTTGAATGAAATGTGACCGTTTAAAGTGGGTCAAAATAGCGTCCAAAGGAGTCGGTTACAAACATACAAACATACAAGTGAAGCTAATATAAAGCGTATAAAAAGAAATGGCTACCTACGTAATAAAATGTCAGTATGTAGGTATTTTACGAGACTTGTGAGACCGAATGCTATGCATTACATTCTAGGTTTCTTCTTGGTACTCATAATTAAGAAAAGAATAAAATTTGTCAAAAACTTCACGTAAGTAGGTACTTTATCGTAAGCACACGGCGCGCGACTCATCGAGCGCATGCTTGGCACTCGACTGAATTAACCGCAATATTACGACCGCAAAGTGTAGGTATAATATTTGTACTTGTTGCGGAGTGCGACTGGCCTGGCAATGGGCAGTCTCATCGTTAACCATCGATCTCTTTCGATAAGAGATTTCGATGATTAATTAGAATTGACAACATTTCATAATATTTACGACCCGATTTTTTATTTAAAAAAATAAGAGGTACGTATTTTCCCCCTTTCTTTCTTTCTAAAAAAAATAATTTAATGTATAACTGTCTATTCTAAAAGAGCGTAAGCACACGAGATAGGCTCAGTCAGGATATCGTAGATAGAAATAAAATGTAACATCTGTTTTTCTTTTTACTAGTCCTACCACGAAGCAAAGCTACCTAAATCATTAAGTAACGCCAATGTCGACATGTGGTCGACACAGTTTGGATTTTATCAAAAACTTTCATCGTTTTCGAAGATTTTGGGACTTTAGTACCTTGTCACTAATGAAAATTAGACAATATCTTACCTTGCCATTCCTAAAGCACATAAAGACTATCAGAGCAGCCGCCAGCGCCACAGTGGATATCCCGCAGCCAATATACGTGATGGTCTGCAGCGCGAGCTGGTGCGCGGGGCTGATGCTGACTCCGTGCACGTCCATCAGGATCGCGAAGTTCGTGAGGTGCGAGCACGCGCAGCCGGTGTGGCTCTCGTTGGACCACTCCACCTGGCAGCCTTCCGGAGACCAGCCGCTGTGGAAGGAATAGATGATATAGATGATGATCGTTTAGATGCCGAGCTGAAGACCGAGCTCAGTGGCGTGTATTAGGAGAGGCCTACGACCAGCAGTGGAGAAGTGTAGGCTGATGATGATGAAAGGTATGTAATTCCGATGACAATATATTATCACAGTCATCGAGTCTGATGATGGAGCTGGAAAGTGTGTAACAGAATCCATGAATTGATTGGCTTAGACTCATTAGTTTTGACTTAACGAGTAATTTCTCCTGGATGACGAGCGTGTTTAAAGGTTTTAGTTTTGACTTAACGAGTAATTTCTGCTGGATGACGAGCGTGTTTAAAAGTTTTAGTTTTGACTTAACGAGTAATTTCTCCTGGATGACGAACGTGTTTAAAGGTTTTAGTTTTGACTTAACGAGTAATTTCTCCTGGATGACGAACGTGTTTAAAGGTTTTAGTTTTGACTTAACGAGTAATTTCTCCTAGATGACGAGCGTGTTTAAAGGTTTTAGTTTTTTTCTGGAAAATTTACTGATTGGATAGTGACACATTAGTAAATAACATTATGGACGTAATGAAAAATATTAAAATACTTTACTAATTACCGGATAGGACTCTCGTTTAGATAACACGTCTGTGCGATTAAATAAGAATCAACGGGTTGTGGCGACATCACTAGCGTGCCACCGGGCGCGCTAATGTCCCATCACTAAAATAGTAGTTCGGACATTAGTGTCATTACGGCTCTTTTTTCTGGTCGTGTATCAAAGATTATTGTAAATACATTAATCTGAACGTAGTTTGTTATACGGAATAAACGGCTTTTCTCCGTGAATATTAAAGTTTGATTTTTACGAGCCTGCGTACAACTCGGGGAGCTAAAAGCTCCCGCAGGGTAACATAACAACGGCGTCGAATTAGCTAGCTGGCTCGTCCAGTCACCGCGATGTTTCATCCAACTCAGTCCATCTTAGGAAACGAAATATGAAACATAGGTACGAAAGGAAAATAATTCTCATGTCAACTTACTGTAGTGTATAATCCCAGAAGACGCAAGCCGGGTTGGTGACGTTCTCGGTCTTCAAATGCTTCATAGTGATGCGAACCATTTGGGTCAGCTGGATGTGGCGTCCGTTGCCGAGACTCGCTGATATCACCTGCAAATAATATTCGACTTTGTAAAAATGGGGGTTTCGTTTTGTTGAATTGTATGTATTCTCTGAATGATAATTGTTTTTGTAAATATTTTTTTTCGGTAAATAGGTTGTTGCCAGTGATAGGCTTGGTTTTGCTGAAGGTAAATATTTTCGTGCCAAAGATAGGCTTGGTTTTGCCGAAAGTAAATCCGATTTGTGGGAGTGTATTAGTGAACATTATAAGCTGGATTCAGTGGAGGCAAAGTAAAGAGATGCCAAAGCTAGAAGCAAAATTTGCCTCATGTGCACGGAGAAGATATTTCCCATGATAATGCATGTCAATACATCGAGAGATACTTGGCTGGCGCTGAAGCGAGCTTATGCTGACGGAGGACTACTGCTGCGGCTATATCTGTTGCGGCATCTGTTCAACGTCAAACTAACGATGTTCAAAACTATGGAGGAGTACTTGAATGACATTCAGACCACGAGTCAGGCGTTAATAAGCATAAAAGCTGGTCTAGGTGATGAGTTCTTCCGGATTATAATGCTGGCGGGTTTGACAGATGCCTTCAATTCCTTAGTGATGACGTTAGAGCATTCGAGCATAAAGATATCGACAGAAACTGTCATGGCAGCGTTGTACACATGCTGCCATGACCCTAGACGATGACCTCTGCGCGCCATTATCTCGGCTACTCAGACGCAGTGAACCTCCAGCTTTACACGTATGTGGACGCCAGCGAGTCAGCCTACTCCGCCGCGCTATATTGGCGCGTGGAGACGCCGGACAGATGAGTCCAGACTTCGCTCGTACTGGCGTAAGGAACTTTTCAACTCTCAACAGCATTGACACGAAATTTTGTGTACGCATTTTATTATGATAGCCGGTTTTAAGTTTTACCATGACATGGCTCCAGCATAAAAGCTTGTTTTTAAAAATGTTTTTTATTTCAGCTTAATTAACTAAATACGTTGCTGTTTTGAAGATGTTCTTGCTAGAGATGGGCTTGAAATATTTTGTTGCCAGAGATAGGCTTGGTTTAGCCGAGACAAAATATTTTGTTGCCAGAGACAGGCTTGGTTTTGCCAAAGGTAAATATTTTTTGCCAGAGATAGGCTTGGTTTTGCCGAAAGTAAATATGTTGTTGCCAGAGATGGGCTTGGTTTTGCCGAAGGTAAATATTTTGTAGTCAGAGATAGGCTTGGTATTGACAAAGGTAAATATTTGGTTGCCAGATATAGGCTTGGTTTAGACGAAGGTAAATATTTGGTTGCCAGATACAGGCTTGGTTTTGCCGAAAGTATGTATCTTGTTGCCAGAGATAGGCATAGTTTTATCGAAGGTAAAAGTGTGTACCAGAGATAGGCTTGGTTTTGCCCAAGGTAAATAGTGAGTTACCAGACGTGGTAATTGCCAGATTAAGGTAATTCAACTTATGAGAACAGCTCAGCTTACCTTAGAGTTCAATACCCTAGTGATGTTTCTCTTCTCCCGTTCAGAGTTGATGCTGGTAGTGGATGAAGAGGCCGCATCTGACTGGTACGCAGCAAAGTGGGGGGTTTTTCCGAAGGTAGGTGGCAGGATTTCTTCGAGACGGTCGAATGCAAAGAAAACTATACGGACTAGGTCTTGTTGGCGGTTATCTGAGAACAAAACAGATTTCATAAAACAAGACATAAGGTCAAAAACTAAAACCCGACTGCGGTCGGCAAAAAATATCCTATGACACTCTTGCGATGAAGACGAATCGATTCATACCTTGTTTGTCAAAATCGGGCCTAGTTTTTAGTTTGAACACATAACTTTTCCCTTGCATCACCGTCGTCGGATAAGAAGCATTGATTCAAAAAAATATTTTGTACTTACGTTTATTTTTTCAAAAATACATGAGCACATGTTTAAAGCGTTCTACAAGTCAAAAAACTCAACATCTCATGAACAAAGAGAAAAATGTTCAATGCACAGGAAAAGGAAACCTTTCCTGTGCATTGCACCCTTCTGACCCTACTGGTGCTTCGGAAATACGCCCGTTAGAGCTCTAAGGTATGACATTTATTTAGTTAACGTATATTTTTACTCATTGGCCATTACAGACAATTATATAGATGCCAATAAAATGTTTCACAATCATAAAAGCTGAATTAAAAATGATAACAACAATACTACTTTATACTATGATACTAGGCCGGACCCAGCCATCAGTGTCAGCCAGTACTTACCAAGTAAAGCAGCCTTTGGTATGGTGATGGTGTCTTCTGAAGCCTTCCACTGCTCCTGAGCGATGCTGGAAGGAAACGTCTCGTCTCCCACATTCTTTACTTCAAGCACTCGTACTGAAAGACCTGAAGAACAAATAATACGTTACCAGTTAACTTTGATCAAAATAAAAAAATACCTGACCTTATATACTTTATAACCAATGCAATATTCAAAATTAAATTTCTAAGCCAAAAGAATCCCAATGCACAACTGAACTGAGTCTGCAATAGTGCCCCAGATCCCTTCACACAGAATCAGAGCTCAATATCTTAGGAACGTCTGCACCGATTACTGCCAATCAAAGCTAAGAAGTAAGGGGTAGACGTGTCCTCGAGTGGAGACCGCAACTTGGCAAAAGTAGTGTAGGACGCCCACCGGCCAGGTGGAGTGTAGATCTGCGAAAGGCGGCCGGCAGAAACTGGATGAGAAGAGCCGAAGATCGAGCTCTGTGGCGTTCATTGGGAGAGGCCTTTGTCCAGCAGTGGACGAATACAGGCTGACGATGATGATGTGATGATGATGAGAGCTAAGAAGTAAGAACCATCTCACTAGATCAGTTTTCATATAACACCGCAATGAAATCGATCCATCGTTTGCGAGCTACGAATGCTGCGATGTCACAGACACAAGCGCCACAGACACACAGACAGTCAACGGATTCAAACTTTTAATACCCACCCTTTTTGCGTCTGCAATTTCATTTGTACTGTGAGAGCGATGGTAGCCTAGCGGTTTACTAGTGCGACTTAGAATCCAACGATAAAGGGTTCGGTCCCAGGCTCCACACCATTGAGTTTTATATGTATTGGTTTTTCTATCGCTCCGTGCTTCGGAGGGCACGTTAAGCTGTTGGTTCCGGTAGTCATTGATTAATAGCAGTCGTTAATGCATGTCGGAGGCCCTCGAGCGGCCTGGTGACACCAGAGTCCAGCACTACCTCATACGACAAGCAAGCATTTGTACTGTGGTATTCAATAAAGAGTTAATCTTTTTATCTAAAAGTCACGTAGTCGTGTGGAATCATATTATGACGAAATGAGGATCCAGTTTTGGCCCTTCAAAAAACCTTCTCTTACTGACGCACAGTCAAACTCTTTAGTGCGGGAGTGAAATATTCTACGTTAGGAATTGATCTCATTACACCAGTGACTCTGATTACATTTCAAGCATCTGGCCATTTGACTGCAAAACGAAATTAGTTAGTTGCTCAAAGATCTTATAGATTAATCGGAATAATGTCAACGGAAATTCTTTCTAGATTTGCTTTGCATCGCATACTGAAGAATACTTACAGATATTCTTAACAATTTGCAAGATAGTCTTCTCCTTTGTAACAGCATCGGCTAGAAGGAACGCGTTCTCTTCCAACTGTGTGAGCAGTTCGCTCGCCACTCTGTTCTGTGCTTCCCTGCTCAAGTCAGCCCAGGAGAGGCGCTGGCTGTCTTCTAGAAGATTCGACCCTGGAAAGAAGATGATGCTAATAAGAAAAAAGTTTACACAGACATACCCCCGCATTAGGACCCCCGGTATCGCGGGCGTCATGAACATCCAAGAAACGAGAACAAACATATGCCTTACACAAGTATTTGCCCCGGCCAGTATTCGGAACTGGGACACTTAGCTCAGCAGACATCATTACCAACTGTGCCACAGAGTTGTCTCAGTATGTCAATGTATGAAGTTCATATTACTTGTATTGTTAAGATTTGGATACTAAAAGAAGCCGATAATATAGGGTTTAGAACTATTGGATATCTGCTCAATTTTTCCCTCGCATCAAATGACTTCTGCAGGACGAATTTTTTGCTAGATTTTCACTGAATGGATTGCCTCCGATTCTGATGGATTTGAAATTCATCATCGTCATCTTCATAATCTGCCAGAAGACTACTGCTGAACAAAACGAGTCGCCCCTCGCATAGAACAGCTCAAAGAGCGGTTGCTCGCTGATACCATCGCGACTCTCACCAGGTCTCCACTTAGTGGAGGGCATCCTATTATACGATTTCTGATCCATGCTCGACATTCGAAAACAATTCTTCCCCAACGGCTATCGGTTGTATGAGCTGTGGGGCAATTCGGAAAGCAAAGATCCTTACCGGTTTTGATGACCCCAAGCAGCATGTCAGTGACCATTGCCTCACGGTGCCGAGGGTCTGGAAACTGCACGTTCTTAGACATCCTCTCCGCCAGCTTCTTCATTATCGTGGTGGTGGTGGTCATGTCGCCACCGTACAGGGTTTTTGATGACGTCACCTGAAAAAATAAATTAGTATAGTAACAATAGCTGTATGTAATGGTTTTACGCAAGAATGTACATTGGCTAGCTTGTAATTTGTGGTCGAGTAGAGCAAGAGATAAGGTGACATTCATTGGGCGGCAGCACTAGAATTGTGTATTTCTGTGATTCAAATCCAATATTTTGTCTAGTGTTGAACGTAGGTCACAGTGGCCTACTTATGATACTACTACTATTATTTATTCTGTGATTCCGTTCCTTGTGTGAGCCGCTTTCTGCACTTCACCAAGGCGCAACGTAGCGTCTTCCAAAACTATGAGACTAATCATGAATTTTACAACCTGCTAACTGTACAACACGCTGACGGCGTTGCCCGTTGAATTGCTACGCTAATTCGATGAGCCAGTATCAGCACTTTGGTCACGTAATGCGCCAAATCGACCAGGTGCTCAGATAGGTATTTGAAAATACGATAGGCTCCTGCTTTCATAAGAGCTTTTTGCCGAAGAAGCCACAACGTCAACCTTCTCTGTCGCAGAAAGTTGTGACGGTGCCAGAGTGTCGCCACAAGTAATGTGAGCTTGTCTACCTCAATGTATTGTCTCCTCGGGAAAAGTGGTCAGCTCACTGCCGCTTCAACTACTTCATTTGTTTTATAGTTACGCCAATTTATCTAGCCAGTAGTAATGAACGGAAGAGCAGTCCCTAGACGTACCTGTGCCAGATCATTGCTGATGCTGAGTAGAGACTCCCCCTCCCTGACCCTCGCTTCCAGGCTGTTCAGCCATACGGATCGGCATTCACTCAGGTCTGGAGTGGAGCCGTGCCATTCTGGTATCGAGTCCGCTGGGAAATGAACAGTTTTGGATTAGGAGGCTTGAAGGCAACGAAGGTATGGTGTATGCAAACATACAATGGTGAAGTAACCTTGGCATTTTATTTAACATATTTTCAGCTTCCATTAATAAGAGCATCATCATCATCATCGTCAGCCTATGCCTCTCCTAGTGCACGCCACGGTCTTCAGCTCAATGAATAAGAGCAATATTACACACAATTACAAAACTTTTTTTTTTTTTTTTTTTATTTATAGTTATTGTAATATAATAATTATTATTTTTAGGAGTGTCGCTTTCAATTGGTTAGTTCAATATTATTTCAAAAGACAGCGCGTCGTTACTACGCATAGTTCCAAATTCGAGGACTGCGAGGTAGTGTTTAGAGTTGTTTAACCCCTGTGACTATACTACACAGGTAGTTTATTACTGCTTGGCACTACCAGAAAGACACCGACACTACTGACTTCCGTGACACTACTGGTAGTGCAATCGTAAAAATAGCTTTTCCCGTGACACTATACTCTGAAGCAAGTAGTGTCATAGGAAAATTGATTACCGGTAGCACTACCATGCACTAATATTGTAACAATGTAATATACGAGTATGTATGTAATAATCTTACTATTATACGATTCCAGAAAATAAACATCTACCCCGTTCTGCTCGCTTGGTACTTACAAAGATTAAATATTTAATGACTCGATATCAAACTTATTATAGAAATCTGCTCGCCTGGTACTTCGAAATACTATTGTGGCTGGAATGGTAAAGAATGTGCCGCGCCGAGTTACGGGTGATGCGGGTAAGTTTTGTGTTAATTTTTTTTGCTACTCGATTATATTGGAGTCTATCCATTCAAATCAATAAGTAATCATTGAAGTCAGTTAAGGAATCCCGGAGATTTATTTTTTGGGGTCTGATCTAGGTTTTCAAGAATTCTACTTGATGATAATTTAACTCATGGACACGCGTTAGCCCGTACGGGCCAAATGCAACTATTTATGCAAGGTTTTATTTTGTCTTTTACTTTCCAAATGCAGATTTTGTGTATGCCAAACATTTTAATCATTCTATAATACGATAAATAAAAATGCGCCAAAAACGCATTCATTCGCAGTTCTATGGTATTAGAAATTCTATTGATGCCGATTTCAAATAATTGGAAGTTCCAGAACTTCATAAACCATTTATGAGAAGTTCAACTCACTGTAAATATAGTCGTCGCCGTGAGGCGCTAGGCTGGAGGGTAGCGGTTCGGAGAGACCGTTGCTGCGGTAATCTTTCAGTTCGGGCGCGTCGCCGTCACGACCTGCGGTAAATGTCTCCTTTAAAGTACTAGTTCGCAACTAAGCAGTAGTGTGCAAACAACATTATTGTCTCAGGGCAACGAGTGTACAGAACTTCGCAATTGAAAGTTAAGGGTACTTAATCCAGCTACAGTTTCGGGCAATCTTGGCGGTTAACATCAACCTGCTCATTTTGTCAATTGTTTTCCAGGCTTCAAACTTATAACATCAACATTTTTTACCCCTCCCCTTTGATCCCTCTATTTAAAAAGTAGGCTCACCTTTTAGCAAAGCTTCTGATCCAAGTCTTCGTATGAGCTGCAGCTGCCTCTCATTGGGCTGGTCGAATCCAAGGTCGTGGTAGTTCTCTCCAGAAGGAAGGCTAGTTGCTCGTCTCCTGGGTCGGTCGTCTTCCGTGTACTGGTGAGGAGTTAGTGTGCACCTGGAAAAATATGTAAAAAGATGAGTTAAGAAATTGACAAGACCTAATTAGCCTATGTGATGTGTGGGCCCGGCTTCATGATAGGTCCAAGGGTTTCAGCCCGCGGGTGCTTTGAGAACCAGCTGAGGGAATTCAGGATATTGGTAGCAGCATTCTCTTGTGTATCATCATTTACTTTAATAATTAAAACTTACTATAATCATTAAAACTTACTTTAATCATTGAAACTTACTTTAATAATTAAAACGCCTGCGAAGCGTGGTGATTATGTCAAACAGAGTATTAATATTAGATTTTAAATTTAGAAGACCTAAGTACTCTGTCTCGTCCAAGAAAAACGAAATATAATAGCGACCATAAAAAGGAGAAGAGGAAATATGTGTGGCCACCTTGTTGTATACGTAGTTGTATGTTGTATACATTACAACTACATAAAAACCGTCATAGAAGAGAAGGTAGAAGGGAAGAGAGGCAGAGACAGACCTAGAAGAAATTTTACAGATCAGATAACGGAGAAGATAAATGTCAAGTCGTATAAGGAAGTCAAAGCTTTGTCCGAAGATAGGGAGCGCTGGAAATTACTCCACCGCTCTTAAATAAGAAGAATAAGATGAAGTATCTAGTGATCCAGCAGTGGACTGAAGTAAAATGATGATGGTAAAGGAATCTGGGTGAGAGGTAATGAGAGAGTAATTATAGAAGTCTTGATCATTGATCTGCAGCAGAAGCAACTGCCAAGGTTTGGAGTCTGAATTTGCGGGTAATGATCCAGAATTGATATAGCCTGATGATGATAGTACAGGATTTGGGTGAAACTGATGAGAGCCTAGTTTCAGCAGTATCTATTAGTCCAGCTGTGGATGAAGTAGACTGATGAGATGTTGATGATGACGAAGCAAACTGGGAGAGAGGTTATGAGAGCCTAGTTCTAGTGGACTTCGGTAATGACTGAAGACCACTAAAACTAAGCTCTACTAACAGACTATAGTCCGTTTGCAGTAGAATCATATGCCAAGGTTTGGAGTTCAAACTTGCTTGATGATAATGAAGGAAACTGGGTGAAAGGTAGAGAGGTTAGAGCCTAGTTCTAAAGTCATTGATTTACTTTTAGTAGAATCGTTTGCTAAGGTTTGGAGTTCAAGCTTGTGGGTTTTGATCCGGAAGTGTATTGATGAAGCCTGATGATGATAAAGATGAAAAAACTGGATGAGAGGTAAAGAGAGTCGTTTTCTAGTGAATTCTTCCGCCATTAGTCTACTAGACATAGAATATTGTAGCTGTAGAATCTTCTGGCAAGGTCTGGAGTCCAAACTGGTGGGTAATGAACTAAAGTACTTACTTCCACCTCGCCAGGCCGGTGGCTCCTCCAGGGCAGGGCTGGACTGCGTAGCTGCTGGCCAGGGTCCAGTTCCAATAGAGTCCGCGGGCGGTAGTTTGTGGGCAGTAGGATCTTCTGCCGAGGTTCGGTGTGGGACTCGTCGCTGGAAAGAAACAGGCAAAGATATTTTTAAGTGCTGGGATTGTGGTATCTAAGGTTGCCTGGAAGAGATCGCTGCTTAGTGATAAGGCCGCCGATTGTACTATTTTAAGTTCATTGTTAATGTGCCATATTTTAAGTTTCTTTAGTGCAACAAAGAGTTATCTATCTATCTATCTACAAGGGTTTTTTTTTTTGCAGATTTTGGAATAACGTTTGCGATGGGTTTCAAATCAGTCCCTATTAGAAAGAAAAAATAAACTAGAAAAATTGTGTCTTAGCCAAATACTTATGACTATATGTAACTACATTGTTAAATACTCAATTAAGAAATTGTTGACTTTCTAAGCCAATGCTGTATACCAACTCTCTATAGATCCCTAAAATTTGAATGATCTACTTACGAAAAATACTTAAATTAATATTTATAAGATTATGTCATTCAAATTCCTCCTTGTAATGTTCTATGGAGAAATTGAAAAAAGAAAATGAACACTAAATGACTTAATTCCTTCAATACTCACTGTAACTCCTGTCATAATCGTCAACAATGATGGTGTCAGCTGGTCGGTTCTCTTTGGAAGGCTGGTGGATCGACACGATTGGGTCGGAGTCTTCGTCTTTCACTGCTGGCCAGTGCATGGTCGCTTCTGTTACAGCTACTGGAATAAGAGCAAAATCACTAGTCACTACCTGGACACAGTGTATATCCAGATTTCCTCCCTCCCCTCCCTTCCCTCTAGAACGGTGGTGATGGCTGATATACAAATCATTATCGTGAACGGGTTGTTGCTTGTCAGGACTGGTCTAGCCTAGTTTGTTATTAGTCATTTGTATTTTTATTATTTTTATCCCAATTTAAAAACTGTGGGACATCTCATTGGCACTTTTATCTACACTAATATTATAAAGAGGAACGATTAGATTCTTTGAATGTTTCTATTTTTGTATGTTTATTTGTCTTTTATATTTGACATTTACATGTGTACTATTATATTTTCTGACATTAATTTTTTATAAAGATTTGTTAAAAGTGAAAAAAATTACATTCCCGTAGAGTTTCTTGGTGCTCTCTTTTCTAACGAGCGTATAATTCCGAAGCACCGGTGGGAATGGTATTTCCTTTACCTGTGCGAGATTAAACTCAGAGTCGGCTGTTAGAGAAGTTTGGTAAAGGAAATTTCCTTTTCAAACTCATAACATACTTAGTTTACCTAATTTTATTGATTTGATCTATTTATAATATTTTATGTTTTTCTCCGTATTCATGAGATGATAAGTTTTAACTTGTAAAAGTGCTATTATTTTGCCTGTTTACAATAAAATACTTTGACTTTGGTTTAGCAAAAATCATATTGGTGACGACTACTACTTCTACTTTATGATTGGACTTCAATCATAACCCTGTGTCAACAGAAGTTTAAAGTATTCTGGTAAAACTTGTATGTAACATGACCCCAGCAACATATCACAACTGAATGTCTGTCTGATGTCAACTTACTGCTGTCTTCCTCTTTCATTGGTTTCTCGTTCTTCGCTGTCTGTTCAGTTTCTACGATTTTGGGCATGTCTTCTTTGATGTCAGGAATGGAGTCTCTTGGATTTTGAGGTGGTTCCCTTTCTGATGAGGAGTCCGGTTGTCTCGTTGTCGTCTTCTGGGAAAAATTATAAATATGTAAAGCGTGACAGACCTAATAATTCTCGTAGAGAAAAAGCAAAGATACAAGACGAGATGGATCAAGAAGCGAATCAACGAAAGGAACCTTATTAATTATCAGTTCTGGTTTTATAGCAGTAATGTTTTTTTTCTTATACTCGCGCCTCAACCTATTGTTCTATGATTGACTAGCTGTGCCCGCGGCTTCGCACGCGTGGTCATTTAAAAGTACTCTATGTGCTATTCCAAAACCTATTATACTAATATACCAACATTTGATCAAAATTTCTTCAGCGGTCAAAAAGTTTTTTATTAATTGCTCGGCTTCTACTCATCGGATTGTGATACCAAGTACCCTAGTTAGTAGTCTAACCTTAAGCTATGCAACAGTGAAAACCGCATCGCAATCGGTCCAGTTATTTTTACGTGATAAGCGACCAAACATACATTCAAATAAACAGACACGATTTAAAATTACTCAATGAAGCTAATTGCTAAATTAGCCATTTACTAATTAATTTTGCTAATTTTAGTTTATTTTAAGTAACATATACCTTCTTTTTTTTAAATATCTTCTTTGTACAGACTTTTTCGTACATATTGCTTTTTATAAGTATAGATGGATACAACATCATTATAAACAGGACGCGCTATTCTTGTCTATGCACTTTACTTTTGAATATCGGTGCAAGTCACAATTATTATGAAGTTACGCCTGATTGCCATTTTTACTCGACTTTTCAAAAGGAGACGGTTATATGTTCGACTTTATGTATGTTTTTTAACCGACTTAAAAAAAGGAGGCTGTTCTCAATTCGACGCGTATGTTTTTTTATGTTTGTTACCTCAGAACTCCGTGATTTGAGAACCAATTTCAAAAATTTTTTTTTTGTTTGCAATGATATACTTTCAGATTGGTCCCATACAAATTTTATCAAAATCTGTTCAGTAGTTTTTTAACCAGTTCCATTAATAAGAAAAATTTGGTTCGAGCGTTTGAAGTTGGTTGTTCACGTTTTTTGTCAAAAATGTATGTGCACCGATTTCTCCGTCAATTGCAGACCGATTCTGAAAATACTTTTTATTTATAAAGTTGGAAGACTTTCCAGGTGGTCCCATATACATTTTATCAAAATTGGTTCAGTAGTTATTCGAGAATAAATAGTGTTTTGAGACAATCCATTTGATTTTGTGTTTATATTGTCTCAAATCTCTAAGATTTCTAGCCCGATTTGGATGGTTGTTGTTTTGTTCAAAAGGGTAGACTCTCAGTGTAGTCCCATATAAACTTCATCAAAATTGGTTAATTAGTTTTTATTAACAAAACTATTTCTTTTATAGTTTATTATCTCTAAGATCTTGTGAATTCTGAACCAAATTAGATGATTGTTTTTACAAAAGAAAGAAGACCTCTAGACAAGCTTTTATTAGTTTAGGTAATCCATTCGAAGTCGAATATTTTGTACCATGGTATTTTGTACCGAACTTGTCTACTACTTTATTGGGCCAACGTGACCACCTATCTTGTAGTGTGGTGGCATAATAATACACTTCTCACCCCGCGGGTGCTGCGGGAACCAGCAAAAGGACTTTAGGATGGCTGCAGCATGCACCAGTGTGTTATCAATTTTATTTATCACCAACCGCTTTGATCACCATGGCTCCTGCCAAACGTGGTTATTATGGAACTCCCCAAACAAATGAAGGGTACAGGAATAAAAGGGCATATCATATTTAATAAAATCTAACTATGCCATTCGATTCGTTTCAAGAGGGCTTTCCATATATTTTAAAACAGTATAAATAGGGCTCATTACAAAGTAAATCCATTTATTAAAAAATCCATAAATGAGTAAAAGGAGTCCATTGCAGCTCGAACCAAATAGAAGGTGCACATCGCGTGCAAACCCGGTAGAGATCTAAATTTTTTTTTCCATACATATTTTTACAAGATGTTTGAGGTGTATACAGTTAATAAACATTAAAAATGATAAACATAATAATTAGATATCTATTATTTGAAAAGCCATCATCTCTTGTTTTTGTTTTTGTTGATGAGCCCTTTCTTTTCCTGTACCCTTCAAATGTTCTGGCGTCTTATATAGGAGGGCGATGTTTAGCAGTGGAGCTTTTACGGGATGATCATCCATATTTCTCTTAAAAAAAAGGAGCCATCGCGGGATGCCTAGCAGATGAGAAACATCGAATATCACCGAGCTGAGGCGGAAAGAGCTGACGAGCCACGAGCGGCGCATCGATCGCCACGCCATGAGTCGGCCTTACTCCCGTACCGCGCTATTAGATGTTTCACATCAAAAAGTGATACATTGACTACTGAAATCTTACCTTGATCCCAACGTCTCCAAGTCTCACCTCAGGTGGCAGCGTGATATGAGGCCTGAAGGTCGGAGGTGTGATGACGGTCGGCTTCTTCCTCTCGCTTTGCTGAGTTTGCACTGGACTCTTGGGCGCCGGCGGCGCGGTGGAGCGCCAGACCGAGGGCTGGGAGGTGATCAGCCACGGTGGAGATGGCCGTGTTGTTGTGCTCGTTGTAGACGCTGGAATAAACAAATGGAAGTGATAAAATCAGAACCTGAAATGAAATTTTAAGGCGTGATAGAAAACCAACAGTCCAACAGGATGAAGATGGAAGTTAAAAATTAAACTCAAATTCATTTCATATGTACTTGTGTTTAACCTTTCAGCGCCATAACGACTGGAAGGATTTTAATGAAATTACTTTAGATCTTGGAATAGTTAATACAATATAGTTTTTACCCGGTAAGGGTAATGAAGTGTATATACTAGGTTTCCCGCCCGCGACTTCAAACGCGCGAACTACTGTTTATCGCGAAAAAAATGCATTCTATTTTCTTCTAAGATATTAAAAACCAATGCAAAAGTATGTGTAGCACTAACGCTCTTGACGTTTTTGACAGACTTGTTATTTCGTTTCCATGGCAACCGTTTTCTACAGCCAGTAATAAACATTTTCCAGTTTTGCCGTGGAAATTTACAATTTTCCGGGATCAAAAGTATTCTATGTTTAAGTCCAGTTTAGTTTAAGCTATCTCCATTCTAAATTTCATCAAAATCCGTCCAGCCGTTATCGCATGAAAGCTAACAAACAAACAAACAGACAAAGTTTCACTTTTATAAATTAGTATGGATGTGGATGTTCCACCATAGCTTCAACCCTATTGGTCCGATTTTGACAATTAAGGTGTCAATCGGTTCGTATTCTGGTATAGTTTCCCAGGCATTTTTTTTACGAGACAGGCAAGTCAATTTAAGAGTTACCTTACCTTAGTTCTATGTGTTTAATCTAATAACTTGGTCCAATTTTGACAAGCGCGGTATTAATCGATTCGTCTTCATCGCATGAGTGTCATAGGCTATTTTTTTTAAACTTCGGGTTTTAATTTTTAAACTTATATATGTCTTATTAAGTTTTATCATTATCAGCTAGACATAAAAGAGCTAAATAACTTCATCCAACAAGTTATTTTTGACTACTTCACTTGACTTCTAAAAAATACCACTGAGATGTGTTCGTATTTCTGCGCAAGGCCTCTCCTAATTTACGCCACACGATCTTGAGCTCTCTTCATCCAGTTATTATCCGCTACTTTCACATAATATTTACACTTCGATCAGATCGAAGGGCAGTCGCTGTTCCTCGCCGCGGGGCTCATGTGCCTACATACATTTTCCTAAATGTGGTCTGCACGAACGCGACTACGGAAATGGGAAACATGTGGGTTGCTGGTTATAAACTTACCAGGCACACACTGATAATGCGCTTCTAGGTACTTCAGCGTGTTTGGACAGGGATCCCCGAACATGTTCGTACTGGCCAATATACTGCAGTTCTGGTGCATACTACATCTGTAATATAAGGAGAAAGGGCGTAAGTATGGAGTCTTTATGTTACCAGGACATTAGAAGGGATTACAGGTCTAATGAAATAAGTTATTTTTATTTCTAGTCCGTTCAAAGAGAGTACTTATACGATAAATAAATCGCGATGAGTAAGCGATTGCGTGCGCGAACTGTGATAATGATAATTGTAAAAGATTAAAATTAACAAAATAAATATTTTTAGTTTATGATGAACTTTCGATAAATTGAAGCTATGAAGATTACTTTATGATTAATTTAGGTGCACTTGAACGCTGGATGGCTTGAGCAATGAATATAACCTAAGAAACTCCGGCAAGTACTTGCTTATTGAAATCTGTACTTATAATAAAGCAATAAACACAAAAAAGCCTGTACAAAAGAAAAAGTAAAAAAAAAAGAAGAGAAGAGATCTGTCTGGAAGAGATCGCTTTTTAGCGATAAGACCGCCCATTGTCCCATATATTTTGTATAAATGTTTTAGTTATTATTGTATTTTTGTTCTATGTGGTGTACAATAAAGAGTTATCTATCTACAAAGAAAATAATTTAAAAAAATGTTCTAGGGTACTTAAAATAAACTTAACAAGAATATATATTTTTTTCAAAATCGTATCAGTCTGTTTGTTTGTCTGTATATTCGCGCATTACGTAAAAACTACTGGACCGTTTGCGATGCGGTTTTCACTGTTGGAAAGATTAGGGTTGACTTAAAAACTGAGGTACTTGGTATATTAATCCGATGATTATCTAAACATCGGATTAATAGTAATAATATAGATAATAGTTTTTTTTATCAATCTATAAAAATATATTTGACAACTGAACGAATTTTGAAGAAAAGTATAATATTGTACTTTATAGGTACTTTGGTCCTGGAATAACTTATGTGGGCTACTTTTAAATGAAATGACCACACGGGCGAAGCCGCGAGCACAGCTAGTTTAAAAATAACAAGATGTCATAAAGCAGGTCCTTTCACCAACCAATCTCACAAGAGAAAAAAAACTGAAAATCGAGTTCATTGCAAAGTACTTATAACCATAAAACAAAAAAAACTTCTAAATGCTTAAAGCCATACACAAAACAAATTACTCCAAAAATATAGCCACGTCACGCCGACTATCAATTTGTCCATAATTTGCATGAGTTAGGCCGAGTGGGGCTCTAGTACCAACCGGTATATCACATACCATCTAGCATTTTATGAACCTTATCCTCATCTTAATAAAGCTTATTTTAGGTCTTTTCCTTCAGGGTTTATTGCCAATCTCGTGGACCTAATACGATCAGCTTGGGTGTCGGGAATATTTAATTTTGTGCAATTTTCGGCACTCGTCGGCCGGTAACGATCTCGTATTACGTTCGTGTTTACGTTACGTTCTAGTGTGTTGTAAAAATGAGGGTAATTTTGGATAATTTTGGCTCAAAATGTAATATTATTTTGCTTTTGACAAGAAGAAGAAAGTATGAAGAACCAAATCAAATAAGATTTATTTATAAGAATATTGTGTGTTAGTTGTGTTTTACTTAGTCCAAAATATCTACCGTTTCCGGTGTAAAAATGCATAATTAAGTATAAAATAGGATAGTGTCATACATTTTATGATGGACACAATCAAAATAATAATAATAATAATAAAATAGGAAAAAAAAGTGATTCAAAACGATATTTCCAATGCCAAAAATAATTATAGAAGAAGAAGAAGAAGAAATAAGTTTATTTGCTACAATTACAAATAGAAATAATTATAAGAAAAAAAAAGAGCTTAAAAGATAATTGCAGCAAAAATGTACTCTTACATACGAAAATAAAAATAAAAATGAAATCCCGAAAGCTAAAATATATATTATAAGGTCAAAATTGGTAAAGAACAATGGTCATTTACGAGTAATTTGTCGTTCAAAAACTTTTTCAGTGAATAATAATATTAAGGTTTGATTTAAGATGATCGATTAAGTGATTAAGATGAGCGTTACAGTCCAGAATTTCCAAAAGCGTATAAATTTATTGAGTGACGAGATCAGACATTCGAATGACGGGAAGAACCACGCCCTACTTTTAAAATTGCAGTGTCAACCAGAATTTTAAATTTTAATCTTACTCGGCAATGCAATGCCCTTCTCGTCACCATGCGACAAGATCATATGCCCAGTAAAGTGTCCTTCACAGTAATAATTGAACACTACTGCTTGGTTTAAAATCCAGTGTTGTCACTCACCTGCTATGCAATACCCTTAAGCTCCTCGTGCTCATACAGTTGACGCTCCAGTCGGTGTTGCCATGGTCGTTACATATCGTGATGGAGAATCTTCCATAGTTCGCCCTGATCAGGTGTATGACGGAACCCTCCGCGCAGCCTATCTTGAGGGTCTTGCCTTCGCACGCGTATGCTGTCTCGTATCTTGGTTCTGGAAAGAGAGAGAAGGAACATTAAGTGGTTGATAAAAAAAAAACTTCAAACGAAAATGTTATTCAAAGAAATGACAATACTCCGTTTGCTTGTAATCACAAACTAACGAAAAATGATGTCAATTTCATACGTGTTTACACGCTCCGTAGCTTCACAGAATTAGAAGCTTGTAAAAACAATAGATTGCAACCTCACAAGGCGTTTGCAGAGTGTGCCTCTGCCTACCTAAAGTGCCTGCTTACACGCAGTTTCATTGTCTGCTCTCAAGGGACTTCCAAGTACCCGACCGCTTCCTATCTACCCGATCAAGCCCCCACTAATAAACCATCCGCCATTCAGCCCAGGAATAATCGAAAACAACAAAACCCAACTGATTTACTCCATCATACACCCCTGCTCATTTCAGTGTATGACGCTGCGAAATACGTAAACGATCTGTCAGATGCCATCATTAATTTGGCCAGATTTATTATGGAGCTTTAATATGCAGTCTTCGCACCCCGCTACTGTCTGCTGAAATCTGGCTAAATCGCGTGTTAGTATCTGGTGAAAACGCTTGTCATGTTATAACTTGCAGTTTTTATTGGGATATCAGATATTTGGGAGTGAATTTGGCGATCATTGCAGTTGATTTTGGTAGTTAACGGTGTTATTTTGCAAAAAATAAGCCTATGAACGTGCATTCTTAGCACCCTGCTACTGTCTATAAAAATCTGACTAAATCGAGTACTAGAATCTGGTGAAGTTGCATTTCATGTTAAAGTTTGCAGTTTATAAAGGGATATATCAGATTTTTGGGAGTACAGGCGATCCAGTTAAGTGCATTTGTATTCGGTCCAAATGATGTTTCTTTTTGGTAAAAGATTATTATTTAGATGTTTATTTGCAGGAAAAGAGCCTTGGAGCATACGAAGCCTTCGCACCCTGCTGCTGTCTATTTATCTTCTAAAATCCCAAGTTATAATCTAAAAATAAAAAGCTTACCATGTTATAGCTTGCGGTGTTTTTGTGGGATACCAAGTTCGGAAGTCAATTTTACCATTCATATTATCTGAATTTTGACAAACTAGTCATGTGTCGAGGAGCGACTGCAGCGGTTAAATTAGATCTGACCTCAGATTAGAGAGAATTGATTAGGTAATCCATTTTTTTTCTTCTGATTATTTGACAATCATATCTTTTAGAGCTGACGCGGCTTTGTTGTGTATTAGTAAATATGTCCAAAGAAGCTGTCTAAGAGGTAAATTCATCATCTAATTAAGTAAGTTAAGATAACGCTCTTTACTTATGCTTCTCCATGCTTCTCGTCACGTCAAGCAGCTTATTTATTCCGTTCCAAAAAACTGAATAAAATGGTCATATTAAAGGACAAATTCGCGGGCAGCAAGCTTATCTTTAATCTGTACGCACAATAAATTTCTCTGAACTTTTGATTAATAGCGGCCGCTTTCGTACGATTATTGAGGTTTCCGTGAAAAATGTTGAGCGTTTATCGAATGGCATAAATCGTTGTGACATTTTTGTATTAGGATCGGTGCGCGTCACTTTGAAAATCTTGTGTAGGTATGGGGCATAGATCTAATTAAAATTGTGAAGATTCGTTACCAGCTACTTGGGCGTGGAATGCATAAATTAGATGCGAACGCACATAATTGCTCTTCTTTGGGTCTAGTCATAATCGGAGTGGCGTTTGTGCAGCACGTGTTAGAATTAGAAGTGACTCTCATTCTAGAGTCTGCGTATATCTCTCCAGTCCCCTTCAAGGCGTAGCTTGTTTACCATTTACCATATCTTAAATTGACAGTGGTCAATTAGGCCATTGATAGGTCAGTGAGATAGTAGTCAATATAAAACATTACCGTGACATACTAACCTATTGACTGACTGACAGACAATACCCAGCCTAAGCCGGTGGATCTAGAGCTTTGAAATTTTGAGGGAGTATTCGTCGAGTACCCTAGTGGTGCACCAAGGGCGGATTTTCTGAAATTCCATCCTTAAGGAGGTGAACAAAGATTACACGTGGGCAAAGCAAAGCCGCGGGCACAGCTAGTAGCTTATAACCAGTACAAAATTATTGGTAAAGGTTTTATTTATTTATTTACTAGAGGCCAGCCGGCCTATGAATAAATAACAACCAGACCGACAGCTTATGGTAACGTCCGAAGAACAGAGAGACCGTAAATCCGCATATAACTTAGAAAAGTCAATGGGCGGAGCCGACAATTGAATTCGGTATCGTTGGATTCCAACGTGCACTAGTATACCGGTCAGCCACCATCGCTTTAAAAAGTCGCTTAGCTGAACAAAATGAACCCAAACACGCACTTTAATGACAGGAGTCCCCATGTGTACAGTCACTCCTGTCCTGTCTATCAAGTCATGTGTAAAAAACAATACATTAGCATTGGGTGTAAGTAGGGCTGCCATCCATCCGGGTTTCCCCGGATTTGTCTTTGTATGAAGGGAGTCCGGGGGGTTTCTCAACAACAAAAATGACTTCCACGCAAGCAAGGAAAAATGCCCTCACAGGACGCGCGATCACTTTTCATTAATATTTCAACTGACGCGTTAGTCATTCAAAATTATGTAGTAACTAGTAACCTACCAATATGATTTTATTTTATAATTTGTTTTGATGCCAAAAAGAAGAGAGTTCTAAATTACAATCTACTATTTTTGTTAGGTATGTTCCTACCTAATTTTCATAGCAGAGTACGATAGATTTAATTTCATTATGGTTGTGGAGTTATTTAAGATATTTCCAATTAGGCGAGAGTTATTTTATTAAACGAATATTCATATTTTTTAATATTTCAAGGGCATCCGGGGAAAAAACCCGATTTCGACCAAATGTCCGGGTTTTCCGAAATATTGACCGGTTTCAGCAATACAGATGATGGCAGCCCTAGGTGTAAAGCCATGTCTGAGACCCTCGGACGGCCTGAGAAACGTATGAAGTCGTATGAGGTAGTGCTGGGTCTCTGGTATCAGAATATCAGAGGCCAGCACTACCTTATATGAATAGCAAGCATTGGGTCTCTCTTGTGTACAAAATTTCAAAAGGTTTCTTATTACATCAAGAGTAAGTCGTCTTTTATTAGCTTGTAAGATTTAGACTAAAGAGCAGGTTAAGTTAAATAAAAGATTGTTCAAAATCGAGTAATCCCTATAATTGTATTGATTGTGTTATTAATGGTACAATCGTACCAAAAAGAGACCTTTTCGAAGCATTAATAGCACCCGCTTGAACCCGATACTAAAATTGTAAACGTTTATTTTCGATTATCGAAATGACCCGACCATTGTCGTTCATGTAAATTATTGGAAAATGTTTAGAATAACATAAAGCTGTGTAATTTGTAGGGTTGTTATGAATGTAGAGTTTCGATTACGGTTTGAGATTCGTATGGAATTAAAAATAGTTAGATATATAGATACGGTTTTTATGAGATTTACCAAAACTGTCGAATTATTACGGATTATGTGTTGTAAATTTGATGTATACGTATCTATTTTATTAAGTTTCATCGTTTTCATTATTAAATTACTTTTATTGTTTACTAGCTTTGCACGCAGCTTTACTCGCGTGGTCACCTTATTTATAAGCAGCCCATAAGTATTATTCCGGGACCAAAAGTACCTATAAAGTACAATATACTACATTTCTTCAACATTCGTTCAGCCTTCAAATCATCGGATTGAGATACCAATTACACAATTTTTTATGTCAAAGCCTAAGCTATGTAATGGTGAAAACTGCAATCATATTTTTATCGATTGCACAGCATCCCATCATCGGATTAAGATACCCGTTTTTAAGTCAAACCCTAAGCTGTCCAACAGTGAAAACCGCATTACAATCGGTCCAGTAGTTTTTAAGTGATGCGCGAACAAAGTTACAGACAAACAGACAGACAAGATTTAAAATTTGATATATTTTGCTCAGTAGCTTATTATACGTACCTTAGACTTTTTTTTTATTATTTATCTTCTTTTTACAGACTTTTTCGTTTTTATTGCTTTATTATAAGTATAGATAATAGAAACTATGAACAAATCATTTAAACAATTTAAAACCTATACTAAAACTAAACCGAATCTAACATGCACTAGTTAACATTCCTAAAAAATGATGGGCAGCAGCATTGGTAACGTGTTGCGCGTTGTGAGGCCTACGTCCAGCAGTGGACAAATATAGGCTGATGATGATGATGACGCCCAGATAGGTTTTCAATTATAATGCGGGCCAGCCGTTTCCAACAGGCATTTTCAGCATTTCAGTTTCGGATGCGGATTTTATTTAATCTATCCGATAACTTGTTTTACGGATATCCATGACATCTCTAGTAATTTGTTATATTTGAATTATTGAGCAGTAAGCTTTGATCGCTTAACGATAAGTTATTTATTATTCATGATGTTAAGATGTAATGAATTAGGACGTGATACGGACATCCGTCGGACGTCTTTTAAACATGTGAGTGTAGTAAGTTTTAGTTAAGTAGTTTAGTTGGTTTATTTCGGGTTTATGAGCTTATTAAGCTTTTATAGCTTTTTAATTTCTTCATTAGTATGTAGTTCCTAGCTTTACTGTTAGAGGCTCTAGTGTAAATCTCTTACAATTTATTCAATAGCCAAGGGTTGTAGTATATTGCATGCATCATCCCTCACGCGGGTGAAACCGCGGGGCGCAGTTTGTTGACCGACCGAGCGCGAAGCGCGAGCGAAGCGACTCCGTTTAGCTTGCGCAAAAATGCTTACTACGTATGTCCAGCTGTTCTCTTCTACAGTTCGTTTTTCTCAACCGATTCTCGTGAAATTTTGTGGGCAGTTTCGATAAGTATGTATTTTTTTTTCGTTGCTTGTTTTTTTTTTTTTTTTTTTAAGGTGCGCGAAACGGAGACGCTTCGCGCTCGCTCGGTCAACTACTAGCTTGGGCAAAAATGCTTTCGTATGTCCGGCAGGTCCTCCTCTACAGGTCGCATTTCTCAATCGATGCTCGTACAATTTTGTGAGCAGGTTCGATAATTACATATTTTCTTTTTGTCAATTCAGTATTTCGAATTTTTTTAAATGATATTTTTGGACTACTCCCGAGCTCAAAGTCGCGCAGCGTGCAATGGAGAGAGCTCGGTGTTTCACTACGTGATAGAATCCAAAATGAGGAAATCCGTAGAAGAACCAAGGTTACCGACATAGCTCTCAGAGTTTGCAAGTTGATGCATTATTTTTTAAGATTTTATTGTTATTAATTGAAGTAGCAATGGGCAGGCCATATCGTTCGCAGAACCGACAACCGCTGGGGAATAAAGGTTCTCGAATGGCGACCACGTACAAGTAAGCGAAGTGTGGGGAGACCCCCCACACACAAAAATATTTTTTCTTCGAATTTTACAATCATCATCATCATCATCATATCAGCCTTTTGAAGTCCACTGCTGAACATAGGCCTCCTCCAAAAATTTACAAGTTGGGTATCAAATTGAAAGCCTTGTTAAGCACATTCCAACAGTATATAATTTATTGGCATAAGTTATTTTTGTTTTGCATGCGTGTTTTTTTTTAGGTTTTAAGCTAGTTATTCTTAAGTTGCTTCATGGAATTCAATATTTTGATTTTTACTTACCTAACCTAATTTAGGTATGCTAATAAAAAAGTAAATTTTCAAGAAGTTGTAGCAAATTTAGAAAAAAAACCTAAAACTTTTAGTTCGCACTAGTAAAAAAAAGAGACTTTTATTTTCTTTAAAAATGAGCCCATGGTTTCCTTTAGCATTTCCCCCCTATGTGCTATAGATTAGGATTTTCCCATATTAGCTAGAAAAATACCTCACCCTATATTAGATAACAGTAACAATCTATCATTGCAATAAATTTTTGATTCTTTATCAAACTTTGTCGATATCATCAAAACGACTTAAATCGCATCACTATTCATATTGCACGCAAGTTGTACTTACCAACTATCGATATAAGAGATTAAAGAGCGCGAAAAACTATTTCAAGTTTCCTGAATATACCCCTGTGAGGGTTGAAATCGCTGGTCACCCCCCAAAGGGGGTTGCAGGGAGGCATAATAAAAATGATTTATACGATATGTCCAGTCCTGGCCACTTGTAACGAAGGGTGGAAAACAATTTACAAAAGGTATCCTTCAGCAAGGGGTGTTCTTTTTTTTGGGGAAATTATCAGGTGTATAGGTAAAGAGAGAAAAGAATACCCATGTTATAAAATATAAATAATTTTGTTGTCTGTGGTTTTAAAGCGTTTTTTTCTCGATACTTTTCTTGGTATAGTCTATGAAGCCTAGTCAAGTGTGCTACATCCTGGATTACAGCATCACTTTACATCATATGTTAAAGTAGACGAATCCCTATCTTAAATAATAAAAAAAATGATTATGCCGTTATAAGTCATTATTTTGGCTAAATATAAACAAAACTACATAAACATATTTATACATGTTTGGTTGACATGTATTTACGTAGGTATGTATACAATGATGTTATATATAAATCCTTGTATGTGTACCTTTGCATACATGCATAGGTTAAGAAATCGTGAAACAAATTTAAATTAGCATAGGTTCCATTTCTAATATATCTCATTCAGGACAATTGCAAAGAAATTATTCCCAACATTATTAATTTAAACCCATTTGTCACCACATTTCACAAGGGTGACAGCACCATTTATGAGCACCAAAACATTTAAATTCATTTTTAGAACACAATCGTAACAATAACACAATTACGTTGACATTTTGTACGCATACCCTCATTTCTACAGAAAATTCAATACACACACGCACACATGCATTATAATTACGAACCCTACATTACAATTCCTTTTTCAAATGCCATAATTACCTCGGTACGTTTCTCAAATGTATCCCACGCGAGTGATTTTCGTCTACCCTCAGAGTTATTTATAACAGTATAGGGATTAAAATGGCTTGACACAGCTGTAAATGCAAAATAGGCCCGTATTATACTACCTCGTTAGCGGGTACATGCGAGTGATGCGAGTGTCATTTGATAGCGGACCACCGAATGGCGCGCACGTCGCAAGGGTTTCGTTCGAAAATAAGCATTATTTTACATGTGGCAAAGTCCAATTCTGGTTCGTAATGAATTTCAGCCACAGATGTACCAATATTGGTTTCCCGGTGAATTTAATTCCGTCTGTCATTAATCGAGATCAGTAGTGGTATACTAAGGGATTATTCGGAATTTTATCAACAGAATTTTATGGCTGCGGTTATAAATTTTGGGGGAGCTTCAGGCTTACTGCAATGGGTGTATTATATACAGTACCTCAACATTATGACCGTTTGATTCTACGAGTATTGGTTCCTAGACTTTGTACGATGAAATTTAAATTTTCGTTATTTTAACAACTTTTGTCCTGTTTTTAATATGGATTTTGACAATTGCCACTAACTAGTACCTGTTGATAGTTATCCATTGAAATCCATTCTTCACAAATAAAACCCTATATCAAGATGATTGCAAAGTTTGTTAATACATAATTTAACAACATGGTCCAAGCTTTAATTTTATTTACTCGAAAAATTTAACTACACTCATAATATTTAACATGTATTTATAAAATCTAATGAAAACTATGTGAATAAAAACGCTAGAAAATTTTCATACTTAAACTATTTTTACACGACTGCCCAAAAAAAAGAGTGTAATGTTTTCAGGGTTCATGTATGTTTGTATGTAAGTGAGTTTCTTTATTACACGGCTGCCCTAAAAAGTAATGTAATGTTTTCATGGTTCATTTATGAATGTATGTGAGTTTCTTTGTTCCACCATAAATTTTAAATGCCTGAACAGATTTCGATGTATGGGGTATCGTTCGAATCCTTTCATAATCCCGAGTGACAGTAATTTTTTATGTTTTCGGTTTTTTTTTCTGTGGAGTTTTGTTTTTTGTAATAGTTTATTATATTAATGATATGACTTTCCTGAGAAATCCGTACAGACTAGGCAAACCAAATACTAAGTTAAACGTATCTTTTTCATACCCAATCGCTCCTAAATATGTAGCCCGCTAAAATCGTGACTATAAAATGTAAATAAAAACATTTACTATTTTTACACTAAACCAATTTTCTAGATAAAAAATATTACTTTCCCGAGGAAACCGTATAAAATATGCATGTAACCAAACAAGATTTACTAGTGAATAAAAAAATTATAAAGTTATAGATCACTAACCTATTTTGCACGAGGTGACAAATTGGAAGGTCTTTTTTTATGGCATATTTTACGACACGACGGTACACGGCATTTTCTCGTGTACAGGCACGTTAGAGGGAAGGCAGTGGCGGGGCTGTTACCCCTAATATTGTAAATAATAGACTTCCTGAGCTAATTTCCAGTACTTGTTTGAACAACTGTAACTTTTGAACTTTCGCGATTCGAACACATAGGTAATTATTTGGATCTCGTGATAAGCGATGTTCGCGTCACGGTTTATGACTGAAGAAATCTGCAGATGTCGTTAGTGTTGTGTGTCGTGATAATTCTGAACTTTGATAAAACCAAATGCGGGTAGTTGGAGACAACGCTCGCAATTCTCGACGCTGACACCCGCTACTTCAGTCTTCTCGTGACCACGATCAATTCAACTTGATCGAAACGTCGAGGTAAATAAAAAATAACGTTTTTAGCGCGATTAAGTCCCGTTTATATAATTTAAATAAATAAATATTAAATATATTCGAGACAGTTCACACCAATTACCTAGCACCAAACTATGATACCCTATACTATGGGTACTAGACATTTTAATAAACATACATAGATACGAATATTACATCCATTATTCGGACACAAACATATCTGCTCATCACACAAATTATTGCACCTAGTGGGATTCGAACCCGCGACCGTTGGTTGACTAGTCAGGACCACTAACCATTCAGCCAACCGGTCGTCAGTTAATTATTAACTATGTTGTTTGAACAACAGTAAAGAGGAAAACGTCAAGTCTAAATAAAATAAATAATAATAAATAAACATTCAATAATTTGCTTACACTGTCAGTAGTAACAAGACAATTTAGGCACGATTTACCGCACAACGAAATAACCCGACTGGAGAAATCTAAAGATGATTTTCAAACCTATTCAATGATACCTCACTTAACATAGTTCGTCGACTTTATTCTTCACAATTTGGTGAAGGGGCCATATTGAATTTTGAGTACTGTCATGTCTTTAGTAGCACTCGCAAGATTAAGACAAATTGATTGACGTAAGTATCATCAAAGTCGGTCCACGCGTTTGGTCTATATAGTGCCACAAAGGAACAAAAATACATTGGCTGATAAACACAATACCCTCCGTACAGACGGCTAAAATATACCAGCACTATCTCATACGACAAACAAACATGTAAAATATGTTTCTATTTTAATTTCACGCGTTTTGTATTCGTAATTTTTGACATTTCTGTCACTTATTTCAACTTTTTTGTTTTTTGTACCAAATTTAAAGGTTGGATTACGTTTGGCTCTATTTGTCCCTCTACACCATGCTATTTAATTAGCTAACATTTTAAAATAAAAGACTACACTGATTTATCTTACGAGGCTAAATACGAGCGGTTACTCTGGTTACCGTTACACTATACAAAAAACCCGTTTGGCACGAGGCTCGTCTTGAGCCTTTAGGACAAGATTATAAAAAAAACAAGATATTGTAATTAAAAAATGTTCGCCAAGTTGACTTGTCCCTAGACGAAATCCTAGCTACGCCCCAGTTCTCGTAGCTGTTTTAGTGGCAGGTGACAGGGTGGAAAAAGGGGGATTGCTTTAGCAACTTAGTGACACATTTTTGTAAGAAAATAGAAGCCTAGGTATTCTAGGTATGTATTGGAAATTGTTCTGCTTACGATTTTTTGCGTACCCGATCGTGCCTTACAATCTATAGTGGCAAAAGATATACAACATATTATATGTCTTCTTACTTTCATAGTCTTTATGTTTGTCTCATCTATCTGTACTATAAAAATGAATATGTATTAAAACGATTTTATTGACACTTTCTTGTCTGTCTGTCGTTCCGGGTGGAATCAAAAATTGATTTACCTTACTTTCATAGTATTTATGTTTGTCTCATCTATCTGTACTATAAAAATGAATATGTATTAAAACGATTTTATTGACACTTTCTTGTCTGTCTGTCGTTCCGGGTGGAATCAAAAATTGATTTACCTTACTTTCATAGTATTTATGTTTGTCTCATCTATCTGTACTATAAAAATGAATATGTATTAAAACGATTTTATTGACACTTTCTTGTCTGTCTGTCGTTCCGGGTGGAATCTAAAATTTATTTACCTTACTTTCATAGTATTTATGTTTGTCTCATCTATCTGTACTATAAAAATGAATATGTATTAAAACGATTTTATTGACACTTTCTTGTCTGTCTGTCGTTCCGGGTGGAATCAAAAATTGATTTACCTTACTTTCATAGTATTTATGTTTGTCTCATCTATCTGTACTATAAAAATGAATATGTATTAAAACGATTTTATTGACACTTTCTTGTCTGTCTGTCGTTCCGGGTGGAATCAAAAATTGATTTACCTTACTTTCATAGTATTTATGTTTGTCTCATCTATCTGTACTATAAAAATGAATATGTATTAAAACGATTTTATTGACACTTTCTTGTCTGTCTGTCGTTCCGGGTGGAATCTAAAATTTATTTACCTTACTTTCATAGTCTTTATGTTTGTCTCATCTATCTGTACTATAAAAATGAATATGTATTAAAACGATTTTATTGACACTTTCTTGTCTGTCTGTCGTTCCGGGTGGAATCAAAAATTGATTTACCTTACTTTCAAAGTATTTATGTTTGTCTCATCTATCTGTACTATAAAAATGAATATGTATTAAAACGATTGTATTGACACTTTCTTGTCTGTCTGTCGTTCCGGGTGGAATCTAAAATTTATTTACCTTACTTTCATAGTCTTTATGTTTGTCTCATCTATCTGTACTATAAAAATGAATATGTATTAAAACGATTTTATTGACACTTTCTTGTCTGTCTGTCGTTCCGGGTGGAATCTAAAATTTATTTACCTTACTTTCATAGTCTTTATGTTTGTCTCATCTATCTGTACTATAAAAAAGAATATGTATTAAAACGATTTTATTGACACTTTCTTGTCTGTCTGTCGTTCCGGGTGGAATCTAAAATTTATTTACCTTACTTTCATAGTCTTTATGTTTGTCTCATCTATCTGTACTATAAAAAAGAATATGTATCAAAACGATTTTATTGACACTTTCTTGTCTGTCTGTCGTTCCGGGTGGAATCTAAAATTTATTTAGAAATTAAAATTTCGAACACTTCCAGATTAGCTATCCGGCTGAAACTCTCACGGTAGCTCACAACTCGACGACAATGCATTTTGAAGAAAAAATAAGACCTTATTTAGATTCGTTTTTTAATCTACATTTGCTGCTTGTTTTTGTGACTTAATTTCTCGCTTTTTCCGAATTTACCCCAACTACCTACAATACTACAGATTAAAAAAAAAGTATAGTACATAATTGATAATTGGTATCTTAAGTTACACAGAAGCATTGAGCAGTCAGTATAGCCAGAAAACAATAAAAATAACTTGCCAATTACTAAACTTCAGCGTGAAAACCGCTATTTTACCGTTTAAGTCTTTAAATATTTAACTTAATAACGGAGTCAAATCAAAAAGATATATAGGAAAAAAAACACTTCAAAACATAAAGCTGTCCGGCTGTCCGTACGGTACGGTTCGCGAATTTAATTACAGAAATTTGCATATTTTCTCAAAACTCCGGACGCGGCCCGTAACTGGGCGTATTACCCTACCTTTTTGATTTGTTGATGTCCACTTTTTGGGATATGGTGTATGGTGATGACTTTGTTTGGGTACTTTGACGTTTTTATAAAATAATGTGAGTATTTTTAGGATAATTTAAATAAGGCTTGTAAATTACGGCGGCAAATATTGAATAGGGGTGTACGGGACAGTTTTAAGACAAATCTTAACACAGTACTAAGAAGAGCGCTATGATTTTTAAGTATTTGACCCATTGTCAGTTGCCTTCCGTTACTGTACCTACGTAGAATGGAGTACAAGTAAATACTCATTCAAAAAATGTTTTTAGAGGCAAATGAAAGAAAAAAATTTTAAGTGTTGATTTAGCACAAACTTGAACTTTACTAGCTTTTAGTTATATAGTCTTTATGAGGTTGTACTATACGTGCCTACGTACCTTTATAGTACATTTACTTGAAATATAGTCTCTACGTGCTGAAGGTACAAATCGTCCAATGACAGTACCTCCAGTGACAAGACCCCTACAGTGTCACATGAGACCTCCACGCGCGTGCGCATGGCACCTCTGTATGTCTCACGGGGTAAACGTAAACATAACTTTTTATCACAGGAATATGGAGCCAAGTTTCTTTGTGACAAAGTCCTAGCGCGGCCAGTCCCAAAATGTCATCTTCTATACAAAGTGTATGCACCGGTCTAGCACAAAGAGTTTTATTGATCTATAGCAGTAGAACCTAAACACAGAGCTTGCACATTCAGAACGTACAGATAAAACAGGCGAGGTGCGATCGATCCGGCACCGGAGACGTTTTACTGCCGCCTTTACGACTGGAATCGAACCCCGATTTGTTGGTGTTAGGTCAGCAATGCATTAAGAAATTTAGTTTACTAGGTGTTCTCGTCCCTATCATTGTTCCTTTTGTAAAGGGAACCAGGAACTTGTGTTATAACTTATTCTGCCAAGAACTGCGAAGACTGTGGACCGTGGTACCCAGATACGAAATCGTACAGGAAGTAAAACATAAGTATAACACGACTTGTTACATAATCTATCTTTGTCGGAAAATCATAGGTTTAACCACTCTAGGTTTCATCATCATCGTCATCGTCAGTTAAGGAAGACGTTCACTGCTGAATTAAGGTCTCGCCCACTACTTTCACCAGGTTGCCGGTCGACCTCGTGGGGGGCACCTCGTTAGAACCCCGTGGGGGGCACCTCGTGGGGCGGAGGAGGGGGGGAGCGCAACTTGTGGGCGGGAATCTCGTAAGGGGAGGCACCTCATGGGGGGGCATTTCATGGGAGGGGCCCCCCTCCACGTGGGGGGCCAACCTAAGTTCTGTCTTCTATTCCGCGGTCACCACTCGAGAAATTTCTTCTCCAACGGTTATATCGGTACTACGTACTATGTGGCCAACCAAATGCCACTTTAACTTGCTAGTTCTAAAACTCTTTAGTTCTGTGCAGTTCCTCGTTTCGGATAATATCATGCAAAGCAGAGATACCCCAAACAGAGGTAGGTTGAGCTTATGAACGAGCTACATCTGATCGCTTTTAGACCTAACACTCATTGACCTCATTGTACTTTAGTTTTAAGATTATTCTCCAGTGCTTGTATATTTATGTAAACGAATAAAGTAAATGTACAATAAAGCATTATCTACACACATTTAATTTATCACGAAACTTTCTGACTAAGCATTTCGCCGTTTCTTATCTCCGAGTACACCACCAGCTTACACTAGTCAAATCGGGGCGCCAGATATAAATAAACCCCAGAGATTTGTAGCTGGAGCCTCCGATACTTTTACTAAACAGACGGCGTTTGAATGAGTAATGTTTGCATGTTGAACGTGTTAAGATTTACGGCTTTGGGACTTGAAGAAGCTGAAATAGTGTTTTTTCAGTTCATTGTCATCAGCCTAGTGCATTCATTCATTCTTCATTCAGCATTCTTATCCGAGTCCAAACTCAGATAAGAATGTTTTTAATACTGAAGTGGGAAAGGATTGAATGGCGAAAGACTGCTCACCGAATTTTGTCTGAATCCCAGTGTATATATTCGCACGATATAATATTGTCTACGACGCACAAATTGCACAAATATTTATTCTATTCATTCGTCACTATTTTAAAAGCTTTAAAACGCCATTCGTAACTCTTAACTGTATACCCATAATAAGGTACATTATGGGTATACCCCGATTGTCTTTACGGACGGTCGGTTGTCCCTTTGCATGAATATGTACATTGAGACTAAACTAAATTTTCTTTTCTTTTCTATGGTTTTAAGGTCTATACATAACAAAATCATTTGTAATTGAAGCATATTCCACCATCCATACCAATATATAAAAGTGAAACGTTGTCTCTTTGTTTCTTTGTTTGGGGAGCTTTCACGCGATAACTGGCTGGACGGATTTTGATGAAATTTGGAATGGAGATAGCTTATAACCTGGAATAAAACATAGGATTGTCCCGGAAAATTGTTTCTACGGGAAATCTGGAAAATGTTGATTAACGGTTGCCTTGGAAACGAAATAGTACAAGTCTGTCAAAAACCATCAAGAGCGTTTGTGATCTACTTTTGCATTGGTTTCTAATATCCTAAAAGAACATAGGATGCTTTTGTTCACGATAAACTGTAGTCCACGTTGACGAAGTCGCGGGCGAAAAAGCTAGTATTACAGTATCTAAGATATTATTCGGATAGCATTTATCTAGGTTCCCATTAATTGTCCGCCAACAACAATAAGACTTTGCTGTCGCCTTTTCTGCAAGATTAGTCTTTCCAGACATGTGCTAAACTATATAGCGAGGGATGTGTATAATATCAACTTATAATCGTTTGATTTTTATAGTTCAGCTTAGCTCTGGCACAGAATAAGTAATAGTACAAGTACAGAAGGATAACTGAGTAAAGTCATTTAAATAAATAGCGACTCTTGCTAAAACGCTATAAAGTGCAATTTAACTCGCACAGCGCTGCGATCTTTCAATTATATTTACCTAGAATAGCCCATCGCGTGCAGGCTAGAATGCACCGTATCACAACGCGCGAGAACTTCCATTGCTCTAACCGTTTCAGAATCGCTCTGTCCCTTTTTCGCTTGGTAGGGTTGTATTAAGATATGACTAGGTACTTGTACTAGTAATTATTCTGTGATATGTTATGACTTAGATATTGTAACAGAATAAATAAGTAATAATGTATTATGTTATTACCTACTTATTATTATAAATTAAAATAGTTATATTACATACAATGACATTCTTATCAGAATGGACCTACTACCTCATTTTTACTACCTACCTATCCCGTTTTCAGAACGCCGATAAGTTTAGTGAGATACCTACCTACGTATAAGTGTCGTTGGTTGATTATGATTATATCCTATAGGTATTGCACTTTGATGAATAAAGGTGTCTGAATTCCTTGCTTTATAATGAGTGAAAGTCGTCATTTCTATCACTATTCAAACAGCCGAATGCTATACAATACCTTCTAGGTTACTTCTTGGTACTCATAATTAAAACACGAATAAAATTTGTCAATAACTTTACGTAAGTAGGTACTATATCGCTAAGTACAAGGCGCGCGACTCATCGAGCGCACGCTTGACACTCGACTGAACGGACCCGAATATTGCGCCCTCGAATTTATTTGTACTTGTTGCGGAGTGCGACAGCCCTGGCTCTGGTGGAGAAAAGGGTTAAGTTAAGCTAAGTATGTTACTTTAGCTGAAGCGAGGCATGCGAGCTAAAGATTCAAACTAAGGATGCGCGAGTGGTGTAGCTAGGTGAAGTACGGAGCAGAGCTGAGTAGACTTACTACGTAGTTAGCACAGCTTTACCTCGCGCAAAACGCTTGCTTCTACATGGAACATCTTACCCGCTTCACCTCTTAGCTATTATACCTTTGGTGGAAATATATATGTAGGTACATTAGAAGTATAAACATTTGAAATGGGATATTTACAACGGATACTATTTTTACTCAGTTCCCGATATTTCGTCACTGGTGCAAGCGCCATGATCACGGATAACTGAAGTAACTGCGGGTGGAACTATTCTAACTATTCCATAGTTTTTAAGAGCAGACAAAATGGTCTACCCTCTTTCTCACTCGTCTATTATGCGCGACACCAGTACCATTGTTCACACTTTCATTAATAACTCCGAAACGACACACAACACTAACAGTATCACCTCGCGTATTGAGAAAGATATTTCTTCAGTTTTCACATAGACGTACCATTGGATTCCAGACACTCGACACAGACAGACAGACAGACCCATCCTCACGAATGAAATTTTTGAATTTGGTTATTTCAATCGCTTCTTTAACCTGTCTTGGTATGTAGTGGCGCTCTGTAGATAGTATCTGAGGGTTATGTAACTCGATCCAGTGGTTTGTCCCCGACTCCAAAAGAAGTTCAGCTATGGCTGACTTCTGCGTGTCATATTTTTTTACATAGTTTCGTAGCTTAGCTGTAACCTCGCTCACCTTTTAGCTACCTCGCACATGGTGGAAAGGCAGCCGTACGCCTGCGGAAGGACCACATCTTTGCCAGATAATAACGGCCAAACAGTAACAGTCCAAACATTGCTGTTCTGGTATGAAGAGCGACAGTTTCAGCGAAATTACTACGCAAGTGACTTTAAAATCATCAATGTCTCAGGGCAGTGCAGTGTCTGGGTTTTTTTTTTTCTAGGTGGCACTGCTGTAACCTGCTTATTTTTTTAAATGGAACTTTAAAAGGTGTGTTCACTCATATCTCCAAGATTTGTAAAGAAAGCTGTTTTTTTGAATGGGTGGACATGTAAAGTTCATAAAAATTGGTTCAGCATTTTATTTTCACTTTTTAGTAAATCTATTTGAAGTCATTTTTGGAAACCCTTTGAAGGAACGTTTGAAGGAACCTTTATAGTTTCGTCATGTTGTCTGTCCGTCCTTCTGACATCTATATTTCAAAGCCAGCCGAGCGCCTGAATTCCGAAAGTTAGCAAAGAATTGTAAAATAGGTAGAAAAAATATAACCCTATTTTTGTACCAATCCATTGCCATCTAATAATATTGTTTTCCACAGTTTTCTTATCTAACAAGATTATTCCTATAGAGTGGACATCATAACCTAATAGAGATACTATATATTTACTTCTACATTTACATCCCAAAATCAACTTTACTGGCTAAAACACAAGGTGTATATTTTTTGCAGTTTGCAAGCCAGACTAAACTGTTCGAGAGACTCTTAGGGGTTACAAGAGGGATGAGGGGTGCAGAAATTGAACCCTTAGGGCTTTTTTAACAGTTTTTCTGTCGATATATGCACCCCCGGTCACGTATCGTATGAAGTAGCATCCTGTATAAGCGGTTTCATTTTTCTCTTTTTTGGAGTGTTTGTGATAGGTAGGTGTGGAGATGGATTATTTATATCAATACTAGCTGAGCCCGCGGCTTTGAACGTATAACTTCCGTGATAAAAGTAACTAATAAAATTAAATAGTCTATCTTAATCTCCACCATCAAATACTACCTCTTAATGCACATTATTTCCTTGTCTTTCATCAAAATCGGTTCAGCCGTTTTGTTGTAAAAAATAACAAACAGACCTTGAGACAGAGTTACAATCGCATTATTAATATTAGTGCGAGTGTCATGTTAACTAACTTTTTTTTTAATATATATGATAACGAAAACTTCGTTGGTGTCAAGACAATGTGCGGTATTAAATTTTTTCTGGCCTTTTTTTACTTTCCAAAGGTTTTAAATTAGATATTAAGTCTTATTTTTTTTTGGATGTGTGTTATGTATTCAATAACTTGCTTAAAAGCTAAAAAACACGCCTGCCCTGCCAAATAAGAACTTATGCAAATAAATTATGTACTGTTGGAATGTGCTTACCAAGGCCTTCAATTTGATACCCATATTGTAAAATTAGAAAAAAACATATATTTTTGCCTTTTTAAATGGAGCCATACTGCCGACAAAATGGATTTAAAAAAATGCCTTTGTTACTCGGGGGATGTAAGGATTCTAACGATACCCCATAAGTCTAAATCTGTTCAGGCGTTTAAAAGTTATGGTGGAATAACGAAACTCACATACATACATACATGAATGCTAAAAACATAACACTCCTTTTTTGGGCAGTCGTGTAAAAAGTGGAATTTGTATGCTAAAACTAACGAAACTTGACTTTTTAACATATAGAAATAATCTTGATATAAATCTATCTACACTTATATTATAAAGAGGAAAGATTTGATTGTTTGTATGTGTGTTTGTTTATTTGTTTGTAATGGATATACTCAAAAAATACTAAACCGATTTTATAAATTCTTTCACCCATAGAAAGCTACATTATCAGCGAGTAACATGGCAGAATTTATTTAAAAAAAAAGATTTCCTTTCGAAAATTGCAAAAATGTAACCCAAGGTATCAAAAATACAGAACGGAATGACGTTGCCATCTAAACGAAATAATAACAAGTCTGTCAAGTACGTGAATAATAATGCAGTTGTCTATGGTCAAAAAATACCACGATCGTTACTGCCAAAGATTTTGAATTACGCTTACTGGCGTATTTTTTTTAGATATTACGACGTGTATAAAATGCTAAAAGTAAAAAAAATGCCGCGGTGTGAGCACTACCCGTGCGAAGCCTGGGCGAGTCACTAGTACATACATTATAAATACGCCCTAAAGCAACTAAAAGCGTAAGCATTATCCTTTGAAAAAGTCTATTACACGACAACAAACTGATTAAGTATAGTGATCTATCAAAGTCTAGCCGCCCTAGGTTTTATCTAGGCATTCTTTTAAACACCCAAGCTTGAATAAAATAAATTTACAAATAGTTAGACACAAATTGTAAGGATCCATTATCAAAAGAAAGTAGATAAAATGATGGCTATTTATCAACGCCTCAATTACTTCAAGATCATTTCAAATGTATTGTGACAAAACGAGTTCATTTGAAAGCTTTTTTTTGTTTGTTTAAAAATTGGTTGAGTAGGTTATTTTTATTTTTTGAAGGAGCGTTAGATGAACGATGGATGGTTGTTTGTCCGTCCGTCTGACAGATGTATAAGAAAAGCCTTCTCCACATCACTGTAGCCATGCATTTCACCTCTCGCATGTACGCACGCAAGGGAGGGGAGGTGCGAATTGCAAGGCCTGTCAAATAAGATTTTTTCCTCAATTTGGGGACGCTCCCCCGACACCCTCAGGCCCCCCGGGGCACCCCCGGTAGTCCGGTTATACAATTTGGAGGATTGCCGGATTGGTGCAGGTGAAGTGGAGAGATTAGACGAGCAAATAAAAATAAGAAAGGTTTATGGTAGTGCATCAATGGACTTGTTCAACAATTTATTTTTCTAGATTATACATACTTGGAGCTGGAGGTTTTTTGAGTATTTTAATGATTTTGGGTATTGTTTCCTGTTCTGCACTTCATACACGTGCGTTAACGAAATTTACTTTACCCGATTCTTTACTGCAATTATTCAGTATATACATTGTAGACATTCTAATTATTCCGCGTACCTGTAACAAAATAAAATAAGAAATAAAATAATTAATCGAACCAAAAAATCGACTTCCTTTTTTTTTTTTAGAAAGGTTATTTGCTGTTGGTCTATAGCTGACCTCTACAGCGTCACCGGATGGTGGGGCGGGCGCAAAAGCGCTCCGCCGCAAAATCGACTTCACGTGAACTTATCTACTAAAACAGTACTAAACCAATTTTTCGTGTTATGTATATGGGACAACAAATGAAGTCTAAACTTTCAAATGAAATAGAATCATCCGAATCGGTTCAGTAATCCCGGAGATAGAAACAATATAGTAGTTTTTTATTTATTTAGTACGTTTTACAAATTACGGAAATTACATGTAAAAATTTACGAATAATTCCATAATCCAACAATACATGCACATAACATGATAAAAACAATAGAATCTAATACATCATTACAGTATTATAATTAACATATAAAAATTATAAAACGTACTCACATTACAATATATTACAATACATAAATCCATCCAAGCTTATACCCTGGAATAATACAAAAGATACTTTGCATCTTCATCATCACCACCATCATCATTATTCTCGCTCAAACGTCTGAACGGTTTTTTATGAAATGTGGATTGTAGATAACTATTATATTTTTCATCATCATCATCATCATCATCGCTCACGCGGGTGAAACCCAGGGGCGCAGCTAGTTACATATATAATCAAGTTACACAATATTATTAAATATATATGTACTATGATTATACTATGATTCAATAATTATGATTATGTAAATAGTCGGTAACTCGTCAAGACGCGTTGCCGATCGGGAACGAACGGATCAGGATTTTAACCCATTAAACCAGTCTTCCTATTTTTAATAGGTGACCTACCACCTATTAGGTCCTATTAGGTGAAGGACCTATTAGGTCCTACATCCTAAACCGTATAATCTGTAAGTTTATGATGTTTATATAAAAAATAAGTGTAACCTACGAAAATGAAACCATCAACAACTCCCCTATCGTTTTCAAAAACCGCTTACAGTTTCAACTTACGATACCACAAATCTGGCTCTATTCCGGACGCTGAATTATTTTTGAAGTGTCAAGTTCCCCCACCAGTAAATAAGTCGGGGAATTGCCCGCGATACAATGTTTTGCACTAAATTTTCAAGTGTAGGGGACCTAGCAGGTGTCAGAGTTCTTTTGTCAGCGCCGTTTTCTGAAAGCAGTTTGCGCCACGTTTTGCGCATAGCAATTTTACGTTTTGTGCTCTTTGGGCCTCTTGTCAATGTCTCGATTGACACAAATATACAAAATCTAAAAAAAAGAAGCAAATAAGATAGCATTGACGACCGGTTGGTCACGTGGCTAGGGACTCCAACTGCGAAGTCAAATGGCACGGATTTGAATCCCACAAGGTGCAAACACTTGCATGATGACCAAGAAATGTTTGTTTCCGAGTCATGGAAACAAACATTTATATATAATTATTAATATTTTTATTTTTTATATTCGTATTTAAGTATGTTTATCTACACTCATATCGTAAAATCCGGATTATGAACTCAAAAATGGTGCCATAATGATATACATTACGCACTGCACGTACATATAAGAAAAATAAATAAATTATAACACTGTTTTTTTTAACTAAACAGTGTTATAATATATATATTTTTCCATTAAAGCACCGCGTTGGCTCCGCACAACGAGAGTTTTCGCCAATTATTATCTATGGCGGCGCGTGTTAGATCGCGCGCCAATTCACTATGGACTGGATTTTGACGCCATAATTTACTTAACATTAGTACCTAACTAATTTAATTTGTTTTTCTACATAAAAAGTTTAACTTGATTAAAAATGACCGAAAGCAGAGTTAGTGAGGAGAATTTGTCTCCACCTGACATCACAGAAACAGCAACGAACATGAAGATCGAACTTTAACCAGAAAAATCAAGATTTTTTTTCTTCATTAAAAGTAAGTTCCTATTGCATGAGTGTAGATAAAGTAGTGTATGAAACGCCACATAACTAGTTATTAAAACACTCGAGTGATACTATTAAAAAACTCGCCTAGACTCATTTTTTAAACTCACTCTCGTGTTTTAATGCCCCTTAATATGCAACCGTTTCATAAACTACTATTATCCGTTACCTAGTACCCACAGTACAGGGTATACTACAATTCACAAAATTCAATTGGGGCTAGTTCAATAATGAACTAGCCCCAATTGAATTGTGTGAACTGTGCTAAATATATTTATTTATGATTTAATTGTTTTTATTTATTCAACCTAGTGAAAGATAGTCTAGCAATCAATTCTTTTTCTGTCAATTAAATAGGTACATATTTTACTGGCAATGTAGCAAATTGGCAAAATTAATGATCCAGATTTAACCGATGCAAAAGCTGATGTGCCCAATGCGGCAACATTACCATATTTTAGGCGCTGAGATTCAAGCCAACGATATAACCATATATCAAAGTTCAAAAAAACAATAATGTTTTCAATATCAATATCATATCTCATTTTGCAAAAGTGTGCAAAGAAGCCAGACGAGTGCATTGCGACGCTGCTGGCCGACCGCAGGTACCTTGAGTTTACTTCTCAAATTACACTTTTGCATACCCACGTACTTTTCAGAAGAAAAAAACCCTGTAGGTACGTTCAGGTAGAGTCCATTCGCTTTAATAACACTTCTTTGTTTTATTGTAGGGGATGAAACAAGGACTTCAGATGACAAGATGATCTAACAAATCATTCGTCTAGCAAGAATAATAAGTGCGAAGCCTAACGGTTCTGTAATACAACTAAGAAACCAACGATACCGGATTCTGTCCCATCAAGCTCCGGACCTATTTTCCAAAGAGCATGTAACCTTTTTGGCATACCTAAATTTCCACCAGTATGAAACAGTTCGATTTCTCGGCCATATCATGCCAATCGGTGGGAACAAAAAGCGAAAAAAAGGGTTTTATAATAAAATTGCCTGTGGTATACTTTCGGAGATATTGGGATCTGTTTTTTTTTCGTAGTTTTCACACGTTACAAACTCTTGCTTTTCTGTCTTGGTCAGGGAACTTCTTAAATCTCTAACCTGGGCCTTCCCATAGTTGCACGACAAATTAATAAATTGCGAAGGTTGATGACAATATATTAATTTTTGTACCCAAATATCTCTGAAAGTATATCACTTAGACGATGTTTTTATAGATCACTTTTTGTTTCTTAGATCGAGCAATACAATACAATAACTCTTTATTAACACACAATTAAAAAGACATTACTAAAAATAGAAATAACATAAACAATAGGCACAATGGGCGGTCAGACAACCTTAGGATGGAAAGAAACAAATTGCTAAAAAAGGGACGGTAGTGTGGCAATATTAAGTAATTATACAAATGTAAATACAAATAAATAAATAAAATGTACAATAAACTACACAACAATAATTAATAAAATAATATTATATAGGTATATATTTTAATATTATGTTAAAATATATACCTATAAGCATTTACAAACTTACATAAATGCAAATATATATTTATACATACCGAATGACATAACAAATTAATAATTATTAATTTTTGGCATTGTATTTTTTTAAGCCCCGCCCGGTACTCTGTAGAGGCCGGTAGAGGCCAACTTCAAGAAGTACATACTAAAAAAAAAAAAACTATGTTGCTGAAGTTTTGGTAGGTCGGCTCTATACGAAAATGATCAGAACAATGGTTCGATTTGGACAAACTTACATACAAGCACAGATTCAGTTTTATTATTGATTTGTATGACGAGTTGAGTAGGTCGCTGGCCTGATGGTAAGCGTCACGCCTGTCCATAACAGTTGCAGTTCCACCCAGAACTTTGGTTGCAAAATCTTGCACGTCACTGCACGTCGCTCATCACCCCTTTTTTTTTTTAAGTCTCATTCCCAGAATTTCGCTGAAAACCGCTACATAGTAAAGTTTGTACACTACTGCTTGGCAGTTGAATAACTGGGAAAGGTGTAGTAATTTCCCAGGCGGATTCTTGCAAAAGAGGCATTCCACTACGAAAAGTAGATTCTGATAATAAAGCACACCAAATTCCGTTTTACCATCATCTCATCAAAAGCTGTTTTATCAAGAAAAGGCACAAACGTAGGATTAATCTGTTTATTCTTCACACACCCAGTTTCCTCCATAAATTGGAACCATCTCCCATATTTTATTCAGGGCTTATATGCAAACAAGGTAGGTACACAAATCTCCGTAACGCTTCATATTTTCCGATCACCTACACCTACGGAACAGTGTTTACCCGACCGTAACCAGCGTAAAAAATCCCACGGGATCCGGGAAAAAGGGAATAATTTCCCTTGTCGTGTAATGTGTGAAATAATATTTCAGAGTAGAGGGCGCCTCGGGCGATTGTCGCCGAATATTCGCACGTATAAGGCATTCGCGTAATTCAATCGGGTATACCGCAACGTATAAGCAGTATGAGACCTTGGAATTCTTGCACATGGTTTAGTTGGGCATGTGACATCACACTAATATTATAAATCACATGTGTTTTTTTAATTCGAAACCAAATGTGTCATTCTGCCTGTCTGTTACCTTTTCACGACTATACGGCTGAACTGATTTTGATGAAAATTTACAAGGAAATAGTGTGCACCATAAGAAAGGACATAATATCCTATTGTTTGAATTTTTACTCTGGAAAAATGTCTACGCGAGCTAAACTGTGGGACGCAGCTAGATTACTATAGAGCCGGAGGACATTGTACGAGTATGCTCTATAACTAGGGCTGCCATCGTCTAAATTGCTGAAACCGGACAAAGATTTCGGAAACCCCGGACATTTGGTAGAAATCGGGATTTTTCCCCGGACGCCCTTGAAATATTTGAAAATATTGAATAGGTATTCATTTAATCAAATAACTCTCGTCTAATTGGAAATGCCTTGCAACATGTTATTTATATTTGGTAGTTCTTGTTTTTTCCAAGGATACCAAGCCATTTCTAAAAATTCTATTTGTTTTTTGTATACTCGTACTTTTCTATAGTCAAGATTTTTTGGTTTGCTTAAAGTTGTTTCATTACTAAGTTGACGTTTTGCTATTCATTGTTATGCTTATCTCGGGACTGACCCCGCTTCAATTAACTCTAATAACTAATTAAATTACCTGCATCTATCATACTCTACTATGAAAATTAGGTAGGAACTTACCTAACAAAAATTTTAGTAATATAGAACTCGCTTCTTTTTGGCATTAAATTCAAAACAAATTATTAAAGAAATATCTTGGTAGGTTGCTAGTTATTACAGTATTTTGAATGACTCACGCGTTATTCAAAATACTGGTTAGGGCATTTTTACTTTCAGCTTGCGTGGAAGACATTTTCTTGTCCCTGCTGTATTATTTGTTTGACTCAAGTCATATACGTAACATTTGAAATACATATACTTAGTATATAACTAACTAGCTATACCCGCGGCTTCGCACGCGAGTTCGTTTCTTTAGGTTCAAAGTACCATAATGCGCTATTCCAGGACCAATACACCAATATTTGAACAACATTTCTTCAGCCATCAAAAATACTTTATCAATTGCTCATTATCTAACTCACCGGATTGAGATACCAATAACACCAGATTTAAATCAAACCGTAAGATATCTAACAATGAAAACCGCATTGCAATCGGTCCAGTAGTTTTTACGTGATGCGTGAATAAACAAACATACAGACAAACAGAAAGAAAGACACGACTAACAAAAATATATTGTTCATTACCTTTTTTAAGCACCCAAGAGCTTTTTTTTCGTTTGAATTCATGTAGTAGTTTGGGTGCGATGCAGACAGAAAAAATTAAAAAGTGAAACAGTTTGTCTTCAGTATCGAATATAAAGAACCATCCAAAAAATATTTTTTTATTACTTCAATACTAACATAATAATCTTTATTTTTTCGGGATAAAAAGTATCCTCAATTTTAACCCATCATATAAACTATGACTGTGCCAAGTTGCATCAAAACCCGTCCATTACTTTCAGCGTGGTACGTGTTCTTTTAAATAAGTTTCAACCCCTAAATAATAACCCATAATTTTTTCGATATGTAAAGTAGTTTATGTCCTTTTAAGTTTCTTTTGAATTCATCTAGTAGTTCCGGCGGCGTGATGCGCGGCTAAGATACAGACTGACAGACATACAGACAATAATTAAAAAACATACAGTTTAGGCATCATAATAGAACAAAGAGTAACTTAAAAAAAAAACACTATATCTTTAATGCACAGAATTTGGACCCATATCCCACAGGAATCTGATTCTGTTTTTTTCGGGACAAAATGTATCCATAATTTTCACCTATCTTATAAACTATGTCTGTGCCAAGTTGCATCAACATCCGTCCAATAGTTTCAGCGTGCTAAGTGTTCCATATTCGATGTTTACAAATCTGCCAGGCGTCCCGCGACGTTTTTTTTTCTATTATGACGAAAAGTATTTTTCGTTCTTTCACTCTGATTATTGGTCCTTCTGAAATACGTAACAACCAGCCTGACTGAGGTCTAGAAAACATTAAATGCTTTAGACTGATACAATCCTAGATTCCCGCTCTTATCATATTATGCCCCCATGCCGGTAATTAAGTATTACAGACACAGTCGTACAGACCTACAAGGCAGTTTTATTAGGATGACATACTTACAAGTCTTCTTATTCTCAACTCTTGTCGCAAACGACCCGTTTTGTTTCTAAAAATAGCCTTATTTATAATCCTGAGATGTTCCTTTATGTCCTCTCCTTTTTCTCCGTACTTACTTTACTGTTTATACATACCAACAATACCCCCTAAGGGGAATTCGTAAGGCGAAAAGTAAAGGTAACAAGGGACCGACTGTTTACCACTCGTAGGGAGTGCCGCGGAATCAATAACTTGTATTGCTCTGGTTTTGCTTCCGGTGTTGAGCCTGCAATTAGATGATTTGACAGCTTTGGGTCTTGGAAAGATGAATTACTCGAAATAGTCAGTGTTTTATCCAACTGTAGTCCGTAATCAACAAGTTCATTGACGATACTCCTAAGGTTTAAAACTTTCACGATTCGAACTCATAACTAGTTGCTCATTTAAATGATCGCTCGAAGATCTGACGAGTGGTTGGCCGAATGGTTAGTGACCCTGTCTTTGAAGTAGATTTAAGTTATTTTACAACACAGTTATTAATAAAAACAGTAATTATATTCAAAAATAATATAAAAAAACGTAAACCTAGGGTACGATGGCTAGGGCTGCAGAGTTAGGAACCTCCTGACTATACGTGCCGTGTCAAGGAGTACTTACTACTGCTTTCTGCATCTAGGGAGTGGTCGGGGCTCAACTCTTTTTTATCCTCTTTGGTTTGATAGTGTTCAATGATCGAATGTAATGATATCAAGTTACATTCATCTTGGTCTCGAGAACACTGAATTAGCGGGTATCAACATCGAGAATTCAATGATAATAAAATAAACGTTACTTGCGCGATTAAGTCCCTTTTAAATAAAACCTTAGTGCTATTATTTATACTAATAATCTACCAGCTAAAAACGTCAAGGTCGTTTGCAATACTCTTGCAGTATGTCGTAATAATTGTCAAACTGGTGACGGCATTGTCTACTGTAGATTTTACTATACTTAGCTATGTGTATTCCAGTTTAAGCCACTCCAATCCCTTTCAGCTTTACATTCTTGGCAGTCAAATCACGAAAGCAACGCCAGCTTTCCTGACCACAACCGGACGAGTGCGGTCGCGGGCCGGTGTAGTGTTACGACATTCGATACCTGGTACAATGATGATGACAGAGTGTCATGTATCTTGTACCGAGTAATTTTTATTAGGCTTGTTTGTGTATAACTTAGAAGGGGGAGCTAGGAGACAGTGCGCTAGAAGCATTACGAATTTACAATCAGGCGGACAGTAAAAACAAGTCTATAATTTACTAAGAAAAGAGGCAATTTGGAAAGTATTTGCCGAAGTAGAACTAGATTGTGAGATAGAGAATAGCTGAAGAAAGAAAGGCTTGCGTTTTCATAGTGGTCAAAATACATCAGTCTGATAGAGAACTACACAATCATCGAACTAAACCAACACACGAAAACGATTCCTACACACCTCCAGTAGGGAAAGAAAGAACTTCAACAAAGTTGCCAGGATCTTGAAAAACTTTTCATCAATTACAACTACCCTAAAATAGTGTTAAATACATCTGGTACGTGCTTCAGAAAACCGAAAACTCGATTACGACATCGTTATAGGGAAACCGAGAGATCGGAACTGCGGAACCGATGCTTTCGATTGTGGCTAACTTATTTAACGTTCCGTAAAGCGACTATCATTTATTTTAAAAACTCTATTCGATGCTTCGATTCGATACTAATGAAATTATGGACGGGCTTGTTACTGTTATTGCTTTAATTTTTCTGTCGTCTGAATTTCAGTATTCTATAAATATTATTGCAAAGGGATAAGTAAATCGATTGTGACATAGCTCCAATTTTTGTCTGGCAACATCCATCCGTTTTTAAACGTGTTTGTATTTCCTAACTAATAGACATTATTTTATTTTCATAAAATTCGAAGTTGTTTTGCATTACTTGCATTGCATAACTAGTGTTGGAACTGTATGCATGCGTGCACGTGTTGAGTCTGTAAAAACGGTCCCAAAAATTGTGATCCTGTACAGTGTTACACAGTGTTACTACAGGAACATACTGATATTTAAAACTATAATCTGGCTTAAATCAAGTAGATTTACTCCACAGCTACATCACAAGCGCTCATAATACAGTAGATCTGTCACAGAAAACTTCGCATCCAGGAAATAGTCGAGAAAATACATTCGCATCCAAGATTTGTTTAAGGAAACCAATGTACGTGACTCCAATCGACACGTCCTCTGCTCTTGACAAAAGATGAATTCCAACATGGCGGCATGACATGTCAAAAATGGCGGGAGATGTTTCTGCCACTTCAGTTATGTACTTTTTAGGGTTCCGCACCTCAAATGGAACCCTTATAGGATCACTTTAATGTCCGTCCGTCCGTCCATCTGTCTGTCTGTCAAGACCCTTTTTCTCAGGAACGCGTGGAGTATCAAGTTGAAATTAATAACATATAATCAGGTCTGCAATCCTTTGGAGCTGTGAAAAAAAGAAACTTCTAAGTCAACGCACTCAAAAGACACAGCCGCTTATGCCACATATTTTGACACTCGCAATGGAATCAAAACCTATGGGGCACTTCCCGTGGACCTAGAATCATGAAATTTGGCAAGAAGCAATGTCATATAGCACAAGTAAAGGGAAAATTCCGAAAACAGTTAATTTGTATTTTCATCACAAAAAAATACTTCTATTCTCGACTCCCGTGATGGTCGAAGTATTTACATACGTACAAGTTTGTACGGAACCCTCAGTTTGTGTCATCGGGTGGCTGAACTAGCTGTCGCCGCCCGTTTCACGCAAAAGGGGCCGATGATCAGCCTAGTTGCGGAAAAGAAGCCCGACCACCAAGAACTAAGAACCAAGAGGTAGTGCTGGCCTCTGATGTCAGAGTTTGTCAAGCCGCCCGAGGGCCTCTGACATGGCCCCCTCATGGAACCCTCAGTGCGCGAGTCCGATTTGCACATGGCCGGCTTTTTGTATTTTTTTAACCGCACACGCAATTTCCTGCTCTTTATTTTTCGCCATCCCTCCACGCGCCCGTTTTATAAATGATATTTGGCTACTGTAATGATCACTTAATCGAGGTGAAGGAACGTAATTTGCTTCAGGCAATTTTTTGAACGTTGTGTTTATACGTAATGCTAGACTTTTTGGTGAAATATGAGCGTGTTATGAAGAATTTCATTCGCTATAATTATAATGGTCGTGGGTTATTTATAGGGAAAGAACTCGTTATGTTTTTAATGGTGACCGCTATATTACTGGGTGGGCGTGAGCGGTCGTTACAGTAAAAACTACCCCATTTTATAGTCAAGTATTTATTAGTAGAATTGCATTCACCTACTATGTTTAATTCTTAGTAATGGAGCAGTAAAATTTTTACGCATCTGGAATGGCTGGGTTGGTTTGTTCGTTACTTTTTCTTGCGTAAACACATCGATATCTTTGTTATTGGCTATTTATAAGGAACATTAAGATCCTGTTTTTTATGTATTCAATTACTTAACCTTTATTTAAAAAAAGATACAGAAAATAATTTGCTTACAGAAAACATTACAAATCCACATTCATATTATAGCATTAATATAACTCTTGAAACAGGACACATAAATCTCTCGATTCTGTAGCATGCAGCTTTTTGAAAGTTGCACCTCCATTCCAGGTCCAAACAACGCTTAACTCCCACCCCTACCTCTAATGACTCTCCCCCTTTCACCCCCTTCTACTCTCTGCCACAATCCCACTGAAAACAGTAATGATCACAGACAGGCGGAAGTCGACTGATGTCTTTAAAGCTCTTCCGGTCGGGAGATTTTTGTTGTCTCTTACTCCGATTCAGAGTTTTGTTGTTCGATTTTCGGCTAATCGAGTTTTGAGTACTATCGAATGTGGTGGTGTTCTAGGAGGTACCTACCTACAGTAAAAGTGGCAATATTAATGGGATGGTGGCGAGCAAACCAAGGAAGAGAAAGTAATTTCGTAAGCCATCGGGATATTTCAATTTGAAAATAAATTCTCTGTTAAAATTCATATAAATATATATATTCACAATGGGTTGTCATGACACTAGCTCCAAAGAAATGGCTTATTCATCTCATCACTCAGCTGTATCTATTACATGCTTAATTCTTAAGCAGTGAGTAACAAAAAATCTGTATAAAGAAGATAATTAATAATAAATAATAGTTTAAAAAAACTAAAAAACACGCTTTATATAGAAAACCAAACTAAAAAATAGAAAATATTTTTTAATATTGTAAATAAGAAAAAAATGTTTTATTTCAAAAAAATCGTGGGATGCATGGGTCAATAGTTATAAATATTTCATTGACAGATATGAGAAGAAGGATTATCATTTCGATAATATCTTAAAAAGCACCCCACGCTTTTTTTAAATAAAACATTTTTTTTCTTATTTACAATATTAAAAATTATTTTCTATTTTTTACTTTGGTTTTCTAAATAAAGCGTGTTTTTTTGTTTTTTTTTTAAACATTTTTTTTTCCGAGTTATTGCATTGTCATCGGTCTTTGACAGGTGTGCAAAATTTGAATGAAATCTGACTGTTTAAAGTGGGTCAAAATAGCGTCCAAAGGAGTCGGTTACAAACATACAAACATACAGGTGAAGCTAATATAAAGCGTATAAAAATAGATCTAGGTGACTTAAAATAGGCTACTGAACAAGAACATAAAATTTAAATAATGGTGTCCGTCTGTTTGACTGTTCGCGCATCACGTAAAACTACTGGATTGCGTTGCAGTTTCCACTTGACTCAAATCTGGTGTACTTGGTATCTCAATTCGTTGAATAGAAGACGAGCAATCGATAAAAAAAAATTTGAAGAATTAACAAATTTTGATGAAATATACTTAAATAATAATTGTACTTTATAATAAAATACTGTATAACACTTAGATTACTTTTAACTCAGAGAAAAATTACCTCAATGCCACAGCTAGTTGAAAAATAAATTACTAGGTACAGGAAGTGTCAAATAAATAGTTATTACTCGTATGTCGTATTATGACATACGAGTAATAACTACTACTACTACTACTATTACTACTACTGCTACTACTACGAGTACTATTTGAGTTCAGGCGCTATGGATAGAAAACTATTGTTTTGCGTTGCATAGCGACTTTTCGGTACATACATCCCAAATATCGTTAAAAAAAATAACTAGTTTTCTATTCTGGAGAAGTAAAAAAATTCTAAAAGTTGAGCGAGTTCAAAAAAAACAAAATCATATGTAAAGCGCCAAGCGATTATCATTTTCATTAAATAAACCACATCCCCACCCAACAACCAATCGCGCAACCACAAAACATACCAATTTCAAAACGAATCGCTCCAATTCGATAATAAACGTTCTCAAATCGAACGAGTTCGATTCAAACGTGACAGATCCCCGGAGAGACGTTAGCGAGCGTTCGAATCCGTTCGGTTTTCAAACGTTTCGCGTGAACGTAGTGTCAAGATGGCCGCCGCAGAGGACAGCGATATCGCGCCAATTCTTTTGTGCCAGTGTCTATGCTGCCAACGAATAGAATCGAATAATCTTTCGAATTTGTATTTGAATGGACAGGCTAATCTAGATATCAGGATTCGATTTTATTGGATATTTCGTTTTGTATTCTTATCTAATTCGGTTTATATGCCTGGAAAGTGTTTTCGCATTTGAAATGTTTTGGTTATTGGCATAGTGTAATAAAAGTTACATATTGGTTGTAATACCCTCGGATACGTTCAGATTTCTTCAATGTTATTACACAACTTGGATTTGAAAGGTTTTGCAATAAAATTTTACTAGTTATTACTTTTTTAATACGTAGATACTTCTAATACTTCTTTATATGCAGTACAGTTCATTATTATTAATATAAAACAATGGCCTACCATACCTAATACTAACAGGTAATTAATTACGAAATAACCCCATCAAGCATAACCCGCTCAAATCCAGAAAAAAACGAAGTCATCCGGCCAAAGAAAAAAATACTTCCCTCTTCCTTACTTTCCTTGCTTCAAGTATTTTTCGGAGTCTTCAAATATTTATGGAAACATTTAGTCCCTAAAACCCTTTCGCGTTCAGTAAAATTGAAATTTATTATGTAAATGACTGTCCTCGTTACCTAGTTACCCGTAACTTCATAAAATATCAATGGACAGGCTTTAGTTCTACCTTCAGTTTCATGAGTGTGAAGGTTTTATGTCATATCCATCTAATATGACGTAAATATCTTATGAAACTGGTTATTTTATACATCGTAAATAAATCTTGATCATATTTTTATGGTCACTATTTATTTACTGTCTCTTTTTCCCCTCGCTCTTTTCCAGCAAAGGGAAAGTAATATATGATAAAGATTATTATTATTTAAGTACTAAAGACCGCAATGTATTTCACCAAGTTGATCAGTAGAAAATCTGCAAGACCTAGACCTAGAAGGTAGGCATAAGAAATATTCACAAAGCTAAAGCAATGATATCATTTATAAGAAATCACAAAATTAAATAAAAAAAGGACTGCCACCAAAAAAATCCAAATAAGTCTAAATATAAAACAAATCCGAACGATAACAACATTCCCGACTCATGTTACTGGGCTCGCGTGACTGGACCGAATAAAAAAACGGTGGCGAGCAAATTTGATACAGCGGGGTACTTAGCTCATAATATCTTTATCTAAATCGGACCTATAAACAAGGAGGACACATATTTTCACGGGTCTCCGGACACGGAATGGACGTATTTGTAGGTACGAGTATATTACGCGTTTCCGTTATACAAAGATATACTCGTAGATAGAGTAAACTTTCGCCTCTGGGATTCGTACATTATCGACATCTTACCATCAAGCGACCAACCTTCAAATAAAAAAAAACATGAATATCAAATTAAAACTGAAAGTGACTTCAAAAAGACATATATGCCATTAACAACCAATAAATAAAGATAGACAATGAAAGATAGAAAAACTTATTTTACCTCACAACCATTTTAAATGAATATTCATAAGTAGCACAAACCTTTTTAATATCGCCATCAAAAACAATTATAAACATCTAATGACCATGAATGAACTAAACCAGACACGAAACTCCTTCAAAACTTTCAAAAGCGTCCCTTTCCAAACTCGAAAGGTCAATAGGCATTCTCAACCTTTTTTGCGAAGTTCCCTCCGGAATAATCATTATTAGTTCTTATCCCCCAAAATAGGTTCTTAAATACTGTTCAAAGGCGTGAAGTCCAGTGTTATTGGGTTTTAGGTGGAACACTTCTGCTTTTCCTCGTTTGGAGATAATAACAATGCTAAAAAGGTTCGATTTTAGGGAATGGCTAATAGTTGAATGAAAAATAAATTGGGTCTTTGAATTTTGTGACTAAACTTGATTATACTTAATGTAAAAGGCAGAGCCACTACGACATCGATTTCAATGGAGTTGAGAGCTTCAGCGTGTTTGAGGCTAATAATGGAATAAGGAAAAGTGTTTTTTTTTGGATTCCTTATGATATTAAAGGAAGGCCTGCTGGACTAAATCATCGTACATAGATTATTCAAGTCGCAGTTGAATCAGGGTAGTAAGTAAAATCGAGAAGATACCAAAAGGTGTTGGATCTTGAGGTCCTTACTCTTGCTTGCTTTTCGTGTGACGAAATTCGCTGTACAGAGTTTGTCAGGCCGCCCGTGGGCCTCCGACCCAAAGATTTCCAGTTTATTATGGAAATCATTGCTCTAACATAGCGTAACGACTGCTATCAATCAATAACAGACGGGACCGACAGCTTAACGTGCCTTTCGAAGCACTGAGTGATGGAAATCGGAAAGTCATCCTTGCGGAGCCGAGGATCGAATAGTTGAATTCTAGCTAGCACTAATACCCTGGCTACTATCGCTTGGTACCTACCTACTAAAAGAAAAATAAGGAAAATCAACATTACAGAAAATTTGAGAAAATCATTTACTTTTAAGTAGATCTATAACAAAATCAAGTAACTTCAGTAGCAATCCACCAATTTTATTACTGAATATCGATAACGTAAAAATATAACGAATTATAATCAAACAATGCCAAATATATAAAAATAAAATTATAATGTACAACGAGTCATAAAAATATTGCTAGGTTGAATCTTACTATAAAAATGTATTACTAAATGTTCAGTTATGTCTAAAGGTCAGGTTCAATTTGACCGATTCGAATCGAAAGTCAAAAGAACGATACGTGTATATCGATAAACGAAAAACAATTTTTATTACATCACTTGCCTAAATGTTTTTGCTACAGAAGGGTAGATAAGTTTTCTTTGCTACTGGTTTGACCTCTATGCCTCTATCACCGACGATGGATCATGTTTTGGCTTATTACAAATATTTTTGTTGAGTTATCTACTTACCTTTAAAAAATGTGTTCTGCAGATCATAAAACAGATCATTATTGAATTAAAGTAATATCATTGGTTGAATTAATATAAAAACGTTGTTTCTATGTTATATATGTTACACCTAGAAATTTTATAATTTATTATGGTGTTTTTATAAAATAGAAGTAGTCGTTATGCTTATTCATTGATAAAACATCATCTTGCTGTTGCTAATAATAATTTAATTACAGCAAAATTTGATACTAAAATGGAATACTAACCTAATTGAACAAAAGTTCAGAAAAATATGAAAATTATGTAAGCGCACTATCAAATGTCTGTAAAAATAACTAGAATGAGCGCTTTGTGTAGCAGACCTAAAAAGAATTGTTCGCATCAACATTCGCAAAATAAATTCTCGTAATTACCGTCTTCAGGCGAGATGAAATTGAATGAATAAAAAAGTAACAAACAAAATGGCGGATATTCCCGCTTCCCGCCAAACCGGCTGACGTTTGTCTTTGGTCACGAAAACCGAAACCACAGTTAAGATGCAGTGCGGCCATTTTATCTTGGCAAAGCTTGTGAAATTTCATTTTTTTATGCTCTATTGCTATTCTACTATCTCAATTACTATCTCTATTTATTTAATTATTAAACTTCGAGAAACACGTTCAAAGGGCAAAATATAAGGTAAATTTGCATTTAGGCTTTTGTAACCCATTTAATTGAATCCCCATTTTTTACTAAGGCGAAGCAAAAAGGAGGGTTATGATTCAAAGCGGTATGTATGCATGTATGTGGATGGGTATGTATGTTTGTTCAGCTGTTCAAAATTACTCATAATAATTTGACAAATGAGGTATCATTGGAAGCGTCTTCACCGTCCGCTGGTTAAAGGCTGATATAGGCTGGTTGAAGTCACATAAAATTGAATGTGTCGCCCTCTAGGTGGCATAAAGAAGTGAACAAAAAAATATGATTTTCAGTGATGCCGTATTTGGTATCAAATGAAAGGGCTTAATTATCACGTTTCGAAAATGCTACCCCAAAATAATAAAAATAAAAATATAAGTTCAAAAACTAAAACCCGACTGCGGTCTTGGTGTACTAAAAAGTCACAAACAAGAATATTCAACAGTTTTCGAAATATTAAACTTTAGGGCCGTAAGAGTGCAATATAAATTTATCAGTATTTAATCAAGTGTAGGTAAAGCGGACTCCCCCGGCTCTTAAGTTTTAAATTTCTAAAACGTTTGAATATTCTTGTTTGTGACTTTTTAGTACATTAAGACCGTAGTCGGGTTTTAGTTCTTGAACTTATATTTATATTATTAGACCTAACTTAAACAGATTTTCAGTACATCTTATAATTTTAATGTCTATCCGTGTGTCTGGTCTGCATGCGTGTTCGTGCTGGCACTTGGTCGTTAGTATCTCAATTATCCACCTACAACCCAAGCACAGAACATACCCTTAGCTTCTACCGAACCAGGTATCCGTGATCCGTATTTGTTTTGTTTATTTGTCTTATATCGTTTGCCGTTGTCAGGTCACCCTAGGGCCTCTGACAAGGCTTAATTAATCAATAACAATAAGGATCGACAGTTTAACGTGCCCTCCGAAGCACGGAGCGATGGAAAACCGCACATAACTTAGAAATGTCATTGATGCGGAATCGAGGACTCTTACGGGCACTAGTATACCGCTAGGCTACCATCGCCTTACATAATATCAGGTGCTACGATAAATATCCATGAACATTTTCATGTATGTATGAGGTAGTCATCTTGATAAAGACCCATTCCTTCACACTTTTCTACTGATTGTTTTATTATACTGTGGCTCAAAGTTAAGGCGTGCACACACGGTGTGAAAATGGGATATAATTTCGTCGGGAACAATCAAAAACCGGCTCGCGTGCCCATTGGGCATTAAGCGCCCTACCTACAGCGAGCCACGTTAATGTTACCAGCATAATCGCGGTATGTATGTAATGAGCCGAAGAAAATTGTGTTGCCATAAAAATAATACAGTTTCCCCGTTCGTCACTCGATTTCGAACCGCTACTAAGGTTCTCTATGATTTCCATAAAATTACTTTCTTCGACACGTAATCATTGCCGTTTATTAAGCGAGTATATTATGTATCCAAAGCGCATTTACTTGACATTTATGTAAATGAAAGTCTAAATGACTAGGCATTGATACTAATGAAGTTGGTGAACGAAGGAAGCGTGGTTCATGAATAATTCATACATCGTGGTTGACAGTATTAATATGTGTAAAGCCTAGGTAGCCGTGTAACGTTGGGATAAATACGGGATACGTCAACTGTGTAACCCTTGCCTAATTTTACAGCAAGTACAAAGCTTTCAATGTGTTTTTAAAGTTCCGTACCTCAAAAGGAAAAAAATAACTTTGTTGTCCGTCCGTCTGTTAAGATCCTTTTTCTCGGGAACGCGTGGAGTGAAAGTATCAATTTGAAATTCATATCAAACACTCAAGACTGCAATCCCTTGGAACTGTAAAAAAACAAAGTTCTAAGTCAACGCAATCAAAAAATACGGCCGTTCATGCCGTATATTTTGACACTCGCACGGGAATCAAAACCTATATGGTACTTCCCGTTGACCTAGAATTAAACTTTTATGGAAGTGTGGTGGTTTTCATTTTATGTTGTAATAATCTTTTCGTTGTAGAGTCCATCTACTCGTCTGAACTTGCATGCTTATTGTAAAATAGACCAGAATGGTCATGCCATTCGTTTTTGTTTATAATTTGGATTGTATTTGCACGTTAGAATATGAAGAATATGAATACATATTCTAACGTACAAATACAACAATAGCTTCTAAGTACAATAATAGCAACTGAACTTTATACATTCAGAATATTAAAAAAAAAATGTTTTATCTGTTTTCATGGTTCAGCAGTTCACGCCCAAACAAAACGGTAGACCCAAAGTTTTAAAAATTTAAATTGTTTGTTTTAAAATTTTAATAATGCACAAGACATTTTTATCCCTGGAAAACTTCATTTATAAAAGCGGCAGACGCTGACGCTAAACTTATTTTTTTTAATCTCTTTTTTATTTCTTGACATAATGTTTAAATAGATTTGAATCGTATTGTACTGGTAATAGGTAGATCCTTCCTGTCAAGTAGATTATAGTCACGCTTGTCCCACTACTTCAGATAAATTTAGCCAACCAGCTATTTTCGTTTCAGAAGACCACAGCGGGATTCTACCCTTTGAATATTTTATGTGAATGTATACTCGCTAAAAACAGAATTCTTAAAATAATTACATATTTTGCTGTTAAAGATATGAGCGCCTTTTGGTATTTATATGAGAATTGAATCCTCAAAGGGAATTATACAACTTGGTTGGACTTTTAAAAGTCACGAGGAAAGGATATAACTTGGATAAAAATATTGCGACAACGCATATACTTTTTACCAGTCTTATTCTAATTACTAGCTGCGTCCCACGGCTATGCCCGCGTGGTCATTTTTTCGGCATATACTCTTTACTAGTCTTATTCTAATTACTAGCTGTGTCTCACGACTATGCCCGCGTGGTCATTTTTTCGGCAAATACTTTTTATCAGTTTTATTCTAATTACCAGCTGCGTCCCAAAGCTATGCCCGCGTGTTCATTTTTTAGGCATTAACTATTTACTAGTCTTATTCTAATTACTAGCTGTGTCCCACGGCTATGCCCGCGTGGTCATTTTTTCGGCATATTTTTTTTACCAGTCTTATTCCAATTACTAGCTGCGTCCCGCGGCTATGCCCGCGTGGTCATTTTTTCGGCATATACTTTTTATCAGTTTTATTCTAATTACTAGCTGCGTCCCACGGCTATGCCCGCGTGTTCATTTTTTAGGCATATACTCTTTACTAGTCTTATTCTAATTACTAGCTGTGTCCCACGGCTATGCCCGCGTGTTAATTTTTTCGGCATATACTTTTTATCAGTCTTATTCTAATTACTAGCTGCGTCCCACGGCTCTGCCCGCGTGGACATTTTTCCGGGGTAAGAACTAAAACAAGCAGCAAATGTAGATTAAAAAAACTAATTTAAAAAGACGTTTTTTTTAACTTCCGTTGTCATAGAGTGGTGAGCTACCATGAAAGTTTCAGCCGGATAGCTAATCGGGAAATGGTCGAGATTTGAATTGCAAGATTCCACCCGGCATGACAAACAAGAGAGTGACTTAATAAAAAGTGTTATAAAGTCTACTTCCTTTCTATTTCTTTCTATTACTTTCCCATTTATAATATTAGAGTGATGTGATTTCGAACTGCAGGGACTACGCATAAATAAGCGTGTAACATCGTTGACAGCATCACCACTTGTCATTAGGAGGGATAGTGGTGTAAATTATGTCAGAGACAACATTGATTTCATTTGAAACAGTATTTTTTTTCTTTTAATATTGATTATCAACTTCAAAATTCCTATTCACTGTTAATCATATTAAACAACCTACATGATGACGCCTTTATGAATCCCACCTATCTTCTCTTTAAGTTTTTTTTTGTAGTAGTAGACAAGAGTCCGCCTGGGGACGTACCACAGCTTTGTCAAATATTCAATCGCTAAGAAGTAGTGTGTAAACATTTCTGTGTTTCTGTTTGGAGGGCAATATTTCCAGCGAAATTACTGGGCAATGAGACTTAAACTAATGGTGACGAGCGCAGTGCAGTGACGCGCAAGATTTTGCAACCAAAGCTAAGGGTGGTACTGCAACTGTTATGGACAGGCGTGACGCTTACTATCAGGCGAGCGAGCAGATCGAATGGAAGAAAAAGAAGGAGTACAATAGTAGCGGTCCTTCTTATGTATACTATACTAGCTATTCGTCTTCGATTCGACAGATTTTACGCGCTTGGTTAGACAGGACCGACAATAACGCCCGATACTTTTACATCCAACCACAAATATTTGGCTTTTATTTCAACCAACGACGGATTGTTAGTATGCTTGTTTACGAGAATTGTTCAACTGTAAGTTACTTCATCTGGTTTCTTGAAAGAATTTAAGTTTGTTTACGTGATGTAAGATTGAGGGCCGCTTTCATGGCCTTCTGTCGCTGTTGTAGATGTTTGGGAATAGCTACGGTGTAATAAGGAATGTAATCAAAACAAACGGTAAAAATAGAAGGAATTTCGTCCGTGATATGGTAACTTCGAGGTTGGAAGTGGAAATCGGTTCAGATTTGTGAGGGTAATTCGTTTTAAACCGGCAACAACTTTTAGTGGAAGTTCCTTCGGAAGGAGTTATGCTTATAGGAATAGAAGAATCAAGCGTAACTGAGCGGAAATCTAAGCTTACGTAAATGTTATTTTTAGTTTCATTCGATTGGTCTAAAGTAATGTCTACCTACCTATAAAACAGTACCGTGACATACCCATTGACTGACTGACTGACAGAACGCACAGCCTAAACCGGTGGACCTAGACATTTGAAATTTGGAAGAAATATTCCTTGCGTTCTCTAGAGGCGCATTTTTGAAATTCCAGCCCTAAAAGTGACAGGGATGTTAAATGTCACACTGACAAAGCCGAGGGGCACAGCAAGTGAACTAATATAGTACAAGACTTACACGATACTTGATTCACCTGGATGACGACGCGGATCATCATCAGGAGTTATTGAGAAGCTAAACAAAAAGTACCTAACATATAAATGGTCGCTGAGAAAAGATATCTTACAAATAGTTTTGTACAAAATAGAAAACAAACGATATCAAACAGAATTTCCGGCGAGCCACAAACTAAGCATGACTAATTGACTAATTAACCAGCACTAATGAATTAATTGAGTATTATCTCTATCCAGTGGTAAATCTAGCTTGTCGATGAAGCACATAACTGCAAAGTTAGATACGAAATCCTTACCAAATTGCAATGAATTTTAGACCCGGATAGACCTAGAATTAGATACAAATCTAACCTAATACCCTAACTTAATACTAATATCGATACTTCGCGCCCGGCTAACAGGATCATCGCAAGTACGAGCAGTTAGCCGACCAGCCGGAATTTCCACCAATTTGGTCGGATCGCGTGGCGGTCCCATGTCTGTCGACAGCCTTATTATTAGAAAGTCTATGTGTGTAGATTATGAAGTCAATGTTTGTTGATTATGAAGTCGAGTGTGTACATTAATGTATATTGTAAATTATGAATATTCATAGGGCTGCTTTAATTTGAATACCTATTAGGTAGCGTCTACATGTATAGCTTTGTATAGGTAATATTATTTTATCAAACTCTAATGAATCCGTTTTTCCTAATTTTTCTAATTTATCCGAAAATAATGATGAATAGCCGAAATTAATACGGAATAGTAGTCAATGCGTCAGTATTCCTTACCGACATTACAATGTCGAAAGTGTTTTTTGTCTGTCTGTCTGGGTGTTACTCATTCATGATTAAACCAAAGAAATCGTAAAAATGTTGCCTTAATACTATTATCTATTCTGTGCCTGAAGTTCCTGAAAAACAGGTTGGCTTCCAAGTCTAAATAGCGAAACGCAAATTATAAAAGCCAAGCTAAGTGGATATCTAATCTATTATATATACCGAAATACAATTGGTTAGTTGCCCTAGAATGCGGTTTAGCCGTACACTAATTTAAGCCATATCTTAATTAAAAGCCTATATCGGACATTTAATTTAAGCCGCCATCATTATCGGAACGGAATCAAATACACAAACAACTTCCATTAATTAATAACAAGTTACAATAAATCGAAATTAATTTCCTGAGATTTGGTCAACCCTGCAAATGCTGTAATGGCGATTGGCGACAGCAAAATGTGGACAGATTCAGTACCTAATCTTATAACAATCTATGGGACAATAAACGAAGAAAATTGTTTCGAACGAGCGAATCTTTATTTTTTTCGCTAACGGGCCCATTATCAAAAAACAATCGCTTTTCTAAAATAAATTCTGTTCTGTCATAAGCGTACATATTTCTGACCGCTTTAAGACCTTGGTCCGTTCGGTATAAAATCAGTTTCGCGTATTTACTGCCACATTCACAATTGCTGTTTAAATACGTGGAAGGATCCTACACTCACTTGACATTTTGTATTTATTTTGTAACTTGTTACTTGGACAGCCAAACTGAAACACCACGCCGCATTCATAAAGGTTCCATTTGGGTCGGTTTGCGGTCAAACTCTATATCCAACTAGTAACATGTTACTAACTTGCCACCTACTACGGCTTTATCTTTATGCGATGGTTATTCGACGAATAAATTTTATTCGTTGTGTTTGTATTGAGGTGATTGCGGAACGCAAGCACATTGTTTATTTTACGTACAGGCACAGAACAAATAATAGTGTACAGGTATGTAACTACTCGTACATAGGATCTTATTAGGTAAGTATTGCGTGGCGGATTACATCCCATGCTCTCTCTCTCTGAGAGAGGGCCTGTATAACTTGGTACATGATGATGAAATAACACACTGCCAATCAACGTACCAACTAAAGCTCCTTCAACATTCCACTTTGGTCTTATCGTACATTTGGTACCAAGCCCAGTCACTGTCTTCACATAAACCACAGCACGGCACTACGAGACCAGACAGCCGAAAGTTATAAATTACCGACCTACTTGGTCTTCTAGATGTTCTGTGGGGATTTCGAAAGGTCTATTTATCTATCTGCAAAATTAGTAGAGAATCTGAAAAGACCTGACACGATGGTGTGATAGTTCTGAGTAATTAATAACTAGCTGCGCCCGCGGTTTAGCCGTGTGTACATTTTTCTTGTATATAAGTATCGTACCGTACTTCATCAAAATAGGCTCAGTTTTTTACCCATTTGCAGACTTTTTTCTTTCTAATAATTATTAAGATATTTTGTACCCTTTGAGATAACAAGAAAAATATTTGCCCAGTTGCATAATATGTTACTAATAATAAGAATTCACAGTAAAAAAATAATCTAAGATATGTTGTTAACTGTTTTCGAACCCGCGATCGTAGCTTACCGTAACTTTTATAACCCTATAACCCAGGTGTGTTCAAGTTCAAGTCAAGAGTGAATAGGTATCTACTAGGCAAGCGTGCTACACCTTCGACCACATCATCGCTTTCCATCAGGTGAGATCGTGGTCAAACGACTGCCAAGACAGTAATAAAAAAACAAATTTAATACGCACATTTCGCTAACCAGGCATTACTGCTAAAAATTATAATCTGTCCATGTTACTCACTGGTAATGGTAAGCTATCTATAGGCGAAATCTACATCTACACTAATATTATAAAGAGGAAAGATTTGATTGTTTGGTTGTTGAATGAAACCCGAGGTATTATATTTTGCAAAAAAAACTCGATTACATTGTATCACAAACCAAAGAGTATATAAATACGACGTAAGATCACAAACTAAGAAGGAGATACGGGTCTTTGTATATGGAACGTTGGCATGGAAACGAAATCACAGAACATCTAATAATCATTGACGTAGGAAATGATCTATGCTAATAATACACGAAATAGTAATCGTAATTCAACCTCCTTGCGTTAAACAGAATAATACTATAGACGAATAGGTACGTGAGTATAAAACCTGTAAACATAAACATTTTGTAAGAAATTGTTGTTGTTATATTTGTCCAAATAAAGTACCTACAAATTTTATCTTTCTATAGATATACCCGTGCGAAGCCGAGCCGGGTCGCTAGTAATTTATAAAATCGTTCAGTATTTTTTGAGTTTATCCATTACAAACAAATAAACATACAAACAATCAAATCTTTCCTCTTTATAATATTAGTGTAAATGAAATAAACTTTAATTCAGTTTTGATTTTAAAAGGAATGCTCTAATATTTTAAAAGTTACCGCATTTTTTATAACCGACCCGCTTTCTTTGCGACCCAGTGCATTTATTATAGTGCTTCCGTTGTCAAGACTTAGTCGTATCGCTAGTCGCAACGCTATCTAACTCCTTCCTTCCTCATTTTTTTTTCAGGTAAACGTCTCATACTTTATAAAACAAGTACTTGACAATGATGAAAACATGCTAATATATCCAAAAATAGAAAACTGAAAATATAATATATATATAATATGCAAAAAAATTGAATAAATTGTATTTTCCCCTAAAGCAAACAAAGCACTCACATTAAAAGCACTAGAACATAATCACGGGAATAATTATTCCGAAAAACCCCATCAGACGAAAAATTATACCCCTAAAAACCATTATAGCACATGCGGTGCATTGAAGCAAAGTGAAGTACGAGGGTTGAAGTGGGGGGAGCGGTAGAGATGCAGAAGTATAGTCGAGTATGCGTACCGAGTATCGAGAACATAAAAGTGTACTTGGTCTATAACTGACCTCTACAGCGTAACCGGGCAGGGTGAGGGGGCGGGGGTAAAAGAGCTTCGCCGCAATGCGTAACGCAGAAGGCGCACGCCAAATTTAAAATTAAACTTGCTCAAGGGTAACCAGGGGGGACGAACCTCGGCTTGGGCCGACGTCTATATTACGAGGATCGAAGTAAATACCCCTGGATTGCTAGTGTTGGCTAGGAGCCCTTTGATTGATTTAAATAACTGACGGAATACACCTTCAAGAAGAATTGACAAGAAACTCGAAGGCAAATAAAAGCGAATTAATTACGGGACTTTAAACCTCGCCGGCGAGGTCGGTGTCTGTGTCTAAGTGTGTTGTCACATGGTGAGGAAGGATTGGACGAGGCAATAGCTGCCAGCATTGAGTCAGCGATTTCATCGTCCGGATCGCACTATAATAATATGTCTCTAGGGCGTCTAAGTAGGTATGACAATGAACTGGATGACTTCTGAAAGAAGTGTCGCAACAAGTACTAGTAATACTCAGTGGTCTAATGGAGTTTTAATTTATGTATGCTTTAGATCGTAATGCCTGCTCTATATTTATATTATTTTATTTACTTATTAGGATAATAAATAAAAAATAACATGATTACGCGCTTATCAGCGAAAAACAAAAAAACATCATTTATCAAATAACTATTATAGTAAAGCCACAATAACAGTTTTTTGTTCAAATTATTTAATGAAATTTATCTTTCTATCTACCCAAGCGAAAACGGGGCGAGTCTCTAGTAAAGAATAATAACAAAGTAACACTTATGCATAAAACAAAAGAGCGAGATTAACTTGCGTAATATGAGTAATATGATCTGTATCCATCGATATAGAGTAAACTATACGATACAATAGAGATCGCTTGAATGTTATTATTATGTTTCATTTCTTTTGATATAAGAAAAAAATCCATGTGTTCACAAAATTATAGCCAGATTGTCATCTTCAAATGATTTGTAACCTAAATACAAAGTTTTAAAACTCTTTGAAAAATTATACTGAGTTATTTGTAGAGTATTCGTATGAATAGAAAACAATACTCGAATACTTTTCTACGAATACTCGAAAACAAGCATCTCGACACAAGTATTTAGTACCAACTTCAACGGTAGCGTCCCTCACCAGCAGACACGAAGGGAGGGGGATCCAGGGGGGGAATAATCCCGTAATTATCGGCTTAAGTCGAGACGACATTCGCAGGTGGGAACTGCAAACGTTCAGGTGTGTACAGTGGGGGAAATACATGTTCAGAGTTGAAGATGAAAAATGACTTGGAATGGATAAGGATGTGAATATAACGGGTATTTGTGAAGCAGAGACTGAGTTATAACTTTGTTTCCGTATTCTTTACTTATAATTTCTATTCAGTAAGATAATGTACACACAACAATTTAGAAACAGAAGCACTTATTTCTACACAGAAAATCTAATTATTCGACAGTAAATGACTAGAGCTAATAGAAAGCCATTGAGGAAGCCAATGATATTTATTGAGTACTAGCTGTGCCAGCGGCTTTGCCCTCGTTGTCATTTCATTTAAAAGTAGCCCATACTTGTTATTCCAGGGCCAAAAGTACCTATGAAGTACAATATACTACATTTCTTCAAAATTCGTTCAGCTGTCAAATAGTTTTTTATAGATTGCTCGGCATCTTATCATCAGATTAAGATAACATGTACCCCAGATTTATGTCAAACCCTAAGCTATCTAACAGTGAAAACTCAATCACAATCAGTCCAGTAGTTTCTACGAGATGCGCGAACAAACAGATAGACAAACAGACAGACACGAATTAAAAACATGTTATATTTTTGTTCAGTAGCCTATTTTATGTACCCTAGGCCATATTTTTTAATCTTCGTTGTGCTGATTTTTTGGTACTTACTGTTTTATTATAAGTAATAGATTCATGCTTTCATTAGTTTTCTCAAGAACTTAATTTCTCCAAAAAGCATGTGATCAGAGTATATCATGTAATTACAAGTATTCTTTCAAATTTGATTTGTAAAATCTCGGGAATTCTTTTGTAAATCCTTTTACCAGCGTGAAGTTTCATCGTTCTCTTTTCCGTCAAAATTTTGCTACCTTATATACTATAGATGCATCCCTGGTCTATTTTTATGCTAATTACAATTTCCCTATCAGTATCTCCCATACGCTGTTTAGGGACCATATTGACAGAACAGACAAAATAATTGATTTATAGGATTTGCGAGTGCAAGGGCTTAGGTAAATTATGTACGAAATGCGATTACCCATAGGGCCGGACCTGTCGCGCCCTGTTTGGGACTCGTGTTTCAATAGACTAAAGAAAGGGTGCGTTTTTGGTATTTTTACAGAAGAATGTGTACCTATTTATTTGTCATCTTTGTAAGGCTGGATTCGACCAAACGAGAGTAAATTTTCTCTTAGAATGGTAGCATTCTATGTCAGTATTAAATTTACTCTCGTTTGGTCAAATCCAGCTTAAGATCAATATCAAATTAAAAAACCCATTTTGTTTTCAAATAATTAATCAGAAAAAAGTTACAGCTGATTTAAGTTTGGTAATGAAAACTAAAACTTGTTTTAAATCAACATATCCTATTTTGTATATATTTATATATATATATATATATATATATATATATATATATATATATATAGCTGTAACTTTTTTCTGATTAATTATTTAAAAACAAAATGGGTTTTTTACTTTAAATAGAATAGCTTCACCGGAAGCTCATGCCAGAGGCCCTGGGGCGGCCTGACAAACTCTGACACCAGATGCCAGCAGTACCTTATACGACACACATCAAAACTATTAAAAGTGTAGTTAGAATCGGTTAAGCACATACTATATCGTAACAACAAACAAGCGCCTCACCTGACCACGCAAATGAAGCTTAAACCAAGCGAGGCTACCCCCCCAGTATTTACGTTTCATAAATGAAATCTCCAGGAATCTGTGATTTTAACTCGTAGCAAAGGCACCGATCGAAGCTTATTGTGAAACTAAAGCCTCCGCGCGGCTTTGTTCGCATCCTTTACAAAGTCACTCGGTATTCCGATGTTACAGCTATAAACTGCACCTCAGTTTTCGGAACTCCAAATAGCGCACAAAAATTTTCAAGTTTTTAAGTAACCAACATTACAAGTTGTTGTAACAACTGTTAATTTACATATTACCAAAATATGTAAATTAAAAAAAAAAAAATTTTTGAACTAATCGGATAGGTAAGGTTTTTTATTACTCTAATAAAGCTATTATATAGCTAGTAGTCGGTCGCGCTAATTCTTAACATCGTCGGTCGGGTGGGGTCTTTGAAAGCCTTTTCTTTCATAATGTATTTTTATTTTAGAATAAAATCATAGTTATCTTTTGAATCTTTTTGATTTGACTTTAGTTTAAATCACAAAATGCATACCGTCAAGTAATTCTTATCGACACTTCGTAGGTATCTCTTTCTGGACATGAGTGCTTGATTTTGGGGTTATCCTTGCAGAATTATTGTATGTCGTGTTCGCGGAAGGATGTTTATTGTGCTTCTATATTTCGGTTAATCATCATTAGGGGAAAACTTTTTATACATTGCTTTGTAGAAAAGGTCCTATTGGATGATTACTCTTGCAAATTAGTTACATGCTCCTGAAATATCCAATAGCGTGAAAAATCACCTCAAATGTCTTTTGGAAAACTTTTATTCTACTAAATAGTTTTTATTTCATTCTGTCTACTATATCCATCCACTCCATTTAAACTGACTTTTTATTTTTGATTTAATTATTAGGATAGTTCTGGATCAAATATGCAGGCTTCTTCCGTATCTGTCTCATGAGAATATTCTTCAAAACGTCAGGTCTGTAATGGGAGTCCTCACCATCAAAATGGTTCATCCAAATTTGTAGCCATCTAAATAATTCCTGGTGTTACAAAGGATCAATTTTCAACCATGCATATCACTAATTTTTATAACCGCATTTGAATAAAAAGAAAACACAATTGGGTGCATTGGGACACAACAAAGGTAGGCAGCAGATCTTTGAACAAAACAATAGACTTATATAGCTTTGCAACTTGCGAATATTATACATATCGCCCTCAGTCTATACGTTAATTTACATACCTCATCAGTATTTACAACGAGCATAAATACAATAGAAGACCTAAAATAGGTACTAATGCCTAATCTAAAATCTAAAGGTTGTTCAGTCAGTGCTAACGACCCTGGCTCGGGACCGCACCGCATACGCAGATTCTTATGACAATGTAAAACTCGCTTTTATGAGGCCATTAATGTTACAGAGCTTAGGATTTTTCAAATTATAAATTATCTAGATGTTGATCATAACATGAATCCAAAAAAGTACCTCGGGATTTCAGTCACTACAGCTGATTCTGTAATCAACAGATCGACTTGATACCTTATAATATAACTGATGACAATAACACAGCATCCTTTCATAGTTTAGCGAAATGATGGTGATGATGATGATGATGATAAAAACGCAGTGGAACTGCGTCAAAAAAGTCCGGCCTTTTACCGGAAATTCACTTTTTATACAATCCTTTCAGTTTGTCAGGCAGCCGAAGGACCTCTAACTTAGCTTAACTACACTATCAATTGTTAGCGATGAAAACCGGAACCACCTACGATGGTTTAACGTGCCCTCCGAAGCACAGAGCGATGACAAATCAGCACTTAACTAATTAAAGGTGTCTAGGGTTGAACCCGGTGTCATTGGATTGCAATGAGCACATATAACCGCGACAATCTCATTAAAATAGTCTGATCATTTAAATAGAGCCTATTCGAACATAATAACGCAAATTAGAACTAAGGCACAGTGGTACCAGCTGGCGTCAAATGCCAATGCACTAATACAAGCTCAGTGTAATTATAGAGGTCGATCTTCATAGAACTTAGAACTAACCCGAAGTGCTTAATTTAGGGCCTAAACACATGCGAAGGTGTTTATGACATGAAAACACATTGTCTTCATCCTTAAAGTAGAGATGTAAAGTTGTGGCACAGAATATTATATAGTAGGTTGTGGTGAAATTGTGAGATTACGATAGGAAGTCGAAAGAAACACGATCTAGATTTATGTTTGATTATGAAAAGTCTAAGGCAAAAACTGAAAAAAAATACACTAAACATAAGAGAGAATATCCTCACTTGAAGTGCTTTGTATTTCATCATCAGCCTATATTTGTCCACTGCTGGACATTGGCCTCTTCTAATACACGTCACTGCGCTCGGTCTTCAGCTTTGTATTTATTTGTATAATATTATTTTATAATCATGAGCCGATTATTATATGAAATTTCATTATTTTTTACTAAAAACTTGACACTAGCACAATATATTAGGTAGGTACTAGGTACATTTTATTGACACATTTTTAAGTCACTTTCTTGTTTGTCATTCGGGGTGGAATCTTGCAACTCAAATTTCGAGCACTTCCCGATCCGGCTGAAACTTTCAGTGTAGCTCAAAAACCGACGATAAAGAACTAAAAAAAAAAAAGTGTTTTTGGATATTATTTTTTAATTTATATTTGTTCGTTGTATCATTTTAACAACAAGGAGTTCCAAAGACTGCGGTCACTAATTATGTATTAAATAATACCTACCCTCACACCAACAACAATATTTTAGTGCCCTTCTGGGCTGATTGTACAGTTTAGTCATTGTTGTAACATGTACATAAATTATGGCAACAATATTGCTCGGTTTCTACTATCGGATTGAGATTTAAAGTACACCAGTCTTTAAGTCAAAACATAAGATATCCAACGGTGAAAACCGCATCGCAATCGGTCCAGTAGTATTTACGTGATGCGCGAATAGACAGACAGCAGACACCCATACAAAATGATATAATCTTGTTCAGAAGCTTATTTTAAGTACCCTAAACATTTTGTTAATTTTCTTCATTGTACATGTTTTTGTTACCTACTGCTTTGTTATAAGTATACAAGATGATATAAAGGTTATAAATTCCAAGTACAGAAGATATTTAAAAAACAGTAAAAACTGTGTGTAACATTTTAAATAGAAACAAACATTTCTAAAAAATGAGTTGCTATAGCTTTAACAAATGGTAACCCCCGCAACCACACACTAACGCAGGGTTGGCAAACAAAATAATTTGTTGGTTTACAACTTGCCAGACGCTCTCGACAGCCGGCACTCAACTGTAGGATGTTACAAACATGTTGCAAACCGATGCTGCCAGCGTGTTGCGAACAAAATGTTGAGTGACGAGCTGACGACCCTAGGTTTGCGTTGTTTGGCAGCGCGGTGTCGGGCTTTAGGACTTTGTTGTAGCAATAATAAGTAAAAAGTTTTTATATCTATGGTTGTAGCGATACTGGAACTTTTTAGATTGAAATAGGCAGAGTATGGACCACTTAAAAATAGGGCTCACTAGAATTCCAGCTAGAATAGACGAAGCCACTTCCAGACCACCGAATCTGCGACTGAGAAGACTTCAAGAGCGATGTTAAGGCGAGCGGTAATAACATTACCGTTATTACATAAATTCTCGGTGCTTTACAATCCAAGGACACTAGGTTTGATCCTCGGTCCCGAACTTATGACTTTTAATAAATACGCTATTTGCGGATTTGTGCTTCATCTATCCTGTTTGCTAACAATTAAATAGCATTCGTTAAGGCCGGGTGTCAGTGAATTTTATGTCCCTCTCATCCGTGATCAAGTAGAGCGGGAAAGATGATACATCTCGGGAGTAAAAATTAAGGTTTTTATTTATTGTAGGAAAACTAAAGCTTTGAATTAAAAAGTGTCTTGCCATTTTCTCAATCATAGTAAGCTCTTTCTCTTGGTATAACTTTGATGTCATTTAGTGACGAGGTCTCTTTCAAATCAATGTTCTAAGCATAAAGTAGTATTACCTTTGATTTTATTTTCTATCGAGTGAATATGAATTCAATCATGTTTCTGTGTTTGCAAAGTATGAGATAATATGTAAAATTTTGATGTGATACCAATTTCATAGTACTGGGTTCACTATAAAACAAGATACAGACGTTCAAAAATGATCGAAAATTGCTCAAAGTGCTAGAACCAGGTCTTAAGGCACCGGAGAAGGATACCTTTTCCATCATACATTTCGTTTTAGGTTAGTATTTAGAAAATATAATACAGTTGGGAACCTATATAAATACTATACTTATCAGAATAATATTATATAGTATGGTAGAAATATGCTTCAATTAACATGATTTTGGAATTACGTTTTTATGGTAATTTCATCCTTCTCCGACCACTTAAACAAAGTCAAATGCACATAACAGACTTGAAAAACCTTGAAAGGTCGGCATTACTGTATCTAATTTAACAAATTTATATTGATTTTTGGCTCGAATATACTTATCAACGTGCAATAATTAAACCTTTATAATACTTAATTGAATCAACAATTAATCACAGATAGGCATTTTAATCGATATTTCAAAACCACCAAACGGTACATTTTATATATCAATATAATCTGATTAAACGTAAAACCGTACATAAATACCACTCAATTTAATCTATACGCCAGGAGTCCACAGCTAAAACGATTTTCATGTAACCCACTGGGATAAAGTATGGTCGATCGAATTTTAATTCCGAATTTACCTACTCTGTGGAGAGGAAGACAGTAGTATAGCTTCGTACGAAAAGGCTAGTCGAGTCACAACGCACGCGTTGACATGTATGTTTACGTATATCCGTAATCATACAACTAATGAAAAACTAAAAAACTTCTACTTATTTTGTAAGCACTTGTTTGAAGTATAAAGTTATCAGAAAATGTTATATTATTTTGTTTAAAACATAATAGGCAGGAGGGCGCTAGAAGGATGCCCTCCGTCCAGATAGAGCGACGATTTACACAAAGTAGTTGGCAGCAATTATATGAAAAGAGCCAAAGATCGGACGCAGTGGAGCGCATTAGGCTTATGTCCAGCTGTGGACTTATGCAGGCTGTTGATGATGATGATGAAAAACATACCTAACCACTACACTACACCACATACACCACTTAAGGAATCTTAAAAGCTTCAGAACAGATATCGATTATTCGCACAAACACGAGTAACATTCAAACATAAAGATAACGCAGCAACCTTAGCTACTGTATTCTCCAATGCGACTCTATGGTAATCGTTAAACGTGGGCGAATTAAAGCCTTAAATTGATTAAGGGAAAGCATAAATTCTAACGGACTTAGTCTTAACGTGCAGTATAGATTATTTTAAGTGGGTCATCTCGGTTAAGATCGTGCGAAAGGGTTCGGTAAGTAGAATTTAACATGCACTTGTGGAATTCGTAATGACCTAACAGATGGAATATGAAATAACTAGCGCTCTGTGTTTCAGTTTTAAAGAAATTCTGCAAATAATGAGCTCATTTTAAGCTATGGCGTGCAAGACAGACCGATATAGTCAACTTCAAACAGATTTACTTAAACACTACTGAACCAATTCTTATGAACTTTGTGTGAGGCTACACTAGAAGCCTACACTTTCAAATTAAAAAAGTATAATCCAAATTGGTCGGAACTCCTGGAGATTTTGAATGAACACATACCTACATTTTAAAATAACTAGCTTAAAAGCTAAAAAACACACCTGCCCTGCCAAAAAAGAACTTATGCCAATAAATTATATACTGTTAGAATGTGCTTATCAAGGCCTTCAATTTGATACCCATATTGTAAAATTCGAAGTTTTTATTTTTCGCTTTTGGTAATGGAGCCATACTGACGCCATATTGATTTTTTTTCAAAGAAAATTACAGCCTATGTTACTCGGGGGATGTAAGGATTCTAACGATATCCCTTACATCTAAATGTGTTCAGGCATTTAAAAGTTATGGTGGAATAAAAACTCACATACATACAAACAAACAAGAATCCTAAAAACATTACACTCTCTATAATTACTACAAGTTGGAGTGACTTCTTTGAACCAAGAAATCGATTTACAAATGGATTTAGACCGCATCAACAGTTAAAGTCAGGTGAGATAGAGCAATTCCAATTGGAATTACAATTATTATTGCTCTATCTCACCTGCAATTGCGTACTGACATATAGCTTAAAAATAGTGGATGAGTAATAAGAAAAGTTGGATGGATATTCCCAGCAATATCCTGCAGTAAATAAAGTGCAGCCACTATGCGATAGACACTATGCGATAATCTATATTTATAATAAAGCAGTAAGTATACCAAAAAGTCTGTATATTGTACAAACAAGATAAAAAAATGACTAGGGTACTTAACATAGGATACTGAACAATAACATAGCATTTTTTTAAATCGTATCTGTCTTTCTGTTTTTTTGGCTGTCTGTCTGTTTGTTCTCGCAACACGTAAAAACTACTGGACCGATTGCGATGCGGTTTTCACTATTGGATAGCTTGGGTTTTGACTGTTTTTAAATATTATCAACTGTGCATATTTTGAATTTATAACCTTTATTATGAGAGACGACATTAAGTAATATATTCAGATTTATTTATCTTTTATACATATATTATAATATACGAGTAGCAGTAGGTAACAAAAAGTATGTACAACGAAAATAATATTAAATATGGTTTAGGGTACTTAAAATAAGCTACTGAACAAGATAATATCATTTTTTAAATGGTGTCTGCTGTCTGCCTGTTCGCGCATCACGTAAAAAATGCTTGACCGATTGCGATGCTTTCACTGTTGAATAGCTTGTGTTCAATACCATGAGATACATGAGATACCATGTACACCAGACATGGTATCTCAATCCGGTGAGTAGAAGCCGAGCTATCGACAAAAAACTATTTGACGGCTGAACGTAATTTGGTAATTGTCCTGCTTAAAACCCAGAGATATGGCACGCGGGCAAAGCCGCGGGCACAGCTAGTAACAATAATAATATTGTATTTATTTATTTACAGGGCTGGGTTTCAAATTTTGTTTCAATGATCCAATGAGAACGAATATTTCGATCTTCATCAACCTGTCAAATTGATATGACTTACTTGGTTACGGAATTATCCTTCAGTGTACAAACTATTTTAGGACACTACATTTCCAATGTATCTGTTCCAGTTAAAACTACTGAAAACTCGTGCTACCACAATCTATCGTTTATGGTCATTCTAAGTTAACAACTGCTTTTGCTGTGGATATATTTTTATCAGACTACATGACCTCTGTTTTTAAAGCGTTTTGTCTATTTTTGACTATCTGAAAATTCTAGTTTAAACAAAAAAGTTCAGTAAAAACTAGCTTTAACTAGACAAAGCGCGATCCAAATAAAAACGAGTTTTTTGCTGTAACATATCTATCGACATTATGCAGTTTGACCCACATTGTCTCGCTAGCATGGTCATGCATGACCGACCTGCTACACTCCGTTACAATGTACAATATCAGAAGGCTGAATCTAGACGATGCACTTGTAATTCACTTAGCCTTATATGGAGAGCTGTTATCTGGCTGAACCTTCGCATATATGTTGCGCCTCCTTACCTGTAACAAAATAAGGGTCAGATTAATTATAGTTCTCTTAAGAAATATTTAAGATATTGTATTTATAATTACTAGCATTACGAGTTCTTAATCATTTAACCTGAAATCATGAAGATTGTTCAAATTTATAACTTAAATACGCGTTCATAAAAATGGTAAGCGACTCGCTTTTAAAAGCGGTATACGTACTCGCCAATAATATACTAGAATGGTTATGAACAAAAATAAGAGGTGATCCACAAAATTAAGTGAAGGCAAATGCTGCATTAAACACGAGAGTCAGTTCGTGGTTTTGCGAAATTACGGTTATTTTTCAGTAAGATCGCATAATGACCTCAACGCCATATTCCGAGGTTTAGCTTCGCGCAAACCATATATTTAAAATACTGACTGTGCGATGCTATTATGAGTAGTTGAAGTGGCAATCGCCAGGCCACATTGGGAAAGAAAATTAAAGGTTTTCGAATGGCGACCACAGACCGCAAGACATAGCGTAGGGTGGCAAACGAGACATGTTCAGCAGTGGACATCTTCTGGCTGATGATGATGATGACGATGATGCAATGATCCGCCCCACCGGCTCGGTTTAATTGTATTTTATAGTAAAAATATGATTTATTTTCTACAAAACAAAGCTCATTATAAACTAGGACGGTGACTAACTATGACTAAAATAATTATATTAGTAGGCTTTTTCATTACTCATTCATTTGGTATAAGTAGATAAGTACTAAATTATTAACTTCTCTTGTAATTTAATAAAGAGTTAAGTCTTACTAAGTTAGCAGAAGTAGGGTCAGCGAAAACCACTTGTATTTATATAATTTTCTACTTTCAGATCTAAAGTAAATAGTTAAAAACAAAAAACTGTTAGTGGGTTTGTTTACGAATTATGATTAATTATTTGTTTCATTTCATAACTTCAACATTTCTTAATACTTCCCGAACTAATATAAACTAAAAACCACGGAATAAATAATAGTATGAAAAACATACATATTGTTTTTATCTTTTTGATTTTGAAAACTAACGCAAGTGAAATTTCATATTAAATATATATAAAACGGCTAAAAACTCACGAAATAGAAGATCGGAAATACTCCGTCTAGTTTTCGTTTTTTTGTTTTTATCTACCAACGAGATAGAAAAGTCTCACGTTATTATTAATTTTATTTATCTATACCGGAATCCATTCATTTCATTAATATGATTAATAATAAAAAATAATGAGGTGCTTTAATGTTTCTATCGCCACAATCCAGACAAAATATCTTCTGATCAAACATTAAAAAGTATCGTAAGATTCATCAAGCGATTAAAAGTTGTTTTACATGACCATCTGTGTCTCGCATCAAAATAAAATAATTTAAGCATTCATATAAACAGAGAAAGCTTGTTTGCAACTTTTCGATATATACAAAAAATATTGTTTAGCTAGACAAATTGGACGGAGCCGAGATTTTAATAAAATAAACAACAAATTAAATTTGAAGTTAATTTTATTGGTCTTACTTTTGACCGTACAATTCAAGCGAAGATAAAATAATGTCAATTTCTATTTAATTACTTCCTTATATAACTTCTATAAATGCGTGGGCGATTCTAGAACATACTTAATTTGCAACAACAACTAAGTAGTTACTTTTCTCATACAATATCGAGAAAAACATCTAAGTACATAAATGCTTATTCAGCTATGCGCAATTAAATCAAGTCAACATGTAGAGTACCTCTACTGCGCATTATTCATAGAAATCATCGTACAAAAAGTGCTTACTTGGTACTTTCACAATCATAGTTAGTACCTACTTGTATGATTAAATATGTCGCAATTGGACTTCGGTAAACAACGGTGGGTTTGTGGTACATATAACTAGCTAAACTGTTAGTATTAAACTATTTACCTTTTACTAACTGTACTTAACTATTTTTCCTGTGTATTATCACCAACTCCTGCGATCACCTAGACGCCTGCAAAGCGTGGTAATTATAGCAAACCCCTCTTTTATGGTGGGAGTTAATATGTTCAGCTGTGGATGTCTTTAGACTGACGATGATGACGTGCAACGTTACTGTTGCAGCTTAAATTATTTTAAAGTATTGCAAGCATAAATCCCATAGAATTTAAATATAAGTTAGAATGCAAGTAAAACACAATTTCAACATTAACTTTCACTAAGAAATCTCATTACTAAAATTACAGTTAGTCATTTGCTAGCTAAAATATTTAATTATATTTTAATTTTAAGTAAGTTAATGTGAAATATCCACATAGGTGAAGCCACATGAGACCACTAGTAAAACAAAACTTAATGCTGATTTCATGTTAATGTTATAATTAAAGCAACTCGGGAACGCGACTGTCCCAAAAACATTTGTCCCCTATCCATATTAATGTCTTTTAAATTATTAATAAATTTACCTTTCTTAGTTTTTTGCTAACCATACCGAGCTAAGAGGACTATATATCAAAATGATGCATGCTACCTCCTTCGTCTTTCATACATTATTAATTACAAAGTGACAAAGACAGGTACACAAAATGGCATGTGTTAGACAGGGACGGACAGAGATAGGGATTGACCAAGTCGTCCGTGCTTTCGGGCCGAAGTTTCGGAAAGTTTCGGGATCGGACAATGAGGCAAAACGTGGTGACATGTCGGTAACTTATGTGCTTTCCTTATTAGATTGATAGTAAGTATCAAGTTGGAAATTACGAGTTGTAACTGGGGAAGCGTATAGTGGCAACAAAATTATGGCAACGAAGCTCAGCTAAGGAATGAGATATTCAGTACCAGCTGAGCCCGCGGCTGCGCCAGTGAGGAAAAACTAAAAAGAAATGCCCATGTCCTTCCTTATTAAGCACACTACTTCCTAGTCAAATTTCATCAACATCGGTTCAGCCAATTAGTCGTGAAAAGGTAACAAACAGACTGAAATACAGAGTTATTTTCGCATTTTTTATATTAGTGTGCACATAATAAAATTAACTAGGTCCCTAATTGTAGGTAGGAAAATGTAAAATATATTTGGTAGAAGGCAACTATACAAATCAGTCGCTTTTAAAATTACCTACTCGAAGTACTCGAAGCACCCTGCTGCTGCGCCTGCGTTTTTTTGGTTACCCCGCTGGTTTTCCCGGAATTTATACATGTGTAGTGTGTACTTTTATGTTATTTTCTGCGCCCAGGGGCTTATTCCAGGATCGAATCTATACGTATAGTCAAATTTCATCAAAATCCTTTCAGCCGACACGGAGATGAGGGGTTATTAAACAAATACACATACATACTTCGGAACACTCTTGCGCATTTATATTTGGATATAGGGTTTTTCTTCCAAATTACATAAAATGTCTTATTGTTTTATAGTATTTTTAACCTAATGATAATATATTTTAGCGAGTATGTGAAACGGCTAAACTTATAGTTTGTTGCCAAGTTGACAAGGTTTTTTTAGGAAATATTTGACAGAAAATTTAAAACATCATTAGGCCGCTTTTACCTTGTTTATTCTTGACAAACAGACAGTGAAAAATGAAATGGTTTACTTCGCATATTTTTTTTTATTATGAAACTTAATATATCGGCATAGACTACCACGACCAGGTTTTTGAATTCCAACCGCTGCAGGCAACGTTGAGTGCTGACTGGGCGCTCAATCACTGCGCCACGTGAAGTTATTTGCAGTAAACGTGTGACGTCATCACGACAATTCACGAACAACTTCACGAAGATATCGTAACGCGACGCGTTACGTGGCCGAGTGGTCATAGTGAATAAGGGCCCAGTTGTAGCAATCGTAGCACAGAATAAATGATACGCCCTAGTCGCGGCATGCCAGCATCTCCCAGACGAAGGACTGCAACACGTGACATAGCCGTTTTACATAAATAATTAATTATTAAACTCAAATGAATAAATTGGCCAATCTCTACACATTTAATAAGGAAATAAGAACATTAATAATGGCTACACTAATAAATACAGCACTTTCCTTTCCCGGCGGCCATCTTGAAATTTCCTTTATTAATAAGACTTATGGCTTAGATAATTGGGGTAATATCATATGTTGGCGATATTTATTGGCCGTTAGTACTTACGGACAAAAGAACCGTATTTCTTTGTATTATTATGATTTAAAGAGTGCTTTTCTGGTGTCATTCGACGGAAAAAACTTTATACGAAAACGGCCAACAATTACTTAGGCAATGCGTTGATAGGTCCATTTTTAATCAACTTCACAAAAGGAGGAGGTGCTGTGTTCGACTGTATGCCTTTTTTATGTTTTACGTATGTTCATCGATTTCTCCGTCAATTGCGGCCCGATTTCAGGTTGGTCCCATATAAATGGAATCAAAATTGGATCAGTATTTATAAAATTATTTCTTAATATATTTGAAGCCTATTTTTTGTACCATGCTATTTCATACAGCACTTGTTAAGCACCTGGGGTAATATCATATGTTGGCGATATTTATTGGCCGTTAGTACCGCGTTTGACCTTTCAGCATGTCTTATGATATGAGCAGAGAAAATCCGTTTGCGCTGGGAGCATCTGTATGTTAAATTAGTTTTTTACTTATAGATCAATATTAAAGAGATGATATATTCACCGTACGGAACCCTCTCCACGCAAATTACCTGCCACTTGTCCGGGTTTTTTAGTATCACCAAGACTCCTGCCAAACGTGGTGATGGCGTCACATTGATAGATCATTCAGCCGTGGACGTCATCGGGCTGTGATGAGATGTGACTACAACAGCAGATCATCATCAGCTAATCAGACGATAAGCGCCACGATGCCCGTTGTCCAAAAGAAACGAAAAAAATCACATTGAACAGCCTTAATTAAATTTCAGCAATACATCAACCTGGACCTCTGTCACAATAAATTCGTGTAAAAATCCACAAATATAACCTCTACATACACAGAGCTGGGAACACTTTGTCACTGTGACCTGGTTCCAACGGTACATGGGTACATGAAATAGAGCGTAGAATCACTGCTCACGAGGACAAGGGTTTAACTCGACACAGTGGAGCAAATTACGAGAACGTATGTCAAGTCAATTCAACTGACAACCTCCTTGGCACAAGACACCTACATATTTTACAGGCTCTTTTTCGATGATATAGTGTTTGGGTTTAGAGAAAGCAAGTGTAATTCAACCTCTTTATGTTTGGGCCAGTTCATAAAATAGAAGTTGTGGATTATTCATAGACAACCGAGTAACACCGAACTTGTTTCAGATATTTTGTGAGCTTTGTTACGATGTTATGATCTACTTGTTTTTCTGCCCTGCGGCGCTTTGAATACCCTTGGAGCAGAAAAACGAATAGTACTGTATACATATTCTTGCGCGCAAATCTATGGACCCCAACCACTGCTTAGGTAAAACTACCACCAGCAAATTAGTGTATTCCGCTCTAAACTTACTACGTGGTGTAGTTGGTGATAAACCGACTTCAAAGCGTGAGATGCAGGTTCGATTTCCGCAGAAAATATTCGTGTAGCCTCACATCGCAGGTCCAGATTCCTTAGATGCAGGGTCACTCCGGATCTGACTTTAAAAAAACGAATATACAATTTAGTCAGAATGACGGGATGATAAACGAAACGCACTCGCATTGTAAGTTTTCGATGTTATTGGCAAACGATTTGTTTTATTTTTGGTCACACAAGGATTTTATTCCTTGATTTCCACTTGCTTTTTGCGACATTTACACCTTGCTTGTTTGTACAATCCCAAGCCAAATGTTCCCAGCTGCTTAACCTAACAGTAAACCGTACGTTTGCTAAGCTTCGCCCGTTTGAACAGTACTAAATCAGCCAAGCTTCCAGACTTGTACGCCATCTGTCATGCAGTACTATTACATGGTAGGTTCCAGTCAGCGCGATGATAAATCGGCGAGTTGAACTGTTTATGTAAATTTCTACATCTTAAACAACCTATGTAAGAAGAACAAAACACTATTGCGTAAACGAGTTATTGGCTAGTATTGCTTATTACGATAGGTATGTGCCAAGATGGATTCAAGCACAGAATCAAAGGTAAGGTAAGTAAATGGTAAGGTAAATAAGACAGGCAATGCTCTCATTACCGTTGACCCGAAGTAGAACCGCTTGATGCGTTTAGGTATACCTCTAAACCCATGCCATTGAAAAGAATGGGACGCAAGACTATCGGCTCGCATCTTGTTCTCAGTCAGCCAGATCAGATGGACTCTCATAAGAATACTTCCATCCTCACCGCGCGAAAGGTAATATTAAGTGACGGAATGGAGAACCATTAAATTCAACTCCATCGCCAGCGCAAACTTCAAAATTTTATGATGCATTGTTAGGAACTCAGTCATAAGTTAGAGAATAGAATATTATAATTATTTATTGCAGTTTCGCATTTTGAATTCAGTGAATAATTTAGTTGCCGACGAGTTTGGTGATTTGGCAGCCGGGTTGTCTGTCGTTTGAGATTCTATAGACGAGTGGAATAGGAATAGGAATAGCCAAGCGTCTGCGTAATTCTTAGCGCAGTTAAGTTTAAGTGGCATTTCAATGAATTTTGCTACTTTAATAACGGATTCTCCGACCTGAAAGTACCAATCGAGTTACGGGCGAACGTTTTCTTCCACAACAAAGAAAACGTTCGCCGATTCGTGTGAATATAGTAATATAATCCGTGTGAGTATAGCTGTTTTGAAACCAGCCTTTTAACCAACTTTAGAGCCAGGATACAACTTAAGCCCCTTGTACTTAAGTACCTAAAGAAACGAGGTAATCAAGCATTCTTGAAAGCCACATCGCCATAATTAAAACAGCCACTTATTCCCAAATTGCGTCCTTAATTTCCACCATTACGCAGACCTTTAGAAATCAAACAAAGCCGTTCCCACGCGTGCCCATTAAGACATGCCATCGTGGCCCACGATCCAGGTGTTAAAGACACTAATGCACAAATTAATTATCAGACAATACCCGACAAAAGCTACCTGTTCTTATCAGATGCCCATTCACTTTCGAGGAGTTGGGAGACGAGGAGAAAGTTGGCACAATGAGGGTTGGTGCGAATGGTGGACGAAATTTATGGCGTTCGGTGAACAAAAGCGGAATAAAGGCACGCCCCAGGGTTGAGGAGTGGGGAAGATGTGGAGAAGGCATGTGATGGAACGATTAACTGAATTGAATTGCTTGAAGGCTTATATAAATGAAATAATGACGTATATTTATTTTTTGACATTCTCGGGCACATGCAGCCTCACGCCGCCTTTAGTATTGAATTACTGATGGAAGGCTACTTCAATGCTGTCCTTTATTCGGCGTACGCTGCTCAAAGCATTTTCTCAAACTACTACGGTAGATATTTAGACTATGAGATATAGACACAGACACAGACCAAATACAAAAGTCCAACGTCCAGTGTGCAAAAGTCAATCAACGTCAAACGTCAAAGTCAGACAACAAAGTTAAACGTCAAATGTGTGACCAATGAGCAAGCGCGGTGCTAGAGTATGTTAATGTTGCTTACTAAACTAATGCCAAAGTGAAATGTCAGATGTTACACATCATATGCGACTACTGTAAGGCTCGCTCTTTTTTTTTTATGTGTATTTTGGTAATAAAGATGTTTGTTTAGTTGACTAGTTAATAGACTGGCTAGTCTGTTTCACTGGTGCCAAATTCTCAAATTGCCATATCCAAAATCACACAAAATTCTTTAGCTCCTTTGCTCGACCTTTCAGCGAATGCCTTAATTTCCTGTAACATTTACACTGGCCTATTACATACAAAGATTTGTGTCGGTCTATGGCTTACAGCTAAATGATGTTTGTGTATGTGTGTGCTTTGAATTCCTATTCCTAGAACTTGAAGTAAATACTAGATTAGAGAAGCAATCTTACAATTTGTAGGTACATTTTGACAGTTACTGTACAAAATAATGGTACAACTGATTCAACATTGTTTGGCACTTTAATAATTTTCTACGTGTTTAACTTCTTTTCCCCTTAAGGTAAGGGAACATTTTTTGAAGTTTTATTTATGATATTGCATAAAGAATGCTGTTTAAAATATATTCAGTACTTAAGTGCTGAGCAACAATGCGAACTACTAGGAGTGACCAGAACTTGTTGAAAATCGCAGGAAATTTATGGATACAATCGGCATAGCACCAAGAAATACAAACAAGGGCTTGGTTACACACCGAGCTAAATAAATGGGCATTAGGCTTATTTACGGGTTCGTATCATCCGTTAACTCTACATCAGACGAGCATTTCCACATCGAAACAAATAGACCAACATGGAAGCATCTACAAAATTTCTATCAATAACTGTCAAATAAAACATCAATCAGACAGCAATAAATCAATTTTTTGGACAATTCTCATCACCAGGGGCGGAAATAACGAATTGCATTCACCAGTAATTAATCCCAAATCTGCAGGACCCCAGGACTGTGATCTATCGTACAGACCAAGTGATGAGAGCAAGCGAATCTCTACTTAGTATTTCGTGTAAGTGTAAAGTGCGAGTGTGAAGTAGGATATGGACAAACAGGCCGGCCAAACTGAAATGTTTCATAGGACCAGATTAGTAAGTCACGAGATTAATGATGAGTTTTGCAACGGGTGCGCACATTATTAAATGTGCCGCCCGCTTCCCTTCACGCTTGGGAACTGGTTTAGGGTTCCGTAAGTCCGAATGAAAACAGACGGAACCCTTATCCACTCGTGTGTCTGTCTGTCCATCTGTCACAGCAAATTTACTCCGGATCTACTGGACCGATTAAGTTGAAATACATGGACGTGTAACGTAAATAAATGAATTTTGAATATGGAGGTCACTATTGTTAAAAGTTTTACAAACGTACCGTGTGATATATCAAATTAAAGGACTGGTTCATATTTTTCATAGTAGTATTTTTCGATGATCATATTTTTATATCTTATTTTATAAGAATCATTTTTAATGTTAATTAAGAAAATAGTCGTTTTTTTATTCATCTAGTTTTGTCCGCTTTTTAGTAATAGTCTGAACTTTCAAAGAAATAAAGGCATAATGTCTTCGTCATGTTAAACTCATCATCGTCATCATCATCCACAGCCTTTCTCGTCCCACTGCAGGGTATAGGCCTCTATTTCAGTACATTCACTTCACTGTACCAATCGGACCCAGGTTCGACCCGTGATTTTATAATCTAACAGTAAGGTCGGCCCATCTTGTTGCTGGACGAGCAACGCTTCGCTTTCCCTGTTTCGGCCACCACTCGGTTACCGACAACGATTCACATATCAAAATTACAATGCTAAAACGAAAATATTGTGTGAAATTGTATCAATATTAATTATTTTACTTAATCACAAATTATTTCAAAAAAGGTTTTTTTAATCAGTCTTGTTTTTAAGACTTTTCAAATAACATTTCTATAATATGGTTTGACTGATATCTCAATATTAGTCAAACTTGAATATTATGCTTATTAAAGAACTGAATGACGTGAGGACCAAGAAATTCGCAAGAACCACACCTGCTCCTAACACACAGGTTAGGTTCACTCTTCCGCGATCGCTTGCGCTCTTCGCTCCCGCTTTTCGCTTCCGCTCATCGCTTCGGCCGTACTACGTAGCAATCATGGCATAAGGTGAACGACCTCATTTAGGGTTCCTCAAGGGAGAATTGATTGATTGTTAGAAGTTTCTTTTGAAATGTCAAAATGTTTTTCTAGTCGGCTCGTTTTGTTTGAATCTTTGTAAAAGGGTGTTGGGGTGTGAAAGCTTTGCTTCTATTAATGAATGGGCAAGTTTAAACAAGATTTAAGTGATTTTATTGCAGTCAAAGTTTTGTTAGACAGTTGTTAAATTAATATAAACTTATTTTGAAGGACCTATTATAATGATAATTCTTATTTTTAATGCATTTAGAAGACCTAAGTTATACAAAGCTTGGCACATGGAGTATTTTCATTTAACCTGTGGTGTAGTATCAATTAGCCCTGCGTTTTTATTTTAATTTTCTAAAACTGATCAAGAAATAATAAAAAAACTGAATTCAATTCTGAATTTTTACAAAACCAAATGCGGGTAGTTGGAGACAACGCTCGCCCTTCTCGACGCTGACACCCGCTACTTCAGTCTTCTCGTGACCACGATCAATGCAACTTGATCGAATCGTTGAGGTAAAAAAAAATAAGTTTTCCGCGCGATTAAGTCCCGTTTAAATATTTAATTAGGTACTTATATTGATTGATTGTTCATATGTTGATAAAAATAAAATCATTTTAATGGATTTACTAACATATATTATACGACTACTAAACGAATTTTATGAAATTATAAACCTACCCCTAATTATTTACCTGGATGTAAACTAAACATCGAAATCTGTTTCGAAATCCCGAAATAAGACGTTTGTTTCTTTGTTTGTCGTAGGTAGTGCTGGCCCCTGGTGTCCGAGTTTGTCAGGCCGCCCGAGGGCTTTTGACATGGCTTAAAAGCCAAGCTCTAAGGTTACATTTTCCCACTCCCCACTCCCCTGCCACCCCTACACTCTGCCACCCGCTACCCTCAATAAGCACAATAACAAGGTTGAATATCGCGAGCGCTGTGTGAACACACAATTTAGCTCGGAACTAAATGACGTATGTCTCAAAAGATATTTATTTTGTTGGCAGGCTAGTAATTTAGTTTGATAAATTTTGTCTAAGTATTAGATAATAAACTATATTTTCTTGCTGTGAGATTTATTTTAGACATAAAAATTAAGCCGTTGAGTAGAAAAATGTAAATATTACCGAAAATTACGTAATTTTTGATTAGAAAATGTATCTGAAATTCTGTTAATCATGTTTTTGTCTTAGTCTTAGAGAGATAAAGATCTCAAAAACATATATGTTACGTTTCACATTTATCAGGTTTGTGGTTCACCCAGCATATTTATGGAAAAACCCTTAAAAAACAGAGCCTGGTCTTAACAACTGCTATCAACCAATAACAGTCGGGACCGATAGCTTAACGTGCCCTCCGAAGCACGGAGCCATGGAAATCCGCACGTAACTGAAAAGTCATTGGTGCGGAGCCTAGGACCAAACCCGGTAACGTTGGATTCTAAGTTTCGCTACTGACCTTACTAAAATACCCAAAATAATAATAATAAAACAATCGAACTCAGAACATCCTATTTTAAAATATTTTATTTAACGTGCAATGTTAGTATGTAATGTGTATATGTTTGTTAGGTCAAATCATGCAAGCTGAATTAGAACCCCTCTCCTCTTATCATATACGCAGTTAAATTTTTGCTTGTTGGTTCAGTTTCGATGACAATGCATTTTACGGTAAGTATGACCTAAATCAACATCCAGGATAAGCTCCAGATAAAAGAACTCTTCAACGGTCAAAAGCACAGACACGACATTTTGTGTCTGCATTTTATTATGATAGCCGGCTTCAAGTTTTACTATGACATAGTTTCTGCCGCAGGGTTGGCTCCTAACTCCTCAAAGGTAGACAGCACAGACACGAAATATTGTATGCGTGTTTAATTGTGATAGGCCGTTCTAAGTTTTCCCATGACATGGCTACTGTATAAAAGCTTCTTTTTTAAATGTTTTTAGACTAACTTATATAACTCAGTTGTAATATTTTACGGTAAGTTAAAATTCCCCTATACTTTCATAAAAAAAACAAAACTAAAATTTACTAAAAATCTATTTATTTTATAATTATTAGAACTGTAACTTAATTATTAGTGTAATTATTAGTTAGTAAGTAATTGCAACCACCTCTGGTCGGTGGTCGCGCCGTAAATCTCCCGGACGTATCGCGTGTAGGTTACCGGTGGTTACCACTTGCCACCTTCGGTATAAATCAGCCGTGAGCGGATCTGGGTTAATAATAAGATTGCAGATATGTATATTCCTCGTGTTACTGCTGCACCGCCGGCTTGGTGGGTAGGGCCACATAACATAATGGGGGGGATTTACTTTTACTGAGATCTATGGTTATGGCAAAAACTTTTTTATAATTATATACTGTAGGCTAACGCTTAACCACTATTTCGAAAGAAACATCTTGATCACATTAGCTTTCAAACAGAAAAACCCGCATAAAAATCGGTCCATTTACCTCCCTAAGGCGGTGAAAGTGGTTGGCAAATTTACACGCGGGTGAAGCTGCGGGACGCAGCTAGTATTAATATAACAAATTTATTTATTTATTTATTTAATTCGAAAGTGTGTGTGTGATTGTTATTTTTTGTTCCTCTTTTTCGCAGTAACTAACGGATTGTCGTGATTTTTGCATATAAGTCACTTCAAGGACCAGAGAGTGACATGGGCTCATAATCAAAATCCACCAGAGTGAAACAACGAGACACAGCTAGTGTAGTATAATTTTTGTAACGGGATTCAATCCCGCCCCATCCGTGCCTCTGCGCGGCACACGCTCTTAGCCAACTAAGCCATCGTAACCAGAACCAGCCTCAGCTGCCAGTAAACTTCTGTTGAATATAGGTATCATATAATTGTTGTTTTTAACCGTCGTACATGGAACACTGCGAACGGACGGTAACCAGCAGTTAACTGTCCACGTGAGTTAATATTCTATATCCCTGATTACCTACTTAATGTTTAACGCTTCCTCACGTTCCACACCTTCACATAAACGAGGTTTATTGTTTTCCATGAAAAATGTATATTTCAATTATGCTTGGTTTATGTCTTATACTTTGTTTTTGGTTGTGGTAATCCCTTAGGAAATGGTCAATGAGTAGATCGCAAGTTTGATTATTTTAGCAGAAACGCCTTGCGAGACATAAAATATCGATTTGGGAGGTGTTATCCTTCCGACAAGAAGTTAGACAATATTAGCCATGTTCTATTGGTTAGTTCAAAATACTACCCATAGATGGCGTTACCGTCCCCGTAAGACGAGTTCAGAAACTAAGGGATAGATTTGTGTGATGATGTAGTGATCACGGTAGCCGAATTGGTTAGATGCATGTGCCCGCAGAGGCATGGATGTTGCGGGTTCGATGCCAGTCCGTGATCCAAATTTTTTCTTTAGAAAATTTATTAGACGTCTTTTGTCGTGGTCAACGAAAAAAGTTTTTGTTGAAGCTGGTCCTTTTTTTTCTTTGACTTAACACTAGTACATTTCGTAATTTTGTGCACAAGGCAGTGCCGATATAAAGATACTAGCTTTCGCTTGCGACTTCATCCGTGCGGACCACAGTTTAACGCGGAATAAAGCATCCTATGTACTTCCAGGATATTAAGACCAGGCTCTATTAATAATTTTCCCACGCTAGCTCCGCCTCTGCCACCCGCTACCCGCAACAAGCACTGTCTCTGTCGCGCGCGCGATCGAGAACGCGCGCGCGACTCAAGTACAGAGCGAACAGAGAAAGTACGGAGTCGTCCTAAGATCTTTATATTATTTGAAGACCAATATTATTTTATGTATCTATTGCAAAAATAATATATTATAATAATATAATATATTGTTTTATTTATATAATGTTATTTAATTGTTTTATACCTACTGGAATATTTTTTACATGTCTGCATCTTTTACTTTAGTAAAACTGAAACCGAATATGTACTTCATTGTGATTCTAATTATAAATAATACATTTACTATTTAAAGTTAAATAAAACTGCATTCAAAAATTTTACAAGTTTATTTAAAACAAATAAATAGGAATATTTTTATTTATTTTATAATTATTCTTTTGTTTTAACTAATTTATAATGTGGTTTAGCCTTTTCGATATACATGCCTAGACCCCGTATTGCCCGCACGGAATCGACGAAATTATTATGTACTACACATGGTAGATACGCTTCTCACCTACCTACATCAGTCAATACAATAAATCACTATCATTGTTGCGCTTGGAAAAGAAAAATAAATTATGCCACTTTGTGCTATGAATTGTCAGTCATCTTATACTATTTTTACGTAGTTGAGCACGTTGCGCAAGACGCACACAATAAGCCATTATCTTTGATAGACATATGATTGATTTTTTAAAACTGAGTAAAGTCCAACTTTCGTTTGAGAACTGGTGAAACTGATGAACTTGCAACTTCCGAGCAGTCTGACTGCAATTTACGTTTTTTGGCAGTTGTCAGATCTTTGGCAGTAGACACTGCTTGATTTGTGACATATACTGGATCCCGTATTATTTTTTTCCGTGTATGGCGTGGGTCTACTAACTCGGGCAGTAAACAGTCCATATAAAAACTTAATAATTTTGGCTCCATTTCTTTTCTCCAAAACTCGTCGTCTTTTTCTATGCATTCAACTTTTAATTTATCGTCTCCATACCATACCGCAAAAATGCATTTTGATTTCTTTGCAATATGCATCTGACCTCGGGCTTGGTAGTACCAGTCAGATTTTTTATTAAGGTATACCTGCAAAAAATTCATAATATTAGGTATGTAAGAAATTCTATAGTGTACAAAGTTTACATATTCATAAAATCAAATGCCATGACATGTGTGACTACGAGACGTTTCAAGTGCATGTCACCCTTTAAAAATAGCTTATACCCACTTGTCCTTTTTTGTTCTTTTTCCAAAAATTAACTTTGTTTTCATCAATTGCTGCATCAATACTTCCCATTTTGAAAGGAGCAATAGGGCATTTCACTTCTACTACCAAATCTTCAGTAATACCGTCAGGGGTGGCCCCTAAAAAATTATGTGTTTCGTCTATGAACAGACCACATTTAGTTATATTAATGTTATGTAATTTAGATAATTGATCCAGAGCTACTGCTTCATATTGTCTACCGTGCTGTATGGAGTTGACGTGGTCTATCGGAGTGGCGTAAAGCATGCTCTTTACCATGTTTCTACAGCTATGAGTCTTTCTTCGTTTTATGACTTTTCCACAATTAGAAGCTGTCAAAAGATTGCGTCTAAGCTCAAGCCATTCAGCACATTCACTTTGTAAAACTGTTTGTTTATTTATACGGTGACGTTCTTCTTCTGTCTTATGCAAATTATGCAGAAACGTTTTTTTGGCCATTTCAAAACTTTCCGGATCTAGGTCTGGTTGCTCCGCATTTTCTCCATAGTTCGTATCGTTTTTGTTAATATTCCTTTTTAAATAGCGCTTTCTTTTTGAATGTGTCACTAGTCGGTTTCTTTCTCTTTTTCGGCATATTCTATCTTCGTACTTTTTCAAGCTTTTCCTGGGTGTATTTTTGCTAACATTTCTGTGGACTGATGATAGAAGTTTTCCTGTGTTAAAAGATACGACAGCACCTGCGCATCTAGTTTGATAGCCACGTCGTTGTGAGTAATTGATACGTTTACCACCTACTAATTTTGCAATAACTCCGTTAAATTGTTCAACAACGTTGCTGTCAACATCCTCAATGAGACTTCTGGAATGTGAAGCAACATTGGCTGCAAGTATTTTTATTCTCTGCCAAAGGCTAGAAGTATTGAACTCCGTAAAAGTTTCATCAGTGTGCGAACATATCTGGTTATTACATTTTGCGTGATTTCCAAAGGCATGATAAACTGAATTATTAATGTCACTGTGCAAGTTCTCGTAGTTTTTGTCGGCTTTGTTTTGATGTTTAATGGCGTCACATATGTATTTGCGAGCGGATAAGATTTTCCCTTTTGTGATGAGCTTTCTATCTTTTACAGGGTATCGTGTGTCAGTTGTAAGTTTTTGCATGTTATTGCAGAATCGACGCATGATGTGGTTTCTGCAGTTAAGTTTCTCTACTGTTATGTTAGGGTATGGGCGTGATTCAATAATTTTGGCATAGGTGCTACTATCACCGTCTGCTATAAATCTTGCATATATAAGATTGTGCATTTGGATAGATCTTTTAAAACCTTCTGCTATTATCATTGCTTCCATTCCCGTAGATGGCCCCTCATAGTTTTTGTAGCACAGATGTTTCTTATAAATTTCTCCATTTTGTTGGCAGATGCAACAATATTTATTTTTCACTGCCATATACACAACCTTACCAGTGCGTCTGCCTATTATCGCTGCACATCCAGAATACGCAGCGTAGTTGGTTTGATACGACCTTTTGGACCAACAACCATCTACAATTACGTCGATCAGCGCTATGCCATCTTTGTTGACACGGCATTCCTTCAACGCAATTTCCCTTTCTATAGCACCAGCTTTGACCATTTCCTCCCACGCTGTACTCTCCCATTCATCGGCTACTTGATCTAGTAAGATAAGTATATATTTATTTGCTAAAACACGAGTAGGTAGTATAAACACATAAATAAGCATGCATTGATGAAGAAAGTTTTCAAAGATTAAAATTGTTTACTCATACCTTGTACTTTTAGATATTTTGTTTGTTTAATTTCGGGCAAGTCAATAGCGGCTGTGAGTTGCTGTAACTGAGCATATCCACTACCACTTGCCATAACTCCAGCTACAGCATCTTTATTTATATTTCGATTAGTAGTCTCAATCTGAAATTTTTTCTTGCACATCAAGCATTGCATGTTTAATCGAGAATAAAATCCAATTTGGTGTTCAGAAACAAGATCTATTGAGGTAAATCCACAATCAAAGAGAGACTTATGATTGGCGATGCTTTTCAATTTGTCAAAAAAGCTTTGTAAATCTATTATACGTCTGCCACTAAGTTTAGCGCATTCCTGAAATTATAATAAAAAATATAAATATATATATTTTTTACTAGGTACAAGTCATCTGACTTAAATATCGAGCACAATCAAAAACGTTAATCTTACAATTTGACCATAATCTTGCACTTCATAAGGACATTCCTCATCTGCATTTAGAGCATCTATTTCCTGAACTTCTAACTGAAACACAATATGGATATGGTCAATTAAATATTTGCGAAGTTAAAATAAATAAACTAATTATATAATTATTGTAAAAGTAGACGCACTAGTTCAGGTACGTTTGTGGACAACGGTGGCGAATTTGTACGACGCAAATTTATATTGTTCTCATGATTACCACAAGGAGACAAAAGTGCCGGGTCAATAGGACTTAAACTGAAAAAGTAAATAAATTATGTGGAGCCGTCTATTAGTACAAGACATTTAAAATAAAGTTTTTTTTTATTAATTTATGTTTTATGCATCAAATTTGACCAAACATCCTTATTGAAGCATTTGAAGCTATTGAAGCTGTTGAATCAAATTCGACCAAAAATCCTTAGAATTTTAAGCTTTTGAATCAATTTCGACCAAAAATATTTTTTGCCCAACCTGAAACGGAGACGCTCCGCTCGCACTTCGTGCTTGCTCGGTCAAAAATAAAGTATTAAAGTGGGAAAATTTGTATGGAGAAATCTAAATTATACACATAGACATACTTTTCATTAGCATCATTCCACGCGGGTGAACCCACAGGGCGCAGCTGGTATAATTATCTTACCCTTTAGTCTATTGCAAAAGTGATGAAAGGTATAGAATATTTTGTCATGCCAGATAGGTACGTGCAAAAAGAAAACCCGACCCCCATTATTATCTAAGAAGCATCTCGATCGAAGAACCATCTTGATCACATCAGCTTACAAACACAAAACAAAATCGGTCCATTCGTTTGGACTACGATTCTCACCCCCCCTCGCCTTTTCCTCCTTCCCCCATTATAGTTAAGACACATCTCGTTTACCCCAGCTTTCAAACATAAAAACCGCAGCTAAATCGGACCATTCATTTGGAAGCTACGATTCTCAACCCCCTTTCCCCCCACCCCTCTCCCCTTCCCCTACCCATATATCTAAGAACCATCTCGATCACATCAGCTTTCAAACAGAAAAAACAGCATCAAAATCGGTCCATTCGCTTCGGAGCTACGTTGCCACAGACAAACACACACACTCACACACATACACTAAACTTATAAACCCGTCTCTTTGTTCGGGGGTCAAAAACACCGACAAAGTGTGAGTAGCATGAGTGGTTGCTGAGTACAACAACATACATACATACGGACGGACGGATATACATATAGACAGACACTGAAGTCTCACCATAAGTTTACCAAGCATAGTATCCCAGTACGCGCTAGTGCAGCGAAGGGCCACCCGCCGCGCCTGCGCCGCGCCGTCCCACCTCGGCTAGATATGTATACCGCTTATATGTCTACATAATTATGTAGTTATTGTGTGCAGTTACAATAGAAATATGATGTAAGAGTAACTTACTTTTTTTCATAGATCTCGGGAAGCGAAACTATATTTAACTGTTCAAGTGGCGACTCCACTGGTTTTTCATGTTCCCGATACTCTAGCGAAGAATTTTTGTTCCTATGAAAGTAGGCAGGTAAAAATAATTATCAATGAATTCATTTTTAACAATCTAAATCTAAGTATAATTTTAGCTTATTTTACTCGGAAAATACTTACATCTTTGCTTCTCTCATTTTTCTTGCAAAATCTTTAAAACGATTTGCTTTCTTTCTTTTGCAAACATATTTGTAAATAGTTTTGTTTCCCATTGCGTAAATACGTCCGCTTGTCGTTGTGGCACAATCAATCACAGGTCCGTCTACTTCGGCGCACAGCGCTGCACTGGCAAGCCGCTCGTTTGAATAACTATTATAACGCGAGGTGCCTGCGTAATAAGGTTGAATATCGCGGGCGCTGTTTGTATACACTTTAGCTCGGAACTAAATGACGTATGTCTAAAAATTTATTTATTTTATTGGCAGGCTAATAATTTAGTTAGGTAATTTTTTTCTTAGTCTTAGATAATAAACTATATTTTCTTCCTGTGAGATTTATTTTAGAGATAAAACTTAAGCCGTTGAGTAGAAAAATGTAAACATTACCGAAAATAACGTAATTTTTGATAAGAAAATGTATCGAATGAAATTTTGTTAATCGTGTTTTTGACTTAGTCTTAGAGAGATAAAGATCTCAAAATCATATATGTTAAGTTTCACATTTATTAGGTTTGTGGTTCACCCAGCATACTTATGCAAAAAACCCTTAAAAAGCAGAGCCTGGTCTTAAAAACCAATACAAAAGTAGAGCACCAAGAAGTATAGTATATTGTTATGCTAATTTAACTTTAAGGTGACAGTGGACAGAAATACTCTTTAACTCGTTAATCGAAAATTAATATATCGATAATCGAAGTTCGAAATCTACCAGAGTATCATCAATTTGTAAGTGTCCGATATTATTCATTGATATTTGTAAGTGTCCGATATTATTCATTGATATTTGTAAGTGTCCGATATTATTCATTGATATTTCTAGTAGGGGCTTTACTTCAAATTAAGTATCAGGTCATCATAGATCGGAAGGAGGCATCACCTTGCATAGTAAGTAAGTCACTCAATATTTTTATTAAATCACTAGCTTTCGCCCGCGAGTTCGTCCGCGCGGACTACAGTTTAACGCGAAATAAAGCATCCTATGTTCATCAAGGATATTAAAAACCAATGCAACCGTTCCTTACAGCGAGTAATCGACATTTTCCATTTTTCCCGAGGCAACTTACCATTTTCCGGGATAAAAAGTATCCTATGTCGGTCTCTATTGTACAGTACCTATTATCCATCGCTCCGTGCTTCGAAGGACACGTTAAGCTGTCAGTCGTGGCTGGTATTGATTAATAGCAGTCGTTAAGCCATGTCAGAGGTTCTCGGGCGGCCTGACAAACTGGCACCAGAGGCCAGCACTACCTCATACGACAAACAAACAGTACCTATATACAAATTTTCATCAAAATCAGATCAGCCGTTTTGTCGTGAAAGCTCCCCAAGCAAACACTCAACGTTTCACTTTTATATTTTGGTGTGGATAATTTATAACTTGCATTTTCATTTAAATGTACCAGGACGTTAGTGTCACAGGGATCGATTTACTAAAACTTTACAAGGGAGGATCCTATCTTGCTACCTATATAGTATTTTGATTTAACTCACAGGATGCGGGCGAGCCCGGTCAATAGGCAGTTCTAATTAATTGCTGAACCGGGCTTCACTATAATCGCAGCCACAGTAAATAGTTTATCCTATGACAGTATAGTCCTAGTAGTCTTGAACATCGACGGTAATTTAAAAGCTTATTAATCGTTTTTTAATGGATATATTTCGAGAGTGGGCCAAAATCTAATTCTCGCATAAAACACGATATCTGGTGATCATGGTAAATGGTTGACACGATTAATGTTCTACCCTAGAAGGACATGTATCCAAGAAGGTTTAATGACGGTGAACACCCCGCCAAACAAACGAATGAAGCATAGCAAATGGCGACTGCGTATGTGTGCGTAATTGGATAATTTGTGCTGTTTTATGGTTGATATTACAAAAGACTGCGTTGCTTTTGATTTTCCGTGAGAACTTAAAATAATTAACACGACTATAAGGTCGAGATCTTCCAGCGATGTAGCGGCCGATCGGCATAGCATGGCGTAAGAGTAGCTACGCTATGACTCACTGCGATTCGTTGCTACAAACCCTGCGTGTGGCTTATGTCGGTTCGAGCGGATCGGCATATCTTGGGTGCTTCACTTTCGATTTGGCGGTGTGTTTCTGTCTTTTTGTAACCCTTCTTGCATTTACGCTATTAATTCTTTATTATTCTATTTACATATTCCCTGCAACCAGTCATGACCTACGGAGCCAAAACGTGGACACTCACGGTTAAACTAATCCACAAATGTGAGGTCACTCAGCGAGCTGTGGATAGAGCTAAGCGTGGAGTTTCTCTGAAGGATAAGATTCGTAATGATGATAAACGACAGACAACCAAGGTAACCGACATAGCTCTATGGATAAACAAGCAATGGCAATGGGCTGGTCACATTCCCGAAGAACTGATAACCGTTGGGGTGACGAGTTCTCGAGTGGAGACCACGTTTAGGCAAACGTAGTGTAGAACGCCCTGTGGCCAGGTGGAGTGACGACCTGCGAAAAGCGGCTGGCAGAAAATGAGAATAGTTGAAGACCGAGCTCAGTGGCGTGCATTAGGAGAGGCCTACGTCCAGCAACGGACAAACATAAGCTGATGATGATGATGGTGATTCCCTACTAACATGTATTTATTAATTTGTCGCGTCGTATAAGGTGGTTATTATGTTAGAATTCAATAACGAGTTCATCTATCTAACTATACATATAGCACACACTAACTAAATGAGAGGGAGCCGGTAATGTATCATGTTCATGTTCCACCGATTTGATTTCTCTCACTTCCGATACAACCGCATTACATGAATTAATTGCCACATAACATGAACGCGTCAAAGTAACGAGCTTGGTTTGTGCTAGGGATGGGGTCTATTGGTATAACCGGATAAAAACGGAAAAGTCTACTTATCCGACCAAGTTTGGCTACAGAAACCGGTTGACTGGCGAATTTTTTGGTAGGCATTGGATGTTTGCAATGAATTCTTTAGCGCAATACATATTCAAAACTTATACATAAGAACTAGGTTAGTTTAATAAATAACACTTACGTTTCTACTAGGGATGGCATGGTGGTAGTTTAGCCGGATTAACTTAATATTCGGCTAAATATAATTTCGTGCACCTCGTGCCTCCAGAAGCCATGTTTTCAGAAATTAATCTGCCTAAGTTTGATCGTGAAGAGTTGCGTTCAGTTTTTTATCCAGATAATATCAGATTTTAATCAGTGCCTGTCAATATTAATTCATTTTCTATTGTATTCTGTAGTAGTTAGCTAATTAGGCACTTGACGCGAATCACACAAATGTAAACGTATCTTAGTTTAATTTAAGGCCTTCGGGCGGCCTGACAAACTCTGACAAACACCAGAGGCCAGCACTACCTCATACGACAAACGAACATTTTAAGTTTAAAAAAATACGATAAAACTTTGGAAAACATCTTTTCAAGAAGCTTTTTTTTTATTACCGACTAGGCAATCGTTGGGCCACGATCTCACCTGGTGGAAAGCGATGATGTGGTCGAAGATATAGCACGCTTGCCTATTAGATACCTATTCACTCTTGACTTGAACACACCTGGGTTATATTTTACAGGAAACACTGACGAGGGCAGAGCATTCCACTTCTTTGCAGTTTTTATAATTATGATGACGTGTCCGGCGGAGGCCGGAACTCCTCTCATTTGGTGCATCTCTAGTAACAAGCTTGGTTCCAACGATACCCGCTTTGAATCCAGGTCGATAATCAAAGATGTATAAACCAATGTACCCAGGCACCTCCATCCCCTTTCTCTGGGCGATATTGTAAGTGGATGAGGGTAGATGAATAAAGTGTCGGGGATCAAGAACGTTTGGGCGCAGTTATATTTCCGAGTCGTCTGTTAAGGAGGCAAAGTAGTGCAAGTGACAGGGTACAGGCGTTTTGTAAATGTTTAAGCGGAAGATTACAAACGATTGTTAGATGGTAACGAATAAAAATGACATCTTAAAATGAGCACATTTATCAGTCTCAAAAGGCTCGGTAATTTTGAATAATTTTCAAAAACCCGAAAATTTTAGAGAACTATTTTCTAGTTTTAAGAATTCAAATGGCAGATTAGAAATAAAATGCGTGGTCTGTTTGTTTGTATGACTTCTACGCCCAGTCAGCTAAACCGATTTACTTGTAACTAGCTGTGTCCGAGGCTTTGCCCGCGTGGTCATTTCATTTAAAAGTGGCCCATACGTGTTATTCAGCAAAAGTAGGTACCTGTATACTATCTATACAACAAAAAGTCTGTACAATGAAGATAATTAAAAGAAAAATGGTCTAGGGTACTTAAAATAAGCTACTGAACAAGAATAGAACATTGTTTTAAATCGTGTCTTTCTTTTTGTCTGTTTGTTTGTTTGTCTGTATGTTTGTTCGCGCATCACGTAAAAACTACTGGGCTGATTTCGATGCGGTCACTGTTGGATAGCTTAGGTTTTGACTTAAAAACTGGGATACTTGGTATCTCAATCCGATGGCTAAAAGCCGAGCAATCGATACAAATATTTTTGTCGGCTGAAGGAATGAAAATAAAAAAGATTAAAATAAACATAATCGATAATGTCGCTCTCTCTGCCGCTTGTACCGAGTACACGGCCTATCCGGCATAGGCTATGCCGCGCTGCGCCGCGCTAGCAGCAATATAACTAGGTGGGAACGAACACCGATTGCGGATAAGGCGGCAATCAGAGACACTAATTAGCGATACCTAGTGATGGATAGCTTGATATTTAGATTGGCTCCACGATCTATATATAGCTTATCAATACACATTTAAAATATCTCATCATCATCATCATCAGCAACAACAGCCAGTATTCGACCACAGCTGGACATAGGCCTCTCCCAAGGCACGCCACTAAGCCCTTCGGGTCTTCTCATCCAAAGACTGCCAGCTGCAATGCTCAGATCGTCGCTCAACCTAGCCGAAGGGCATACTACACAATTCGCGGTCTCCACTCTAGAATTCGTGTACTCTACACCAACAGGTTCTACAAAAACAGCCCATTGCCACTTCAACTTACTTATTTTCTGAGCACGGTTTAAAACGTAAACTCATACCAAGTTTAATTTTTCTGTAGTAAACTAACACGTGAAAGTGGATCTATTCTCTGATTGATTGTATCAAAACAAAAATGAGTCTGAACATCGTTTCAGCAATGTTCAATCTATCTACAAAGTTTGGTTTCGATCCAAATTGTGGTTTACGAATTAAAATTCTCGACCTTAAGATACAGCTATATTATTCAGAAACAAAGGAAAAACAGTTTTGGATGGTTTTTTTTCATTTGAATGTACACTCTCTGTTGGGTATGGTTGTGTGTAGCACATACAACATTTATTAAAATTGGTTCAGTAGGTATTATTTCTGTATATTAATATGAAGTCGATTTTTATTTAAAAATATTTTGGTGATCGGTTAAATTCAAGCCAATATAAAACAGTACTTAAGTACTGGTTCTCGACTACTCGTAGTTAAAATGTCTTTTGTGGCCTGTAGAACTAAGGGCTGGTTCTCGACTACTCGTATTTAAAATGTACTTTTTGGGCTATAGCACTAAGTGCTGGTTCTCGATTACTAGTAGTTAAAACATCCTTTTTTGGGCTATACTACTAAGGGCTGTTTCTCGACTACTCGTAGTTAAAATGTCCTTTTTTGGGCTAAGTGCTGGTTCTCTACTACTAGTAGTTAAAACATCCTTTTTTGGGCTATACTACTAAGGGCTGTTTCTCGACTACTCGTAGTTAAAATGTCCTTTTTTGGGCTAAGTGCTGGTTCTCTACTACTAGTAGTTAATACGTCCTTTTGGACTATAGTCCTAGGTGCTGGTTCTCGACTACTCGTAGTTAAAATATCCTTTTTTGGGCTATACTACTAAGGGCTGTTTCTCGACTACTCGTAGTTAAAATGACCTTTTTGGGGTATAGTACTAAGTGCTGGTTCTCGACTACTAGTAGTTAATACGTCCATTAGGGCTATAGTACTAAGGGCTGGTTCTCGACTACTCGTAGTTAAAATGTCCTTTTTGGGGTATAGTACTAGGGGCTGGTTCTCGACTACTCGTAGTTAAAATGTCCTTTTTGGGCTATGGTACTAAGTGCTAGCATTTGTGGTCCCATAATAATAAAGTGTTCCATATTAACGTGAAGTTCAGTTAAAGCGGTTGACATTTAACAGGGCACCGTAACCTTTCTAAAGTACCTAGTCCATATGTGGACGGAAATGTCACGATATTTTGGGAAGGGGGCCCATTATAAACTTGTTTAGTTTAAATAGGTAAACTTGAGTTAAGGCGGAGTTAAAACATAAAGATTACTGGTTTTATAGATTATACATAAACAAATGTCTCACGATTCCGTGCTGGAGGGCGTTAAGTCGAGGGACGTTAAGTCGTCGGTCCCAGCTGCTAACAATTAATTGACAGAAGTCGTTAAGCCACGTCAGAGGACCTTGGGCGGCCTGACAAACTGTAACATCAGAGGACGGCAATTCCTCATTCGAAATACACATATATATATATATGTTTAATTGCACTATCTGATGTCTGTCTTGGGACCCCATTTTTTACTACTTATATTGTTGAATAATCAAAAAATCTGACTGAATAAAAGTGACGGAATATCCACACCATACCCTCACATACACACATTATTAAAATTATCAGCCTGTATTTTTGTAGCTTAGTCAAGTAAAACAGAAAGAAAAACACTCTTTGCGTCATGAAAGTCCAACTTTTATAATATAAAAGAAAAACTAAATCCCTTTGAAATAGAAATCAAATATCACGAAAAGATCCAATTGCCAAAGAATTCCAATACAGGCTTCAATTTAGGCACAGTGCAGACGAAAGAAAACAAGTAACAAGTCCAAATAGAAGTAATAAATACATCACACCCGCACAGGGGCCGAGAAACTGTGCCAAAAATAATGAGACAACTTTCCCAATTATAATAGTTTGATGATACAGACAGCAGCGCGAAAAAGGCCTGGCTAAAGTTGGCCACGTACAGTTACTTGTTTTTGGGGAAAATGTAGTGGAGTTAAATTATTTTTTCATTCAAAAACAGTGTTATTTTTCGCCCTCTGGCAAGAAGATGTAAAATTTTAAAGTAAATTAATAGTGTGCCTCCATCGTAACATAACACCGCACTGAGGCTTTAGAATCTGTAGACAGTCTGTCTGCACTGAAGTTAGACGAAAGCTGAAAACTCAAACCGTAACCTAGCCCGAATAATCGGATATTAGCCCCGTTGGTATCTAGTGTTTTTCTGAGCTGTAGACCTGGCGCGCACAAACTTTTTTGCAAACAATCTAGCGGTGCACAGAAGCGACCTAGTTACCCTAATGTAAAACTAACATTAATAACCAAGGTTCTCCATCAATCCCTACCTAGTGGGCAAAGGGCTGATTCTACTGGTAGAAACCTAGGAGAAATTTACTGCATTTTGAGGAGCTATTCTGCTCATCACGCCGAAGATCCTCATCAAATCTTCACCAATTTTTTATGAGACCAATTTATAGTTACTACCTTTCAAATAATAAAAGAACCATCGAAATCTGATCTAATAAGGCGGAGATATTCAGCCCTCTTTTTTGCCCCTTTTTGGGGGAAGTAACCCCCCAATCAAAAATCCCCCGCGACTAAAATAACCTGTATACTAAATTTCGTCTAGATCGGTTGAGAAATGCGACCTGTAGAGGAGAACAGAGATCCGGACTGAAATCCGGAAGGACATGTACGAAAGCATTTTTGCCCAAGGTGAAACGGAGACGCTTCGCTCGGTCAATTAATCAATTGAACTTAGTTACAAAAACTTAACTAACTGGGCATAAGTTCTAGATTTCCCTTCGCCACTTTCGGAGTGTCTTAGTCCCATTCAAAATCAATCATTCATTCTAGGCAGTGCATATTATACTTAATACTAGGTGAAACAGTGATCAAACGATGGACTGTGACCAAATAAGAAACAAGGTTAGGAACTTCACATTAGGTAAGTACCTTTCAACTCTCATTAATACGTGTAATAGTAGATTGTATACAAGGGAGCAAACTAATATTTTGACGGCGAGGGCGCTATTTTAAATCCAGAGCGCAGTGAAGGATTCAAAAGTAGAATCTTGAACGTAGCGAGGGATTCAATATAAGTCGCCCGAGGAAAAATAATTTTGCGTCCGAGTCTATTTTTCATCCCCTTGTTGGATGAAAAATAGCTTGTTGTTGGGCTTGTTGATCCTTTACAACTCATATATTTATTTAAAAGGATATTAAATAGTCTAAAAATAAACAACTTGGAATAAACTAGGTATTGGGTATTTATAATGTTCACTTTGGAGATGTATTTTTGATACATCTCCTTCAGACAATCTCTTCAGATATTGTGTTATAAATGTTGTGTAGATCTTGATTTGAATGTCATTATTGGTACTGACCTACAAAGTGTGAAGGTTGCATATTACATTTGGGTAAATCTTGAATAAAGGTACAGTTTCCGAAAAAGACTCATTTTGCATTTTCCCACTCGATAAAATTGTTATACTTAAGGTTTCAAATATTTTTACCGGGATTTTGTTGGTAACAGATTCTGTATCACATTTATTGCGTATTTTCTTATATTTTTAGGTGTAAGTAATAAAATACTTTCGCTACTTTTAACTTGATGAACTCTTATTCGTGAAATTATTTACTTTTTGCAATGTCAATATTCCTTGTCTCCGTGACGATGATATCGTAATTCGCGCGCTTTTCATTTTTTCCTGCACATTCCATAGACAACAGCACGGATCAGTGGTACATTCCATGTTTTTTTTTTAAATACAGACAGCGCTCCACACGACCCATTGCAAATTCAATTACTGAACTCTGAAAGTCTCGAACAGAAAAGACCTATTTAGCTTCCACTTTTCGAGGAACCAATCAGCGTTTTTCGAATAGATGGGATGAAAAGAATAGGATCTATCTTAACAAACCAAATGAGCCCAAAATCGACGGGTTTACTAATAGGTAATAGGTATGGTGTATGTCACCCATTTTGACACATGTCAAATTAATGTATAATATGGCACCCACGAAACAGGCCCTCGAGCCTAGTGTGGGATGTTATCGGGAGTTTGTATTAGGTTATTTTTGCCACCACAATGTGTTTTTTTTTTATATATATTTTTTATGTATTTGTATGTAGTACCTTTTTTTTATTTATTACGGACTTCGCAATCGTTTGACCACGATCTCATCTGATGGAAAGCGATGATGTGGTCGAAGGTGTAGCACGCTTGCACCTACTTTCCATTGTGAAATAAATAATTTAGTATTTTTTGTATTTTGTAATAATATAGCGTTTTAATATAAAGGCGGCTCATTAGATATGTATTAAATGTTTTCGTTGCAATCTGAAAAAAACATTAATTATTCGTCCCATACAATTTATTTCTCGTTAAATAAATACATATATTATTTATAAAGTAATCCGCTTCGAAATCAAATTTTACCAGTTCTATATTATGTTTTGGCAGGCGTGACCTTACTAACGTAACGTTATGTTCATCTCGTTGTTATGTTATATTTCTAAATAAATGCAGCATAAAATGACACATAAAATATGGTCAACGATGTTGATGATACTTTAACAAACGGCGGCAATTTTAAATGCAATTACATTTAATCCAAAGTGACTAGATGTCATACTATTATAATCAAATTTAAGTGTCGTATCACATATTATTTCTCTAGAGACCAGAATCTAGATTAGTATTAATGACTTCAGATCTATTTCTCACCAAGAAAACTCCCAAACGTGCGATAAAACACTTTTCACAACGTAACACCCCAGTAAAGAGCTTTCCCGCGTTAGTTAAAAACAAAATTAATTTAAATATGGCCGACGCGTGGGATTTAACCGCCACAATTTGTATTTCGAACGCAAATTGAATTTAGAACTAGTGAGAGACACGACAGATAATTTAATTTTCTGTGCCAATTTGTTTCTATGTTGACAGTATTGTCGATGCAACAAGGTTGAAATTGGTACATTTTTTATTTAACGGATGGAAAAGGAATTACGCAACCGTCTAATTGTTAAGAAAAACACATGGGGTCCGCTCTGAGGGCTTCTAATACAATTAATATTAATTTGTACACCCAAAAGGGAAGTTTATTCAGAGATTAAATTAAAGCAAAAGGTAACAAGTCCTCTGTTTATTTCTACCTCTAAATCAAAAGGTAGACGAAAAAGAAAACGGGCATTAAATATTGCAAAGAAACGCCTACACCTTTCCTTCCATTTAGCGATATTTAGCGAGACAAAAGCTCGCAAAATACAGAGAAAAAAAGTGAAACCGTCCTGACATTCGCGGAGAAATAATTAACAAAACATACAGAAATGAACCGAGAAGAAAGTGCGCCGCCGGAATCTAATTATTTTCACCGCCATGACAGCGAGATTCCCGCGCTTTTGGCGCGTCCAAAATGGCGGCCGAATGGAGGCCGAGATGTCAACAGTATGGCGGTGTTATGAGGACACGACTGCCGACAGCCTCTAAGCCTTCGAGATGCTTCGAGCCTCTCTTATTTATACTAAAAAGCGAGAAATAATTATAGAGGTTCGCCAGGAAATTATTTCTCATTTTTAAAACTGGAATATTGTTTAATTTCCAGCTTCGTTGGCTACGTTTTCAATTACAAATTCTAATGTCTGCTCAGCGATGGAAGATTTTTGTGTACATTTCTTTGTTTTTTTTTAAATTGTTTAAGATATTATCTGACATAGACAAGGTGAAATAAGTGTAAAAGTGTTATATTTTAGAAAAAAACACATTTCACTGAGTGATAAGTAGATGACATTGACGACAGAAGAAATTGACAATAATATAATATATTCGGGACAATTCACACCAATTACCTAGCCCCAAACTAGGATACCCTTTACTATGGGCACTGTTGTATGTTTGTTTGTCGTATGAGATAGTGCTAGCCTCTGGTGTCAGAGTTTATCAGGCTGCCCGAGGGCCTCTGACATGGCTTAACGACTGCTATTAATCAATAACAGCCGGGACTGGCCCATATTTTCCACCGTGCGTCGGGCACGGTGAAAATATGGGCCAGTTTCAGTACAAAAATCTGTTTTTTTTTTTTGTATTTTTGTGCTACAGCATTAATATTTTTTATTTGTTTAGTTTAATATATGAAGATTTAAAAAAGTTCTAATTATGTTAGTTTATTACACGAAAGTAGAATAAAAAAATAGTATTCTTATAATGTTTTATCTCATATCTTTGGAAGCCTCAACAAACCGCAGCAATATATATGTTAATGGTGAATACCTACACTATAATAAAACATAAAATATAAACCTTCGGGAAGCTTCGGTAAAAGTGAAAAGCTGCGGTGAATTTTAAAGAGGACACTATTTTTTATTAATTCATAAACATTTTTTTGTGTAAACATTTCACGACGTCTAGTCTGAGTAGATAGTATTAATTGATTCTAAATCTACGTAAGATGAGCTTTTTAGAAATGTATAACAGCATATGGCTTATCAATCAAAGTAAATGAGAATTACGAATGCAAGATACGAAATTGCACGGTAAAACGGGCGACTATATGGAAGTCCATATTGTACCCCCTGTATATATTTTAAAATAAATATTCTATTAAAAATACCAACTCTATTTCTAAGTAGGACATCTAATGTATAAAAAAATAATAGTGCATCTGATTTTAGATATTGTTAAAAAAACATTTTTGATATGCCTTTGTTCTATATATTTTTATTGCCTTTGTTTATCGCTTTGACACCTGTCACTTTGATATCGATGTGACAATTCCGAAACAAAATAAACAACCTAGTTTTTTTTCGTTATTTTTTTCCTAATTCGTGATGAAAAGGTACTCGTACCTATCCAATGACCTTTTCTGTATCCCTGACAACGTGTGTGCAAAATTTCTTAATGATCAGTTGAGTAGATAAGGCGTGAAAGGGTGACAAACAAACAAACTCACTTTCGTAATTATAATATTAGTACGAGTAGGATAGGATGTGATCCACTGTGCGACGGCTTAACGTGCCCTCCGCAGCACGGAGCGATGTAAAACCGCACACAACTTAGAAAAGTAATTGGTGCGGAGCCTAGGATCGAACCTGGGCACTAGATAACATATAAACATACTTAGATACGAATATTACATCCAAGACTCGAAAACAATAATTTCTGCTCATCACACAAATGATTGCACCTTGCGGATTCGAACCCACGACCGTTTGATTTCGTAGTAGGGTCTCTAGCCACTAGACTAACCGGTAGACCAACAATGTGGATAATGAAAGGTACGAGAAAACTAAAAAATAAATAACACAAATGCCTACTTTTGAAATTTGCGGGTTGATAAATCTTTAACTAAATTCACTGATAAAAATGTTTCCCACAAAATATTAACAGTAATTTATCGCTGAATAGAAGTAGGTAAATAAATACAGATTGCTCCGAGTCCGCAGAGTCATTGAATGCGTCGCCTAGTGCATTAATATGTATGAAGTCCCGGTACCGATTGTATAACGTGCCAACTTTATAAAACCGATGACTTTATGGCTCGATAATGGAAAGAGCTTACATTTTTAATCGGGTGTGATTTACCCATTCGCGTTACATTCAAAAATCGAACGAGTTTATTTGAAAAAATAACTATAGTTAGTGTCAGTGGGTAGTCTGTAGAACTATTGTGAAAAACGGCGGCGGCAGAATATTTGACCGTAACAATAAATAGTTAAGAAAAGTTATCAGTAAAAAGTTCGAGCAACACCCAAATTCACCTAATGTGCAGTAGTTCTGAAGACCTAGCATAATATATTATGGAGTTAACATGTCGCCTAGTTGACGAATTTGCAGATATGTCATCATAAGTCTGCTGAAAAGCAAATAGGATCTTGAGCTATAGAGCGGTGGTGGCCGAGCGGTACGGTGTGAATAACTAACGCCGCCGGTTTTGATACTATGACTTTGAATAAGTTGTTTCTGTGGATTGTTATCGCTCCGTACTTTGGAGGGCACATCATTCTCTCGCTAACTATTGGTACCAGTCGTTGCCACTTTAGAGGCTTTAGGTTGATTGTCAAATTCTGACAACGGAGGTGACCCAAATGTAGCATACAGCGTCGACCTTTGACTGCGACTAACGTTTCGAATACTGCCACTATCAAGTGAGTGATAATGAATGATGTTCCTGTGGCCTAGATATGACGAATGAATTTAAGTCCCAGACATGAGAAAAAGCTTGACATATGTTAGGCCATTCGTCATTCTGGGACCTACATTAATTTTAACATTCTAAATTACGGTTTCATTTGTCTCTCTTTAAGTTGTATATTAATAGGATTAAAAAGGATCGAGGAGTGAAAAAAGCTTGAAAGGAGTGAAAGGAGTGAAAAACACATGATCGGACGGTTGGAGGACCTACTTGTAACTTCTGATGGGAAGACTGTGCAGAAGGATCCGCCAATCCTCAACTTGGGGAAGTTGAGGATTGGCGGGAGATCAAGCAGACTAGTTTAAATAACGAGGTTTTACGGATGCCAAGATCTACTTTCACAATACACCGATCTATCTACTTTCAGTTCTCTCCGCCAGCGGAACAAGTAACAGTATCTTTAAGGTGGACTTTCTTCAACTTTGGTCAGAACACTCCAAGCTAAAAAGTAAGTCTGAATGAATTCCATACCGCCGCCATATAATGGTTCCGCGCCGTGGCGCAACACTCTTGGATACGCAACATTATATCCGTTTTGATAAAGCTCGGGTTTAAGCGAGTGATAAGTTTTTGTGCCTCGTCGAGAGGCTATCGAAATTAGTAGGCGTAAGAACTTTAACAGATGGTTTCTGCCACCTGCATGGAGAGCATGTCTTTGTGGAACATATGATATTGTGAAGGATGTGACTGGTGGAGATGTAGTGAGTTCTGTGTGTTTGAGTGTTCCTCGAGATTACTCGAGCGATGAAGAAGATTCACTCAAGGACGCGACGACGCAGCAGATAACCGCTCGCAGCACACTAAATGCTGTCATCGCACGCGCTGAAAACTATACGTGAGTAACTCCCGTATTTGTCTTTTAGAATGTATAGACAACAACATTAGTTTTCATAATAGAATTCCATACCTTTCGCCTATTTTTTTCCCCCGATTGATGCTCGAAGGGCTTTCTTTAATACTACCCAATGCTGATATTACTTCTGTAGCACGAAGCTTTGAGTCATAATCGGTGCAGTAAAGCGAAGCTAGGCAATTCCATATGTGACCGACTCTACATTTGTCAAAAATTGAGTGCTCTTTCGCCTTATATTACTAAGTTTACAGATTATTTTTATGCATGGTTTTATAGTAAAAGTTCCAATTTTTGCTTAACAGTGAAGTGTACACAGAAAAACCGATTATATACGCTTATAATTGTAAACGTGGCTGACTCGCACGCAAAAGGAATTCATGTTAGAGGGTTTTTAAACATTGAAATTCTTCTTTTCTGTTGGTAAGTTACATTTTTAAATTATATCTGAAATTGAAGTACTTGAAACTAAGTATCCGTAAATGAAAAAATAAAAGACATACATACATTATTTAAATATTTATTAGAAAAATAATTCGTGACCGACACTACGGGTCAAAACGTGAGCCACACTACCGTCACTTTGAGTTGCAAAAAAACTGTATTTTTCACTTAAATTATAAAAACTTACATTGCAGGGTTTTTTGATAAGAACATTTAAATAATTTACATGTATAAAAATCAATTTCAGTAATATAAAATACCATTTTGCGACTAAATTTTCAAAGTAAACTAAAAATTTCAAAAAATGCAGTGTGTACAGATTTAAAATGAAATAATTAAACTTTATTATACACAAAAACAATTAATTTCATAAAAACCATAAATATTTTTACAATAAAAAACGATATTATTTTGTTGATTTTTGATATAACCAAATGGATTTTAGTTTCCCTTTATTTCGTTTTTTCTGCTGTTATATTTTGTCAACTACTAAAAAGACCAAAAACACAAACAGCTTAATTTAAAAAAAACAGGCCTCAGAGGCCTTAGCTGGCTCTATGTATTGCGTGACCGACTAAAACGGAAAAAAAAATACGGAATACGGGAATAAAAATTTAATATCATATCAGGAAAATTAAATTTTGCCATGTTATGAATAACTCATTCTAAAGTTTCAGAGAAAGACACAACGGCTCGACTTTGCAGTTCATCACTGAATCAAAAAGTCTTAATTTGAATTTCGAACTGATTATGGGTAAAAATGTACATTAACTATTATTATACATATCAAATTGTTACAATAATTCGAAATGCTTTTCATTAAAATGAGTTTCAAACTCAACCATAAAACACGTTACTGTCACGACGTCATTTCGAAACTATAATATATATAATATAAACTATAGTATTAACACAGAATAAATAATAGGTATTACTTTGGAATCATAAACGAGTATGTTATTGCCAGTTTATTTATTTAATCAATTTTATTTCCAAAATAACTACTTAATTATTTTTGGCACTTGTAGACTTGTGGTTTACATGGAATTGCCCAGTTCGTACGATAGTGTCGTCTGCTATTGGTCACTGCCGCTTTAATCCAGCTATTGTCAATTCTGTGTGCCGGTGAGGAGTCCCTGTGACCTAGATATGATGAATGGTCTAACATTCTACTTTCCCTGTGAAAACGGAGCTGGTTGAATGATGCGACATTTTTAATTTTGCTTTACAGATTCGCATGTTAGTTTGTCAGCAGCGTGATAGTGCCACATAAACAACTAGTCATTTCTCTTTTTCTTTATTTAAATTTCGTGCCGAGACGATAATGTCGTCACCTGATAGTAAGCGCCACGGTGCCAACCAGAACTATAGTTATAAATCATGCGCATCACTGCACTGCGCTCGTTGAGACATTGGTTTGTCACGAGGCGGTCCCAGGCCTTGGGCTTGCTCCACCAGCCCCGGGACCAAGCCTCAGTGGACAATATAAAAGGGTCAGGAACAATTGGAAGCACAGGAACAGGAGGAGATGACCATAAACAGCGGCTTCAAACAAAACAAACACTAACGACGGAATTATTATATGTATTTACAAGTCTTCAGTTATTATAAACTTATTTATGTATTTTATAATATATTATTTTGTGCAATTCAGTTTTGCTAAAATCAATCGGAATGACAGGTTATTTTAGCATGCATCGTAGAACCCACACGAATGGACCGTTTTTTATGTTTCAAAGGTGATGTGAACGAGATGGTACTGAGCTATATAGGGGGGGAGTTGAGAAAAGGAGGGTGAGAATCATAGCTTCCAAACGAATGGACCGATTTAGCTGAGGTTTTTTATGTTTGGAATCTGAGGTTTTTTATGTTTGGAATCTGAGGTAAACGAGATGGGTCTTAGCTACAATTTACAAAAGGGGGATGAAGATCGTAGCTCCGATTTTATTTATTTTATTTTACGATTTTACCAATTTTGATGCGGTGTTTTATGTTTGAAAGCTGATGTGATCGAGAAGCTTCTTATCTATAATGGGAATCCCTACCCGGAAGGGGGGTCATATAAATTAATTTGTGCTTGTTAAGTAATTTCACTAGAAACACTGCTCTTCAAACTGGAACACAAATGTTTGCACTGTTCTGCGGCGGCTGCATATCTGGCAAAGGTGTGGTATTTTCCCAGGAACTTTATAGCTGGGACTAACTTTGTCTATTTACTTCATGTACTCTCTCCAAACATACATGTCTAGATGAGATTGCTACGAGCGATACGATTTTGTGACTCTAGGTAATAGTTAAGTTTATCTAGGTACTATGTATGTGTTAGTTCTGTTTTTTTTTTTTTTTTTTTTTCTACTCGTATTTTTTGCTCAATAGCTACTCTGGATATCTTGCTGTTCAAAGAATTTCTTTATTTTGTAAGATTTAGATTAGCCTTCATTCAAAACACACTTCTTTTAATATCAAAATAATTTCTATTATCGTGATAAGTCGTCTTTAACAAGTCCCAGAGAGTAAAGTTAAATTCAAAAGAGAACAAAATAAAATGTTAAAACGTGATAATGATATATCTTAAATTTTTATAACACAGCAGTTTTACCCGTGGCTTTGCGTGGCGTGTTTTCTACAATATTGGAGCATAACAATGAGACAACTAAAAAAAACATAAAAATATTTTAGCTATTATGGAAGCCCACAATATTCTCAAAACCAAAATAACGATTATACAATATAAAAAAAAAAAACTTCACTACAACAGCAACAACAGAAACGGGATGTTTACGAGTGTTAGAGACCATGCCAGTTAGATAACTTCTAGATAATATTTCCATGATGAAAAGTATCCTTTGTAATGGATCTCCGTTTCCTTGCTAAAGCTGTGTTTTTGCATATTCAGGATGTAAACAAAACTTAACCTTCTTGACTGAAGAATATGACGCTCTAATGAATCCAAATATTGACCTTCACATACAAACTCATTATTCGCCGTTCCACTCGTATTTATTATATTAGCAGGATATAACATTTACTTTTACAACATACCTACATATATTATAATTGTATCTATAGCACTCCAAACCAAAAACTCTCCAGCCACCATCTCCCATAAATCAATCAAAGTTGTAACGGAGCAAAACCTGCCATGTCCCCCGTGCTTAATTAACACTCGGTGTAAATGCATTGCTGCAAATGTGCCATTAGTGGACTCCCCTTGATTGTTCCCTTGCTTTTATTTTTTCTTTTGAACGCTGTTAATGTGGTAACGATTTTGGGTAAGCGTTTGAGCGGCATATCGTGCCTCATGCAACTTAATGACTAGGCTAAGCGGGCAGATTTAGAGACTGTATCCAGTAGTGTTTATACATAATATAATAAGTACCTGACCTACCGAATTTGCCCGCTAAGCCACAAAAATTAGACATCTAAAACCTCTCAAACGAGTTATCAAAAATGCCATTGGCTAACTTTTTTTTATGTTAGTTATGTCACGCTGACGTAGGGCCATATTATTTTTATATCATAGAGTCATAAGGATTTACAAAAGCCTCCGTAAATGTGCATACAAATGAGATTAAATATTGGCGTTCCACAAGTACTTCACCTGGGCCCTTTTCTCATCAACCTACAAAATGTCTTCTAAACTAATTTATAACCATCAAATAACAAATAACACTCAAAACAACACCAAAATACCACCTTCCCATGACTCACACCAACCCCCACACCTTCACGAGCAAGAGCGTGTCCAAAGATTTAGGGGGGCGCTATCAAAGGCCCCCCTAAAATCTACAAGCGCTCCCCCTATAATTAGTAGAGTATAAATGCATTTGAGGACTAATGGACGCTTTATACCACCCTCTCGAGTGACCGGGGTTGCATTAACTACCCCCGCTTGAATTGATGGTTTATCATTCAATGGGTAAGTGAATTGAGTACCTGTAATGGAGAAAGGAAATCTTGGTTTATGGAATTTAATGTAAAGGATGGAAGAGGGTTGATAAGGTATGTAAACATAAGGCTGCTGATTAAGAACGATGGTAGCCTAACGGTGCAATAGTACAACTTAGAATCCAACGATACCGGGTACGTTCCTATGCTCCACACCAATGACTTGTCTAAGTTAAGTGCGGATTTCCATCGCTCCGTTCTTTGGAGGGCATGTTATGCTGTCGGTGCCAGCTGTCATTGATTAATAGTAGTCGTTAAGCCATTTCAGAGGCCTTCGGGCGGCCAGACAAATCTGAAACCAGAGGCCAATAGCAATACTACCTCATACGTAAAAAAAAAACAAACAGGGAGATTTATACCATCGTAATGTTTTTATGATTTAAGCATTAAAGCTTGCTTAGCGATAACGTATCTAATAAATAATCCGTGATTCAAATACCATTAGAAAATTACTAGATATATATTTTCATTCCTAAATAGTAGCTTCTGAATATTTCAACAGATATCGCTTATAAGTCGAACGATTCTGAATATTTAATGCTCGTGTAACTATTTATAAGATATCTGATGGCAAGTATTGAATCACCACAAGCAGTAACTAAAACGTATTGAAAAAAAAAAAAATTTTTCGATAAAACGTATACTAATTTTAAGATAGCTCAGCAAGCTATGGAACGGGCTATGCTTTCTTTTTCTATGGTTTCTTTACGGGATCGCATCCGAAACGAGGTGTTCCGGCAGAGAACAGAAGTCACCGACATAGCTCAAGGAATTAGCAAACTAAAGTGGCAATGGATCAGTCACTAAGTCGAAGAACCGATAACCGGTGGTGTAGACGAGTTCTCGAATGGAGGCCATGTGTAGGCAAACGTAGTGTAGGACGCCCTGCGGCCAAATCGAGCGACGATTTACGCAAAATAGCTGGCAGCAGTTACATGAGAAGAGCCGAAGATCGGGCTCAGTGGCGCGCATTAGGAGAGGCCTGTGTCCAGCAGTGGACTAATGTTGATTTTGATGATACTAATATTGCAGTAAAGTAAGCTTTGTTACCCTTAAGTCACATACGATTTATAATAAGGTCCAATATAAAGCACAAACGCGAAAGTTGGGCAATTAAACCCTTACTAACTTTGGCAATAATTTGTCAAAATTTGCAAAATTAAATTTATGTTCAGGTCCCTTGTGTGACACACTTGCATATATTACCAGAGCGATGATAGCTTAGCGGTTCAATAGTGTAACTTAGAATCCAACGATACCGGGTTAGGTCCTAGGTTCCGCACCAAAGACTTTATACTAAGCAATGTGCGGTTTTTCATCGTTCCGTCAGTGGTACTGACAGTTTCATGGTTAATGATATAGCAATTACTTCTCGCTATTCGATTATAATCATTCCCTTATTTATTGATTAGTATAGGAATATAATATCATAATCATCGACATTATTGAAATAAAAATGTATCATTATTTAATATTATTATTAATGATTTCATAATCATTGGCATCATCATCATGTCAAATGCCCATGTCGCACCCATGCCGGTCTATGTTGGGAACGATATTATCGAAGTTGTTGATCCAACTTCGACAAAGAAGTCAACCGACGAATCCAACTCGGATGGGCAGCGTTCGGCAAATTACGCCACATCTTCTCGTCACAGATACCGCAGTGCCTCAAGACGAAAGTTTATAATCAGTGCGAGTTGCCAGTGATGACATACGGCACTGAGACGTGGTCGCTAACTATTGGTCTCATACATAAGCTCAAAGTCACGCAGCGTTCAATGGAGAGAGCTATGTTTGGAGTTTCACTACGTGATAAGATCCGTAATGAGGAAATCCGTAGAAGAACCATAGTTATCGACATAGCTCTCAGAATTTACAAGTTGAAGTGGCAATGGGCAGGCTATATAGTTCGCAGAGCAGACAACCACCGGGGCATAAAGTTTCTGGAATGGCGACCACGAACAAGCGAAGTGTAGGGAGACCCCCACACGATGGACGGACGACATTGTAGCCATCGCAGGGAGTTGGTGGATGGAGGCGGCACAAGACCGTTCGTCGTGGCGCTCTTTGGGGAAGGTCTATGTTCAGCAGTGGACTGCTAAAGGCTGAAATGATGATGATGAATCATTGACACTATTGAAATAAAAAATGTATCATGAATGTAATATTAGATTTAACGCAACTTCACCATTCTTCAGCACATTGTGGTCATTAAATCACTCTCGAAGTGTCAAGTGTATTTTGTTATGCAACTATATTCTATAATCAGCCCCACCATCGTTTTCCAACTACGAGGAAGTTAAATAGCTACATGATCGTGAAAATAAACGAACACTGATCGCATCAACATTAACTTATATTGTAGTGGTAGGAGGCCTCTTATACAAAGTCCTCCTGGGGTAGTCCCAGACCTTTGTCGGATATTCAACCGCCAAGCAGTAGTGTGTAAACATTTCTGTTTCTGTTTGAAGGGCAATGTTTCCAGCGAAATTACTGGGCAATGAGACTTAAAAACCAATGTGAGAGCGCGGTGCAGTGACGTGCAAGATTTTGCAAATGTTCTGGGTGGCACAGCAACTGCTATGGGCAGGCGTGACGCTTACCATCAAGCGACCTGCTCGACTCGTCATTCAAACATAGATACTATAAAAAATATATGCTTTTTTCCATTGAACTAAGTTCGAAACAATAGTAGCACAAGTGAAACAATGGACGGACCAATCACTAAAGGCAATCTCTTCTAGGCAACCTTTGAATGGACACACCATAACACTTTACGTAACTTACATTTCTCGAGGACATATTATGTGAATTTTGACGTCAGAATAGATCTACATATAAAACAAAACCCAAGCCCAACCCAAACATATACTCCGACTTTGAACACAAAGCCCTAATTATCACATCAAAGACCAGCTCTAAATTTGACATTTCCTACATTCACCTCTTCCGCATTTACATAACCAATTAAACTATTCCAATTGGCCTTCAGAAGTAAAGGACCAAAGGTTTGGACCAAGGGCTTGGGCCAAGGTCACCAACGGGTCATTCTATATACCGATAGGCCTAAACCTAAATAAACCAGGATACGTAATTAAATTAAGTGCGAAGGGCAATCAGAGATTTGCACGAGTGTACATAATTTGTTTTGAAGGTAAATCCACTTTTGGGTACTTCGATGGAGTATTTGGAAACTTTCCAAATAATAATTACTATGTACTACTAGTCGACCTAGTAGTGACTAGCCTAGTGATTGATTGTGAGCTATTCTAGGAAGTAGATCAATTACTTCGGAACTACGTATATGTATTTTGTTTGTGTTTCCGGGCAAACCTTCAGTAATAAAAGTGTTTGTCTATGAGAGTTTACTGTTTGTGTCTGTGCCCTACTAAATAATTTTGTAATAATTATCCACCTATCAAACCCTGTCTCAAAAGAGGGGTGTAATATGTTTGAAGTCTTTGTCTGTCTGTATTTTGTGTCTTTGTGCCTCTTGATCCGTTGATCTCATGTGGATACAGAGACCAACATAGTAACTGTCAAATCTGGTCCGTAACCCAAAGGTGATAAGATATTGTTTCGCTAAGCACGCGACACTGCTATAACCAAAAAGTTATATCTCAGTACCCAGAAGGTTGATTGCAAAAAGTAACAAAGAATAATGCCTCAAGATTTCAGAAGTCAACAGAAACAATATTATAAACTTTGTTACACAAATGTATGTAACGAATCTCGCACAATGTAACTAGTGTGACCACACAACTTGAAGTGAACAAACAGCAGCGAACTCGCAGACAGTCGCGTCTCATCAACGGTTGGGACTCACAAACAGCATCAAAAAGAATATGCCTAAAGGTTACAGAAGTCACCCGTTCTATAAATATGTCTTTGTTACACACATGTATGGCTACGAAGTCTCGCACAATGTAACTAGTGTAACCACACAACTGGATGTAACGAGGCATAATCTAGAAACTAACATGTGGCGAGCTCGCGATCTGTCACTCCTCTGATTAATGAATGGGCACCCTCTCCCTTACTACAGTATAGAGATGGGACAGTATGGAATCTTTGGATATAGGTTTGTATGCGCAAGGTTGAATATATATAAAGTGATGGAACCAACGCCTTTACGTACTTAGCGTACTTATTTATTTAACACACTGTGTGTGATGAACGAGAAAACTTGACTATGCTCGCCTAATGTTGCCCAGACTGCTTAAATGGCTTCGCTGAAAAGATATTCATATGAATTGGGGAAATACTGATCAAGGAATGAACTACATATAAGATAATAAGTGATTATGTATTACACGATTTCTCAGATAAGTAAGATTATTATTATATTATATGTGATGTTTTTGTATAATAAGTTACAAATGCTTCACGAACATGTTGTAAAATTTATGGTACTTTCAGTTTTTGGACAAAAATTAATAATCATTATTTTTCTTTGGCCAGCACTTTCATTTCAGGACCAAAGTATGAAAAATGAATGATCCCTTTTACTTTCTTTTAATAAAGTACTCGTACCATTATTCGGACGACCGATTGGCCTAGTGACTAGAGACCCTAGGTACGAAATCAAACGGTCGCGGGTCCGAATCCTACAAGGTGCAATCATTTGTGTAATGAGCAGAAATATTTGTTTCCGAGTCATGGATGTAATATTGGTATCTATGTATATTTATCCGTTATCTAGTGCCTATAGTACAAGATATCCTAGTTTGGGGCTAGGTAATTATTGGTGTGTAATTGTCTCGAATATATTTAATATTTAGCTATTGTATTATACTCAGCGGTCAGAGAACGGTCAGTCAGTAATTTTGTACCAACATCCCGTACTGACATATGTCTTTACTTCCCCCTTGCCCCATAGAGGGCGCGACCCCCTCCTTATCAGATTGTAACGAGCACAAACTCCCGTTTTGACGTCGGTTTTCAAATTCCCTTAATAACAACCCGGAACCGGTCTGACACCCTAGTCAAAGGGCGGAATGTGATGTAAATTCGTTATTTGTTTTATCCTTAATTCTCTTTTAATTTTGATTTTTGTGTTATGATGCTTCTTTTATTTTTTGCTGCTTAGCAATGAGCACAAATCCTGCTCAGTGCCTACAAAAATATAATTCATGTAATGATGTGCTGTGAACTCTATAAATAAATTTGGTATTTTAAAAGCTTTTATTTAACTTGCAATTGCAATGTGTGTATGTTTGTTTAGGTCAAATCTTGCGAGTTGAGTTAGAACCACTTCCTCTTATCCTACGTAGTTTTTAATTTTTACATGTTTGTTACATCTTTTATCTACAGGATTACCTGTAGATAAAAGAACTCTTCAACGGTCAACAGCAGACACGAAATTTTGTATACGCATTTTATTATGATAACCGGTACTAAGTTTTACCATGACATGGCTACTGCATAAAAGATTATTTTTTTACTTTTATTTAACTTACAATTAATGTTATGTTAATATATTGTTATGTAATGTTTGTTTAGGTCAAATCTTGCAAGCTGAATTAGAGGAAGTGTCCTCTTATCCTTCAGAGTTGAATTTTTACATGTTGGTTCACCATGTTGGTTGTAGGACTACCTCTAGATAAAGGAACTTTTCAACGGTCAACAGCACAGACACGAATCTTTGTGTACGAATTTTATTATGATAGCCGGTTCTAAGTTTTACCATGACATGGCTGCTGCATAACAGCTAGCAGCAGTTTTAAAGCTTTTAATTAACTTACTATGTATGCATGAATGTATGTATGTTTGTTTGTTTAAGTCAAATCTTGCAAGCTTAATTAGAACCACTTCCTCTTATCCTATGGAGTTTTTATTTTTACATGTTGGTTCAGTTCCGATGACAATGCATTTTTATGGTAAGCATGACCTGAATCGACATTCAGGGTTAGCTCCAGATAAAATAACTCTTCAGCAGTTACCAGCACAGACACGAAATTTTGTGTACGCATTTTATTATGATAGCCGGTTTTAAGTTTTACCATGATATGGTTGCTGCACTCAGGGTTGGAGCCTGTGCTTACTAGGAAACTCTTCAATGAATAAAAATAGTGTAATTAGAGTGGAGGTAGCCAGCTAAATATTTTAGAACAATACAAAATGTAGGTACTGTTGATACGAAGAAGACGGTATATTTTTACTGTCATCGTGACCTTTTTTATGATAAGAAAATAAGGAAAGTTTTCTTCACCAAGTTACTTCTATTATATTTGTGGTTATAGTAGACGTTACATATATACTTATACAAACTTTCTATATATACTTTTTTACGGGACTTTTCACACCAATTACCCATACGCAAACTAGGATACCCTGTACTATGGACACTAGACAACGGATAAACATACATAGATACAAATATTACATACATGACTCGGACACAAACATTTCATCTCATCGCACAAATTAATGCACCTTTCAGGATTCGAATCTGCTACCACTAGGCCAACCGGTCGTCCAATGCGATATAATGTATTAATGCGATAGTAACTCTGTCTCTCGGTCTGTTTGTTACAACAACACGGCTGAACCGATCTTGATGAAAGACGAGGAAATAAACTCATCCCATTTAATTTTATTTGCAACTTTTTTCACGAAAGTCTATGCGTGCAAAGCCGCGGGGCGCAGCTAGTATTCATTTCACTAGCCACTAGACCAACAGGTCGTCGCTGCTTCTTTTCTTACGCACTATTCTACTCAATAAAACATGGAAGGAATATTGTTAAAGTTCCTAACTGAACTTCGCCATTAGAATCTCTGGGTACACCTCCACCACAACCGAATTAATCACCCGTAGAGTCCCAGTGCTGCCACCCTAAACCGTATTCAGTTAGCTATTGTTCCAATCAGTGTTGCCACCGCCGAAAATTGCCACTGATTTATGTGTCTGCGCAGTTTAACCGGTTAAAGCCACTATAGGATTATTAGTATTAGAACTTTTTCAGTGTTGAACAGTTTTACTAAATGAAATGTTATCGGTTATTGAATTCTGAGAATCGGAACTTCGCTCTGATTACTTAAATCATATTTTTTCCGTAAAAGTTAGAACGCAATAATTTCACAGGCAGTGAAGAGCTTATATTTATTTAGTTGTAATTTTTCTCATAAGCTGATTAATTCAGATCAAAATAGTTGGACGGAGTATATAAGTTTTTCTGTATAATTTATCAAATTGTTCATTTTGTTCCATATGATTTAATAAAGGGTAATAATTTAAACAGTAATTACGTATCTCAGTCTGTTTGTTACCTTTTCACGACTAAACATGATAAAATCATGATAAAATTTGACAAGGAAATAGACAGCATCGTGAGGAAGGTTTTTTTTAATAACTATTGCCCCGGATTAACGTTTATAATCTGAATTCTAGTGACATGGTCTTAGTGACCATGCCAGTTTAAAACAATATAATTTGTCGTTTTAGACAAAATATGAATGTTAGGCAATATGGAGCTCGGCTTAATGGACCACACCTTCACGTCCCGCATGTGCTGTGAGACCCATTTAAGGGAATTCAGGAAAAGGGCAGCAGCATTACGCTGGGTATTATCATCAACTACTGCGATCACCAAGCCGCCTGCCAAACGTGGCAATTATAGCAAAACCACCCCTTTTATGGGGAGGCCTGAGTTCAGGTGTGTGTGCGTGTTAGAGCTGGGCTGATGATAATTAACGTTAGAAGCTGACGATCTCTATGCTGTTCCATATCTCTATATATCTCTTATGATATGCTGCGGAGGGTTATGTTTTTGGGTTGTAAGTGTGGGTATGTTAGTATGTATGTTTGTAATGTTCCTTTGGGGCGTCCTACAGCCTAAACGGCATGATGGATTCCGTATTAGGTATTATTGGATTGGTCTTAATCACGAGTGTGCCATAAGATATAATCATGAAGTGTCAAGACAATATAGCATATTTTGTATTTCCGACGTAACGAAAAATGATCTAGACCTATCAAATGAGGTATCAAAATTAAGGTCTTTAAAAGACTATTCCAAATATATATCATTATTTTACCTAAACAGTAACATTTGGCTTTTAGACTTTTTACTAAAATTTATATTTCACATTTTCCGTTCTGCATATTTTTACGCACGAAAACTCTTTGGACAAATTAGTTCGTTTGCGGGGAAACTAAAAAGCTTTAAATAAAATATAAAAAAAATAAAAAATTACTGCAAATTAAGCTAAAAAGACACATATAAGCTTTAGAATCTTCATTTCGAAATATAAGATGCAGTCGAAGGCATGAAGATTCTATCTGATCCCGTCAAAGGAGACATAAAATGCATGTTGCCTTCGACTGCATCTTATATTTCAAGTTCAAGAATCTAAAGTTTGTTTGTTCATTTTAATTTTATTCTCAATCGTTTTTGTTTTATTTTTATAGTAATTTATTTTTATTGGATACAACTGAGTTAGATAAGTGTAGATCCTTCACTTGGTAGTAAGCGCCACGACTGCCCATAACATAAGCAGTACCATCGCGAACCATATGACCCACATCGCGACTTACCAGTCTTGCCACTGCCATCATTCAGTATTCATCCACCATCATTCGGTATCCATCGAAGAGCAATTACTTATTCCACGTACCTGCAACAAAATAAAACAATAATTAGTACAATTAGCTCTAATTGCTGTGGAGCAACTCGAGTTAACAACTTTAACTGTTTGACATTTTGTTCGAATTCTGTGACATAGTAGGTCAACTTTAATTTGGTGGGACTTGGATTGATTTGTCAAATTATTCTTTGAAAGGCATAGATTAAGCCCTATTTTAATCTATGCCTTTAGGTAAGAATTTTTTAGTTTACTTACACGGTTTATATTTATTGAATATTTGTGAATCTGGGGCAGTTGTTAATCAATATAGCGTCCAAAAACAAAATGGCTGGCGCATCCATCCACAGAATATTGCTGGTGGAATTTTATTTCCTATCTTCTTTAATTATCTCGGAGCTATGCAACATTGAGCGACGAGCACATTCTAAATATTTCTCTTTTATTTTGCTTCAGCGAAATATTTGAACTGTTGATTTGATATTAAAATAACTGGAAAACAAATCATGTGATTTTTTAATTTAAATCAGCTTAAATTTTGTTGTAAGTAGTACCACAGAATTAAATTCAATAATAGGTAGGTGATGCATCTATACCAATATATAAACGTGAAACGTTGTCTGTTTGTTTGGAGAACTTTCACGATACGGTCACGGAGATAGCCTATACCTAGGAATAAAACATAGAATACTTTTTATCTCGGAAAATTGTAAGTTTCCACGGGAAAACTGGAAAATGTTGATAACTCACTGTAAGGAACGGTTGTCATCACAGAATGGTCAGTGGTTGCCATGGAAACGAAATAACAGGTCTGTCAAAAAACATCGAGAGCATTGCTACTATATCTACTTTTGCATTGGTTTTTAATATCCTAGAAGAAAATAGGATGCTTTTTTTCGCGATAAACAGTCTGTAGTCCGCGCGTACGAAGTCGCGGGCGGGAGAACTAGTACCATATAAAGCGAACCTTATTTCGATTTTTCAGAAACCAACTTAAAACGCAAAAACCACACAGCAAATAACTCAATATCACGACGAAACCCTAAAAGTGAATAAATATGACTGAATAAATGAAACTGGATATATGAGAGCACTGAAGTGGTACAAATGCGCCAAAGTTCCACTGTTCGTTGTAATTTAAGGGAAACCTAAATTAATTTGGCGATATTTTTGGTTGTTTGTACGGTTCTGAAGAGTTTGATTAATCTAAGAATAGAAGAAACATTTACTGAAGATATAAAGGGAGGCAGTTCTTCCTTATAGCACAAAAAAAAAAGTACTACGTACTTAAACAAAAATAAGTATGTAGGTTTATTATATACGTTGTACTTTCTTGCGATATACAGTGTAATATAGACAAAAACCTGTACATAAATTATAACGCACAAAGTGAACTAATAATGATCCTAGTATAGTAAATGTTTAAAACAAAAATCGAATGATGGATTAACTAACAAAGAAGTAAGCACTAATGATGAAATTTATATGCGATCACAATGGAGTTCACTTTCAATTAAAAGACAAAGCATCCATTACGGTTTAGAAATTTCAGAGATATGAATGACGCGAACATACACAAAATAAACAATGAACTTGGAGAACTTGTTCCTTTTAGAAGAAATAAATCAAAAAAGTTAAGTATTAAAAGTAAATTATACCTACTTATTGCAAGATTTAACTGAACCACTGCTTTCGACCATCTGTGAGAGAAATTGCCAAAACTTTGAACACATGTGATACTAATCTCGCGTACCTAACCGAATCGAATCACCCCATTACCAAACATCCATTATCAACCGAAAATGAACTTTATAACAAAACAGATAAGAAACAAGAGGACATAAACGCAAGGGTACAATTTGAGGGCATAATTAGAAGCAGGATAAATTTTATTAATGGAGTAAAACAGTTGGATGCAATAAAGGGAAATTATCCTCGGGATACCATTTTAATATTGTCATTGTCAGTTATTTACTGTTGCTTTTTGTAATAAGACTTGATAGGTATATACATATGAATACATACTTGATCTAAAAAATCTAAAAAGTGTGTGTATTGAACTTGAATAACGCCAAAAAGCAGAAACAATTGAAATAAAATTTATAAATAACAAAATAAACTAAATTCTAAAAGTTCATAATGTCCACGCACGGAACATGGAAAAAAATTGTTAGAAAATGGGAACAGAGAAAACAGTTAAAAACAAAACAAGAATGAAGCCTTATTCTAAGATCTATTTATATCTCTATAAATTACGAAAGTAATAGATTCTATAAAAATCGACACACACTGGGTAAAGAAAGTAATAAAATATGCTAAAGGAATTTCATTAATACCTACTACAATCTTACTTAATTACTGTATATTGATGAGCAAAAGCTTAAACATTCAGTATATTAAAATCTTATTCAAATAGACATAGGGTTCAAATCTCAAACGACTTTGAAGATACATTCAACCCTACTTGATCCAGGGATGAAGCATTTTATCACGAAGGCAATAATGTAAGTGAAAGTGCTAGCAAATTTTAATATTAATCAAGTCTTTTATTTCAATAAAGAATTGAAATGGGCTGTGAACGAGACATTTTCGATTTGACACTAATAATGAAAAAATGCGAACGGTTATGACTCTTTTACCGGGACTTTATATTAGACTTTGCTCACTGTATAGTTAAATTATCAAAGATAAAACACTAGAAATAAATATGAATCAATAAATATCATCAGAAATGAACTTTCATAAAATTATTCCTGGGGCTGGATCCAGTAAATTTAAACAGTAATCAATCACATTATGTTCTCACCTGTGTGGCAAAATATTCGTAGAAGAAGAGAGAATGGGCTCTTACTTTATGTACCCGTAACATTACTCGTTGAAAAAAATATAACATAGCTTACATCTTAATTTTTTTGTGTAGTGTTCATAAAGTATCGAAACAATTTAATAAGAGATTTTATTTTTCTAATACTAGGCTAAGTGCTATATTACTTTTGTCATGATGTCTGCAGATCAGCTACTATTTCATGGAACAATATGGACGCCATAATACTTGAAATGAACTAGATAACTTTAATAGAACTAGGGAGCGACATTTTGACACGAAGCTTTCCGTACATTTGTGGGTAAACTCTGGTATTATTTTCAGAAAATATGGCATTTATGTCACCAAAATGACGCCGCATGCCCAACTACAAGAAAATAAAATATGAATGCGTTAAAACGTTATCCTAATCGCGTTATATCATACCTTAGAATTGTTCATAATAATCCAGTAGCTTCGCGCATTATATTTCGAATGCAATGCATAATTACATTATTTTAAGTTTGAAGTAACTAACTTTATTGTTGGATGCAAACAGTAGGAAGCAACCGCTCGTTTTTGCGTTCCAAGAGGTAGGCCTGTGTTAGATAGATAGAATAACTCTTTATTGCACTAAAGAAACTTAAATTATGGCACATTAACAATGACCTTAAAATAGTACAATCGGCGGCCTTATCACTAAGCAGCGATCTCTTCCAGGCAACCTTAGATTAGAAAGCGAGAAAATGAACATTAATGAACGATAGTGTGCAATAGTTTGTGTGTGATAGTGTGTTTTGTGTTCAGCGGTGGAAGCCATTCGGATGATGATGTGTTTTTTTGGGCTGATCATCCATTTCATTACGTTCACGGTTGTTTGGAAGAGATCGTTTTAAGCGATAAGACCGCCATTTGTAACACGTTTTTGTAAGACTAAGTTTATTAATTGTATGTTTCTATATTGTGGTTTTTCAATAAAGAGTTCATCTATCTATCTATCATTAGCTAGACATAGGTAATTTAAGTACATATTTCTATTCGCTTCAGAATTTCATAGGAATATTACGTAGTTTGTTTTGAATTGAGCATTCATTAGTTCAATTACCCTATTTACAGACGAGAGAACGGGAGTTCGAGGGAACATTAGAAGAGCTAGTGGGCGACCTTAACATCATCGGCAAAACAAAATCTCGCAGACTTGGCTGACCCGGCTACAGAGAGAATAGGAGAGGGTGGGAGATAAAGTGTGCGTACTTGGGACAGCCGAAAGGCTGACGTTCCTTGGCAAGGAGTTGCGCAGGACAGTAAAGAGTGGCGTCCTATAGTATCGGAGGCCAATACTCACTTTGGCTCGCTGGTCAACCTGGCTGATTGATTAATCAGTTCGTCTCTACATACGAGTACCATGGAATGAAATTTAACCTGGTCAACCTGGCTGATTGATTAATCAGTTCGTCTCTACATACGAGTACCATGGAATGAAATTTGAAGACAGAATCAAAATATTTAGATATATAACTATAGTTCTACAAAAAATACTTAGACAAAAAACAAATAAGAAATATATAAAAAGATGAGGAACGAAAAATATATTTGTAGATAGTTTAGAAAAAGGCTAAACTGAATTCATCGAATGCATCAGTTTTTTTTAATATGTAAAATTGACTAAATATGAATATTTATGAAGTCACACAAAATTGATAATACGCAGTCATCGATATATATGAATATATGTTAATGTACGCAGTGTGTATTATTTTTATTTAAGTTAAATAAATTGCAAATGATTATTTTCATTCCAAAGTAATTCTATCAAAAATTAATAGTTTTTTTTCCTTCATAATGTGTATGTGGGAAATTAATAAGTGTATCAAATGAAAATAATCAAGGGAGAGCATGATAATGTGCAAAAATTTTGAAGGACAACAGGTTATTTTCCATCATGGGATACCTTTTCCCAGTTCTATCTACTCTTCATTCATCCATTCACCTTCCTCCATTAGGAGACATAATATAAAGTACAGTCGTTATCAAACAGCGGTCCCCAAACAAAATTAGGCACCCGCAGTAGCGTAATCTCAGATGCAAATTGCACAAAAGAAAAAATGGCCGTAATCTAAGACGGGGTGAACACAAAGAGGGAAGATTGCCACAATGGCTATGCATTGAAGTTTTAGGGGCTTCAAATAATGCGGATATAAACGTGGGTTTAGATCAGTCACGCTCAATGCTAAGATCATGGAGATTTTATTTGCGGCCCGAAGTATGCCTTGGACTAAGTAAATATCCCGATCTCTGTGTCTCTTTAAAGGCTGAAATATTTATGCTAATGATGATTATTAAAGTATAGAATCATTTTCAAGACAATGTGTTGTACCTATTTGTTTCTTCTTATTCAGTATTACAGGCTTCTTATTCAGTATTCTTCTTATTCATTAGCGTGGCTTTTAATTAGCAAATATTTCAATGTGTTGTGTTTTTATTTTTATTTAGCTTAAGTGAATCACCACGACTTGTATAGCAATACATGGTGATCTAAACCTCAACCTCGCTTTCGGCGATATACCGACAAGTACAAGTGTCTAAACCGGTTTAAACCGGTTTCAAGCGATTAAGTATACAATCCACGCAGCCCTTAACTTGAGAAAGTTACGCATGTCTGTCACAGTCCCAAAGGCTATCATTTTAATATCGCTTCTTTTGACGGTTACGGCCGTAATCATCATTGTCTCGTGTTTAAGTAATGGGGTGCCCGATTCCCCCCATTTATTCCAATTCTCTGTTTACGCTTCATCAAAATGGATAATGGATTCAATAAAAGATAGGGAGTGGGGGGGAAATATTTATAACTATAATTATATGGTGGTTTTAATATTCAAGTAGGTATATCCAAGTGGTTGGTAGTCTTCGCATTCATCTTGGTAATTTGTCACCTTTCTTTTTACACTTCGTCCAAATGGATAAAGGATACAATGAAAGAAAGAGATTGGAGACGTAGACTATACAACACAACAATACAACAACACAACAACATTCGACGACCGGTTGGTCTCGTGGCTAGTGATCCTAGGTACGTAATCAAACGGTTGCGGGTTCGAATCCGCAAGGTGCAATCATTTGTGTGATGAGCAGAAATGTTTGTTTCCGAGTCATGGATGTTATAATATTCGTATATATGTATGTTTATCCGTTATCTAGTACCCATAGTACAGGGTATTCTAGTTTGGGCCTAGGTAATTGGTGTGGAATTGTCCCGAATATATAATGAATATATAATATATACACATACAATTACACACACAATATACAATTATGATACAATATTTGGTAGTTTTGGTCTACAAGTAAGTACCTATCGAGTCAACTTTGGTAATCTTGGCATTGATCTTGCCATTTAAACCTCTCTAATATCTCTTCTCTAAAGTTTGACAAATTAAGACCTTTACGAGCAAGACGAGAACTAAACTAAAATTTTAATATCTTCCCGTTCTGTCTATTTTGCAACTCCAATACCAGTCAAAAAATACACAATTAAATAAAATACAGCAACGGAAAAACAACAGAAGCAGCAGCACCACGATAAATCCACCAATAAACCAATATGGACTGTTTCTGGCCAATTACCATCGCCGAGCAAATTAACGCCACTTAACACTATACCTACTAGGAAAAAGTGATGATATATTTAGAACTCTGTAACAGGTAACACGAGTCCTTAAAAGTACACTAGCCATGCATAAAAACCCTGGCCTCGCGTTCTATTTTGCAAACGATCAAAAACACGCCTAAAAACAATCCCTGAAAAACAAAAAGGTAAGCCACACCATGATACCCTCCACTGAAATGGACTGGCCCTGGCCAATCCCAATCGCCTAGCGAATTAAATCGGCAGGGGCGATCAATCAAAACCAATGTCTCCCAACATTTATCTTGCGCCGAATATTAAAAGGAAAAACGGTACCAGCGTACAGCCCCCCTTCACCCCGTCGGCTGAGCGGGAATTATTCATGTAGCGATATGGCAGATATATACAGGCGGAGTAGAGCGGTTGCTTCAAGGGTTCCGAACACTTGTTATTATTAGAAAATCCTTAACCAAAACAAAATATACAATTAGATAAGTGTGAATTATAATGGTGGCGTATTTTAATGGTATTTATGTACCTACCCCTTCGAGAGAGAGACCCGCAGAAGAATACAGCTGTGCTGGGCAGCATTTGCGAAACTTCTTCGAGTCTTCTCGTCGCCAATACCGTAAAGTTTGGAGGTAAAAGTCTTTATTCAACCAGTGTGTCCTGTTATGACATACGGAGCCTAGTCGTGGACACTCACGGTACGACTAGCCCACCAAGTTAAGATCGCTCAGCGGGCTATGGAAAGGGCTATGCTTGGAGTTTCTCTGAAAGATCGTATCTGGAATGAAGTGATCCGGTAGAGAACGAAAGCTGTCGACATAGCATCAAGCATAGCATCATACATAGCCCTTAGGATTAGTAAGCTCAAGTGTCAGTGGGCTGGTCATATCTGTCGAAGGACTGATAACCGTTGGGGTAGTCGTGTTCTTGAATGGAGACCACGACTCGGTAAAAGTAGGGCGCCATAGGTGGAGCGACGATATATGCAAAGTGTCTGGCAGCAGTTGGAAGAGCAGAGCCGAAGATCGGGCTCAGTGGCGTGCTTTGGGAAAGGCCTGACACGGACACGGGCTGATGATGATGACCTACGTAAACTATTACGAATATTTAAGAATTTTCTCAAAAGAATTTACAATTTATTATGTATTTACTTATTTATATATATATTTTAATATGTGGTTATATTATTGTATTTATATTATCTATATTTATAATATAGCAGTAAGTACCAAAAAGTATCTAAAATTAAATTAATTTAAAAAAATGGTCTATGGTATGTGCTATAAATAAGCTACAGAACAAGAATATAACATTTTTTTTAAACGTGTCTGTATGTTCGCTCATTAGATAAAAACTACTGGATCCATTGCCCTGCGGTTTTCACTGTTGGATAGGTTAGGTTTTCATTTAAAAACTGGTTACTTGTTATCTCAATCCGAGGAGTAGAAAAGCCGAGCAATCGACAGAAAGCCTATTTGACGGCTGAACAAAATTTGGTATTTTGTACTTATAATGTTACTTTTGGTCCTGGAATAACACATAGGTAACTTTTAACCCAGCGAAATGACCACGCAGGCAAAGCCGCGGCCACAGCTAGTTATTATATATGTATGTTGCTTTTATCTATGTATTTAAACATTATTTCGCAACTTTTTAACATCACCGCGGGGTTTCTCTGTAAACCAGTGGCTACCTATCACTGGATATTTTTGCTGAGCGCAGGGCCCTATAGTACAAGCTTTTTAATAAAGGTCATACAATATTTGTTTATAGGAACTTACTTTTTAGTTTTATTTGTGTATGTTTTTATAGTTTTCTGTGCCATTAAACGTTTTTTCTTCTTTCTTTCTACAATTATAAGGTAAAGGAGTAGGTAAGCATGGTTTTGAATTCAACGCAAGCAGCTAGGCCGTCTTACCGTTCACATAAGTTTTGTATTAAGTTACGAATTACCTGCCTGTCACAAGTTTTGGGTTGTTAGAAGAAGACTTGTAACAATCACCCGACTCCGTTATAGGAGGTAGCCGGTAACATATCAAGATCAGATACATACTATTAGACTTATTATTATTTATTATTATTGTTAATTATTATTGTTCTGTTAAATCTGTTAACTTGTTTAAAATATTATTATTTTAGTATACAATTCCGTCATTTTTAGAGTTCCGTACGTAGTTCCGAATAGGATCCCTTATAGGACTCTCGTGAGTATGTCTGTCTGTCTGTCAGACACAGCCAATTTGCTCCGAATCTACTGGACCGAACAAGTTAAAATTTTGAACACATGAATTTCTGTGTTACAAACACGGACGTGTAACATAAATAAATGAATTTTGAAAACCAGGGTCACTCTTGGGGGCAAACAAGAATATTAAAAAAGTTTAGCTAACTGTACCGTGTGACATATAAAATGAAAGGGCTTGTTGAGAGGTGTCTCAATAATGTTGTATAATTTTAAAATTAATAGTTGTGAGTTATTTAAGAAAATAGATTAAAATTTACCATACCCTTACTAGGCTCAGTTATGGAGATATAGGGAGCCCTATCTCCGAAACCATAGAGTCTAAAATTTAAGGAAAATACATTAGTTATAAATTAGTTCTTCACTTATAAATTACAGGAAATCGTGCTAGACCTTCGACCACATCATCGCTTTCCATCAGGCGAGATCGTGGTCAAACGATTGCCTAGACAGTGATAAAAAAAAACCAAGGTCTTAAAATAACATGTTAATTCTCTCAATAATTTGAGATTTAATATTCATCGTACCCAAACTTCTCCATATATGGAAGATCAAAACCGCTGTCCGGTATTTAAAAAAAACTTTTACATGTTTGTTTTGTACTTGCCTTTTTTATTTTTTTTTCTTTAACTCTAAACAAGTTCTAAAAGTACATTATTTAAGATGTCGTTAAAAATACACTTTTTTTTTTAAATATATGTTCGGGACAATTCCGCACCAATTACCTAGCCCCAAACTAGGATACCCTGTACTATGGGCACTAGATAACGGATCATCATCATCATCATGTCAGCCTTTAGAAGTCCACTGCTGAACATAGGCCTCCCCCAAAGAGCGCCATGACGAGCGATCTTGTGCCACCTCCATCCACCGACTTCCTGCGATGGCCACAACGTCGGTTCATCGTGTGTGTGGGGGGGGGGGGGGGGGTGTTCGTGGTCGCCATTCGAGAACCTTTATTCCCCAGCGGTTGTCGGCCTGCCCATTGCCACTTCAACTTGCAAACTCTGTGAGCTATGTCGGACCTATGCTATAACGGATAAACATACATAAATACGAATATCAACATCCATGACTCGGAAACAAACATTTCTGCTCATCACACAAATGATTGCCCCTTGCAGGATTCGAACCCGCGACCGTTTGATTTCGTTACTAGCCACTTGACCAACCAGCCGTCATCATCGTGTCATTTCTTTTGACACGATGATGTTTTGTTGATATTTTGGCTTCCTATCTCTGAATGCGGATCCCTAATAGATCCGACGCTTGCTACGGATAGCCACACAGTCGCGGTCACACTGTTAAAATAAATATTGCATTTCTCTTTTGTAAAGGATTCGCTATTTCTTTGTAAGATGTGGCCCTTTTACGTAAGTGAGTTTTTTAGACCTCTATGAGTATTATGATAATAAAACTATTTTTATGGTGTGTCTTATGGTGTAGCGAGAAACAGTAAATATTTTAGAGAGTAGGAGTAAATTATTGGAGTCACCGACGTAGCTTTTGAGCAACCTGAAGTGTCAATGGGTTGGTTACATAAGTCGAAGAACCGATAACCGATGGGGTAGAGAAGCTCTTGAGTGGAGACCACGTATATACGATAGTTTAAGACCAGTTCCAGCCAGATAGAGCGATGATATACGCAAAGTAGCTGGTAACAATTACACGAAAAGAGTCGAAGATCGGGCTCAGTGGCGCGCATTGGGAGAGGTCTATGTCCAGCAGAGTGACTAATGCAGGATATTGATGATGATGATGAAGAGTAATGGCGAGATACCAATTAAAAAATACTGTTTTAGTAGACTACTTTCTTCTCTCTTGAATTCCTGCACAAACTTAGACAACTCCAGAATGGTAACCTTTTATAATCTTTTATTCTGATGGCCCATCACTCTCTTGAGAGAAGTCCTATCTCCTAGCTGTGGGAACTTAACTGATGATGATGGTGACAATGTCGTATCATCATAAAATGCCTTATTATATGAGTTGGATAATGGACGAATTGGAAATCTACACATTTGAAGGCCAAAAATTGACCCTTCCTTTTATAAGAACATGCCGACCAACTTTCCTATTTTACAAAATAATCCTTCCCACCATATAATCGAGATACCCTCACGTTTCCGGCTTTCCCTCCATTTCTAACTAAACCCTTTCCTACCCCCGAGACTTCTAACTGTTGCTAAACACGCGACTTTCACATTTGAGTCTTAGCCAATTTACTAACAAAAGCATTAAAAACAAAAGTGAAATTGGATTCATTTATACGTCTCTCCCGTTTCACCATATCCGTTGAGGTGAGGAGTTACAGGCGATTTTTACTAAAGTGTTTTTATTGTCAATTCAGCGAGTCAAATTCTGATAGCCTAAAATAGGTACCTACATCATTATGACAGGGCTTTTGTGCAATAGTATACTTCCGCCATGCAAGCAGTATTGTTGGAATGGAAGTCTTGTGCATTAAATAACGGCAAAATTACTTTAGGGATTACTTATTCTTGAATTAATTATTCTTGATTATGGCTTGAATTTATAATTACAGTAAAGCTAATATAATTTTAAAAATATCAATTTCACAGCACATCGTTTGACCGTTTCATACGTAAGTACTTTGTAAATTGAAACTGATCACATGACATAAATATACCAATTAAAGTTTGAATATTATTATCAGAAGACATTACTTAAAACAGTAGCCAGCTCTGCTCCACAAAGGGTAGACACAAAACGAAACATCCGATATCTAAATTGAACTTTCCCCCGTGACACGCCGTCCGGACGTTTAGGGCCTTCATTCGGCTATCCATCAAAACCAGCGGTTTTATGGTTCCACTTGAGCCGTGGACCCTGGGAGGTAGAATGGGATGGGGAGAACTTGTCTACATTAGGTGTATCGAATCTGAAACAAGATCTTTGTGAAATTTACTAGCTAGTGTGTCCCTCAGATTTGACACTGGCTCCAAGGCCAAGGCAGCACTTACATGGATGGTTTTAAAAAAAGACTTAAGCAGTGTACGTTGCTAACTGCTCAATGTAAGAGGAGCAGGAAAGAATCCTCATTTGAAATGGAGCGCGCTCATTTTATCAGCCACTGCGATAAAGCGAAATCAAATCATATCAAAGAAAAGATGAACACTATTATAATCGTCTACGATAATGGAAAGGATCTCGAAACTGTCATCATTGGTCCTATTGTTAATTCGCGTGTCGTTCTCACATATCTCCGGCATCTCCAGTAAAGTGGGACGACGCCCTAATGATCAAATAAGCCGCTACGAATCTAAATGCAACGTTCTAGTCTAGCATTCAAACAACAGCACCAACAACCATATCTTATTAGGAACTGCTACCGCTACTTCGGTTCGCTTGCATAGAAGTGTCACAGCGTGGTGCATGTGTGAAGTGACCAAGCTCTCTGTACAAATAGAGACATTGAGCAAACTATGTACGTTACATTAGAAGGAGATACTCAAATTCAACTGTACATATGTTCCATTGTGTATTTTCGTACATATCTCTGGGATTTCTAAGCCATTAGGACTTTCTTTTTTTTATATTTATTGACATTTGCAGCATGGTTCCATATTTTATCAAAATTGAATTAGATATTTTGGTAAGAACAAGAGTAATATAAGAATAAACCAACAAACAATCAAATTAATCCACTGGCAGTTTTTTTTATTAAAATCTTTGATTTATATTTCTGTTAATGTAGTTTGCTTGTTTAGTTTATATATTTGTTAATTTTTATTCGTCGTTTTAGGTAGCCAAAATAATTTTCATTCATACACGTAATAGTAGTTTATGAAACGGTTGAATAATAAGGGACATTAAAAGACGAGAGTGAGTTTAAAAACCGTAGTGGAGATTTTTAATAGTATCACTCGAGTGTTTCAATACTTTTTTTTTTACAAAGGATATGTGCTGTTGGTCTATAGCTGACCTCTACAGCGTCACCGGACGGCGGGCGGGCGCAAAAGCGCTCCGCCGCAATGCTTGACGCAGAAGGCGCACGCCAAAGTTAATTTTTGGCCACTTGCTCAAGGGCACCCAAGGGGTACGAACCTCAGCTTGGACAGTTGCCACTGATTACTTGGGGAGTATCGAACTAAACACCCCTGGATCTCTACTGTTAGGTAGTGATTGAGGGAGCCCTGATGAAATGGCCGGAGCCCTTTGAATGAATTGCATAACTGACCACCGATTCGACCGAAAATTCTCTAGGAAAATGCGGGAGGCGTGAGCAAATATCACGGACGAGTATGTCATTGTCGGTCGGACGCAAGTTTTGTAGAGTGTCGACTTATTTATATGAGACATTTTACTGTGCCTGCCTAGGAGTAACGCGAGGCGGTATTGGTAGAAGTTTCAATACCTAGTTATGTGCCGTTTCATACACTACTTTTGCTACACTCACGCAATAAGAACTTAAATGAAAAAATATGTCGTAATATTTTCTGTTTTTTTCTGGTAAAACCTCGTTCGTCAAGTTCGTTGCTGTTTTCGTGAGGTCAGGTGGAGTCAAATTCTTCTCACTAACACTGCAGTCGGACATTTGTTATCAGGATTCAACTTTTGATCAACAAAAACACATTAAAGTGGTTAGGTACTAATATAGAATAAATCATGGCGCCAAATTCCAGTCCACGGCTAATTCGCGCGCTTACGGTATAGCACGCGCCGCCTTAGATAATAAATGTCGAAAACCCTTGTAGGTCCAACCGGAGCCAACCGGAGCTTTAATGGCAAAATATATATATTATAACATCGTTTAGTTCAAAAAACAGTGTTACAATTTATTTATTTTTCTTATTAGAGACGTGCCGTGCGTAATGTATGTATGTCATTATGCCACAATTTTTGAGTTCTTAATCCGGATTTTACGATAGATAAAACTTTTTACTGTATGTATTTCAAGAAACAACAACTTTGTAAATAAATAATTTTAATGAAGAACATAAATATTATGGTCACAAGCACTTCTTAGATTCATACTTTACCATCGTTGTGAATACTTATGGCCAGATTACCATACGATTATCGTAATACTAAACTTATAAAACGGTGAGACATGCAGAGACCTAGATATTTGGTCCCGTTAGGTCACGAGCATAGACTATGTCTCATATAAACCTAAAGAAGTGAGCTCTTAGGATGTGTAGGCGTTATTACAATATTATGAAAAAACTGTAGATAAAAGCCACAGAAAATGATCCTAATTGTATCTCGAAGCCAGGAAATAACTGACAGTGAGCTGTGTGTGTGTGTCTGTGTGTCTATGTGTGTCACAATTTATTTCAAAAATATCTAGCCCATAGTGTCTAGAGCTTTTTTATAGTCTACGGCAAAATTAAGTGTGGTCACGATGCAAACCTTTGCTTGAAAATATGAAGTACTGACGCAAAGTTAACAATATATATATATATATATATACTATAAAACATATATTTAAACAGCGTGTTATACATATTTCCAAAACAACAATTATTATGATCTCCTCGGTTCGTTAAAGCAATAGAATTTTCATATAATTTTCCGCTCAGATCATATATTATTTGCAGCGCAGACAATTCATTTTTCAAGCGGGCCAGTGCGGTCGGGAAAGTTTTCCATCGACTTCCAGAACTTTCTGGAAAGTTGTTCATAAACTTTTGATATTCGTATCCGCTGGATCTTCGGTTAAATTTCGTAATTCGACCGCGTAAGCCAGCGCTCCGTGTGGAGGTTAGATTTCAGAGGTTAATTTTTTGTGAGCTCGGATGAACCCATCTTTTGTATGGAATTTGCGTGGATTTATTTAAATATAATTTTGAGAATGTCTAGTGAGCGTATTGTTTATCTTCTATAACTATAAAACAGTACCGTGACCTACTTATTAACTGACAGATAACGCATAGCCTAAACTTAATTTACCTAGCCACATACAAACATAAGCCGGATTATGCTTTGAGCAGCTCACATAAAATACACCTAGTAAAAGCTTATTTTATCGATAAGCCTTTGCCTTTGTTATTTATAATGTACGAATAAATTACAATCAAACCGTAAAACAAACAGCAAAACCTCGTTATTTACGACAAAACAATAATTATGAATTTTGCTTTTAAAATCGAAACAATAACATATGAAACATAGACTCACACAAGTGAAATTCACCGTATTTTTTAGATCCACTCCATTCGGTACGTTTAGGTTCTTACATTACACAAGCTTTAAATAATGATGCCAATCAAGATTCTACTCTAACCTCTCTAAGACACGAACACCATATCCAATTGTGTTGGTAAATGTAATCTAATTTCCAGGGAATGTTCCTTACAACCGCACTGGAAGCGGAAATGCAGCAGGAGGCAGCGGTTCGCGGTTGCGGGGGTACCGCAAGGCGCCGAGTTAGGTCACGAAGTGTTTAATGTTGTTTAATTTGTTGCTCATCAATGTGGATTGTTTTGGCGTTTATTTTTACGTAAATGCATATTGTATCTTTATATGATGTGTCTGAATGAACAAAACTTTTCAAGTTAAACGAGTCCTCTTTATATTGATTAGACAATTTACTGATACAATCAAAGTCATTAAAGTAGTTTGTAAAAAATATATGCATCGACTTCGACATAAATTTGGTATTCCGAAAATTTCCCAGTTTGAAGTACCTGCAGAAGAAGAAAATAAAGTAATTTAGTGTTCATTCACTTGTAAAATAGTATGAACAAAATAAAGAGCAACATTTCTGATACCATCAAAAGCTACTAATCAAGATCTCAAAGTGTGAACTGCTACAGAAGTTTCTATTAGTAACTAGATGGCACTCATCGTAAATTCAAATTGAAGATCAATAAAGACTTTCTTTAGAACTTGCGAGAATTGTGAGACGAGATAAATTGAAATTTATTTTGCATCAATGATAGCAAGAATAGAAGTCAAAAGTACAAGTTTACAAGTTCTAATTAGATTCATGTGGATGACTTTCGGCAACTTCAGTACAAATCTTTTATCTTTATTATTCTATCATTATTTTCAAACTGCGCCGCGGCTTTGCCAGTGTGGTCATTTTCCTGGGATATAAGGATTATTTTTAAGGTCCAGCTATTTTGTTTCTCGGCCGAGACCGAACCGATATCGAGAATAAAATCTTTTTTCGGCCGGGACCGATACCGAGGCCGAGAATTGATTAAAATAAGTGAAAAATTTGACAATAGTCATCATATCTTTTTATACGCTTTATATTAGCTTCACTTGTATGTTTGTTTGTATGTTTGTAACCGACTCCTTTGGACGCTATTTTGACCCACTTTAAACGGTCAGATTTCATTCAAATTTTGCACACCTGTCAACCCTGTTTTGCAAGACCGATGACAAAGAAATAATTCGAAAAAAAATAAAATAAAAATTTGTTTTATTTAAAAAAAAAAAAACAATAATTCGAAAAAAAAAAGAAAAAAAAGTTTTATTTAGAAAAAAGCGTGGGGTGCTTCTCATATCTGTCAATAAATATTTATAACTATTGACCCATGCACCCCACGTTATTTTGAAATGAAACTTTTTTTTCTTATTTACACTATTAAAATTTATTTTCTATTTTTTAGTTTGGTTTTTTATATAAAGCGTGTTTTTTTTTAAACTATTTTTTATTTTCTTTTAAGTTTTTAGTGGTAGGTCTCTTTACGCAAGAGACCACCTGGGGATGTACCACACCTTTGTCAGATATTCAACCGCCAAGCAGTAGTGTGTAAACATTTCTGTTTCGGTTTGAATGGCAATGGTTCGGGCATTGTTTCCAGCGAAATTACTAGGCAATGGGACTTAATAACCAATGTCTCAGGGTGACGAGCGAGATTTTGCAACTAATGTTGGTGGCACTTCTACTGTTATGGGCAGGCGTGACGCTTAACATAAGGCGCGCGACCTGCCCGTCTCATCATACAAAGAAAAAAAAATGCTTTCCTGTAGTATTTACTTGATGCGAGAACAAACATCCAGATAACAAGACACCATTTTCTTCTTTTGAAGCTCATAGCTCATTTTATGTCCTCGAGAGCGTTAAAAAAATATTGCACAGTATTTTTGTTGCTTACTGCTTTATCATAAGTATTAAGAAGTACCTAAGGAGTAACTGAAGTTAATGAAAACTTTTGAACAGCATTCCTCTATCAACGTTAACGTACACGCCTTTGATGATCGCACACCTAATTAATACAGAGAAATGAAGAACTCACAGTTGGTTGCTCCCCCAAGCTTAGGTAAGTGAATTCAAGTGAATAACTCTGCAACCCAACTTGATGTCAACCCTTTTTAAACCGGTGGATGTGGATGCTTGCATGTGTGTGGGTGGCACAAAAGAGCATAACTCCAAAGGGGATTCAGTGGCTGTTTGCACTTGTTTATTAATTAACTACAGGTTATTTCATATTTGCTGTAGTGCTACTTTTAGTAGAGGTTTTATATTTCGCGAGCTTCCCAAGGCGGGAGTATTTGTTCTAATCGAAATTTGATCACTTTTTATCGACTTCTAAAAGGAGGTATAATTTCAACTGTACATTTTTTCTTTTGTTTTCAAGATTATCTAATTTTATTTAAAAGGGCCCTTATAAATTACATTAAAATTGGTTCAGAGTTTTTATAAAATCCATTTGAAGACAGCTTTTTTTCTAAAATTTCAATTTATTTTTTATTTGACTTAACCATCAAGTCAATCAGTACTATAGTTTCTTGAAAATTATGATCCTGCGTCATGTAAACATACAATTAAGCGAAAGAGCTCTTTGTAATGTTTTAATAGAGAATTGTAATTTTTGGAAATGTTTCATTTCACATCTTGGCTATTTAAACATACATAGTGAAACATAGCTTGCAATTTTAACTTGGGTTGAGAAATTTTTACAAAGTCAGCTGTTTACTGTCCATTCGCTGGAAATCCTGTTTTCATACGGAATACAACTTTGTACGTTATTCACTTACGCGAAAATATTTCATCTTGAAACTTAATGCTTGGATGCATTTTGTGTGTTTGTGGAGCAACGCAAATATTTTGATAGATTTTGTTTATAATAATTTATGTGCCCTAGTGAGCAAGTTGTTTGGTTTATTAGCCGTTGGTCTCTTATATTTTATAATTGTAATGCTTATAATTACTTGCTTACATATTCTGTAGTGCCCGCCAGGTTTCCATGTTTTAAGTTACTAAGTCTATTTAAATAAATAAATAAATATATTCGGGACAATTCCACACCAATTAACTAGCCCCAAACTAGGATACCCTGTACTATGGGTACTAGATAACGGATAAACATACTTATACACGAATATTATAACATCCGTGACTCGGGAACAAACATTTCTGCTCATCACACAATTGATTGCACCTTGCAGGATTCGAACCCGCGACCGTTTGATTACGTACCTAGGATCACTAGACACGAGACCAACCGGTCGTCAACCTAATACCTAATTATACATGTGGAAACATAGAAATAAATATCAATATGAATGGTATGTATGTCTGTATGTCGAATGAGGTCCAGCGAGGTTACTGGGGGACGAGGGCAGTGCAGTGACGCGCAAGATTAATCAACCAAAGTTCTGGGTGGCAACTGTTATGGGCAGGCGTGACGCTTACCATCAGACGAGCGTCCTGCAGTGCTCCACTTTACAATTAAAGGAATATAAACAAGACATAAGTTCAAAAACTAATACCCAACTACGGTCGGGTAAAATATAGCCTATGACACTCTTACGATGAAGACGAATCTATTGATATCTCGCTTGTCAAAATTGGACCAAGTTGTTACTTTAAACACATGACCCTTCCTTTTCCTTGCCATAGTCGGGTAAAAAAATAGCCTGACACTATATTCATGAACGAAAATCGATTGGTACCTCGCTTGTCAAAATCGGATTAAATTTTTAGTTTGAACAAATAAACCAGACATGCCAACCTATGTCACTTGGTATGATGTCGGGATTCTAACGATACCTCATAAATCCAAATCATTTTCTGTTAAGTAATTTAAAAGTTATGGTGGAGTAAATAAACTCACATACACAGACATGAACCCTAAAACATTTCAATCATGACCTCATGGCCTAGCGTGCTCTCCGAAGCACGCAGCGATGACAAATCCGCACATAACTTATTAAATGTTCATTGGTCGGTCATTGGGGCCGAGGATCGAACCCAGTTTCATTGGTATCTATAGTCAACAATCCCAACTGTACCTACGGGCAAGAAGCGAGTAAGAGAAGGTATCCCAAATACCTATTTGTCGTCCATGTTCGTTACAGGAACAAACAAGTTAGTCTGATACAGTCTGATATATTATCTATCGTATTATGAACAATGTTTATATTCGCATTTCAGTATCATGATTATCAGATGGCACGTAGAAAATTATACCTAGGTTGTCACGAGGCGGTCCTAGGGTTTGTTCCACTAGTCCAGGGACCAAACCTCAGTGGAGAACATAAAAGTACAGAAACAATTAGGAGCACTCGGAGATGTTCATAAACAGAGATCTTGCACTCGACTATTCTATTCAGTGTTCTCCCAATTTAATATATTTGGTAAGAGTGTACACTTGGGGCTCTAGTATTGTTATTATCACAGACTTTTCGTGCTTCAACAATACGGATCAAAACAACCACGAACGAAAGTACTATCATATATATTTAAAGGACTCCAGATGTAATAAACTTATTTAGGTACATATTTTATAACATATTTTATCGTAAAATTTTCAGTTTTTGCTAATCCAATGGCAATGTGGGAATGACAGGTTATTTGAATTTAGAATTAATATAGACAAACTATCAAAAAGGTATGATTATGATGAAAGAGGTTTGACATCGTCACAATGTATCTTGAATACCTAAGTCAATATAGAGGACTATTGTACCTACCTCAAGGTTTATATTTCTGATTGTAAATACAATCCAATGTCCACAACGTTGCTTCAATAAACAGCTCCAAATTATTTATCCAGTAGGACTAGGACAATTAAGTGTCAAAGGAGAGAACTTCTAAACAATCAGAACCGCCACAAATATTCAAATTATTACCTAATTCCCTCGTCCCAAATATTGTCAACAATGTTTACCAATAAGCACTCGAATAGTTACAAAAGCCTATACAGATGTAATCTAGAATTAGTTTCCATTAAACTTAATGCAAACTTTCAATAGAATAGCGGACATTTCCAAGAAACAAACAAGTTTCTAAATCAGCGTAACCATGCGCGGAACTTTGGGTTTAATCCGGTTTCTATACCCAGCTTCGGCCGGCGTAATCCGGTGCGGAGCGGTTTCGTCCGGTTACGTTCGGACAGAGCAGTCTGTATCTAGTTTGAAATTATAAGCAACCGCTTAAAGTTTGCATGGCCGTCTGTATTGGGCAAATTAAATGGATTTGTTTGACTGTCGATGCTGTTGGTCCAGATAAACAACTTTAGTGGAGTTGTTGGAGCAGATATAGTCAGCAACATTGACCACTGAACATGTTTGCTTCGATAAACATGAACTTGGGTAAATTTTGTCTGACGAACAAGTTTCTCAATTCACGAACTTTCGGTAGAATAATATTGATTGATGTGAGTTCCAAACTGCTTTAATTCTCGAATGGTATTCTTTCATTATTATTTATATTTAATCTAACCCTAATTCACGAGTCATTGAGTCTAGTCCTCTGGATCATCAGGCCAGCCGCTTTATCAACTAAGCTAAGACGCATTGCTGCAACGGATGTCGAATTTTCGCCCAGCATACGCTTACAAACAGTACCTAAATACATTGCTCACCGTCTGTAATAGTCCACTTAACCATTCAAAGGATACATTACAAAGTTATTAATCTCTCATCCCAATTAGTCGGCCGATATTTTACAAATATAGCGCCGAGATACCATTTCGCACGACGAGCCGACCAGCCGGCCTGTACACACATAATATGCTTTATAATATACCAGTTCGCAGCTCGAAATTACAAGGTTGGGCCAATTAGCAGGCCAGCATCCACCAGCGACCCACACTGTCCGATAGCGGAGTAGTGATTGGGGTTGTTATTATTATGGATTTTCGATTACGGATAAATATAGGAAAAAAATATTCTTTTAATTATGGATAAAGACCATCTTTTTATATACGTTTAAAGTTTCTGATACGGATATATATTTATGATGAGCCGTTTCTGGATATGTTTCATGTAAAATCAACAATAAAAATCCGACCAGAGTAGGTATGTCATCAAGGACTCATCGTTCGTCAGGCCGTCGAATGGCCTCTGGTGTGGCATAACCACGGTATCAATTGTTCTGGGGCCGATGGCGCACAGAGCGTTGGCAAAACCGAATACAAAAGTCATTGGTCGAAGCCGAGGATTCAACCTGGTGTCGTTGGTCTAGCCTGTGCTTCATGCTGCATCTTCGGCCGCATCGTAATTTATCATCAAGTGAGATTGCAGTCAATAATACTTGTCTATCTAGAATAAAAAAAGCAAAAGGGATAGTGCTCGAAATAAATGCTTTTAAATGTAAAAATTTCAAGAAAACTTTTGTTGATGGGAACTTATGAGTTAGGCCGCACATCTGAAACGTTGAAACTTGTATTTCGGTTTCGGTTAAGGATTTTTCTTTACTTCTGATATCCGATAGTTTTGGTTACGGATACGACATGAATGTCTATAACTTCCCTACTAATGATGTCTGGTGTCAGGTTGCAAAAAAACTGCTCGTTAATAATCGATACGATGCATTTTTATTTTTATATGGGATTTAACCCCTTTAAAATATAAGCATATTTTCGTCCAGTTATTGATTAGGTGTCAAGAATTGGCTTTTTAGCGTCTGGTGTAGTTTTCCCACGACCTAGTCTAGATTTTTAGACAATGTAGTCACAGAATTACGCTATTCTTTTCAATGATTAAGTGACCATTTCTTAAACATCAATACCACACCCTAAAACGATTATTTTGCACACGCTCCAAGAACTGGTAAGATTATACCTCCGTAATAGTTGCAGTAGAGTCGGCACCGACATTCTCCTAATGCGCCTTGAATTATATACTGCAACCTGACAGAAACGGGATGGAAGCCTCTCCTAATTGGACGTGTTTCTGTTAAACTGTGACTACATTTATCCGGTTTGATCCGGTTTAGAAGGTACGATTGGTTCAAAATCTGGTTAACCAAAAACGTTCAAGATTTTTAGAAAGAAAAAAATATGATTGTCTCAACATGCATAGCTGTGTAAGGAAACTTTATAAATATGCAGAAACATAGCTCAGTCGACAGAACGGCGGAAAGGTAATCTCACTGTTGCAGGTTCTAATGCTGCCTCGTTCGTAGTTTTCCTTACGAAACTGTGCTTGAATTTGTTTCTATCAAAATAAATATAAACAAGGGGATGTTATAGGATATTATTAGGGGGATTAGCTAGCTACAATTGTAATATAATGTTGCAGATGTGTATCACTTAGCAAATTGTATGTTATTTTGCTCTTTAAATTCTTATAATGACAGAGTTCTTTTACGACTTTAAGAGTTCAAAGTTTGAGGTCAATCGGGCGATGTTTATAATGTTTTTTCATAGTGCTCTATTAGATAGTTTTTGCGATAAGTGTTTTTATTGATATGATTAATTTGAAAGACGTCATGTTGACTTTGAAGAACGCCGATGGTCTAGTTATAAATAATAATAACAGGTATCCATTTAATTTTTAAGTCAGAGAAGCTGCTATCTGCAGTCTTCAGTAGATGTAAGAGACCAGTTATAATGATTTTGACATTATAGTGCCAATTTAGCTGAATTGGTTGGAAACGATCAAGAAAAACATCGTGAGGGAATAGGCAGAGCCCAGGGTGATTTCCTTCAGGAAGGAAATGGTGGCTTAGAACAGCAAAATTCAAGGGCATGAAAAAAAAACACGAAATCGGGTAGACTAGAGACTAGTCAGGGGGATTTTGGCCAATCCTGCATCTCCCTTCCTTTCTCTCTCTGAGCTGTAAAATCTGTTTGTTTGTTTGTTTGTTTGTTTCTCGTATGAGGTAGAGCTGGCCTCTGTTGTTAGAGTTCATCAAGGCGCCCGAGGTCCTCTGACATGGCTTAAAGATAACAGCCGGGACCGCCACCTTAACTTGCCCTCCGAAGCACGGAGCGATGGAAAACCGCACATAACTTAGAAAAGTCATTGGTAACAAGCTGATTATAATGAAACTAGAAAACTGTTTTAAATCTTAATTTATTTAAATCTTAATAGTAGCTACTAGAACTTTACTTTTTCCTCATAAATGTTATCCTTCATGTAATGAATGACTTGGGCCGGTATTTCAATCGAGACTTATCTTACTATTAGCTAGGATTGAAGTTAAGTTCCGCTTAAGTTTATTTCATACTCGGAACAAAGATAAGTTTCACTTAAAGTCCACCCTAACTATCCGAAATCTAGGTGGAGGATTTCTTTGATTTAATTGTGCAATCCTGGATAAGTATTGCCAAGATATTTATTGTTATCGTAAATAGTTGTTTATTTTAATAAAAACCAATTTTTTGAGTTTTTTTATTTAGGTTCTGGTTTATTTTTTAATAACTGTGAGTTCAAGTTTTTTGTCTTAAATATTGCCAGTGCCTGACTTATAATAAATTAATAATTATACGTAGAATAAACTGTTGCGATCTCTTGGTACGTTGCGAATAAGTTCGTGAGTATTTATTTGAACATTGTACTGACAACACCAATATGAGATTCTGATTTTAAGGGTACCTATGTATAACATTATGTTCATTTGTTCCTTGGTTTTGTAGTTTTCTTCGACGATGTTATTGACGTTGGCTAGTGACCCCAACTACGAAATCAAAAGGTCGTGGGTTCGAATCCCGCAAGGTGCAATCATTTGTGTGATGAGTAGAAATGATTGTTTCCGTGACATGGATGCGATATTCATATCTAAGTTTGTTTATCCGTTATCTAGTGTCCATAGTACAGTGTATCCTACATAGTTTGGGGCTAGGTAATTGGTGTGAATTTTCAATAATAAACTTACTTACTAGACTAAAAAATAATAATATTTTTATATTAAATTTTATTTATTATAAATAAGTAACTATAAAATAAATAAATATATTTATAAATATATCCTCTACCCACTAAAAACGATGGGCGGTACTAATCCGTCCCAGTGAATGAAAAAGTTTGGTATGAAAATAAATTCAGAAAGAGGGTTCTGAAACATTTTCTTCAAAGGGGCGTTCTAGATTCGTGTATTTTTTTCAAAAGTACGGATTACCATCTGTCAGAACTGTGAAAGTCATCGTTGGCGCTAGTATCCACGCAAATGTCACGACATTTTGAACGATAAAACCTTAAAATATTTACGCTGCTTTAGGTTAAAACAATGTTCTAATTAGAGGGTACCGAATAATCTATGGTATTCATGTTTTGAACGTAATCTAGGATTAAGATAAGGTGGAGACTATCGCGATTAAAATACATTTTACCTCCAATGAAGTAACACTCATCTTAAAACTAGAACTTAAGCTTGAAATACCTGTCCCTAGATACAGGGAACCGAAAGTTCTCAATTCTGGGAATCAAGTCTTCTCTGAGAAAAGAGATCTTAATATAAGCTTTGGGTACTGGGGCGTTAAACACGTGCGGTTCGGACCACGGTGAGAATCGCCCTCGGCTTCCAGGTTTCCGTGCGTACGAATGGAAAAAAAGGAACCTTATAGAATCACTCGTGTGTCTGTTTGTCTTTCAGTCTGTCACAGTCGATTAGCTCCAAATCTACTGGACCGTTTAATTTGGTACATATATAAATTTCTGTGACCCAAACACGGACATGTAAATAAATTATTTTATAATATGTGGGTCAAAAAAGTTTTGTCAAACTGTACCGTGTGACACTTCATATGAAAGGGCTTGTTATGCACCTACGTGCTGTACCTAACCGTACCAGTGCTGTGCTTGATCCTGGACGAAACATCAGAAGTCCGGGGATTGGCAGTGCGATATGGAGCGCAGGATCTTAGGTTATCAGACCGTATAAGGAACAGTATACTGCGTTCCAAATCTCAGAACCCCGACTTTGGTCAAAAAGCCGCAAGCTTAAAATGGAACTGGGCTAGTCACGTCTGCAGCATATCGGACGAGCTGTGGACAACACTCACAACTAAGTAGAACACACACAAGTTCACACAACGATAAACGAGACGTCGCGGCAGGCCCAGAAGGAGAAGTTGGGACGAGTGACGCCTATGGGAAGAATTGGCCTCAGAAATCTTTCAACTGATAGGAGTAGAAGGAAGGTTGGAATTTGCCATGGCTTATTAATAATAATAACTGTTAGCCGAACGACCTGTACTGTCACTAAAAGTATAAGCGCAGTCACATGAAAATGCAATCGACTTCGAAAGCTAGTAAACATTATGTTACCAAGAAATAGGTCATACGAAATGAAATATTCAATCAGTCTCATTTCCATTCAGATTTATATTCGTGAATTTATGAGTAATAGCAATGGAGGAATAAACTTTTAAACCGTCTTCGATTTGTGATTGTGATGGTCATACTTGGTTACATTATGACCAAGTCTGACTTTACTAGATTATCTGGCTTTGTTAGTCTAGAATTCTAGATGTCAAATATTGGTTACATAGAATTTTACCAAAAACGTAAATGTAATAATCCTACTTCAAATGGGTTTACTAAAATACTACAAAATTTTAATTACATTTATGTCAGAGGTCCTCCGGCGTCCTGACAAACCCTGACACCAGCACCCAGCACTGCCTCACACGACAAGCAAGGAATGACATTTACATGGGGCAACACTGGTGTTTCTTTTTCAAATGAAAATAACCAAGAATATAGGTCTCGGTCGGTCTCGGATCTCGGTCGGTCGGAAATTACTGCGGTAAGGTACCATACAATAACAGTAGAATTGAGTAACTCTTCCTTTTTTAAGTCGGGTATAAAGAAGAACAAGTAAATTTCAAACGGGTTAGCTATACAAATAATAGAAAACTTGAATCACTTATCGAATCGCAGCTTAAAATTTCCATGCTCAGATTTTCAGAGAGAAGTGTGCAGTGCAGTGCCGCGCAAGAGTTCTTGGTGACACTGCAATTGTAAATGGACAGGTGCGACAATAAACTTATCATCAGGAGAAAGACCCGCTCTTTGCCAGTACCCCTACATACATCCAACCCAACCTACAGCAACAACCTGTGACCCCCGTATCCATTCCCCAGAACGAAACAGAAGCCCATCGGCCAAGTAATTCAAATTTCAAACAATTTATGGGTTATCGGATTATGAGGAGGCCCTTGCGTGATCGTTAGGTAATCCTGTTACACCCTCCGAATGTTGGTAAATCGAGCCCGGTTCCGGAAAGGAAACGCATGACTTTTTACGTCATGCTTGGGACAGGTTATTTTATAAATATTATTAGCTGGCCATATTTCTGGTTTAAAAGTAACCTATATGTTATTTCAGGACCAAAATTATGTATAAAGTACAGTGTACCATTTATCATTCAGTCGACAGATAGTTTTTTTATCAATAAATCGGCTTCAAAAAATCTTTTAAATGTAGTATCATTAGGTCGAACAGGTTTTGATAAAGAGTAGAAGTTGAGCAAACAATAAAAAAACGATTTAAAGTCTGTACGAATTTTGATAAAATTTAGTATATTGGTACTTTTGGTTCTAGAATAGCACATTAGGATCCTCTTATCCCAGAAAAACCACGCTGGCAAAGCTGCGGGCACAGGGCTCCTAGCCATTTTATCAGGGCCCCCTGGATCGCTACTAACACTACCGACCCAGGGGAGACTTCTCGTAATCAAAGCGATGGCCCAAGCCGAGGTTCGCAACCCCTGGGTGCCCTTGAGCTTTAACTTTGGCGTGCGCCTTCTGCGTCGCGCATTGCGGCGGAGTGCTCTAGCATCACTGCTGAACATAGGTAGAACGAAAGATGGGTTGCTCGCTGTTCATCCAGCTGCTCCCCGTGGATCTGACCAGGTTGTTGGTCCACCCGGTGGTCACTCGAGAACTTTTATTTCTAAAATTTAAGGGATAGGATATACCATAGATAAGTTTTTTTTCTGTTTAAATCAGAGATGCTATGTTAGCGTGATGGTGGCCCCGCGACTATGTCATTCAAAGCGACAAGCGACCGTTCTTAAAGACGCGTAGGGAAATTATCTGTAAATCCCAGAATAAAGTATACTCGTATTTACACGTTTTTATTAAGTCATTTTCTTGTTTGTCTGTCGTTCCGGGTGGAATCTTGCAACTCAAATTTCGAGCACTTCTTGATTGTTATCCGGTTGAAACTTTCAGGGTAGCTCACAAATCGATGACAATCCATACCAATATATAAAAGTGAAACGTTGTCTGTTTGTTTGGGGAGCTTTCACGCGATAACGGCGGGGCGGATTTTGATGAAATTTGTAATGGAGATAGCTAGAAGGGTATACCCTAGAATAAAATATAGAATACTTTGTATCCCAAAAAAAAGAAGTTTTCACGGGAAACTGGAAAATGTTGATTACTCGCTGTAAGGAACGGTTGCCATGGAAACGAAATAACAAGTCTGTCAAAAAACTTCAAGAGTATTGGTGCTATACTTTTGCATTAAATACTCCCCAAGTAACCAATGGCAACTGTCCAAGCCAAGGTTCGTACCCCCTGGGTGCCCTTGAGCAAGTGGCCAAAAATTAACTTTGGCGTGCGCCTTCTGCGTCACGCATTGCGGCGGAGCGCTTTTGCGCCCGCCCCACCGTCTGCTGTAGAGGTTAGCTATAGACCAACAGCACATATCTTTTCTAAAAAAATAAAAAGCATTAGTTTTACTATCCTAAAAGAACATAGGATGCTTTTTTCGCGATAAACATTAGTCCGGGCGGACGAAGTCGCGGGCGGGGAAGCAAGTGCATTATAAAAAAACCTGTTTTAGATTAATTTTTTAATCTACATTTGCTGCTTGTTCTTAACAGTAAACAGAAACCAACGTGACGAATAATTGAATTCTATATTTGAGCAACTTGTGCGTCAAATAGGACAAATATCGTTGGAATATGCTACAGGCGACACTAGTTTTCTTACGAAATTTGGTTAAGCCTTTCAATCCTTTCCCACTGGGGTGGAATATACCAATATCTACCCCCATTAATACAATGTCCTATCAATACTTTATCTACCTATCTGCATGTGTCTGGCAATGACTGCATCGTTAAAACAGAAATTTTAATATTAATGTCAGGCATTATATATTTGAGCAACTTGTGCGTCAAATAGGACAAATATCGTTGGAATATGCTACAGGCGACACTAGTTTTCTTACCAAATTTGGTTCAGCCTTTCAATCCTTTCCCACTGGGGTGGAATATACCAATATCTACCCCCATTAATACAATGTCCTATCAATACTTTATCTACCTATCTGCATGTGTCTGGCTTTGACAGCATCGTTAAAACAGAAATTTTAATATTAATGTCAGGCATTATATATTTGAGCAACTTGTGCGTCAAATAGGACAAATATCGTTGGAATGTGCTACAGGCGACACTAGTTTTCTTACCAAATTTGGTTCAGCCATTCAATCCTTTCCCTCTGGGGTGGAATATACCAATATCTGCCCCCATTAATACAATGTCCTATCAATACTTTATCTACCTATCTGCATGTGTCTGGCTTTGACTGCATCGTTAAAACAGAAATTTTAATATTAATGTCAGGCATTATATATTTGAGCAACTTGTGCGTCAAATAGGACAAATATCGTTGGAATATGCTACAGGCGACACTAGTTTTCTTACCAAATTTGGTTCAGCCTTTCAATCCTTTCCCACTGGGGTGGAATATAACAATATCTACCCCCATTAATACAATGTCCTATCAATACTTTATCTACCTATCTGCATGTGTCTGGCTTTGACAGCATCGTTAAAACAGAAATTTTAATAATAATGTCAGGCATTATATATTTGAGCAACTTGTGCGTCAAATAGGACAAATATCGTTGGAATGTGCTACAGGCGACACTAGTTTTCTTACCAAATTTGGTTCAGCCATTCAATCCTTTCCCACTGGGGTGGAATATACCAATATCTACCCCCATTAATACAATGTCCTATCAATACTTTATCTACCTATCTGCATGTGTCTGGCTTTGACTGCATCGTTAAAACAGAAATTTTAATATTAATGTCAGGCATTATATATTTGAGTAACTTGTGCGTCAAATAGGACAAATATCATTGGAATATGCTACAGGCGACACTAGTTTTCTTACCAAATTTGGTTCAGCCTTACAATCCTTTCCCACTGGGGTGGAATATACCAATATCTACCCCCATTAATACAATGTCCTATCAATACTTTATCTACCTATCTGCATGTGTCTGGCTTTGACTGCATCGTTAAAACAGAAATTTTAATATTAATGTCAGGCATCCATACCGGGAACTTTGAGCGTGCACCATTTGTATTCATTGCCAACTATCAGAATCTGTTATAAATGATTGCAATTTCAAATTTTGATCGCTGTTATGGAATTTGGAATAACGACATGTATGATATTTACAAATGTTGAAATATTTGTGTAATATTGCGTTTATTTATATCTAGATTTCTTAAATGCAAACAAATAAATAATAGTTTAAAAAACTAAAAAACACGCTTTATATAGAAAACCAAACTAAAAAATAGAAAATATATTTTTATAGAGTAAATAAGAAAAAAAAAAACAAAAAAATCGTGGGGTGCATGGGTCAATAGTTATAAATATTTCATTGACAGATAAAAGCACCCCACGCTTTTTTTAAATGAAACATTTTTTTCTTATTTACACTAATACAATTTATTTTCTATTGTTTAGTTTGGGTTTCTATATAAAGCGTGTTTTTTAGTTTTTTTTAAACTATTATTTATTTTCTACTTTTTTTTTCTTTTTTTTTTCGAATTATTGCTTTGTCATCGGTCTTTGACAGGTGTGCAAAATTTGAATGAAATCTGACCGTTTAAAGTGGGTCAAAATACCGTCCAAAGGAGTCGGCTACAAACATACAAGTAAAGCGTGTAAAAAGTAAGTTGTCAAATGTGTTTTATGTATCTACTTGACAAGTTAATTGTATTCTTGTATTGTATAGTACCAGTTCATTCCAAATAGTCAATACCAATTACACTTTGAAGATATGTTTATGTAGCCGTCAAGCCTAGAATTAGACTGAATTCAAGTAATTCAAGAATAACCAAATCTAATGGCACAATGGCTTTGAAATTCAGACACATTCTCCACGTAATATTATTACGTTATCAATAGGATCTATCTCGAGACATGCGCGAACTTAGAGCGTAAACAAAATGGGGCAACTCCCTTGGGGTAGTTTCATGTCTGCATTCATTATTCGTTGTGTGTGCCCAACATGTAGAATAATTAATGCATTGCATACTTTCTTACTTCTCAACTACAAAAAGCAGCGTTAGGACAGAAAAATCTGGTTGATTTTCAATACCTCATAGAATACATTATCATAATATCTCGTTTATTTTTATTTTTAACAAGCGTTCGAGAAAGAAATCGAGAAATTAATCATCTTTAAACTTCATCAAATATTGAATCTGGACGACCGAAAATATTGGACGACCGGTTGGCCGAATGGTTAGTGACCCTGACTGCGAAGTCAACCAAAGGTCGCGGGTTCGAATCCCGCTAGGTGCAATTATTTGTGTAATGAGCAGAAATGTTTGTTTCCGAGTGATGGATGAAATATTCGTATCTATGTATGTATCCGTTGTCTAGTACCCATAGTACAGGGTATCTTAGTTTGGGGATAGGTAATTGGTGTGAATTGTCCGAAATATATTTAAAAACTATAATTAAAATTAAAAACGATGATGATGGCTAACATAACTATATCACTATATAACGGTCATGACCTGCCCCTCCTTAAAACATTGACTTGACCCCAAAATGGTCCTAGCTACGCCCATCTGTACGATTCCCCCTACATTTCTCAATATTGAATTTACCTCTACTTCCAACTGAAGTGGCAGAAAATGGAGAGACGGAAATAAGTATTTCAAGCGGAGCTGGTATTTCAGGCGCCTGAGTTTTCAACCGGGATCAATTATGCGCAAGAGATATTGGGGTCGGCCAATGTCTGCACAAGTTGATCTTTGTAGTTTTTATCTACATATAAGACTGTACGATGGTGTTGTACGAGTGAGGTTCACGGATAGCTCAGTTCATAAAGCTATGCAGCCAACAGGTTCATCTAATGTAAGTAAATCTCGAGATAACCATTATTTTCTAAATTGAAATATAGCTTAAATTATCATGTAGATCCAGGTTCACGGATAGCTCAGTTCATAAAGCTATACAGCCAACAGGTTCATCTAATGTAAGTAAATCTCGAGATAACCATTATTTTCTAAATTGAAATATAGCTTAAATTATCATGTAGATCCACGTCTATTAGAAACTAGCTTTCGCCCGCGAGTTCGTCCGCGCGGACTACAGTTTATCGCGAAAAAAAGCATCCTATGTTCTTCTAGGATATTAAAAATTAATGCAAAAGTAGGTATAGCACCAACGCTCTCCATGATTTTTGACAGACTTGTTATTTCTTTTCCATGGCAACAGTTCCTTACAGCGAATAATCAAAATTTTTCCAGTTTTCCCGTGAATAAAAAGTATCCTATGTTATATTCCAGGGTATAAGCTATCTCCATTCCAAATTTCATCAAAATCCGACAAGCCGTTATCGCGGTAAAACTCCCCAAACAAACAAACAAACGTTTTCACTTTTATATATTGGTGTGGATGTGATTTTCCAATACAGCAGAAGTCGCGTCGAGAAGTGCCTATATTTCTGCAGAATCAATTGGCAAGACATTTGAATCCTTGCAAAGGTTGTAAAATCTAGGGGGTAGGAATCATCTCAAATTATGACATTTAGAAGACGACTGTCATCTTTAAAAAAAACATTGTATCGTGAACACTTCTGCTGAATTGTTTCATGTATCAAACATAGAGAGTAACTGCTATTAGAGGTAACTATGAAGGTAACGCTTTGGATTATTCGAGGTAACGCAGATAATTTGATATTTATTACAAAGAAAATAGAGTGCACTTTAAAAACATTATTATAAGCTTATTGAAAGAATGTCTGTTTATTATTCATTGTTTGATGGAGGATTATATGTTATTCTGATTATTTCCTTCTTACTTTTTTCGTGATGTCGTTATCACATAAGTACATACAATACACTATTACAACATTGTTGTTTACATTTGGTTTCAATGATTTACAGTTGTAGCTTTGGCTAATGCAAACTTTTATTTGAAGAATCTATTTCTATTCGAATGAATGAATCGATCAACCTATAAGCGCCGGGAGGAGGTGCAAGAGGGTGCGCTTGCACCCCCTGGCTTTGAAAAAATACATAATATTTTGCCTATTTTCCGCGCTTTAAGACACTATTATTTTTAAACACTAAACAATTGAAAATACTTAAATAAATTCGCGCTCTCTTCGCTCGCGTGTTTGTATTAAATTTACTTGTTTAACATAATCAGGAAATCCATTACTGCTAATGTAAACGTTATTTTCCACATACACTCCTTCCTTGGTTCCTAGCTCGTAAAGGTTTTGTTTAAGATTTTCGCGCTGGCTTTGCTCGCACCTTTGTAGCGGTGTTTTTCATGTACGAAGGAGATCCTACAGTCCTTCGATTCTGAAATAAACTGCCAGAAATTTTAAAAAAGATTTGCACTTGCAATTGGCAGCTCTCGCATATCCACAAACAAATCCATTGCGGTCCATCGGTTTACATCACACTAATATTAGAACGGGGAAAGTTTGTATGCATGTGTGTATCTGAGGGTGTTTGTGGGTGTGTAGAGATAGCTTATACCTGGGAATAACACATAGGATACTTTTCATCATCATCAGCCTTCACGCACAAACGGCTGAACGGATTTTGATGAAATTTGGGATGGAGATAGTTTACACCATAGTTTACATTTCCAACGTTAAAGTCATCACGAACTTGTTTCGTTAACACTGCTGGGACGGATTTTTTGTAGAAGCATAGAAAATTTCAAAAATGAAGACTCGTTTGTTTAAATGTTTTGGGCAATTTCATTCAACCCTCCAGTTTCCAAATGTGAACCAATCTACACTGCATAAAAAGTCGATAATCGCCGTCGACCACACATTTAAATTCGACACAGTCCGTTCGTTGTGGCCACGTCCTTAGAGGCCACAGAATAAATACGCAAATCTACATATTTAGTACGCTAGTTTACGCTACACGGCCATACATTTGCCTGGAAGAGCCAACGTGCAACTTTCCACTAGTTTTATGGCCTCGTACGTTCGCATATCGTTTGTAAGCAAATGCAGCTTCTGTAAAGCAAGGATTTATGTTCTTCCTCTTGTGAGATTCAGGGAAATACTCGTACAATTGGAGTGTTTAAATTTTCTTTAAATGTTTACGGGACTGTGAATGCAAAATATCTAATAGCAATGAATTATGAATAAGAACCTACAACCAACGATACTAAGGGGCAGTATCCTGTATTCATTGTATCCATACTTAATATTATAACAGCGAAAGTAACCCTCTCTTTGTCCGTCTGTTTGTTACCTTTTCACGACTAAATGTCAGTAACGATCTTGATGAAATTTGGTATGGAGATAGTTTGAATCCTGGGGCAGAACATAATATGATACTTTTTATGATTTATTCCCCCGTTTTCGAGTCTCTCTGCTTCTACTTTATTGCCCTAGCTAGCGCCCGATAAAAGTACTGTTGGAAAGAAAAGTGAGTTTTAGTAATATTAATCATACTATTGTCGTCTTTCGTGTATTTAATGATTGCCTGGAAAACTGGTAAGTGAAACACGAATGCTTTCGCACATACGGTATATGGAGGTGGCACAAGATCGGCTCGTCTTTAGGGGAGGCCTATGTTCTCAGCAGTGGACTTCTAAAGGCTGAAATGATGATGATGATGATGATCATCGCGATAAACTGTAATCCACGCGGAGTTTTGGGCAAAATCCAGTACCTAATATTTTCATATCGGGTGTGATTGTGGTCAAGTGTGTATCACATAATTATCGTCATAAATATTGTTAGCTTTTTATAAATGAAACATCTACTTAACAATTTTGTTAAAAACAGAGAGATGATCAAATGAAGACTCAGTAAATATGTAATCTCCATAATATATAATGTTTTTAATCAACACTCTAAAGGAGCAGGTTCTTAATCTCAGGAGCCCAGCGCTGACTCGATATCGCGTAATGTAATAAAATTGATGTTAATAATGAAACTCGTAAACTCTTTTTTATTATTTGTTTGAGTAACGAGAGTATCAGGTCGCCCGCCTGTTGGTAAGCATCACGCCTGCCCATAGCAGTTGCATTGCTACCTTGAATTTTGGTTGTAAAATCTTGCGCGTCACTGCAATGCGCTCGTCGCCCTGAGACATTTTTTTGGTGCAAATAACTATTTCAGGACGTTTCGCCAACCATGCTCACAAACTTTTGTACTTTGGGTTATCTCTTCCAGTGGCCACACATCGACTTAGTCCTGTTGCGTGTTTTCATGGCAAATTAAGCAGAAACTGCCAGCGACTAAGCCTAGTTAGTAGCTAATGTGCTGAGCATCAGGAATAGCTGCTGAATCTTAACTAAAACGAAACGAATTATCATGTTTCATTCCGTACCTATATAAAACAACTTCAAGGCTTTTCTTAAACTAGCTATGCCCGCGGCATTGCCCGTGTAGTTAGTCATTTCTGTGGGTTAAAAGTAACCTATGTGTTATTCCTGGACCGAAAGCACCTTTAAAGTACAAAATACGTAATTTATTTTAGCCGTCATATAGTTTTTTATCGATTGATCGGCTTCTTCTCATCGCATTTAGATGCTAAGTACACCAGTTACAATTAAGTATTGTCTGTCTATCTATCTACCAGTTTTTAAGTCAAACCCTAAGCTATCCAATAGTGAAAACCTCATCGCAATCGAACCAGTAGTTTTTACGTGATGAACGATCTGACAAAAAAACAGACGGACAAACAGATAGACACGATTTAAATGTTATATTATTTCAAGTAGGCTAGACCTTTTTTTTAATTACCTACCTTAATTGTACAGTTAATGTAGGAAATTAAAAAAAGAAAAAACGTAGTTACTGCTTTATTATAAGTATAGATATAGATAGATAGATAGAAGATTACATTTTCTACATATGCGAGGCTCTGTGCGTAGCAGAAAAAACAATAGTGTTTTAGGTGGAATAGGGCTGCCGGTTCCTATTTTTTGGAAACGAAAATACAAATTAGAATACTTACAACTACAAAATCAAAAACCTTAATGGTGAATATTTACTTAATTATGGATAACTCAAATAACAAAGCATTGAACTGATCTCACCTGATGGTATGCGATGTTGCGGTCGGTGGTACACAATGGTACATAACCACTTCGCGCGACAAACTAAACAATAGTTAGCAACTATCGGAAATACATACTCCTCAAACAACGAAATGCATTGCTTTACAAACATTTTTAAGCAATTCAGAGAAGTCGTAACACGAAACGAACTCAAATAAAGCTTAAACAAATTAGTTTTTGTTCCTATCGTCAACGCGTCGATTTATTATTAGGGTTAATTCTTGAGTTTAGTTCTAAGGAACGAGAGGAAAGCGGGGTAAATGTAATTACATACATATTGTAATACGAAATAATAGCCTTCAAGATATGAACAATCTCCGCCAGTATGATATCGTGCAGGATTTTATATACCTCGGCTCTCGCATATCCACCTGAGGTGGAATCGAGGGCATTGGTCAAATCAGACCACGCATTGGTATGTTAAAGTCGGCGATGACCCAACAGGAGAGAGTATGAAAAGACCGAAACATACTAAGAAAGACAAAAACTTACATCGACCGAACATTTATTTTCCTGTATAACGCTGAGTCCTGGACCATTAAAGCTGCAGAGCGACAGTGTATCGATTCTTTCGAAATGTGCGCATGTTGCACATTCCGTTGACTGCTCATAGGAAGAATGACTCCATCCTGAAGGAGCTACGAATAACCCAGAGGCTCTCGAGCATTTGCTTACAGAGTAGTAATTTGGGCACATTGCTCGGAAACCCTCCGACAACCTGGAGAAACTAATTGTCACAGGAAAAGTGGAAGGAAAGAGACCCAAGGGTGGAAGTCCGATACTATGGTCTGACCAGGTGTCGAAACAACTAGACACCCAAGTTTCCGAGGCAATCCACTGTGCCCGAAACCGTCACAGATGGCAACGGATTGATCATGAATAAGTTGGTCGGGTGCATCACGACGCTCAGCAGTGAGCAAACGACTAAAAGTATACGTTAATACTTAGTAATCAAGAAATCTCATTGCAATCGAATGGAAAAAATTTACATAACGCGATGTATGTTCAAACGATTCATTTTTTTTAGATGTGATTATCTTTCTTACTTTACCATCTTGGATGTGTTCAAGAAGTGGAAAATAATGTAAATTATTAAAGCAACAGAGGCCTCTATGGTACTTAGCGATGGACAGCAAGAAGTTTATTATAATAAAAACGACCAATCTAAAAAAAAAACAAATTCAATAAAACAGTAATGTGAACAAGGTGAAACTAAAAAAATAACCTATTCCACATCGACTACATAACCACTTGAGCATAAAAAGCGGTATTAACCGGTTTGCCAGTAGTAGCTACGTCACTTCTATGTACTCGTAGTTTTATGCGCTAAAATATTAAAATTCAAGAAAACAGTAATGTGAACATGGTGAAATCAAGAAAATATTAAAGAAGTAGTGCGGAATGAGTATGCCGATCCATTCGTACTCACAAGCCTCACGCACACACTTACACCATGTTATGCCGATCGGCCTTTACATCGCAGTAAGACCTTGCTAGTAGTGTTAATTATGTCAAGTTCCCACTGAAAATCAAAAACAATGCATGCTTTTGTCATAAAATTGTGTGAGATATAGCAACCTCAAACATCACTAATTATCCACTCACGCACACATCCGCACCGCCATTTGCTTCACTCGTTTGTTTGGCGATGTGGACTCTGTCTATTTTAATCCTTCTTGGGCTACCTTTAGCTTATCATATATACACATAACTTAAAACCTACATTAAAATGTAAACCGCTTCCACCCATGAACTCTACTCCCTTCCTACACCGCACCTTAAGTTCCATATTAATGTGCATTTGGCGTGCCCGGCCCGCCTTAAGCACAGATTAAATACAAACTTAGCCATAATATGCAAGTTTCTAATGAAAGGTAGAAAAAAGTGATTTATGGCGATGACAGATGGTGGGGCGATATTAGAAATAAGCTTGTACCTGGTCTTTAGGATATGTTATGTAACAAATAGCTAGGTATTAATTTAGTGGCTTAGATTGATGCTAAGAAATTGTGTCAAAAACGTAATAATTATTTGAGCTACAAATCGACTTCAAAATAAAATCTACACAAACAAACAAACGTATTTTTTTGGGACTAACTTGGAGCAAATATAAGAATAATCATCTCAATCGGTTCAGAAATCCTGGTGTTATAAAGTGGACAAAAATACAGTCAAAATGAGTTTCCTCCTTTTTGAATTAAATTATATTAAAAAAAAGCCAAATGGTTACATGCCGTGTTCCGTGTCATTTTTACAGCACTAGAAAATTATTTATAGAAATTACATATATATGTCTATCTACCTACATCAACCCACTGTTGAGTACAGGCCTCCTCATGTGCACGCCATTCTTTCCGATCTTGCGCAAAGCGAATCCACTGTCTTCCTGCCACCTTGATGACTCGTGTTTATGTATGATAAGAATTACGTAAATATAAAAAGAGGTTATGTTTGTTTGACACATTATTTACATATGTTTTATTTGTAGGTAATTGTTGTTGGATTTCACTTTGTACTCGTATTTTCAATCACATAAACATCTCATGTGATTTATGTGTATGTGACTTTCAGTTATTTGATTTTAACCGTGACAAAGAGCGTATAGCTCGAGCGAATTGAGTAGTTAGCTCGACCATTTTTCCGCTTACCGCGCGAGGATCCTATTATATTTGGAAGGGTAGGATGTCTAAATAAGTTTCGGTTTCGACTGAAACTGACGCCGAAGATTCGGTTTCACCTAATAATCCTGTTTCGGTCGGACACTAACTATCACTAAGTAAACAAAAAAACTTTTGTCAGCACTCAAAATTATAATGTTCCATTTGATACAAATATTTTGGTTCCGTCCTACGTTTGTCACGAGGAGGTCCTAGGGTTTGTTCCACTAGCCCAGGGACCAAAACTCAGTGGACAACATAAAAGTACAGGAACAATTAGGAGCACTTGGAGATGTTCATAAACAGAGATCTTGCACTCGACTATTCTATTCAGTCTTCTCCCAATTTAATATATTTGGTAAGAGTGTACCCTTGGGACTCTAGTATTGTTATTATCACAGATTTTTCGTGCTTCAACAATACGGATGAAAACAACCACGAACGTACTATCATATATATTTAAAGGACTCCAGATGTAATAAACTTATTCAGGTATTTTATAACATATTATTTCGTGAAATTGAAGTTTTTGCTAATCCAATGACGATATGGGAATGACAGGTTATTTGAATTTAGAATTAATAATGACAAATTATCAAATGGGTATGATTATGAAAGAATTAAGAATTTATGAAAGAGGTTTCACATCGTCACACGTTTAACGACTCAACTGCCCTTCTACAATACAATATTTAAAAGTTATTACCTACTTACAATATGTAATACCATGATAATATTTATGTTCTTACATTATTTAAATTAAAACCCCAATTCCTTTCAATCGTCCAATAACAATATCTTCCAGTCCCTGCGGCTTAAGATAACATTAAACGAGTTCTGATTGCCGGCTTACCCCTCCCTCCTCTCGACCCTTTTGGAACCCTTATAATTGCGATGTCGTCACCGTCTTGTTTACTTGTAAATTGATAAAAGAACTCTAACCACAAGTGCGAAAAATAAACCAATACTTCATGTTTTATTACATACTTCTATCATTAGTTCCGTATGACTCAGTAATGTAACCAAGATAATAAATGTTGTTGAGGATCGTAGCCCCCAAACGAATGGACCGATTAAAACCTGAGACAAAAGAGACCTGAGATAAAAGAGCAGGTTCTTGTTATACCTACTTGGGGGGGAAGGGGGTGAGGATGAGGATGAGGACCGATTTTGATGCGGTTTTTTTTGTTTAGCCACGAGCAATATCTATTTGTTTTAAAATGTGCAAATATTAAGCCCTTTTTATGTGATACACAAATGGGCAAAATTAAAAATAAAATTTTTGTTCATGGCTATGTTACTCTAGAGGGCGCCATATTTAATTTATCGCATAGCCTATAACTAGTGGACGATCAAGACGCTTTGGTATTTCGCGTCGAAACGCTTCCAACTATACCTCATTTGTCAAATTATGATTTTAAGTAGGTAGTTTAGAAGTTAGGAGGAAACAGACGAACAAACATAAAATACATACATACCGGTCAAAATCATTACCCTTTAAATTGCTTCTCTGTAGTCGGGTAATTATAACGATCTCGAGAGTCCGAGGTAAGTAGGTACGACATTAACGCTTAGTCGTATTTGCTTTAATTCCATCGACACAAATCTGCTCGATACCACGCTGCTGGTATTTAGTTCATTACATTGCGACGATACAATTACATGCTAAATTATATGATGTGTTATTTTTATACTAATCTAACCTCTATAATAATTGGTATAATGATGAGGATTGATATAATAATTGAAATAATGATGAGATATTTGGTATAATCATCGACCTGCGAAAAGCGGCTGAAAGAAAATGGATGAGGAGAGCAGAAGACCGAGCTCAGTGGCGTGCATTAGGAGATGCCTACGTCTAGCAATACTACTCCCCCAAGTTTAGTTCGATACTCCCCCAAGTAATCAATGGCAACTGTCCAAGCCGAGGTTCGTACCCCCTGGGTGCCCTTGAGCAAGTGGCCAAAAACTTAACTTTGGCGTGCGCCTTCTGCGTCACGCATTGCGGCGGAGCGCTTTTGCGCCCGCCCCACCGGTGACGCTGTAGAGGTCAGTTATAGACCAACAGCACATATCCTTTCTAAAAAAGAAAAAAAAAAAGTCTAGCAGTGCACAAATATAGGCTAATGATTAAGATGATGATACATATGATATAATGATGAACATTATTGTGAGTGAGTTAGTAAAATAATTATTGGGACATCTACAAATGCGAAGAATAAAAACAACCTGACTAATAATAAAACCACAAGAACAAAGAAGAACAACGCAAACACAACACTCCATCATTTGAATTCGATTGTAGAATATAACGAATTAAAAAAGCTATAGAAACTGCAAAGCAGAATACAACACTAAAACGCAGAATACAAAAGCAAAGCGAGCTAACATTGTAATCAGAATGAAAAATGTAAAGTTTAGATCACCGCTAGTGGAAACGCCATTTTCTCTAGCACAAAGGAAATTGTATGAAAAATATAAGGGAAAAAACAAAAACATGAAATACAAGGGAATAATTTAAATATAACCATTAATCTGGCTCGTGTACGTAGCTGTCACAGGGCGGTGTACCGTTAGCAGAAACAGAGGACAGGAAACGAGGTTTGACAATGTCTGAAATCAAGACTTTTGTACAAGACTGTTCCGTAACAACATTCTGTGGTTAATTTGTAAAGGAAAATTTATATAATTATGTTTTATGCAGAAGATCAAAATAACAAAAAAAAGAAGGTTATTTCCACACGAATTACCTAGTCCCAAACTAGGATACCATGTAATATAGGCACTAGATAACGGATTAACATATATAGATACAAATATTACATGTATGACTCGACTCAAACATTTCTGCTCAACACACAAATGATTGCACCTTGCAGGATTCGAAACCGCGACTGTTTGATTTCGTACCTATGGTCTCTAACCACTAGACCAACCGGTCGTCATATTATATTGGTATTTATAAGTATTAAAACTGCAAAATGTCTTTCTTAAAGGAAAAACTATTTTTTTTGCCAGCACATTTGGCGTTTTTCGATATGAGCCCAAGATCATATGTAGATTTTTCAACGTAGCACTTGACAACATTCAAACCTCACATTCATTCAATTTTGTATTAGAAGCAAAAATTTCCAGGGCTCCGTACCTAAAGGTTCTAAGCAAAACCCTATTGCTTTTCAGCTTGTCACAACCACTGCTCGCGGTTTACTGCATTTAGGTTGCAGTTAATTAAGAAAATCAACAAAATGGAGTATAAGATTTAGCAGTCATTTCTACTTATATATTTTTCTATTTCTTCTGCTAACGGTACCACCCTCCAAATTAAACAGCCTTATTAATAGATCGAGGAGATACGTCTCTTTTGTCTTCCTTGCTTGTCTCACGGATTTTAATAGAAAATTCAAACGGGCCTGCGCCACCCTGATTAAAACGGCTAGGACGATGAAAATTAAAATCTTGCGAGGTCCTGGTACGCGTGGTTTTGTGAGTCAGAAATGGGGCGCATAAGCAAGCAAGGAATGTAGGATGGTGAACTGCGCGTACGTGATTCGTTATGTGACTTTAATTAACCGGGGGACAAAAGACGGTGCTGATGGTTGGCCAGAATTTGGAGTGGTTGCTCGGGCCTTTTTTATGGACAAGCACATTTAAGAGGCGAGTTGAGATAGCTCACGGATGGTCGTGTGGGCTAATATCACACAAGCGTGTCCATGAACTATGAACCTAACCATCGTGAGTCAACTACAGTTGAAAATAACATTTGGAGAAGTATAAATGGATTTTATGTTTCATCATCAACCTATAAATTGTCCACTGCTGGACGTAGGCCTCTCTCAATGCGAGGCCTACGTCAGCAATGTCTACAGCTCTCTGCATCCAATTTCTGCCAGGCGCTTTCCGCAGGTCCTCTCTCCACCTGGCCACAGGGCGTCCAGGGCGATGTTTTGTTTATTGGTACAATAATAAACAAAGAAGTGCTTATCAAAGTCAGCATTCTTCGACGAATTTCGTTACTTATTTACATTATGTATGTATGTTAAAATAAATTAGACTACCTAATTTAATATAATACACTGGCCTTCAAAACATGGTACCTAACTTTTTTTTTTTGTTTTGCTCCTTCTCACATTAAAAGTGTGGTAGTAATAAGTTTTGAAGGCCAGTGTAGTTTTGATGAGCATTCATCCGTTCGGTATTAACCAGTCGGGTATCGGTATCCCGTACGGGATATATGAGACTATTTTTGCAAAATTTGCATAAAACACAAAAAAATAAGCAAAAAAATTAAGTATTTTCTATTTTTTGTTTCATTTACCTTCCTCAAGTACAGTTTTTTTTGTATGGAAAACCTTTTAATCATTATATATTTTAAAAATAGCCCAAGAACTCCCAAAAACGCACTCGTCCACAGGTTAAGCACTTATCCGTTTAGGTTAACATTTATTCGTTTTGTGCATGAATATATATTTATTATTTTACCGCACGTATTGAGCCTTTAGTAGCCCGTCACAAATACGTACGTGCGCAAGCGCATAAACCGGTTTTGTTCTGAGTTTTGGTAACGACAGGTACCGCAAGTATTGAGCTTTTAGGAACCGGTCAGAAGTTCTCCGAAAAAGATTTTTATTCGAGTCAAGTTTTTCTTACCATTACATTGTGAACACGAAAACTCCAATTATCAGCATTTTGATCTTACCTGTAACAAAATAAAGTTCATTATTAGTTAAACAATTTCATTATTAAGTACATAATTATGTGTTTGCTTTGAGTTGAAGAGTACATCATCAATCAGTAAGTGTCAATATATTGCATTGACATCGGGTTAGTTGTTACCTCTCAAAGATTTGACCTGGACATACATTTATATCTATCCTAGCATATCAACCCTCTTTGACCTGAACATACATTTATATTTATTATCCCAGCATATCAATGATTTGACCTGACCATACATTTATTTATATCTATCCTAGCATATCAACCCTCTGACCTGAACATACATTTATACCTATTATCCCAGCATATCAAAGATTTGACCTGAACATACAACATATAACACCATTTACAATGAATTTATATCGAACTCCACCGCAACCACTCTTATAATCTTCATCATCATGGTCAACTCGTAAATAGTATATTTCTTGTGTGTAGGTATGTATTTTTATTTAGTAGGTATAATTAATTGTTTATTAATGTTTTGTATTTTATTTTATTTATTACGCACCACCGACCGATGACTTTGATATCTAAGTAATCCTTTCCATCCAAAGGTTGCCTGGAAGAGATTATAATATTATCAACCAATCTGTCTACTGTCTGCCAGTACTACGTTTGCCTATTAATTTTAACCCAAAAAGTAAACCACTCTCGCCATCGTATATCTGATAACTGAAAATTCCATTCAAATTAAGCAAAGATAATCTACATCAAGTCAAATAAAACGATTCAATTCAATTAAAACGATTAAAAAATACAATTGCCTTCGATTAACTTCAATCATTACGGGATTACTCCAATACGATCCATTTAATGAAATGCTTTTTAATTTCGTTTTAACGGTTTCACAATCATTGCTTTTCTTAATTTTATACAAGATTTGATTATGGAAATGTTTCAACTATTAATAATAATGTGTGCAGATTTTATCCGACTACAGTAGCAAAAGGAGGGTTGATTTTAGTACCTAAGGTACTAGCTGCGACCCGCAGCTTTGCCCGCCTGCTAACTTTGACACCACTGTTCACAATTTTAGCGATGGAATTTCAAATAACCCCTTCCTTAGTGCACCCCTAGGTTGCTCAAGGAATATTTCTTCCAAATTTCAAATCACTAGACCCACTGGTTGAGGCTGTGCATTGTCTGTCAGTCAGTCAGTCAGTAGGTATGTCACGGTACTGTTTTATAGAAGGTATAGATATAGATGTATGATCTTCCTACCTGATGGAAAAGTCGCAGGAGGACCAAGCAGTCTCGGTGAAATTATATCGTCTATGTGATAAACTAGGTTATAACCTGGCTACGCACGAATAGGTTAATTATTAAACGTTTAAAACCATCAATCATTCCACCAAAATATAGGAAAAACCCAGAAATAAAACTTTTCAATAGTTTCTTAATTTTATAATAATGTAACAAAGTTCCACTTTACAAAGTAAGTTCTTGGTTAAAAGGGGTGGAAATAGGTATTCAATGGTTGTAGATTCGATTTCTTGGAAAGTAATTTTTAATTTTGTTTAATTTACTCGTAATAGCACAATACCCAGATGTATTTTTATGAAATTTGGAATGGAGATAGCATATACCCTAGAACAAAACATTGGATACTTTTTATCCTGGAAAATTGCAAGTTTTCTCGGGAAAATTGGAAAATTTTGATTACTCGCTGTAAGGAACCGTTGCCATGGAAACGAAATAAAATTCTGTCAAAAAACTTCAAGAGAGAAGAGTAGGTATAGCATCAATATGCTTTACCTACTTTTGCATTGGTTTTTCAATATTCTAGAAGAACATAGAATGCTTTTATTCGCGATAAACAGTAGCCCCCGCGGACAAAGTCGCGGGCGGGAAAGCTAGTATTGTATAACACTATAACAATATACGGATAATAATATGGATGTTTTTAAATTTATAAGGTCCGCTTTATTTCAATAAGTGAATAATTTAATATATGTACTTAACTCACAACATTAAGTAACAATACAATTATACCTTTATCGATACAAAATACATTACCTATGTAGAACTACAGCTCTATAGGTAACTACAGGTTTCATTCCAACTGAACGAACAATAACATAATTTCAACTCAATGAGACGGCCGAATTATACGCGATATTTAACACACAAAGCAAAGCACCTCGGTATATATAAATATTAATTCGCAAAAAATTAACATTCCCATAGCGATTCCTTTAGCGATTTTAATCGTCACTCATTAGCGACACGGCCGCGCGGTTTCGGGCGGCCATCTTGTATTAATATCCCTCCAAAACAAAATGGCGGTCGCTTGGAGTAGATAATTATTTTTTATTAATCTCGGATGGAAGTGCGAATAGCTTCACAAGAAACGCAATTATAGTTACATATATTATTAATTCCATTTTTTGGACTTGATATAAGGTTTAAGTATGGGAAGATATATTTATTATTTTCGTTGTGTGCTTTACCAAGGTGGCATGTGTCGAGTCGAAAGGATCCAAATGAATTTATTTACGGCAAAATTAAATCATATTATTATATCTAATCAAGACAACCGAGCACATCCTTGAAGATAATGACGATTACGACAGAGATTTCCAAATCAAATTTTCAAATTTATTCTTCTCACCCTCGTTTATAACAGGGTTAAGAGAAATCTCCCAATCAATTTGGTTGAACTTATGGCGATTGTATGTATGATTGTTTGTTCGACGATAACTTTTGTACCGGATACATTATTTCAAAATTTGTTGTCAATCGTTTTTTAGTACTTACTAATATTTCATTTGAAGTAGTTATTCTTTTAGTTCCATAGTTATTATTTATATGAAGTCAAGATATTTCGAGAATTATTTCCTTATTGACTACAATATTACTGATAAATATACATTACGTACTCACGCTTTATTTTGAAAAGCATGCGTCGAAGTGCTACTAGTGCTAAATGAAAAGGTAGAATTTAAAGCATAGAAGGAATTCTAGTAACAAAAGACAGGTTAATGGTAGTGCAATGACAAAGTTAGAACCAACTCGTGTGGTTGTCCTATGAATGCTTTATAAACTATGGGAAAAGACACAAGCTTAAGCATGATTTCATGCCCTCGTTAAACAAAACATAGGTATCATCTTATTCAAAAATAAAAATAATGTACATATTTGCAACATTCAGGAATCATTTTTAATGACACTAGTTTTTTTTTTACATAAGACAACAAGTTATTCGGGGTCTTCGGTGTTTCAAAAATGGTTGGTACCTATTTAAAATCCTTGTATTACCTATTAAATATGTAACCTATTTAAAACCTACCTATTTAATACATGCTGCTCCTTAATTACGTAACTTGAGTCGTCATAGATATGTGGATAGCAAAATTATGACACGTATTTAAACACTAACTTTCCAAAATAATAAGTTTCATTCGAAATCTGGTAATCATGTTAATTAGAATTTAATGTTAGTAGTTTAACTTGAAATATATAGAACGGTCCAAGAAGGTTCAAAAAAAGACGAGGACTACACCGCCAAATCGAAAGTGAATGTGAAAGTAAAAAAACTATTTTTTAGTTTAGTTTTCTATATAAAGCGTGTTTATTAATTTTTTTAAACTATTATTTGCGTCTTGCTGTTACCCGCTAACAGCTTTTTACTTACATTTAAAACAACGGAAACGGCGTTCAGTTAAATATTAACCGACGGTACCTAGAACAGTGTGCTCTTGACAGTGATTGCTATTAGAATAAGAAAAAACATTGTGTCGCATGTCTAAAACATTTACGTAAAGTTTCTCTATAGTTTTATTGTTCTTAGTTTCTTTGTTCAAGTGAAAGGCTTGTAAGGATGACAACTATACTTATTTAAGTAATTTTTCAACTCAAAGCTTGAACCATAAAGTACTTATATTAAAATAAGTAATAATAAAGTAGTAGGTAACAAAATGTAAAATAAATAGTCCATCGGATTTAAAATTAGCTAGTGATCAATTTTTTTAAAAGGTATCTGTCTGTCTGTTTGTTTTCTTATAACTTTTGTATATAACCAACAATTGTGTAATATTTTGTACAACAAATAAAAAAAAACAAATGAATTTACTCAAAACTGATACATACAATTTATATTAACCACCACAGAGGTTACCCTTTCAAATAAAAATTATAATATTCAAATCGGTCCAGATAACTCGGAGAAATAATATATACGCATTGCATTGAGAACCTCCCCTCCCTAAAGTCGTTTAAAATCAGGAGAAAATACCACAGGCAACACAGCCAACAAGTTCAACGCCCCCGATAATCCATCAATCACAAACGCACGTGTCGATTAAGCATAAGAACCTGCTTATTATGTACACTGTAATCGAAACCTCTGGGATCAACATTTACACGTCAACTGCCTTCCCTGGCTTTCGTGTCGCATTTCACGTTTACCCGTCCTCGATTGAGGACAATCTTTACCCGTCGTCCTGAAATTAAGGACAAACTTCAGAAAGAATGAGGTTACAGGTTTACTAGCTATACAATATTTTGATGAATTAACGTTAGATCATATTAAAAATTCCGATATCTCAAACAATAGCTATTTTATAATAATAAAATTAATCGCTCCTCTATCTTCCTATCAAGATGTCAACTTCAAGCAGTAATTAAATTCCAATAACATCATCAATAACTAAACCGTGACACAACCTCATTCCGTCCGACTTGAAGGACGTCTCGTCGGTAAAATTAATACACAATCCTGTTGGCGGGACGTGATGCGATTTTATAGTCTCATTTTAGTCTAGGTTTGTACTATTATTTATTCTGTGCTAGTGTCCTAAGAGCTCCAAACCTAGTTTTTAATCGGAGACAACATAAACCAAGGTTTTTTACTTAGCTGTGTTTTTTAATAAACGCCTGCCTTCGATGGTGGCCTAACGGTTCTATAGTGCAATTTAGAATCCAACGATACCGGGTTCAAAACCTAGGCTCCCGCACCAATGACTTTTCTGAGTTAAGTGCGGTTTTCCATCGTTCCGTGCTTCGGAGGGCACGTTAAGCTGTCGGTCCCGGCTGTTATTGATTAATAGCAGTCGTTAAGCCATGTCAGAAGCCCTCGGGCGGCTTGACAAACTCTGACAACAGAGGCCAGCACTACTTCATACGACAAACAAACAAAACAACGCCTGCCTTTACAATTGCAGTTCTGCCCAAAAGTCCGGATTGCAAAATCTTGAACGGCAATGCATTATGTTGGTATCTCTGAGGGAGTTACCACAACAATCATTCGATTATGAATCGATATAACTCGACCGATCGAGCAGATCAGTTTGTAGGTAACTGCCGATCGACGTCGACTGATCTCAATCTACTATCTATCGCTCGACGCCATCGATCGACGATCGATCGTTTCGTGTGGTAACATCGGGCATTTATTATTACCAGTAATTTCGCTGGACACAGTGTCCTTAGACTTTTATTTTGCGTATCTGTCATATATGTGTATATGTTTTTTGTAACTTAAATTTTGTATGATGTTTTCAATAAACGATTTTTCTTCTTTTTCCCCAGGACGCAGTACTGATGGCACACTACTACTTGGAGACTCTAGCAGAAGAGACCTTCCACTACAAGTTCAAAGAGTATGTTATCAACGATTTCTGAACAATGATATGATTTTTTGGTTCAAAAGCATCATTCAATAAACCTTGATCTAATAATATAATTAAATCTACAATGTAACGACCCTTTCTCCCACTAACTTTCCTATCGTCAACACAATAACTTAAATTAAGTCCAGCTTGAAGGACGTCTAGTAGAACAAATTAATACACATTCCGGAAGGCAGGACGCAGCGTGAATTCTCCAGTGTCCCCATTTAGCGTTCCTATATTGTTCCGAAGTGTCCTAGATTTTAATTGGAGAATCGAAGTTTGGCTGGATGTGTAATCCTTATGTTAGTGCGCACAACACAATTATGCTGAGTTGCAACCTTTGTTTTATAGCCTTATATTTTAGTGTTATTTGGTTCTTAATTTTAAAAGTATTTTTAAGGTTATAAAATAAAAGTACTTCATTTCATTTTTTTATGTACTCTCTTGTTTTGTACAAAATTAGTGTGAATTATTTTTACCCACCTGCGGTGGTAAAAATAATTCACTCATATTTTTTTACAAATAATGTATTTTGTTTGTATGTATGTTTGTTTGTTTGTAAGTTTCTTTGAGGCGTACTACAGCCTAAACGGCTTGATGGATTTTTATAAATGATTGGATTCGTCGTGATTAACACGAGAGTGCTATAGGATATATGAAGTGTCAAGAAAACTAATATGGCGGCGTAGAGCTGCCATATTGTATTTCCGACGGGACAAAACAATTACCAATACCCATCGAGAGAGGTATCAAAATGAATGTATTTAAAATACCATTCCAAAACTAAAGGGAAAGTAAAAAATCCGACTGCGAACAAAACTAAAAAAAGAGGCTGTACTTTAATTTATATTTAAAAATCAAGAAAGTACAACTTGTTTATCTTTTTAGTTTTGTTCACAGTTTCATTTTTGTTTTTTTATAATAATTTATTTTTTCCTTGAACCTTGTTGTTTCTTATGTAAAACCGTTTATGAATTTAGATTGAGTAGTTTACAGAAAAAGCAAGCAAAGTGTGGGGAGACCCCCCACACGATGGACCGACGACATTGTAGCCATCGCAGGAAGTCGGTGGATGGACGTGGCACAGGATCGCTCGTCATGGCGCTCTTTGGGGGAGGCCATGTTCAGCAGTGGACTTCTAAAGGCTGACATGATGATGATGATGATGAGTTTACAGAATAGATGTAAATACACTAATAATAGTTACATGACAGATTACAGAATTTCCGCAAAAATTGTACTACATTAATTGTTCCTATTACAAAATGAAACTTAGTTGCGGTTCTACAGTTTACCTTTACCGACAACTTATAAAAAAATAGGTGTATTTCGGGGACTGTAGAGTTCAAAATGCAATTCTAGTATTTACCATAGGTCTTTGACTTCAAGGGTCATGCCCGGACCTGTAATAGGCTTTAGTGAATCGAGGACGACAAGGCCCTTGTGGTTTAATAATAAATTATTATGGATGATGACTTTGAGAATAGTATTGTAGAATATGAATTTTGAATGAAAATCTAACTTTCGATTGAGATCTTTATACCTATGCAAAACTCGCGGTTTTTTTTTGGGGCGCAATGCATAATGGGCAGGACAGTTGCGCTTACCACCAGGTGGAAGAACTGAACATCTCATCAGACACCAGTAAAAAACAACACATCTCAAACACGATTCGGCGCGGCCACGTGTCTCGCTCTCTCTCTTTCTCTCTCTCTAACGAATTGTCAATAGGGAGAGGAAGAGTCGGACCCGACTTTTCTGTCCGCACGTCACCGTATTTTTTCCTAAATATTGCTTTATACATTTCTGTCGCCAAGAGGCGTCTTAAAAACAGTGCTGGCTCTTACGCATTAAGAGGATAGCTGCTTGACGAGATCTTCGCAAAGTAGGTATTTAGAAAATGTATTGCTATCTCCTACCCTCCCCCCGATCCCCTTACACGAGCGATAGAGAGTTGCTGGTCGTGAGTTTTAGTAATATATTTTTCGATTTTTCGATAGAGTTGGAAAGCGTACCCACCCAATAAGTTGGGGTGAAATCTTTTGTTATTAGTGTCAATCGCTTGAATAGAATATTTTATCTACCCATAAACGTTTCATTTTTTAGAAATAGTTTTTCGTTTTTAAAAAATAATCATTTTTCTAATTCTCATAGTTTCGGCGCAAAAAAACGGTGCTTACTAACTTAAGTTATTGAAAAATTCAGAAAAACTAAGATGTATAAGCGTAGACAATTAATGAAACAAATTAATGGAAATAATACTGAGATCAGATAATATAAGTGTTTTTTATTTTTGTATGGACAAGGGTGCTATATATAGGCTCTCGTCTTAATAGTACGGTCGCCCACAATCCGTTCTAGCAAACATCGCTTCTGGGCGACAGAAAGGGATAGAACTACGGAAAAAAGATTCAATCAATATAAAATTTTATATTGGTCGAAGGAAAAAAGAAACGGGTGCGTTGCTGCCCATGCCGATAAGTCAGGATCAGCGTTAAACTGAAATCCCAGATTATCTCCAAACAGCCACTAAAGCCATCATAGCCATAAACGGAATCGCCGCAATATTTTATTAAACAATCTCATCACGGGAATTAGAAATTTGAATAAAAATGAAAAGTGACATTAAAATGAAAAAATGCCATAAAAATGAAAAGTGGCATCTAAATGAAAAGTACTGTAAAGCTGTACAGCGCGTAAATCTCGCCGTATGTGCCGTGGGCGAAGATTGATCGCTCTCTGTATGATATATTATGCGTACTGTCGAAGAGCGACGAATTGTGAATTGGATATTAGATATGGTAATTCTAGGAGATTTAAATATCGAACAGTGACAGCATGGTTTTAAGTGTCATATCTCTTATTCAGATTGGGAATAATTTTTAATAAAAGAGTAGTGTGGTCAATACAAAATGTTACCAAAATTGTTTTAACCATTTTTTTAGTTAATTCATTTGAATTCGATATATTAATTTTAAATTTTATTGAATACTAGCTTTACCGCCCGCGACTTCGTCCGCGCGGTCTACTGTTTATCGCGAAAGAAAGCATTCTATGTTCTTCTAAGATATTAAAAACCAATGCAAAAGAAGGTATAGCACAAATGATTTTGATGTTTTTTGACATACTTGTTATTTCGTTTCCATGGCAACCGTTTCTTACAGCGAGTAACCATCATTTTCCAGTTTTCCCGTGGAAACAATTTTCCGGGATAAAATCCTATGTTTTATTCCAGGGTATAAGCTAACTCCATTCCCAATTTCATCAAAAGCCAATTTTATAAATCGCGTGGAAGCTCCTCAAACAAACAAACAAACAGACAACATTTCACTTTTATTTATTGGTATGGACTGTAACTACATTGACTCATTTGGGGGATATTACTAATTTAAATTGTAAAGAACTGTCATTAAAATCTTGACCCAAAACGATTAAACCTAGAAACCATTTTAGATTGTGCTCTTAAATATATTTTTTGCCGAGGTACCTTATAAACTCTTTATTGAAAGTTGAAACACGATACTTATATTTTATAAATTAAAACTAATTAAAAACACACGTACCGCACACTTTATAATTAGAATTAAAAATATCGCACAGTCTGATCTTGCTCATACCACAGTTTAATAATTGATAATTAATACTAATTAATTGCAGTATTCTTATGGCACAGAAGAGGATAATAAAATTTAAACTAGCACATATGAAAGAATGCTTTCAGTAAACACGTTGAACTTTTGTTGTCAAAACACGCCAGTATTTTTATTCGATTAGATCGAGTTATTCGCACGCCTGCCTGTAACAATTGCAGCGTCACCCAGAAATTTGGATGGAAAATATTGCGCGTCACTGCACTGCGCTCGTCATCTTGTCCAGTAATTTCGCTGGAAACATTGCCCTTCAAACCGAAACACAGCATTATTCGAACACTACTGCATGGCGGTTGAATGTCTGACAAAAGTGTGGGGTACTATCCCAGGCGGACTCTTGTGTAAGAGGCCTACCACAACAAAGTAAATAAATACTGAATAATACATGATAATGAAGACTAAGACATAAAGTGAAAGAAAAAAAAGTCAGTAAATACTTGAATTGAAATGCCAAAAGCCTAGAAAAATATTCAACTACCCGAGGTTCAAGTCTGCATTACATTCAACTAACGGCATTGTAGAAGGCATTTATCTATAAACTAACCCCAACAATAGAACACATACATCAAAATCTGAAACTATATGAATTCACGACGACATCGGCATACACCGACAGAAATTTCATATGCGCATAATTTTATTTACGCTCAATATTTTTGATGTTCGCTCAGTAAATCAAGTTAATAAAACGCTTTTACTGGATGTATAAAGGTTATTAATGACTGTGCTCACGTCACAATAAGTTAACGAATGCCGCATCCGTCTTATCCAATGGAGTTAGTTATTAGTTGCATGGCCACATTAAGCTGTCGCAGTGTCGTCCATAAATTAAATAAGGCCCTAATGAGTTGGATTATGACGGGCCTTATAAGAGTCTATTAATTTTGTATTGTACGGGTGGTCTGTTGTAATCGATAGTTTCTACGCGTTAAAATCGATTTGATACGATCCAGATGTTCATTAAGGGGTCAGGGGTCTTGTTTTTTTGTTAGAAATAGACATGTAAGGGACAATACAGATAAGTTGTGTTGTGGCGACCCCACATTAGTAAAACTGTTTTAGATATACAAACTGTAAAACAAAAATATACTTGGATAGCTTAGGGTTTGACTTAAAACTGGTGTAATTGATATCTTAATCCGACGAGGAGAAGCCGAGCAATCAATAAAAAACGATTTGACGTCTGAACGAAGTTTGATGAAATTTGGTAAATTGGTTACTTTTGATTCTGGAATAACACATAGGATCCTTATATTCCAGAAATAGAACCACGCGGGCAAAGCCGCGAGTACAGCTAGTTTAAGTAGAAATAATTCATGAAAATATCGCTCTAGCAGCAAGTTGCGCGCCGCTGTGTAAAAACTCCGTAACCTATTGACTTATTACACAGTTTACTTAAAATAACTGGCTATAGAAGGTAGGTTTCCAAACAACGCCTTCACATAACGCAAGCTACAAATTCGCTATACCTAGCGGCACGTAAGTCTAGCGGTGAACGAAACGTGGCGGGGATCTTGGCATAGTCAAAGTTTATATAATGTATTAAAATGTTGAATACTTTTTATCCCGTAAACTGACTGTGCCAAGATCCCCGCCACGTTTCGTTCACCGCTAGACTTACGTGCCGCTAGCTATACGTGTGCTGTGTTTACTTGCCTCGTCACGCACACAGGCGCAAACAATGTGGCCAGTTAAAATGTTTTTTCCCCTAAAGTTTGGGTAATGGGTTGATATAAAAAATAAGGATATCCCCATACCGTATTAAGAGCATATTTTAATCGTACCTATGTACCTACTTACAAAGAACTAGCGATAATTATAAAATCTTATTCAAAAGTCGTTTACTGCTGTACCTAGATGGACGACTACGGATGGATTTCAGGACTACCACCGAGGCGTATGAAAGGAACAGCCGAGCATTCGCACTACTGTCGCTGCTTTTTGACAGCAAAGGCTAAAAACTAGTTGATAACTAAGTTATAATAAAAACAAAAAGCACGACTGCAAAAAAAGGAAGTAAAATGATTTAAGTAGAATTTAGATTAACGCAGGGACTAAAGTTAGTAAGTAAGTAGTTTTGATTAGGTATTGTCCCCGTCTGCGGCAATCAAAAATCTAAATCTTTTTACCTCCTTTTTTTCTGTCGTGTAATTGTTTTTATAAATTATATTTTGTTTTTTAACTTTTTCAATATTTCACTTATCCTATGTTTGCGTAGATAATGTTAGGATTCTAATGATACCACACACATCTAAATCGGTCGAGGCGTTTACTTAACGAGGAAGTTACTGTGGAATAAAGAAACTCACCCACACATAAAAACAAATGTTTTATAATATATGTGAACCCGGAAAATATTATGCTCTTTTTTTGTGCAGTCGTGTAGTAAAACGAAAACAATATCATACCTAAGCAATGTATAAAAGTGCGAGGTTTATATACAAAGCTGGCAACACTCTGCTCGAACTTAAGAGTGAGTAATTTGTTTTTACTATTTCGAGTTGTGAGCTAACCTGAAAGTTTCAGCCGGATAGCTAACCGGAAAGTGCTCGAAATTTGAGTTGCAAGGTTCCACCCGGAAAGAGAAACAAGAAAGTGACTTAATAAAAACGTGTTTAAATTAATGGCTTACCTGTGGAATGTCACACCAGAACTCTTATGCTGCTTTTCTGATGAGTTGTGGCACGATTTCACCGCGCGATTTGTCATTTTATATATGTTTTTTGGGAGTTTATAACACTATCACCTGACTCAGATCACTCAACGCGCACGCGTCGTACGGTGCCATTTATGGCACCAATTGAACGGCTTACATTTCGCGAAATGTACTGCGATTTCCATAGGTAGTTATGGTGGCTTGGTTTCCAGTTTATCATTTTACGTAAAAAAATTTTTTTTTTAAATTGTTTTTCCCGTAGCTTGTTTTCTATATTTACAAAATATCGTATATTTTAATTTAACCTTAATCGACCTTTCGGCCTGCCTGATGCTTCTCGACAAATCGGTCTCGGGATGAACTTAAACAAGACTAAGATCATGTTTAACGATATTATCCCGAGCCCTGTAGTCATCAATGGTGGACCCCTCGAAGTTGTTAAGGATTATCTACCTCGGGCAGACTTTGCAATTGGGCAGAAACAACTTCGATAGAGAAGCCAACAGAAGAATTCAGTTGGGCTAGGCGGCATTCGGAAAACTTCGTCAGGTCTTCACGTCGTCCTTTCTAAAGAGCCTGAAGACGAAAGTTTTTGATGAGTGCGTCCTACCAGTTATGACGTACGGAGCCGAGACGTGGACACTAACAGTGGGATTTGTCCACAAATTTAAGTCGCTCAGTGGGCTATGGAGAGAGCTATACTTGGGGTTTCTCTGAAGGATAAAATTCGAAACAAGGTTATCGGCCAGAGAGCCAAAGTCACCTACATAGCTCAAAGGATTAGCAAGCTGAAATAGCAATGGGCTGGCCACATTTCTCGAAGGACAGACAACCGCTGGGGTAGACGTATACTCGAGTGGAGACCGCGTCTTGGCAAATGTAGTATAGGACCGGTCAGCTCTTATATATTATTATTTATTGTTAGTATTTTGTTGGAGAATTAATGAACGCTCGAGATCAAGGTCGTTTTTGACCCGAGATTGTTGCACTTGAGTGTATATTCACAAACAAAAGCATAGAGCTATTCCAGACCCAGATAGTAGCAGGCAATTACAAAATCCACCCCTAATTTCGTACAAAAATACCTACCAACCTTGTGAAGCTAAGACGGGATACGAGTTCACGCGGGCCGTTTTAAAAGCCGATTCGTGTTTTAACTATTTTCAATCGGCGCCGATTCGGTTGAGATGTCGTCACCGTCAGACGATATTGACGGACCCAAAATTGGCTGATTTAATTGACAGTCTGAATAGGTAAGAAAGCTAAGTCGGGGGTAGAAAAAATGACTGCCGTCTGTGGATATCTTTGTATTAAAAGGAATGATTTGAGACTGAAATAGGTAGGCTACAAATAAAACGGTTGACAAGTTGCGTAACTTGAGTATAACTATACAAATAGCTTAACAGATTTCAAATATATAATGTTTAAATCAAAAATTAACTTCACATTGTTTATACCTTGATTGGAAATACTAGAATCACAACATAGAATCATTCAAATCTGTCCGGAAAGTGAATCACTGGGTTGTAACTGCTAAGGGAACATAATGAAACACGTACAACAGTCTTGAAATCAAGTTACTTTTTTCTTATTCCACTGAATGACGAGACGAGTAGGTCGCTCGCCTGATGGTAACCGTCACGCCTGCCCATAACAGTTGCAGTGCCACCCAGAACTTTGGAAGCAAAAGCTTGCGCGTCATAGCACTGCGCTCGTCACCCTGATACAATGGTCTTTTAGTTGGTTTTGGAGGTAAATTAAAAATTATTTTTATTTAAAAAGTATTATTAATCATTTTCAAATAAAAGATTGGATTTGTAAGCTTCAATCGGCTTCAGTCATCTTCAAATCCCAAATTAGTTTAATTTGGAAGACGCTTGTCTCCGATCTGTCAAGACGATTACCTACCATTTAGTTAAGCCATTCCTTACTGAGCCTCATTAAGCCTTACCTTATTAAGCCATACCTTACTGCAAACGCATTACTATTGATTTAAAAAGAGGGATGTTTACATTTTCACCCCTCATTTTACAGGGCTTTTCTATACAGGTTGTCTTTATACAAGCTGTTTTTATTTTATACAGCGTGTGTACTAGGCGAACATAATGAATGTTGTTAACGGACACAATAGTGTGGTTTAATTCGTTTTGCGCTGAGTCAGTCTGTTCGCACGCTCGCTTTGTTGGCTCAGGCTTTTTATTCTGTGTAGAGCTATGTGAGAGGTAGAGGTTGCAAAGTTTCGAAAAATAAAATATCACTGATTGGTGCAATGCCAAATAAAATTGTACTCTTTCTCTTTTGGCTATATTTTATCGTATATTACCTACTGCGCCGATTCGTCTTGCCTCTTATCACAAGTCACATTGTCACATATTCCGGTCAAAGTAGAAGATACATTCTATGGTTCTGGAACAATTCGGACGATATATTTAGGCCGTTTAAATAATTAAGTAGAGATTTATGGCAAAAGTTATGGCAGTAGCGACGTCAAACAACTGACGTACGGGGTTTGTGCTCAACAACAATGCAATATCTAGTGCTAGACACTGGACGCTGGTTTTCAGATAATAGAGTACTTACCATCCTTTATTCTGTGCGACAGTATTTCTTAAAGGTGCTAATTTTAGTCTAATTAAAGTACCAATGAAAAATTAAAACATATATAGGTGGGACAGCTTTATAGCTCTGTGAACTACGAAGGTTAGGACGAGTTGGTACGAAAGTAATGGACTTGCCCTAATGTAAACTTTTACAATAGAATTGGAGCAGCAGACGCACTTAAGAAATTTAGGCAGCGTTGCCTTTTAAATGATGAATTAATAGTGTTTAAGGTTGTTTGCTGGATGGTGACTGATCACCGTCCTGCAACTTGCATATGGTTAATACAAATGACTTGTCTAAGTTACGAGTATGTGCGGATTTCCATCTCTTTGTACTTCGGAGGGCACGTTAAGCGCTGTTATTGGTTGATAGCAGTCGTTAAGCTATGTCATATACCCAAGGGCGGCTTGACAATCTCAGACATTAGAGGATCCACCGCCAGGCTCCACCGGTGGAGCCAAAGCCAATGTTTTCTCCTAATCCTAATCTAATTGTACGAGTAATTAATGTATGGGGTATCAATTGCATTAGTAGGTAATTGAGTAATTGGTAATTTCCTAGAACAAATCAAGTCGTAGCCCTTTAGTAGGTACTTTAAACTGGACGATAGCTTTTTGTGTAGAGAAATGAAAAACAAATAAAAAAAACTTTATTTATATATACATTTATCTTTCTTTATTTTTCTACTTTTTGGTATTTTTTTGTTGGCTTTGGCTCCACCGGTGGAGCCTGCGGTAGATCCAAGTGGCCGCAGGACGAAAAGCAAACAAGCATAATAGATGCGAATTGAAACAAGCCAATTTTGGTTAGTTGCGGACTAAACTCTTTTTAAAAGCTTTAATTCTACTTGCAATGTTTGTTTATTGTATGTCTGTATGTCTTTTCTTTAGGTCAAATCTTGGAAGCTGAATTAAAACCACTTCCTCTTATCCAACGGATTGAATTTTTGCATGTTGGTTCAGTTCCGATGACAATGCATTTTATGGTAAGCATGACCTGAATCGACATCCAGGAACAGCTCCAGATAGAGGAACTCTTTAACGGTCAACAGCACTGTCACGAAATTTTGTGTACACATTCTATTATGATACACGATTTGAACATGTTTCACCATGACATGGCTGCAGCACTCCGGGTTGGCTCCTGACTTGGGAACTTCTCAACGGTTAGCATAGACACGAAATGTTGTATACGTATTTAATTCTGATAGCCCGTTCTAAGTTTTATGATGACATGGCTACTGCATAAAATCTTGTTTTTAAAACATTTTTAAATAAACTTATTAGTACCCTACTTACATGAATAAACCATATTTTATTTAAAAAGTTTTTAAATTAACTCATTAGTACCCCCACTTACATGCATTAACCAAATATTTTTTTAAAACGTTTTTAAATTTTCTTATTAGAACCCTACTTACTTGAATAAACCATATTTTTTTAAAACGTTTTGTTAAAATTATTAGTTCCTAATAATTAGTAGTTAAATGAATTTACCAATTTATTTTTAAAACTTTTTTAAATTAACTTACCTATTAGTTAATTCAGGTAAGTAGGGTACTAATAATTTTAATTTAAACTTTTTTTAATTAATTTATTAGTTACATGAATAAACCATATTTTTTTAAAACGTTTTTATTTTAACTAGTAGTACCTACTTACATGAATTAACCAAAATTTTTTGTAACACTTCCTTTTTTTAGAACCTTGAACAACACGTCTTTAATGTCAAGTAAAAAGCAGAACTGCAGTCACAGAATAAATAACTGCAGTCAGGATGCGAACCCGTCGTCCTCAACCTCTTTGTGTAGGAACAACTTTATAGGTGAGTCTTAAATGATTTTTAATACAAATCCATAATTATGTGTGATGAGATAAACTAATGAACCGAGCGAGCGCGAAGCGCGAGCTAAGCGTCCGTTTCAGCTTGGGCAAAAATGTATTCGTATGTCCGGGTCTCCGGCTGTTCTCCTCTACAGGTCGCATTTCTCAACCTATCTAGACGAAACTTGGTATACAGGTTAAATGTTTTTTTTTGTCTCCAGATTGTTTTGACTTCCCCCGTAAAGGGTCAAAAAGGGGGCTACTGAAAATCTCCACCTTATTAGATCCGATTTCAATTGTTCTTTTTTTATTTGAAAGGTAGTAACTTTAATTTGGTCTCATAAAAATTTGGTGAAGAAATCTTATGAGGATCTTCGGCGTGATGAGCTGAATAGCTCCTCAAAATGCAGTAAATTGCTCACTTTTAGGTTTCTACCAGTGGAATCAGGTAGGGATTGAGCACCTTGGTTATTAATGTTAGTCTTACAATAAAGTAACTAGATGGCGCTACTGTGCACCGCTAGATTGTTTGCAAAAAAGTTTGTACTCCTCGCGGTCTACAGCGCACAGAGCCACTAGTGATTAATCTGTTTGAGCGAAAAATTCCGTTTTGTCTTATTAACAGTATCTTTTTAGAATTCCGTTTGTTCGAATGAATAAAGTAACCCTTATATTATAAGATCACTTGTGTGTCTGTCTGTCTGTGAAATTAGGTACATATATGTAAATATATGTATAAAATAACATTGTAAATTTCTCAATATTGATAGATATTCATCGTACGGTACCGGTACTGTAAAAACCGGACATCTGCGAGTTGAATTCGCGTACTCACTACGCGAATTCTACTCGCACTTGTCCGGTTTATAAATGCTTTCTAACTTATAATTGCTAGTAAACCCCACACCTCTCCTCCGTTCTTCGTTAATTTCCTCCCATACATCAGTAGACTTCCTTTAATCGCCACTATCCAGACCACAGCTTAAATAATTTACTTCACAGGCCAGCGAGTCCCATAAGGGTCATTCACATTTTGTGCTATACCCAGTTATACTGTGGTACACGGCTAGTATATGGAGTGGGTAATCTTCACTGAAAAGTGCAGAACGTGAAAAACCTGAACTCAAGTATTTGTTAGTATACCTATCAATTGCAGTGACACTACATACGTGAGCACTATTACAGTTGTATATGCCCCCCAGAACCTTGAATTGCAAAATACTGTGGCACTGCACTCGTCAACTTGAGATTCCAGTTTTTAAAGCAGAAACATTTCACCGAAAGACCTCTCCACTGCTGTCTGCCTTACCTAATGCGGCGTGCATTAGGTAAGGCCTGGTACTGAGCTCAGTCTTCAGCTCTCTTTATCCAGTTTCTGCCAGCCGCTTTCCGCAGGTCATCAGTCACAGGGCGTACTACGCTACGTTTCTGTTAACGTGGTCTCCATGCGAGAACTCGTCTACCCCAACGGTTATCGGTTCTTAGAGAAACTTGACCAGCCCACTGCCACTTCAGCTGGCTTATCCTTAGAGCTATGTCGGTTACCTTGGTAGCTATGTCGGTTCTCTGAAGGACGAATCTTGTCCTTCAGAAGAAACTAAGCATAGCTCGCTGAGCAAAATAAATTTACCTCGTTTCGATCAAGTAGCGTTGATCGTGATTACGAGGAGACTCATAGAAAAATAAGGTCAAATTAATTATATAATTTAAAAAACATCCAAATCCGTTCAGATATAAATGTAAGTGAACAAACAAACAAAAAAATATATACAAAAAATCCGACTACGAACAAAACTAAAAAGAGGCCAAGAAGCTTAAAATTCTCGATTTTGAAATATAAGATGCAGTCGGAGGAATGAGGCTCGTCCGGTTCTAGCTGATCCCGTCAAAGGAGAAATGAAATGCCTGTTGCCTCCCGACTGCATCTTATATTTCAAAATCAAAAACCTAAAGCTTGTTTGCCTCTTTTTAGTTTTGTTCGCAGTCGGGTTTTTTATTTTTTGTTATAATAATTTATTTTTATTTTAAACTTTTGATTTTCCCTTATATAATTTTTAGAATGGTATTTTAAAGACCTTCATTTTGATATCTCACTAGTTAGCGTTCTGTTCAATCGGAAATACAATAAGGCAGCTGAAAGCCGCCATATTAGTGTTATTGACACTTCATATATATCTTATGTCATTCTCGTGGTTAAGATGAATCCTTTTTTTTATTCATTTCAATGATACCTCATTTATCAAAATCCTTCAAGCCGTTTAGACTGTTGAAAGCGCCAAAGAAACGTACAATAAAACATACATACAACCCAAACACATAGCCCTCCGCAGTCTGGTAAAAAACAGGCGAATTGAAAATTTCCCTGTGGAAGAAGATTTGAAAAAAATATTGTTTTTACTTATTTGCTACTTTTAACCTACCGTTTCTTTGTCTGTGACCTAACGGCTAGGGATGTCCATACGGATACATTGACCGTCCCTGTTGATTGTACGACCGGACTTTACTGTTATAGCGCTAGTTTTTGGAGCCGCCTGGTTAAAGTTCTTTTCTATGGTGTTACGGGTGAAATAATGTATTCTGGCTAAGTTTTTTATTTTAGTGTGAGAGAGAGCCATATTCCTACACGCTTGCCCAGTGCGAGTTGGTGAATGTCACATGTCCTCGAATTTTGAAGTTCTTGCGGTTGCCGGTTTTCTCTCGAAGTTTTCGTTTACCGTTTTTGAGCGTTTCTGCTACTCAATTTGTACTGCGTATTGAAATTAATTGGCATTTGTTATTGTTTGTTTGTTATCTAGGCACGTGCAACTTGGAAGGGCCGGGCCGCTTTTTGAAAACTTGATGACGTTCTCAAATCAAATATCCCGCAATGCCTGAAGATCAAAACATTCAACCAATGCGTACTGCCCATTTTAACCCAAGGTGCCGAATTATGGCCGCTCACAAAAGAACATGTGTATAATATTCGAGTTGCTCAGAGAGCAATGGAGCGCGCCATGCTAGACCGTATACCGTCGAAATTCAAGTCTCACTAAAGTCGAAGATGCAGGTATACAGATAGCAGAGCACAGGGCAACGCTCCTGTACAGAAGCACATTTTTTCTGTTGCAATTTTTTTACCATAACTTAATTTAGTGAAAAACTTTTGATTAATGTCATGACCAACCAATTGTTCCATAACTATGGATTAAGTCATTGATGCAGGACCGAGGTTTTGAACCTGGTGCTGATGGATTGTGAAGAGCTCGTATTACAGCTCGGCCACTGCAGCTACAATTAAAATTTCCGAAATAAAAAACTACCCTGTGAAAAGTGGTACGTTCCCACTTTCGTCTCTCGACACTGCTTCGACCATTTTGACTGTAACTGCCCCACCGGGAGTGGTCACTCGTTTTTTCCACGGCTTTATATTTGTCAACTTCGCACATTTACAGCCGTTGAGGTGGCAGTAAAGCGCTTGTTTTGCTGTTAAAAGTTTGTATTGAATGCCTTAGCAACTAAAATGGTTTAGAAACATGGTTAAAAGGTAACCTTTTCAATGTACTAACAATTATTTCTGGCCGCAACTGGATGAGAAGAGCAAAGATCGGGCTCAGTGGCGTTCATTGAGAGAGGCCTACGTCCAGCCGTGGACTTGTATAGGCTGATGATAATGATGAATAATTATTTCGATTTGTTGTGGTGGAGTTAAAAAAAATATTAAAAAAAAATGTAGTTCGCGAATTTGCAATTCTTAACCCTAATTTATTATCAATAAAAAAACAGGGTTTTCAATCCTATGTCATTCCTCATTCCGTATTTTAAATACTTCCTGAACTCTGATGAGATAATATTTAAACAGCAAATATAATTAAAAAACCGTTCCCATTTCGTAGTTCCAATATTTCTTCACATCACACAAAAGGCAAAATAAAGGTTTATTAAAAAACAAAAGCGAATATCATTTTTTTGCGGGAGAGCGTCCTTGATAACATTAAATTATGAAGGTCTAAAATGAACGCGCGAAATGATATTTTTTCTTTGCTTGTCGATTATTTTCGGTACATTGAGTAAGAAAGAAATGGAATTATTCACTTTACGGCTCACTGATTCTAATGTATTAGGCTATATTAACGGGATTGAAAGGTTTCTAATGACATCTTCCATTTGTTTGGAATTGAATTGATATTAGCTGGAATTAGATTTGGACTCCATTCTCTGGCGTCTTCTTTTAATTTTGTGATCTAAGGGAGAAGGAAAGGAAAATTGTATGCTTTCCTTTAGCCCGTTTCCTAGAAACTATTATATTCTCTGTGTGTGTTTTTTTTTCTGTTCTATTATCTTATGGTTTTCAAGACGAAATTGAACCAACCATGTCTCTGTTAGTATCAACATATCTACGGACAACTGATACATATATACAAAAAAAGTTTTAGAAAAATATATCAGTACACTTAGGTTAATTTGAATAAGAAAAGCTAATACAAACAGGTTCAAAAACAAGTAGTAAATTAATTATAATTTCTATGTTGTTTCACTAAATGCGTCTTTCGAAAGGAGTTGCTTGTTACGCACCCCTACGGGAGGTTCTAGAATCTCACCTAGTGATTTATTATCCATCCTATTATCAGTTTCGAGTTTTTTTTAAACATTACTTATCGTGTATTTGTGATTGAATTACTTCATTGATTCGAGAAATGTGTGACACGTTTCTTCGAACGACCAACTCTGTATACTGGCTTAGATAAGCATGTATTTCGACTATGCATGAGGCATTAGTGAGTTCTGACTCGTCAATGAAATTCACATTATAAAAATGATTAAATAAAAACAATCAAATATATAATAATATAGATGCCTGAAATGGTCATAATCGTTGTCTCTATTTGATTGTTAATATGAATATACCTCACCGCATATCTCTTGCGGTTACTTTAAAGTTGCTCCTAAACTAAGGATTTTAACAGTAAGCACAGACTTTAATATACCCTAGTTGACAACCTATTGTTTCGATCGTAAGACTTTATCTTGAAAGGCTTTATCTCTAGCAACTAAACCTCTATTGTGCTTCACTTTATATTTTATACTCAATAACTAAGCTTCAATGTGCTTAAACCAAATTGAACCGTAGCCCTTCAAGTTAAGAGTGCATTTTTATTTGTGAAATGTCGCTGATTATTATAGACTTTCAATTATAATTTTCCGAAGAGCTTGTTCAATGTTGTCATCTTTAAAAAAAAAAAACCTTTTATCTTTTTTATTGAGAGTTCTTATGGATTATAGATGTTTTATGCTAAGCTGGGATTATAGGAGCTTTGTCAGGTCAAAGTTATGATTTTAGATATTGTTAAACATAAAAACTACTGGGACATTGATTGAAGTGATACTAAAAAGGGACAGCTTTCATTTAAATTGTTTATTTGGGAACTACGGAAACAAAATGGTTCACACCAGCAATGTTATGTTTTGCCCAGAGCTTCTCGACGATATCTGCGAATGTTGATTAATAAACGTTTTCATCGGCCGCTTTTCGCATGCATGAACTCCATGTTGAGTTCAATGGTTTCGAACAGTGTACGAGTGTTCCAGAGAAACTAATACATTTACGACCTGGAAATACATTTACGACCTGGAAATCTGTTAGAGGTAATCGTTAATTTGCGATATTTGTTGTAGTAATTACCTTAAGTTATATAAATAACACCATAATATTTTTTTAAATCTATATATTATATTTACTACTAGTTTTCCCGCCCGCGACTTCGTCCGCGCGGACTACAGACTGTTTATCGCGAAAAAAAGCATCCTATTTTCTTCTAGGATATTAAAAACCAATGCAAAAGTAGGTATAGCATCACTCTTAATGTTTTTAGACAGACTTGTTATTTCGTTTCCATGGCAACCAGACCTTTCTGTGATGGCAAGGCTCACTGTAAGGCTTTACAGTGAGTAATCAATATTTTCCAGTTTTTCCGTGGAAACTTAAAATTTTCAGGGATAATAAAAAGTATCCTATGTTTTATTCCAGAGTATAAGCTATCTCCATTCTAAATTTCATCAAAATCCGTTATCGCGTGAAAGCTCTCCAAACAAACAAACAAACAAACAGACAACGTTTCACTTTTATACATTGGTATGGATTAAAGCGCGTGCGTATTCGCGCGCAGCGTAAATGAAAAAGTTTATAACAAAATTATTTTAGAGTAATTTAAATAATATATAGTTTATCTATCTTATAACTATAAAAAATATTCAAATCTATCTATCTATCTATCTATCGAAGAGTCTATAGCGTCCTTGTAAATACAAAAAGAAAAAGTGCAGTCTGCCTATTGGCAGTGTCCGCAATGCAGATCATTCTGCCATCGTATCTCGTAGACATTTCGCCAATACTTACGAAGTGTTTTGGTTCCACATATGGTGCAGCTAAGGAATTGAGTTTCTTAAAGGCTACAACCTGTGACTATGATAGCCTTCAAAGCTGGAGTGAATAGGTATCTTCTAGATTTGCGTGCTCCACCCTCGAACACATCGTCGCTTACCATCTGACGTAAAAAATAACTAAAGGAATAAAACAAACACATCCACAAAACTGTCAAAATCTAGAAACAAGACCGAAACAAAGAACGGGGTCACGTGTGCCGTACTCGGCATACAAAACTATGACGTTCCATTTCGACACCTGGTGCACGGGAAGCGAATGAATTTTTGAAACTGAATTTCCCTACATTCCGTATGTTGCTAAATTCTCGAAAGCGATACAGAATAGATAATAATATGTACAACTTTCATTGTTTTTATTATCTGAATTATACAGGCTGTTATGTTATACATGAGATATGTTGCTAAATTTTCCGATACGGCTTACAGTAAATTAGTTTTGTTATTGTGTTTTTTCTCGTTTTTTTTAATCCTGATTATACAATATATTGCGTAAATACCGCGACACTGTTTGATGTTTGCCGTGTGTGAATTAGGTGAACTTTTGTCGGTGTTTTGTTTAGTATAGATCTGCTCTACTAAATATTCTCTATTGTTACTTGTAGCCTATTGTAGCACATTATGACAACAATTAACAGCACACATAAAAAAGTAAAAGTAGAGGACAAAGATAATTCTCTGGAATGCACTCCCAATCAACATCAGACAGGCTCCGTCACTTGCAATATTTAAAAAGCTAGTTTTTATCTTTCTCAGTCATTGTAACTAGGATCTCCTTAAATTTTAGAGGTATCTATGTGTTGGAATCTATAAATATTATTATTATTTTTATTTGTTTAATTTTATTATAGCATGTGTATTTGTATTTAATGCCATGTATGTATATGTATATGTTTATTTATATATATATATATATATATGATGGCGGTGTAAACAATTAAAACATATATATATATATATATATATTTGTTTTAATTGTTTACACCGCCATCCTCTCTCACTCCATTATTTCTTTCCATCCAAAGGTTGACTGGAACAGATCGCTTTTAGCGATAAGTCCACCCGTTGTACTTTAGTTATAAGATTGTTTCTATTTGTTGTAAATTTTTGAAAACTGGTGTACAATAAAGTATTATCTATCTATCTATCTATAATTTAAAAGTACGTTTCACAAGGGCCAATCTTATCGATCTCTTACAGGCAACATAAAAGATTAAGTTAACGCTACTAAACAGACATGTACAGATTTAACTAATTTTATTAAATGACTGAGCAAATCGAGATCTCCAAATCAACATGGATGGATCGGCGTTCCAATGTATTTTTATGTATGTATGTTTTAAGGAGGAAATCCGTAGAAGAACCAAGGTCATCGACATAGCTCTCAGAATTTGCCAGTTGAAGTGGCAGCAGGCCATATAGGTCGCAGAACCGACAATCGCTGGAGAATAAAGGTTCTCGAATGGCGAACCCCCACACGTTGGACTTTGTAGCCATCACAAGAAGTCGGTGGATGGAGGTGGCACAAGATCGCTCGTCATGGCGCTCTTTGGGGGAGGCCTATGTTCAGCAGTGGACTTCTAAAGGCTGAAATGTTGATGATGATGATGATGTTTCTTCGACGATAACTTTCGAATTCTGTTAATCCGATCCAAGAATATTTTAAAAATACGGATTCGACACCGCCAAAACGAAAGTGAAGCTTCCAAGATATGCCGATCAGTGGATCGGCATATCGTAAGCACAAGCCTCACGCACAAACTTGCACCATGTTATGCCGATCGGCCGCCACATTGCAGCAAGATCTCGACCTTGACAGACAATGTTAGTCTTTTGTGGTGAAATTGTGTATTAAACCACAGAACACCACAAATTATCTACTCACGCACACATACGCATTTGCTATGCTTCACTCGTTTGTTTGGCGGTGTGGACTCCGTCTTTTTTAAATCTTTTGATCCGATCTTCATATTTGGTTGGTATTTATGTAATAACTAGCTGTGCCCGCGGCTTTGCCAAAACCTTATCTATCCAACAGTTGAAACCGCATCGCAATTGTTACAGTAATTTTAAATACTACGTGATGCGCGAACAGACAGACACAATTTTATTACATGTTATATTCCCATTCAGTATCTTATTTTAAGTACACTAGGCCATATTTTTTTTATTTTCTTCATTGTACTGACTTACTGCTTTATTTTAAGTATATATAGATTTGCCACAGCACACCGGGAATAGCAGTGGAAAATGTTGGATGCTTGCGTATTCTAGACTGGAAAGTTTCAAGATTACAATGTTCTAACTAGAAGACAGATAAGGAACTCCTTCGCGCTTTGCATAATACAATTATGGAACCCGTGCTTCGTGCGTTAGAGGAATATCTACCAATAAATAAAGGATGACGTCACTTGAGACAATCTCAAGTGACGTCATCCTTTATTTATTGGTAGCGGAAGATATTGAGAAGAGGATCACCAATATCACCATTTAGTATGACTAGCTGAGCCCGCGTGGAAAATTTTCTGGAAAAAAATGTATCCTATATGTTATTCCAGGACCAAATGTAACAAATTTCGTTCAGCCGTCATATAGATTTTTATCGATTGCTCGGCTTCTACTCATCGGATTGAGATATCAAGTAAATCAGTTTTTAAGTCAAAGCCTATATACAACAGTGAAAACCGTGATGCGCAAACAGACAAACAGATACACCATTAAAAAAAATGTAATGTTATATATATGTTACTTGAGCGCTTTTGAAATATATAGGTTTTTTTAAATATAGTGAGAATGACGTAAGGACGGAAGGTGAAAATAAGGTGAAAACTGCTGGACAAAGTTAATTTTATGGTGTCAAACCGACAGACTCTCCCCCTTCATTAGTAGGATTGGAATGAACGTCTGATTAATCCCAATTGAGAATCTCCCCCTTTTGGATGTAGATTACAAATAAATGGAGCATGAGAATCGTAGTTTGTATGACAAGGGAGCAAAATAATATTTTGACGGCGAGGGCGCAATTTTGAATCCAGAGCGGAGTGAAGGATTCATAAGTAGAATCCTGAACGTAGTGTGGGATTCAATATACGTCGCCAGATACCCTCTACTTTTCATAAGAAAACTCCTGTATGAGAAAAAGAAATGAAAGGCGCTCTTAGATACTTTAAAACACTTTTTTTAAATTGTATTAACAACTTAAAATAAACAAGGTACTTATGCTTTACTAAATATTTATAATATTCACTTTGGTTGGACTTCTTCGACTTATGTCCTTCAGACAATCTCTTCAGATATTAGCTGTTTAATCAGCGTTTTTCGAATGGATGGGATGAAAAAAAATTTACACCACGCAATATATTTGTCATCACACTTTTTCAAGCTAAGAAGTAAAATGTCCGACCTTGACTTCCCTCCTACAAAATGTATTCAAATACACCTAAATTGGCTTACCGTTTCACCTCTCATCAATAATTTACAATGAAGGAAAATGCCACTCCATTAGGAGGAAAAAACAAAAGCTCGCACCATAATCTCATTATAGGGATACATTTCCAAAATGTCCTTAGTTTATTTTTTTAAACCGGCGTGCTTTCCTAACCGGATAACTGGGTAAACAAGAGAAATGGTTTTCTAAATGAAGACAAAAGGGATTCACCGTGGAACGTATAAAAGCCGGGGCTAAAAGTGACAAAAATGATATTCGACGGGCGGGCTCAAAACGTGCCGAGCTTGCTGCAGATAGATCATTGAAAACTATTTGTTACTCCAAGACCTAAAGTAGCAAACCAAGTTTCATCAAAACCGTTTCAGCATTGGTAACAAACTTACTAAAACACATTTCGCAATTAAAATTTACTATCTGTTCCCCGCGGTTTCACACGCATGGATGATGACGACAGTAATGACGAGTGTATCCTAAGTATATCATAATAATCAAACATGAAAATTGGTTCAGCCGTTTCAGCTCCGAGTTGTAAAAAAATACACACAACCTTTTTATTAATATAAGGATTAAGAGTTTACCTTCATAGTTTGTTTTGTTGGTAAAAAAAAAACTTATCTTGTTTCTAGTACGATAATGTTACTCCGTAAAGAGTGGTCTACCCTTTTTAATCACACTGTATTATAATATTAAACCATCATGCTGTTTAGGTGGGTTTAAACCCTTATGCGTTCTACCGTTTTGACTTTATAACTTTTTCATAATAAACTGGGCGTAGTTTTCGGAATGAGGTCGTCTTTGAATTATGTAAAGATAAGGCAGTACAGAGGTTATAAATATACACATCGTAGAAAAATAAAGTACAAGGGACAGCTAGACCTAGTTCTTTGACAAACGTAGACTAGGATTTAAGTTCATTACTTAGACGTTACTATCTATGCGTAGTTCTCAGATAAAAAAAAAAACACGGGTAAAACAAAACAGAAATGCTGAGCTTCAACTGCTTCAAGTAAGCAATTTTGATTAAAAGAAGTTCTAAGAACAAAATCTTTTACATAACTCCTTCTTTTAAAGGATAAGTATGCTCGTAGATTCAAGAATCTAAACTTATCAATCTTACTCAACTTAACAACTTAAACACAGTGCAAACATGAGAAAACCATTACCATACCAGTGGTACGCAAAACGTGTCCGACTCGCACCCCGTCAAGACTCAAATGACTGTAAGAATCCAAGTTTCAATTTATCACCGAGAGATGGCGTTGAATGTATGAATGAATTGAAAGTTAGATTACACAATTTAAATTCCCCCTTTATGCAAAATAGGGATGGAAAGATGAGGTTTGGGGGGGAATACATTATAGTATGGATAGGTGGAAGTGGGGTGAGATATTTACCTCTCGGGAGCAAGAGACTGGGCCCGTCGAGGCGGAGCAAAATCTTAATGGATTATGGTATGATTGGACCTCAGCTTACCTGAAAGTATTTTGCGCTTTTTTCATCGTTTTCTATGGAGTACTAAGCCGCTACCTCGCAGGGACCTTTTTTTCGCTCCTTTTGAATCGTGGAGCAATTAGGGAAAAAACAATTTAATTTTTTCGCGGGTTTCTGAGGCTAATCCAATTTGTTTTTTTTTGTACTCCGGCTTTGTGAATCGATTCGTCCAATGAATATTTCGTTTTAAAGGGTTGTGTGTTTTTATGAGAGATTAGGGCATTAATTTGATACAGTTTCATTGGTTGATTTAATTGGTCTGGATTTCGGGATTAATTGAGATATTGTTTTTAAATTGGGCTAGAAAAAGATGTATTAAAGTATATTAAATAAGTTTACATTAACCTACAGCTTTTAAAAACCTCGTGGGAGTTGTTAGTTCTTATTATTATGCATAATAATATTAAATTATTAAATCTTTTATTACTTATTTATTTCACAGATATCAAACTCAACCTCAACACTATCACACTAACACCAATGATAAATGCGAAAGTCTCTCTGTGTTTTTGTTACCTTTTCACGATTAAAAGGCTAAACCAATCTTGTTGAAATCTGTCAAAGAAATAGTAATACCATCATCATTTACCCCGGATAAATGACCACGCGGGCAAAGCCGCAGGGCGCTGCTGGTATCCTATATTTCACGGTATCACAGAAAAGAAAAAAGTACAAGACGGTACCTAAGTGTGTAGTGGTGAATGTCACATTCGGTTGAATTTTGTGCAGTTTTTTGTTTGTTTGATTACTCGTATTTACCATCATCATCATAATAAATCAGTTATCATACGAATACGGAAGGAACGACGGACGACAGAAGGAACGACGGTCGTAAGGGGCCATCCTACGCTCCATTTCGAAATCTTTTCTTTCTCAAAGGTTATCGGTTCTACGAGTTGTGGCCTGCAAAATACCACCAACATGATCTCACATAGTTTTAAGATATTTACCTAAGTATTCAAGTTCTTCTTCATCATTTTGAAATAATAAATCCGCTTATAGCTACAAACAGGTACAAAATATGTTATTACTCCAAGATTGGATAATAAATCAGTTATCAAAAGTCAGAAGTGACCCAGACTACTTCAAAATTCTTAAAACCAAATGATTCAGTTGTGCATTTTTTTAAAGCCTTTTACTTTGGCACAATTTTAAACGCAACGAAAGTTCGCGATCTCCTAAAAGAAGCTAAAAACTGCCGGTGCTAAAAAGCGTGTTTTCACACTTTGCGTTATTTCATAAACCCCATTCAGAAGTGAAGGGCGTTAATTTTGTTAATTTTTTAATAATCAGCCTGTGAATGTGCAAAGTGTAGGTCGGAATTAGTGGAGGTTGCGTGAGCGTTTTTTAATTGGTTTGTTCTTGATGGTGTATTAGTGGGTGTTTTTAAATGTAAATAATATAATAGGGTTTACTATAAAGGTTTTATTAGGCAGTGTTGGAATACAGCGGATAAAAAATAGGGACTGGAGATACAAGGCTCGGGCTTAGCGGCGTGCTTCGGAGGAAGACTATGCCCAGAATTGTGTCAGTGTCCACACCTTTTTTTTGGTTAGAAAATTATTTAGGGTATTTTTCAGGGTAAAATAAATATATAGGGATTTTTTAGAGAATGTTTAAAAATCCTTGCAAGTAAATTTGGTGATTGATTCAATACGTGTTTCTGAATGTACCTAACTTGTTGTGACGATGTACCGTTCTCTTCTGCTAGCAATGGACAAGACTCTATTTTTTCTCTTTCACACTCGAAGGTTTGTGTACGCGGAAGCGAGATATCGTGTGCGGAGAATAATCGTATTAGTTTATTAATAAATTTCATTCGTTCGTAATAACCTTGTTTTAATTTATAAAAAATAGGGTAAAAAAATAAATCTGAAGTGGCAACACTGAATTGTGTCAACGTCCAGCAATGTGACTGCTTAGGACAATTTGCATTTTTCTCATTCAGATAAAAATAGTCTTTATTGAAACCTGGTAGTTAAGGTACTATACAAAAAAGGAAAAGGTAATATTATTATTTACTGTGAAATAAAAAGAGTTTACCTACCTATGTAAAGTATAAACAAAATCAGTTCAGCAGTTTATTTTGTAATAGGATTTTTTCGTATAACAGGTTTACGGTATGCATGTTCATATCATGAAATTTTCCAAAAAACTGTCAGGTAAAGTACCTAAGTACATATTTTTTCAATGTTTAAATCAATATTGACAAACATACTAAAGATAAAAGCTTTCTTATATAAATTACGTAGCATTGTTATAAAACTTACTCATACGAGGTAAAAACGTGAAAAAAACTGTTGTTTTAACCTCAAGTTAATAGGATTTGCGGTTCTTACTCATACTTACCTTTCACTAGTATGTTTTAGAATAATTAACACTTGAGCTAACCTCTATGACTAAGATATTGTTAATCGTTGACTAAGGCTTACCGATGTTTTAATGCCTCGCTAGTCAGGCGATTTTTTTATATATTTACCAAAGACTCCACGCGGTTTCTTTTTTAAATGTTTGCTAAAGACTGTTTACAGACACTCCACGGGCAGATTCTGAAAAAGTAGGTACTTACCGAAAATGTGCAATTGTTATTGGCAACACTAATTCTTACTAGTAGTTCTGCGAACAGTAGACCTCGCGAGCACAAACTTTTATGACACAATCTAACTGTGTATAGTAGCGCCATCTAGTGACCTTAGTGTAAAACTCCATCAACCCCTACCTAGTAGTTAAAGGGCCGATTCCACTGGTAAAAATCTAAAAGTGAAAAATTTACTGCATTTTGAGGAGCTAATCTGGTCATTACGCCGAAGATCCTTATCAGATATTCACCAAATTTTTACAAGATTAACTTAAAGGTCAAGAAGTAACCTTTCAAATCGAAATCGGATCTCATAAGGCGAAGATAATCAGTAGTCTCCATTTAACCCCTTTTAGGAGAAAGTACACCCTAATCAAAAATACCTGATAGAAAAAAAGGTGTTAAACCTGTATACCAAGTTTCATCCAGATCGGTTGTAAAATATGACCTACAGAGGAGTACCAACAAACTGACACATGAAAGTAAATTGATTGAACTTGAAGCAGTGACGGAGACTTGCTAGTTGTCCCTTCTTGAATCAAAAATATCAACCTCTTTCGTTTGCAAGACAAACAAAAGGGTTGCTTTTACAATTTCATCTTGTTCTGCTAAGAACAAGACTTCGGAAACCGAAACCGAACCCACGGGCTCGGTTTCCGCAGCCGCGCCATTATGCCTGTATTAGTTGAACTGCTAAACCAGTACGTCACAGAGGCTACCACACATTACTTTTTTCATTAACCTTCTTTAACCCCTGTTCATGTTCTATTTTCAGCTCCACTACCGTTAAAAAGCGATACAAAAAGTTTTAAAATCAGGCGAAACCTAAAACTCCTTCGTAAAATTTTCTTAACCTTTCAGAATACTTACAATGTTCTAAAAGGTAACTTTGTAACGGCCTGTAATCCTGTTTTAGCAAACTAATAAAAAAGTTTGCGAGGTAAAGAGTGTCGGTAAGGTACCTAAGTCCACGTGATCACAAGAAGCGAATACCTAGCACAAAGAATGAGAGGTGGATGTTTGTTTTTGAGATAAAAGTAGTAATTAATATGAGTCAAGGCCCGAGTGAATAGGTTTCTTCTAGGCTAACGTATACCATTCTAGACAGCGTTGTCACCTAAAATCAGGTGAAAAATCGACTAACGCAAGCTTATTGATTTAAAAAAACGGTCATGAGAGAGTAGGACACGAGCACCAACGCTAAAGTTTTTTTATGTATTACAAATTTACGGTTTTCGGATTTTTTCCTTTACCTTGTGCTAGGTGTTATTAGACATCTCTCCTTGCCACATGATTCTGGGTCAACGGGAAATATTCTATAGGTTTTGATTCCCTTGCGAGTGTCAAAATATACGGCATCAACGGCCGTATCTTTTGATTGCGTTGACTTAGAAGTTGACTTTTCACAGCTCCAAGGGATTGCAGACCTGAATATTTGATATTAATTTGAACTAGATACCTCCACGCGTTCCTAAGAAAAAGGGTCTTGACAGACAGACAGACGTACAACGAAGTGATCCTATAAGGGTTCCTTTTTTTCATTTGGAGGTACGGAAAAAATTGCTAATGACATCACTGTATGCATAAAAACTCGGATAGGTAGAGGCTGCTTAGTACTTTACTTCACTAAATCTACCTAGATGTCAATAAATAAAAAAAACTCACCTGAATTCCTCGCTCCACATATCCTCGTCTCCAACCCCAACAATAAACAAATCACTAGCACAGTTTTAAACCTACTCAAGCACCATCTAACTTTGTTAAACCTAACACTAACACAATTCTGAAACCTAGATCTGTCTCTTTCGTTCCTTTCACTTTTGTCTTTTTCATACACATTTCTTTTATATCCTCTGTCTTCTAGTAATGATTTGAGATCTTGGAGCGTGCTTCGCTCGTCTGACACCGTCTTCTCTAGAGGGTCCAGTGGTTGACACCGTCTGGTGTTCATTATTGGGGATGTGTCCATCATTGGTGTAGCTGTTCAAATTTCCGGTTCATCTTTTGGATGCATCTGCAACAAAGAAAATAATGATGTTAGGTATGGTTTAAAAAAAGTTTTTGTGTTCGGTACCTTTGGAAATATTTGATCATTTTTTGTAGGTACAGCTTTTTGAAATTGGGCACTTATAAATACGAGTATAGGTACACGGTACAATAAAAATGGTTGTACTGGCAGCCTTCGAAAAATTAAAAAAAAACTCATGATTGGCGCGAAAATAAGCGCAAAACAAGGCACGTTGCCGACAATCTAATAAGCAATTCATCAGGAGATGTGACAGTATGTTATCGTGCCGAGTTAGTCGGAGAGGGAGGGGTAAAGTGAAGACACCTGCGTCTCTGGATATAGTGTTAACATCAGTAGAGATACTATAGTCAAGTAGTGCTATTATTCAGTCTGTAGTTTATGGAACTATTATTTTTATCTGTGGTTTTAATCTGATTTCATTAAAGTAAGTCAGAATGACACGGTGATCGTTAATGATCTAAACTAAGAAAAATATAAGTGTTGATGTAGGTATTTGTACGTTATGATCTTTGAGCTCCAACTTCTCAGTAACACGACTCTTTAGGATTACGATACTAGTAAAAAGATTAGGATACTAGTACAAATAAAAAAACTAGTTTGTATTGAAATCCTCTATCGATTTATTAGGTTTGATTGGCGGCTGAGATTTCACTATATTTTCAAAATGGCGGACTTCTAGGCGTAGTCAGGCTCCTTCGTAAAAAGTTAGAACCCTTTAGAAATATTGTATTTTTTGTATCAATAAATTATAAGGATTAAATGATACACACACAGAGAGAGAGAATGCATGTATTATCATTCAACCGTTCAATATTATAAAAGCGAAAGTCACACGATACTTTTTATCGCGATTTCGCGATACACTGTAGTCTGCGCGGACAAGTCGCGGGCAAAACTTAGTTCACCATACCATGCAGGCCCAGTATCGTGACGAGTCTCTACAGCTCATTATTATTTTATCTCAATAACGTAGATAAAGCTTGCAAGATGAACTAGTTCCTTCAAGCTGGAGTAACGAGTGTCCCAGAGAAGCACTAACGAGAAGAATTTGTTCCACTGCGTTATTGATGGTAACGAAGGCGACAGTTAATAATGTCGGGGACAACTTACAAATACTTTAGTGATTGGACTACAGATAAAACAACCTGTGGGAATGAGGGGAAGTACCGGGTTTTTTGTCTATGGTAAGTACAAGATGAACAGATTGCTCGCCTGGTGGTAATTGGCAAGCCTGCCCCTAAAAGTTCTTGGCCAGGTAGATATTTTATAATGCAAGGTATATACTTGAAACCTTACAATAGAAAAATACCTATTCTATTGAACTTTTTTATAGAGCGTAAATAGTTTTTTTCTTTCTTCATGAAATACATAAGTCGCAAATGGTTTACTAATTATTCATCACTAGCTGTACCCGCGACTTCGCACGTGTGGTAATTTCTCCAAGTTAAAAGTACTTCATGTACTATTTCAAGACCTAAAATAACAATATTTGATCAAAATTCTTTTAGCCGTCAAAAAGATTTTATCGGCTTCGACTCATCAGGATTGAGATACCAAGTACCCCAGTTTTTAAGTTAAATACTAAGCTATCCAACATTACGTGATGCGCGAACAAACATACAGACAAACAAACAAGGCAGACACGAATTTTAAAATTGTTATATTTTTGTTCAGTAGCTTATTTTAAGACCATTTATTTTCTTTATTGACTTTTTCGTTCTTATTGCTTTATTATAAGTACAGATTATCAACAGCCTGCATAAGTCCACTGCTGGACATAGGCCTCTCCTAATGTACGCCACTGAGCCCGATCTTCACCTCTTCTTATGTAATTGCTGCCAGATACTGGCCAGAGGGCCGTCCTACACTACGTTTAACCACATCAGTTACTTCTTTGACTTATGTGACCGGCCCGTTACTACTTCAGTTTGTTAATTCTTTGGGGCAATAATTATTGTTCCATGCATATTAATGAAACATTACCTTAGAATGGTTAAAAGATCCAAATGTAAACAAACACATAAAAAACAGTGTTACCACCACGCAGAAAAAACATGTTATACATACACAAATTGATTTGTTATTATTATTTGGTCGTCCTAAAACTGACTGAATAGTGTCCATACAAATATAAACTAAACACATAAGAGGAAAACTTCTCATGAAAATGAGTCACTGAATTTTCGATTCATGAATGATGCAAGATCCATAATCAAAGTTGAACTAAAAGCATCTATGAATTTGTTTTTTAAGTTTAATTTGTAAACACAACACGTAGAGGTCTTTTAAAATGTATCAAATATCACTGTTAACATGTTCACTTTACACATTCTTCTATACACAACCTAACAACAACAGAGTAACCGGTATTGCACTATCGTTAAATACGCGTAGATCGTGCGCCGACGAGACGCGTAAACGCGTCCGAAGCCGTCGGCGTTTTACGTGGCACTCGCACTGTTTAGTTACTTTAGTTCATAGCATACTCGACATTAGCAATGAGCGAGGGGAGCAAGGAACAAGTGACAATGCTGTAACGTCACGGCTTTGTACTGCTCTGCTCACTTACCGAAGTGCAGGGAGATTTTGTTTAATGGTATTATTATTAGGGTAACTGTGGCCTTGTGCGCAAATTCTTGGAAGGGTCATCGAATGGGTCGCAGGTATCTGGTGGAGTAATTTCGACGTTTAGCTGGACTTTCTCGCTTAGCAGTAAAACCCTCGGTAATAATAATAGATACTAGGTAGGTAATGTAAGTACGAGTACACCAACAAACTTTTAGAGTACTTTTTATATCTTTGTAAGTGTTATATCCCTGCTAAGTTATCCTGCCTAAGTTAAACTAGTTATAGTTATATTTTTCTATTGATAGATAGGTAATACTTTCTCTTCGTAAAGATACACTTCCACTTACCATAGCTGCAAAGTTCCCGACTAAATCCTCCTTTTTTGAAGTCTAATAAAATAAATTCAAAAAACTGGCACGACTAGCTCTCCCATACGGAATTATCCGCAACACAAAGAGTGTAATCCGCACACTAGCGCCACCTAGCTATATCCCGGATAAGGCTGGAAGATTAATGATGCAGCTTTGAGCTAGATTGGCACACCTGTGGTCCACTGGACCATGCAGTTTGGTCGTGTGTATACCTATTATTATGAGAAAGGGCGCATCCTCTATGTATCTTATACACTTAGGTAATGAATAAATAAATACATTTAAAGTAACTTGTCATCTTGGTGTGTTGCATGTGTGTTGCTATGTGCTTTGGCACACCTTTGATCTGCAGGAACATGTATTTTAGGTGTACATGCTGGGAGAAAATATAAATAAATTTAAAAACAATGCTATTACCAGTGGTTTTACCCATGTGGTAACTTTTACGAGGTAAACACATAAATAATACTCATAGTATGATACTCACTATTTCCTTGTCAAAGTCAGATCAGTTCAGCCGTTTAGTGGTGAAAAGGAAATATACAACAGACGGAGAGACCGTACTTTTGCATTTATATTAAAACTTGCTTTTTCCCGTAACTTCGTCCGCGCGGACTACAGCTTATCCCGATAAAAATTACACTAAAATGTCTTCTTCCACATACCAAATTTCATTATGATCAGGTTTTATTTTGTTCAGACGTGAAAATGACTCAAAACAGACAGATAGACACAAACTTACTTTCGCTTTTATAATATTAGTATGTACGTACGATTTTATCCCTTGGTTAAAAAAACCTTGTGCACTATAATTCTGAAACGTTGCAAGCTGTCATTTCCGAAGCGAAGCCTATCATTTTTTTTGATGAACACAGCGATTTAGACATTTTCACATGTACTTTGGTGAAATTCACTGATGCTGCCCTTAAATGTGTTAGTAATTAAGTACATTGTCGCATTAGATTTGTCTGTAATGATAATGTAAATTTAAATAAATAAATAAATCATTCAAAAAAACTTTTTTACACTTTTTTGCAACAAAAACATTTTAAATTTTACATAACTGTATGAAACACACACATAACGGCGACCCAGCCATATAACTAGGGTGAATGTCACCATTACCATCCTGGTAGGTACCTACTTTCATCCATTCGTATTCCTAAGTTGCGTGAAGTGGCACAATGTTAGGACAATTGCCAAGATCTTATCCACGTATCTACAATATTTTCATGGTTTAACGACCGTAGCAAATTTGTTCGTAGTTGTCAGTAGGGATGTTAAAAATATCGGTGAGTAATCAAAATAATCGGACATCTAATATGAAAAACAAAAACCCTATGTATCCGAAACCGAAAATAAAACATTAAATAAGTTTCAAATATATAAAGCGGCTAACTTGAAGACAAAAATTGAGAAAAGCGTGAGTGTTGCTGGTTTTTGTACATTATTAATTAAGAGTTCATAGTTTTATCTTCGTTAAAATTTTTGATTTTATAAGAAACTTAAGACAGAATAACAGATAAGAGTTTAGTAGCAGAAGCCGTGTTCGACGTCGCCAAAAGCAGGAGTAGGTGGATCAGTACTATTAAAGGCTAAAAGCGAGCGCTCCTGTAGAAACCCCGGTTATGTATAGTGTGATGGTAACCAGAGTTACCGCTCGTATTTAGCCGTTCATAAAGAGACCCAATACAATGACATGTCACAATACCCTGGCATTGGGGAAACAACGCTAGGACGAGGATCTGGAAAATACCCGTAGAATCATTATTTGATTCAAATTTGGGATTTGAGAAATTATATGGGACTGAACTGAAGGTTCACCCTTTCAAATAAAAACAGAATCATCCAAACTGGATAAGAAATCCCTGACATATGAGATTTAATACAAACAAAAAATAAAAAAGTTGAATATAATAAATCCCCTCTATCCGAAATTGTCCGATTGTCGAAATAACCGTAACCTTTTTGTTCATTATTATAATCCGTAACCGGTTTTCCATAACAACCCTACTTGTCAGTTGGGGTCCGGTAACTGATCGTAACTGAAAATTGTTTTCAGCCCCTGGAGAGGCTGAAACTTGGACAGTGGTCTGGGATCTTTTGCAGGTGTTATGAGTTACTGTCTGGAGGGTGTTATGTTGTAGGTTTGCGGTGGGCGACTATTGCGCTTTGTTATATTTTTAGTTAAGTAAATGTATGGCAAATCTATTTTGTGTTAAACATACAAAATAACAGTTCGACGAAAAGCAGGATACAATGAATAACAATATGTCGAAAATATAGTCAATATTTACTTTACATCTTATTGAGCAATGATATTTTTCATAACTCACACTGAAAAGTATTACTTTTCAGCCCTAGGGAGAATCGTTTTAAACGAACAGCTGTCAAATTATAAAAAAAACTATTTCTATTTTCACATTTCTATTGAACCATGTTCCAACTTTCTATGCAGCCACTCAATTACAGCGCGATGTAAAATTGAAATAACATAAAGATAAGTTTTATATTTATTAAATGACTTGATTGTAATTTATTATCAACTATTTCTTACTTACATAGATTTGGGCAAAATATTTACCATTTTTTCAATGATGAAAATGAAAAATAATTGCTGTGTAATAATAATGATAATAATAATAATGTGTAGCTGGCCACAGAAAAAAAAACAAAATAGGCGGAAAAACAGCAATCCGATCTACATTTGTTTTTTTCGAGTTGTAGAGTTTTGTTTATGCTTCCGATAGCAGAGATTTGTATTAACACAATGAGTTCATCATATCTTACCAATGTTGTTGATTTATGTAAAACTACACGGCTTCGCACGCGTGGTCATTTCTCTAGGCTAAAAGTACTATTCCAAGACCTAAAATTCCAATATACCAACATTTGATCAAAATTCCTTCAGCCATTATTTTTATCGATTGCTCGGTTTCTAATCATCGGATTGAGATATAAAGTACCCCAGTTTTTAAGTCAAAACATAAGCTATCCAACACTGAAAACCGCATTGAAATCGGTCTAGCAGTTTTTACGTGATGCGCGAAAAAACATACAGACGGACAAACAAACAAACACGAATTTTTGAAATGTAATATTCTTGTTCAGTAGCTTATTTTATGTACCCTAGACCATTTCTTTTTTAATTATCTTCTTTGTACAGACTTTTTCGTTCCTATTGCTTTATTATAAGTATAGATAAAATTCACTTATTTTTTCTTTAGCTAATTCATGTTTTTATTTTTACTTTCCTTGTATTCGTAATGAAAAGCACAGTGTTTACCTCGGGTGAAAGCAACTTATTTAGTTCCGGGACTAAAATAAGCTTATTTCACTCCTAGGGTAACAATTTACCATTACATTAACATTATCATTGCACGTAGGCATCGATTTAGTCATTCGGCACACTATATCCATTACTAAATAAATAATATTGATAGCCATACAAACTGGTGAGACACGATATAAATATTTCTAAAAATATGTTTTCATGTGATGCGTTTTATATTTTATTTGTATTAGTAGGGTTAGGGTAGTCGAAGGGAAACAAGCTGACTGACAATATAAGTAGTGAAATTCAATGAAGTGCCAAATACAATAACAAAATAACAACCGCCCGACAGCATTAACCAAATGAGACAGAAAGATTGATAAAGCCCTCTCTTTTTAATCATCTCTTGAGCAAATCAAATTATATTTGAATAAGTGGCTGCAGACAGTTTAGAGTTGAAATATAAACAGCCATCCATCGTGAGGTCCATACCCCTTGGGGGGATACCGAGATACCTCTAGGGGGTAAGGGCCTCAGGTGCGCTGTCCATGCTACCCTCTCCCCTCTCCCCCTGGTTGCCTTGACTGATTGTTTGTTTTCCGTTCCGGGTACTATTTTGGTACAGATATTCCAGTGCAGGAATACATTCGGTGAGGACAGAAATTGGATGGTATCGATATTTCTGACGTTTATTTCACAGGTTCGTATTTGATGATGATATTTGAGAATAATGATGAACCTCGTATACTCTTTCGACACGCTTTTTTTATTGATTATGTGGTATGGGCAAACGATTGACCACTATTCAAGCGTAAAGTTACCATGTAAAGACGGTGGAAGAAGGAAAATAATAACGCCTTCTTATGCAGATATCTTAGCCCCGGCTAGTGATCTTTGGATCCACACTGAAGGTTTAAGAAAATAAGGATAAAAAAAACAGAATCATCCAAATCTGCACAGAAATCTAGTAGAAATTTTAGTAGTGGTAGGCCTCTTACGCAAGAGGTCGCTTGGGGAAGTACCACACCTTTGTCAGATATTCAGCCGCCAGTAGTGTGTAAACATTTCTGTGTTCCGGTTTGAAGGGCAATGTTTCCAGCGAAATTACTGGGCAATGAAATGTCTCAGAGTGACGAGCGCAGTGCAGTGACGCGCAAGATTTTGCAACCAAAGTTCTAGGTGGCACTGCAACTGTTATGGGCTAGCGTGACGACCATCAGGCGAGCGACCTGCCCGTCTCGTCATTAAAAGTAATAAAAAAAAATGGTTCACAATATAATAACTGAGTTGAGAACTTCCACTTTTACGAAGTCTTTTAAAAATAAATCCAAAGTATACAAATCATAGAAAACATATATAAAAAACAACAAACAATTTATTAACAATAGAAGTTTTTAATTGATATGATCACTAATACTAGACTAAAAAAATAAAAAAACACTATGTTCAACAGGGCGAGGAGAAAAGCAGGTTGCTCACTCTAATGGTAAGCGCTACGCTTATGTAAAGGAATATCCTTGAGTATGTATTACCAATGTGCCCGCTACGTATTGGTACGTCGTATCTGTGCGACAAATCGACTACCTCATCTTTTAATAATGCCAGATAAAACGATTAACAGTTTCAGAATGATAATCACACAATTACAAGCTATCTACACAATTAACTACACATTCATAGTCCATTCCCAGAGCAATAAATTAATGAAATACTAGCCGGAATACTCGGCGTTGCTCTTTAAAAGGGACGCTAGTTATGTCCAATCTAAATTTAGAAATGGCCGAGCGAACCTGAACATTCCTACCTGGCAGAGCCGAATCTAGGATATGCTTAAAGGTCTTTGTTCAGTGGTCATGTTTGACACTCTACAAAACAAGTAATGTACAGTTTTTTTTAAGCCGGCCTGATTTCGTGGATCTCCTTTTTTAAAGTGGAGGTAATTTTATAGGTCTGTTCTCTTCGATCAGCTACACCGTGCTTCGTTGTAGCCAATGAAAAAATACACTACGTCGTAGCAGTTCTGACGCTGAATTATTATTAATTGTATTAAATTCCCAGTGCTGGGATTCGGGTTTCTCTCAGAGATACAAAGAGTTTGAGCCATAATTCACCACTCGGGCTCATCGGGTGGTGAAAGTCGGATGTCACTGAATATTGATTTCCTTTGCCATTTTGAAAAATGACACACAATTAAATTCTAATTTATGGCACATCCTATAAAATTAATTTTACAATATTGTTCTATTATTTTATAGCGAAGGGGTTTACTAGGGGGAGAGGCGTTACCCCATGACTAATCCTCGCTACGTCCACTCTAGCTAGTAATGGGGCGGCCAATGTGTTAAGATAAGCGGGTGGTCAGTTACTGGTGCAGTTACCTGAGTTTAATATGAAATGATAAGAGGAAGTTACTATGCATGTGCAAAGTATAATTATCAGTTTAAAAGGTTTGTTACCTGGGTTATATAATGTTGGAGTCATTTCAACTGCGTATTGATGATCGTTAATAATTAATGATATTTTTATCAACGTAATAAAGAAAAGGTTGAGTATTTTCTTGTTCAAAGTAATCCTTAAAGTACTACTTTCGATATAAAAATATTACATTCTTGAGGAGACCGACCACCTCGAAGAAAACAGTTTTTAATACAGCACTTATTAGCTGCGTCCCACGGCTTCACTCGCTTGGTTAGTGTAGATAAGCAGTGGATGATGGTGATGAAATTATCCTGTTAAGACATATACCAAAATTAATCAAAATCTGTTCAGCCGTTTCAGCCCTGAGTGATAACAAACATACTAAAACACACACACACACACACACACTCACACTTTCGAATTTATAATATAAAGGTGCAGATAAAAAACACGTGATAACTCGAGCCGAGCCGAGGCGCACCATCCGTGTAGGCTCAGCTCGTCTTAATTCTGACGCGAGCCTGCTAAGTTACACGGCGCGTGGAACACAATAGGCTCAGTAAAACGACGCATGCACATGTGTTTTCCTATGTCTGTATATATATATTGTTGGTGTCTATAAAGAGTTAATCTATATATCTCATGATTACTTTTTTCGGCTCGGCTCGTGCTATAATTTTTATCTTGGTGTTTAGAAAAAATATATAGCGCGAGCCGAGCCGATCCGAGCCAGGCATATTAAACGGCGAGCCGAGTCGCGCCCGACTCGGCTCGGCGCGTTATCTCGTGTCGTTTATCTGCAGCTTTTGTTGAATTGTCATTGTCTACTACGAAAACTGAATGTATTTGTAATTTGTACCTATGTATAAACAGAAGTGACAAGACGAGCAGGTCGTAACTAAAACTGATGGTAAGCGTGCCCATAACAATAGCAAAACCACGTGAACTTTGAATTGCAAAACAAATTAGCACAAACTGTATTTAAACTATTGCTCCATACTTCATACCATATACGGTGGCTAGGTGGTAACTTAAGTAAAGACCTAGGGTTAGACTAGTCCGTTTAAGGTCCTACGCTGTCACAGATCTAGTTTCTGTTTATAGTAAATTACGACATAGGGAGATCAGGAAATGGACAGCAGTATTTTTAGCCGACTTCAAAAAAAGGAAGGTTCTCAAGTTGATGTGTAATGTATATATTGAATTATATTGTTGATAATGCGTAATATTCATATTATGGGTGACTGACTATTAAGCATATGTACCAAATTTCATGTATGTATGTATTATTGTCAAAATGCTTACTATTTATATGTTAGTCTATATGAGTATCTGAACAAATATACCAAATTTCGCGAATGTATGTTTACGAATGTATGTTACGTATGTTTGCAATAAGTCTTTTTGTAATAGTTTCAGTATCTTTCAACTTAGAGAATAGTTAAAGTTTTATCTAAATTGGTACAGTGGCTTAAAAGATATGAACTGTTAACTGTTTCCAGTATGCATTTTTTCTTAGCGAGTTCGGAATAAGTACTTCATTTTCTTAGGCCTACTTTAACGAAACTAAATAGTAAAAAATAAAAATTAATTAATAAATAACTTTAGGTCGTATAAAACTTAAAAGAATAAAATAATTCAAATGTTTGCAAACAAAAAATGCTATATCCTAATATCAAAATCAAATATCCTAAAGAGGCGCATTACTCAAATATTGGAGCTCAGGTCTAGTTTGAAGCATGATATAGTTATGTTATTTTTAAACTCCAATATCTCAGACACTTTAGTATACTAGTGTATAACCTACTTTGTTTGTATTGAAGTACTCTATCGATTTATTGAGATTTGATCAGTGTCCGCGCGATTTCACTTCTTTTTACCCGACTACGGCGAAGCAAGGGAAGGGTAATGAAGTTAACAGTATCGCGGTGAAAATCGATTCGTCTTCAGGTATAGTGTCATAGTGTTCAAACTAAAAACTTGGTCCAATTTTGACAAGCGAGGTATCAATCGATTCGTCTTCATCGCAAGAGTGTCATAGGCTATATTTACCCGAACCTTGTCGGGTTTTAGTTTCTGGTTAAAGGTAGAAGGCGTTTGTGCCAACGAGTCCGCCATTTAGAACTAGGTATTAATTCAAAAACTAAAACCAAAAAATACCATACGACTCTCTTATAAAGACGAATCGATTGTATATCAAGTTGTTATATATGTATATATAACAGATTCAGATGACAGCTCAAAAGCGGAGAAGCCAACAGGAAACCGTCATGAACTAGAAACCTCTCATTTAAGGACACGACGTGACATCCATCAAACCACACTGGGCCATTACATCATCCTTTCTGTCTCAGTCCCTTCAGTGGAAGTGGGGACAGGGTGGGGGAGTCGGCTGATGCTTGCTTGATTTTAGTATGAGGTAGTGCTGGCCTCTGCTGTCAAAGTATGTCAAGCCGCCCGAGGGCCTCTGACAAGGTATACCGACTCATATCTACACTAATATTATAAAGAGGAAAGATTTGTATTTTTAAGTGACTTCACAAAAGGAGACGGTGATATATTAATGTTTGTTTGTAATGGATAAACTCAAAAATACTGATAAGAATGTTTTTTTTTTCTAAGTTTTCTTTTTCAGCTAGTAACATGGGCTGATTTTTTTTTTTCAAAAAGTAGATATTCCTACAAAAATTACAATAATGTGACCCAAGTTGTCAAAAACTTGCCTTTAAAAACGGAACGGAATGACGTGTTGCCGTGCAAACGAAAAAAAAGTCTGTCAAAAAGTTCCACGAGCGTTGCTGGAAAAGATTTAGAATTACGCTATCGGGCGGTTTTTTTTAGGAGTTACGACGGATATGTAAATGCTAACAGTAAGAAAAGTGCCGCGGTGTGAGCGCTACCCGTGCGAAGCCGGGCGAGTCACTAGTAATCAATACTGGATGGAAATCCACATATAATTTAAGAAAAGTCATTGGTTGGGGAGGGGATAGAACCCGGCATCACTGGATTCTAATGAGCACTAATAAACTACTGGGCTACCATCTGATGATGAAACTAAACATTATCGATTTTGAATTTAATACTCCATCCCTAGAGCAGACACCATTCGATTTCCCTAAGTCCGATATGCATCGGAATCCTGGACTGTTTCCCCTCGGATCCAGACTACATTGCGACGGTTAAGTTACGGAATATATGGACTCGGCAGTGCTGGTTACATATTTAAGCGGCTAGAATACAATTTATGGTGTTTCTAGTATGTAAACAGTAAAAAGTATTTTTTTATGGAATATATTATAATGTACCTACTTACTGGGTTGTCCTACTTATTAGTTGGCCAAATTAAGTAAGCGTGTAAGATATCGTGAAAAAATGTGTTTTTTATGTAAGTATTTTGAAAAGTTATGTCTGTTAAAATAGCTTTAGAGTCAAAACTATTTAAAAAAGTAGCAAGTAATGAAAAACTCAATTAAAAAAACTTTTATCGTAAATTCGTGGACTAAAACTTAAAAAAGAGTTTTACAATTTTTTATTTGTTCAAATAGACATTAAATATTTGTAAAAGAAACCTTGAATGGATGTGTGAGATTTGATTCAATATATATTTTTTTTAGGGTAAACGTCACAGTTTCCGCCGCTAACCTAACTCCGCACCCAGACAATTTGGCGAATGCATTTCCAGTCAAATCGTTCCATTATTGAGTGCAATATAAATTTTCATACCCTAAGTGCCTATTCGCTGGCGTCTCGTTAAGGAAATACTTTGCTTCGCTACAATGGTCTTGGAGGGGTAGGGCCTGTGTCCTATTTTCTACTGGCCTTTTTGATGCCCATGTTAAAGCCACAGTAGATATAAGAGCGTTGTATACTGGTGAAGTCAAATACATATGTAGTGATATAGCTTGCTAAATTTAAAAATTATAACACTCCTTGCTTCGGAGGACACATTATTTCGTCGATCCCGATTTCTAACAATTGATGCAGTTGTTAAGCCAAAACTGGAGTGCCAGTGAGATGGTCATATTACCTGAAAACCGATAATTGCCAGTTCTGGAGTGGAGACCACGTTTAGGAAAAGCGTAGAACGCCCTGTGGCCAGGTTGAGTGACGACCTGTGATAAGTGGCTGGCACCAACTGAATGCAGAGAGCTGAACACCGAGCTCAGTGACTTGTTTTAGGAGAGACCTACGTCCAGCAGTGGACAAGTGTAGATTGATGATAAAGATCTGCAGCCACGCAGATGCCCTTGGGTGGCATTATAAACTCTGACCAGAGATCGGCACATATGTGCACATACACGACATACAAACAGTAATTATATCTCTTTTCCAGTTGTTTTGTTTGTTAGTCGTATGAGGTAGTGCTGGCCTTTGATTTCAGTTGTCACGCCGCCCGAGGGCCTCTGACATGGCTTAACGACTGCTATTAATCAATAACAACCGGTACCGACCGCTTAATGTGCTCTCCGAAGCACGGAGCGATGGAAAACCGCACATAATTCAGAAAAGTCATTGGTGCGGAGCCTAGGTTTTGAACCCGGTATCGTTGGATTCTAAATTGCACTATAGAACCGTTAGGCCACCATCGCTCACATCTTTTCCAGTACAAATGTATCTTTTACCTAAACACTTCATATTATTATGATGTTGTTGCCCTGAAAACCTCTTTACAAACTCGTAGTGTATAAAGTTTGAAATGTTACAGCTGTAGCTTATTGATTGTTTCCTGGCTATTCCCATTTCTGAGTTATTTGTGGATTTCGTACGTTGTATGTGGTTTAAATTGTGTTTGCTGCGGGTGCGAGTATATTGAATTGTTCATAATCTTCAGCGCTATTATTCTGTATCATGTTTATCCATACAATAAAATAAAATTGAAGTATATGTTTGTAATGTCAAAATAACAGCTTTTTACTAAATGCAAATGCAAGTAAAAAAGGTAATCTAAAAAAACATTTTTTAAATATTTGTCTGTCTGTCTGTTCCGACTAATCTCCGAAACGGCTGGACCGATTTTGACAGGATTTTCAATGGCAGATACCTGATGTTATATGGAGTAGGATTCTGGTGATGTCGATAATGAATTCTAATCCTAACTTTTTGTTAATATTTACTCGAAAACTACATTGATTATACTTTCAGAGCTTAGAAGCTTACTGCCGCACTCAAAAGCGATATAACTAACGTAAAAATGGAGTTACATCACGTATAGCAGTTGAATAATTCCAACTATAGTTTCAACCACATCCGGTGGTCTTTTTCAAGGGGAGATCCGGGGTACTCGCCTCGCTCAAGGACTTTGGTTAGAAGGAAAAGACTTTATGAGTGCGACAATAAGCAAAATCATAAACTTAATTGGTTGTTGTTTTACATGTCAATCATATCTTAGGTACAATAGTTACGATTAAATTGTAGTAATCTGGTATTCTCAGAGTTTGCAAGTTGAAGTGGGAATAGGCAGGCCATATAGTTCGCAGAACCGACAACCGCTGGGGAATAAAGGTTCTCGAATGGCGACCACGAACAAGCAAGCGAAGCGTAGGGAGACCCCCCACACGATGGACCGACGACATTGTAGCCACCGCAGGAAGTCGATGGATGGAGGTGGCATAAGATCGCTCGTCATGGCGCTCTTTGGGGGAGGCCTATGTTCAGCAGTGGACTTCTAAAGGCTGACATGATGATGATGAATCTGGTATACCAAATAAGCATCATATCATATGTAAGCATTAAATCTTTGTTTTTGTATAGATTTTGACATAGTTCATTGGAATTTAGTGTTAATTAAACTGCCGCACTCATAAACGTTACTTAATCCTAATCACGTGTTAAATATCTCTTTTTGTATAGATTTTGATACGATCAAAGAGGTCAATACTCTAATGGAATTTAGTGTTAATTTACCTTACTGAGGCGGCAGTTAGGTTGTAAAATAAACTAAGTCGCGGGCGAAACCAAGTTTAAATTAGGTTAAAAATTGTACAGCTGCCTAAGTGTTTTCATAACAAATAATGTAATACCAAATATATATACAGCGGCGTCATACGCACATCAAAAATCAAGTCGAACTTGAAGGAAACCCCCATAATTGGTCATAAAACTTACAAATACTCGTTATTCCTTATCAGATAATAAAAAACAGAATTAATTCGACACTAAGATTAATGTCAAAACGACTGAAACCTGAGACTCAATCGCGATAACTGTCCACTTCATTAATTATAATGCAATTAGTTTCATAAAAACACGCATAAAATATTTTATAAAATATTGTATGGCCCCATTGAGACATAGTTATGGTTATTTGCATAGATCTAGTTAAAAGAGGGAAGATACGGCACGCTTTAATATCACGTAATCAAAAACTAGACAAGTTACAACTAAACCAAACACACCCACACAGCTCATTTTCACTTTCATGCTGCATGGTGAGTGTCAGGACTACGGGTTTATCTACCACTTTCTAGGTCTTTCTAATGCAGCAGTTCGAATAGATGTATACAGTACCTGAAATATACCTAATGTTACCTGCAATGAATATTAACGTACTCTATAAATTCGGAGTTATGTTGGGTTATGGCCCATACTGTCTCTCTCACTCTCTGAAGAAAGGCCTGTGTCCCAGCAGTGGCAAAGGTTTTCTTTAATATTTATATTTGTTATGTTGCTGTTGGTCTCTACCGGCCTCTACAGCGTCACCGGGCTGGGGAGAAGGCGCGATAGCGCTCCGCCGCAATGCGTGCCGCAGAAGGCGCACGCCAAAGTTTTAATTTTGGTGGTAAAGTGTGGTGAGGGGGTGTCATTCAATTGTATATAGGTATTTGCTTGATTGCAGTGGGTTCTTGTCAGATATGTACATTTTCTTTTTGAATGGAAAGGCGTTTTGCTTGAATGTTTAATTGACTTCGCAAAAGGAGGAGGTCTATATTCGACTGTATGGTTTCGATTCGGATATCGATTTGTGAGCTACCCTAAAAGTTTTAGCCGGATAGCTAATCGGGAAGTGCTCGAAATTTGAATTGCAAGATTCCAGGACAGACAGAAATACATACACCTTTTATTTATCTTCACATGTATGTGTGTATGTACACATACATGTGAAGATAAATAAAAGGTTTTAAAAAAATGAAGAATTTTTTGAATATGTAAAAATGCTCTCTCATTGTTTGAGCCCGTAGCGGCGTACACGTTTTGTACTCGTTTTCATTGATAAACACGCTCCCGCGGCTTTCGCTTGTTAATCAATGAAAACGCGCCCTAAGCGTTACTAATGTATAATACAAATGTTTCGTAAGCTTGAACTCATTAGTTCATTACACATTCCATTAAAATGACAAATGTCTGACAAGAAAACCTTAATGGACTTAATTCGGACATTACAAATCCCACTAGATTCGACCTGTTAAAATTATGCCAACGGGCGCTATTAACAGTTCACCACCGTTAATTAACACAAACGAAAAACTACAAAACGAGTGAACTCATTAAGTTAGGAAAAGTAATGGGATTTCATGAAAACTCCGACAAAAACAGCGCTCGGATCCGTAAGGAAGATTTATAGTGGCGCCCTCTACAGCGATAACAGAATTCGAATTCCGAAATGCGCTATACTTACTTGTCATTTAGAAACTACCCTCTTTTTAAACTAAGCACGAAATTGTTAACTCGGTATATGCTTGCCGTTATAACGAAATTGAGACAATGTCAATTAAACAAAAACATTTCACACATGAAAATGTTTATGACCGCACTAAAATATTTTAACCTTAACGAGGAAGAAAAATAGAAGCTGAAACAACGACGTTAAAGGCCAAACTATAAAGCGCAACAAAAAACTGAAATATATATTTTTGCATCATACTGAAACCACCGACCACTAAAACTTTATGCGTCACGTAGCAAACATGACCAGACATAACCAAAGCTTTGTCTCTACCTATATCTAGTGACTAGCGACTCGCCCCGACTTCGCCCGGGTAGCTAAGGGTTTCTCTTTATTTGTACACGTTTCTACCCGTGTTTTGACTAATTTGTAAAAAAAACGGTTATTGTGACTTAACTTTAATAGTTAGACATATAGCCTCTGGGACTTTAATAGTTAGACATATAGCCTCTGGGACTTTAATAGTTAGACATATAGCCAAGTGGACTTTTTTGTGGGTAATGATGAGTACTATAAACATGTACCCCCTTAATTATAAAAAAGTTATGCAATGATTAAGTAATTCTGCGCAGTACAATATTGTACTGCGTAGTATTACTAATTATTGCATAAACACTGCATGACTTTTTATAAGTAAGGGGGGTACATTATTTTGTTATATCATCAATAGTTTACGACCCCACGCCAAATATTAACTTTTATAGGCAAATTTCTGATGCCTTGGGTTACTTTATTGCAATTTTAGTAGGGACCTAAAACTGAAAAAAGAAACTGTCCGTGCTACTAGCTGATAATGTAGCTAATTTACATATGAAAGAAATTTAAAATTGGTTAAGTTTTGAGTTTATCCATTACCAACAAACAAAAAATAATCAAATCTTTTGTCTTTAAAATATTAGTGTAGAAAACCGGATTGTGACGTCGAGAAATGCGGTTGGCCGTTTGTTGGGCCGCACACCCGGGAGCCTTGGTCCAACAAATGTGCCGTTTGCCCTCCTTGTGGTCACTTTGCGGACGGGGCGGTGGGAAAATATTAATATGTGAATTTAGCGAGCTGAGGACCGACGACTATTCCTCTAACCTTACGTCGGATGTTTCTGCATTAATGGTAATGTGGCTAATGCTGGGACGTTTACCTTTTTACCCAACTGCGGAGGGTTATGTTTTTGGGCTGTATGTGGGTATGTATGTATGTTCCTTTGTAAGCCATTTAGGCTGTAGGATGCTCCAAAGGCATCCTACAGCCTAAATGGCTTGACGGATTTTGATAAGTGAGGTTTCATTGGATTCGTTTTAATCAAGCGAGTGACATAATATATACGAAGTCGATATATGAGAGATATAGGATATACGACAGTGTCAAGAAAACTAATATGGCGGCTTACAGCTGCCAATTGTATTTCCGACGGAACAAAAACTTACCAAAATCCATCGAGTGACGTGGAGTGAGTGACGAAGTAAACGTCATACATAGCTTCCGCATTTTGGCATGCCACAACGCAAACATTGCCATGACGTGGTATGCAAAATTTACCTCATTTAATGGTTTTTAGGAAAAAAAAGACCGAAACATGGTACAATTAGGTGTTAGGTAGGTATCCGTGAAATAGTCCAGCATGCTTCACCAGAAACTAGCATACAAAAACTTTTACACATAAAACAATAAAATTAGATATTATACAATACGATAAGTGTCATTTGTACATTTAAAATAGCAAGAATCCGTAATAAAGAAAAAATATTAAAAGCCCGGTGCTTCGGAGGGTACGTTAAGCCGTCAGTCCCGGTTGCTAACAATTGATAGCAAACGTTAAGTCACGACGCACTTGGTCGGCCTGACAAACTTTGCCATTTATTCGGTAGTATAAATTTGCGTCCCCTAGGTACTAATGTCTGCAGCGATACGAATACCTAGTTCCACAGTCATTGCTGGTCAAATATTAGAGGTAGCAGTTGACCGTATCACTCGTACGCTGGCTTTCTGAACGGGTAAACAACGCTCGTGGTAAATGGGTTTTAGAAGGGACGACACGATTTCTAAATGTGTCACTACGACAAGCTTAAACATAATTTTAGTACTTAATATCTCGATGGATAAGCAAGCTCAAGTGGCAATGTGCTGGTCACATTTCCCAAAGAACCGATAACACTAGATACCAAGGTAATTTAATAGTTAAGATTATACTTTACCTTATATTTAACTTGTATTTTGTATTTTTGTAGCACTTATGTACAACAATACTTCCAAAACAATTCGTATGTATTCAATGTCGTAGGTACATACTTCAGGCATAAAATCGATATAAAATACCTAGGTTAGGTTTTGATTGATTACTTTGGTTCGTAACTTCGTGAGTACTGAACGAAATTAAATACCAAAGGTACGGTAAGGTAAGGAGAACCAGAAAAATATGTTCTTTCCATTTATCCATTAAACGTACATCGATAATATTTATAACACCCAATAAAACCACAGATAAAAACGACGACAAAACGTCTAACACGGTGGAAAATATTTGGATCATTTTTTTGCTCGTGAGAAAGAGAGATAGAAATATGCAGTGTGAAGTTCGTTCAATCAAGCTATTCAAAGGTCGATATAGTGTAAACTTCATTAGAAAACATTAACTCGTACTACCGATTAAAACTGTTGTGTAAACGAACGAAAACAGTTGCCGTTTTCGTGATGTGCATACTCGTAGTAGGCGTACAGTTCTACGATTAAAGTTCGGCCACGGCACATGAGAATAGGGTAGATAGACTTTCTTCAGAAATACGAAGATACCGATACGTAGATAGAACTCTTTATATCGTATCGTAGTAGTACTTTATTTTTAAGATTTTCTTTACTGTGTGGTGTTTATTTTTAAGTCATTTTTGGTACTTTATGAATCTAGCCGAACACTTAAATTTCCCATCCTATTTAGTTAGTCCATAGATTAGTCGATTTCAATATCGTGTCGGCATCGGATCGGCACCCCTAAACCGTCGTCCTACGCTCGGAAATCAATTTTGCTTGTTTGTCATCACGCGGCCCGAGCACTGTTTTTTTCAATGCTGAACAAACATCCCTGAGCCGACGATTCCACGAATTCAAGTAATCGCTAAGCTGTTTGTTTTCCCGTCATTTAACTAGATTATTTTTTGGAACTGTATACATATGTTGATTAACGTCAAATTTGTTTTGTGTGCTTTTAAGTTTTGTTTATGTTTAGCGTCACTTTGTTTTGTAAATAAATCTATACCTACAAAGTGACGCGATGATATGACGCGGCAGTTACGATAATCGTTACAGATAGGAAGACTTGTTCTCAGAAATCCATCTAGAGAATTACAAGCGTAATCAAACATTATTAAAGGATTGTCATTAAATCGTTCTTCTCTACTTGATATCTATAAAAAACCCTACGTAGGTATAGCGGTTATATCATTAAAAATATAACCTGCCGCATGACCGAACTGATGATAATGTTGATGCCGTAACTGAACCGACTCGGAGTACCTTAGTTCTTAATGGCCTGTATCTGTCCCATCTCAAGCTGATTCAGTGATCTTTTGGATGAAGCTAGCATATTCAATTGTGATTTTACTAGACAACTCAATAGCGAGACGATACTAACTGTACTGCATTAAACATTTCAGAACCACGATTGAGGGAATAGTGCCGATTTCTGATGGCAGAGTTTGTAAGGCCGCCCAAGGGCATCTAACGTGGCTTGACAAGTTAACAACAAGCTAAACATGCCCTTCGAAGCGCGGAGCGATATGGCACAACCACACATAACATTATTTGAACCTGATGATTGCAAACCGCACATTTTATATATCCACTCGGATACAGTCGCTCGCAAAAAACTGAACTATTGTATTAAATATATTTATAGTTCAGAGTTTCCGACATAGCCCTTAAGGAAAGCAAGCTGAAATGGCTGGTTATATTTGTCAAAGGACTGATAACCGTTGGGGTAGACGTGTTCTTGAGAGGAGACCGCGACTCTGCAAAAATAGAGTAAGATGCCCTCCGGATAGGTGGAGCGACGATATGTACGCAAGGTGGCTGGCGGCTGTTTGAAATCAACAGCCGAAGATCGGGCTCAGTGGCGTGCTTTGGGAGAGGCCTACGTCCAGCAGTGGACTGACACGGGCTGATGATGATGATGATGATGATGATAGTAGTTCAGAGATGTACACCTACAGTAATTGCAAAATGCTATGATGTATATCTCCAAACCAGCTAAACCAGGAATCGGGACCTTCCAATATAATACCTTCATTACGCGGGTAGAATAGAATCCGCATCAATATTCATGAGGCAAACAAAACCTCACCGAGCCCTACCGAAATGAGCTTAGGCAATCATCAAAAGGATATTTCGACACGACATTTGCTATCAACTCCATTCTATTATCCGCACGCGACATTTTTCCTCTCCGAAATGCCGAGTAATCGGTTCTTTGGTGCTTTATTCGTTAATGGTTGAAGAAAGGAATATTACGACTCTTCTTAACGGAAGGAAAGCTTCCAATTCAATTGTGGCTGTTTTGCGATTCTGTTTTATTTATTTCGGGTCGTATTGTTTGCTTATTTATTTCATGACGTTGTTGAAAGTATTCGGTTATATTGAAACGGAGGTATGCTAGTTGTTTATCGTATGCGGTAGTCCTGGCCTCTGGTGAGTCTGTCAGGCTGCCCGAGAGCCTCTGACATGGTTTAACAACAGACAGTAAAATATCCAATGGCAGGTGTACTGAGAGGCTATTACTAAGATTTTAGAAGTTACGCCTGCACAGCGAGAACCATATCTTACACTATCGTAAACTTGCTCTTAAACAAATTGTGCTACTGTAGCACAATTTGTTTAAGAGCAAGTGCCACAAAGAGGCATGGATGGTTCGAATCCAGTCCAAAATCCCGACGAAAAATTCAAAGATAATTCGAGCTCATTTCACCATCGCGATTATGGTTGTCAACGCACCTTTAAAGCTTTAGTCGTTGCAGAAAATGTTCTCTGAACAAGAAGATAGATGATTTTAAACTATAAAAGATAACCGCGCATTGGATTTAAAACGGCGACAGTGATAGAATATAGAGATACGCTATAGATTCTCTATCGTGTGCGTTGCACAGGCACATCTACGTCAGGTTCACCTAACCTAGCCTAATCACAGCATATTTTACGTGTAGGAGAATTACAAGTTTCACTTAGAAGGTGTCAATACTAAAAATAGCATAACTAATTTTAAAATAATCTATGGTCACTTCTAGCTAATAACAATATCTGCCAGCCTTTGGATGGACAGAATCAGGAGGAGGTGGCAGCGGTGTTACAAAGGAAAATTGTATTTTTTTCTCGAATCACAGGTAGGCACGGTCGTTTTCTTTCTCTAATTATGTATATAAACTGTAACAGTTTACGTTAACCTATTACGGATTTATACTGGCTGGCACCCATGCACAGACCTTTTGAAAGAACCATGTCAAGTAGGTACTTAATTAAATACCTACATCAATATTGTATGGAGAGGACCGCAGTTTGTTGCTTTGGTTAGGTGAATATTATCTCTAAAAGTACATGTTTGTTAGTTTAATGTATTTAAACATTGAAAATCTTTAAGATAGTCTGTTAATATCTTGTGATCTCTGAAGCTAGACTTTAGCAACATAGACGATTTTGAGTAAACTAGTACGTATAAATACATAGCCCTCAGAATTAGTGGAGGACTTGCTAGTCGTATGCCCGAGTGAATAGAAATTGAACTGGCAATGGGCAGGCAAACAAATCTCGTAGAACCGATAGCCGTTAGGGAAGAAAGGTTCTCGAATAGCGACCCACGGACCGAAGGGCGGAGCGTAGGTCACGAGGTGGACTGACGACCTGGTGAGACCGGCAGCCGCTGGATGCAAAAAGAGATGATGATGATGATGATGTGGTTTAACTGTGTTTCAAATGTTTGTCTTTATGACTAACACATATGATAAAAACTACCTAAAATGGAAAAATCTACTCACAAAATACATAGGTATACAATTACAATATCGACTTACAAAATGTCCTCTTAAAAAGCCTACAGACAGCCTCTTTGATGTGGTAGCTTAATACATATTTAAATGACTCAAATAATATTCTGGCTGAGTCGGAATACACATTTCTTTTTGTTTATACCTTTTTTTCAGAAGACATTTCGATTTGATGGAAAAGTCCCGAATAGGATGTACCTTCGTTCGAATTTTTTGCCCTTCGACAGGAAATTGTCCTGGATTGTTATACTTTTTAGGATTACAAGTGGTTTTAATAAAAAAAAGTTGATGGTATTTACATGAGAATACATGCAAATAAAAATTATCATCCAAATCAGTGCGGAAATATCTGAGTTAAGAGCGAACATCCAAAAAAAAAACAGTCGAATTGGGAATCTCCTTCTTTTAGAAGTCCATAGATTAAAAAAATATGCTCTAACTGCAATCTCAATTTGTCAATCTTTAACATCTTAGGGGCGCAACTATACACACACAAACGACAGAAAGCACGTCGCATGCATTACATTTGCACTTATTAGAGCTAAGTTTTTTTTGCTCTCATATAAATAGTTTTTGGTTTACCCTGTAGTTCGATTGACATGTTCTACGGTCGACCAAGAGAATTGATAATTTATTTTCTCACTAGTTTTGTCAGGCTCCGCATGAGGCTGTGCATAATATCTAAGCAGCACAGAGAGGCATAGAGAGCTCTATGCTCGGCATTAAACTTCAAGACCAAATCCGTAATGTTGAGATAAAACGAAGAACAAAAATTCGGGACGTCAGAACCACAATTACCAGACTAAAATGGAGTTGGGCAGGACATAAAGCCAGACGAAGTAACGAAGTGAAGGCGAAGTGGAGTAAGGTGGTAATTGAGTGGTGGCCTTGACAGGGAAAGCGAAGCGTTGGTCGTCTAGCAGCAAGATGGGCCGACGATATTATCGCGGGTCAAACCTAGATCCGATTGGTAAACAACCGAGGCGAATGGCGTGCCAAAAGAGACCAATACCCAGGAGTGGGCCTAGGTAGGCTGCGGATGATGATGATTTGTCAGGGTCTCGATGATAACCGTGATGTACTGGTAATGGCTGTAAGCTAGCAAGCGCCGGCAGTTGCTAGAAACCAGGGTTTTCAGAACAATATATGCGTGGTTACAATCACAAATAGGAAAACATCGATAAAGAATATTGGAATTGTTTTTTTTTTCAAAAAGCTTACTTTTGTATGCCACAAAGGTTATAAAATGTCCAGCTTTTGTGTCTTTTCAAGTTTTTACATGGTAACCCTAGTCCGGAGGTAAAGAGATTTGACGGAATAGTTTTCGACGATTGTGTTATGTAATAGATTTGTGTCTGTGGGGTGGCCGTTTTGCCTTTTTATATTATTTGGGCTTACTTCTGACCCGTAATTTAGAAAATGCTCAAATATTCATTTGGAACATCGATATTTTATTCAAGTATGGTAGAATCCCTTTTAATATTTATAATATTAAGTTAATTTAAAAATCATTACATTAAAAAAAAAGTATGTGTAGTACGTTTAGTAGCCAACATGTCATGTCACGATAACCAAACTTGTCCGCCAAATTTCAGCCCGATAGCTTCAGTGGAAGTGGGTGAAATATTCCAGGACTTACGTACAAGTAAAGATAAATAAAAGCTTTTAAAATTATTTAATCCGAAAAAGTACTTCAAATGGACTTCCTATGAAACTACCAAAACAATTATCGTGGAATTTATATTATACTACTCTGAAGGTTTAACTTTAATCCATACCAATATATAAAAGTGAAACGTTGTCTGTTTGTTTGTTTGTTTGTTTGTTTGGGGAGCTTTCACGCGATAACCGCTGGACGGATTTCGATGACTGACTTTTTATCCCGGAAAATTCCACGAATTCCGTGGAAGTTTCCACGGGAGAACTAGAACATGTTGAATACTCGCTGTAAAGAACGGTTGCCATGGAAACGAAATAACAAGTCCGTCAAAAATCATCAAAAGCGTTGGTGCCACAGATTAAGTCAACAAGCCACGGAGGCCATAACCACGAAGTCTAAGTCTACGTTTGCATTGGTTTTTAATATCCTAGAAGAACGTAAGTAGGATGCTTTTTTCGCGATAAACCGTAATCAGCGTGGCCGAAGTCGCGGGCGGATAGCTAGTATGAAATAAAATCCATATCCGTTGAGAAATTCCGGAGATATGAAGGCTTTATACAAATCACTCAAAATAAAAATAAAAATATGTTTCTAGTGAAACAAAGATTGTATTAATTGATTTTAAAACAATTTTAAAAGAAAGTACTCTCACTTACTTTGGAGAACTTTTCAAATATTGAATTCTTAAATGTTTACGAGTACTTAACAGTTCTTTCTTAGAATGTGAGTAATAAAGGACTTTAAAATTTAATCTTTAAAGGGCGCAGCGTTCATACGAAGAAAAGCTTAATATATTACGTAGGTTTTTTATATACTTATGTACTCATGTAACATAAGCTTCTTTCTAATTTCATGTCTGAGAACTTAATATGTAGTTTAATAGACGAGTATGCTGCCACCTTACATATTTTATTAGGTATTATCTGTGGTAAAGGACGAGTAAGGTGATATTTGATGATACATATTGCATTAAAGATTCCATATTTTTTTCGTGTTTGTAAATAGGACTGTTTGAAGAACTAAATTATAGAGCAACGACATAATTATGGTACCTAGCTACATTAATATTTTTGGTTGTTATTTTATTACACAAGCACAAATTAAGAATCATCAGTTTTTTACGTTAAAATTACGTTAAACAGTTAAAAAAACGCATCCAAATCAGTCCTTTCATTTGGGAGCTACGATGCCACAGAGAGACACCACACATGCACACACCCCCTAAACTACTCCCTCTTTTTTCCCGTTTACTACATTAACTTTTAATTCTACATTATTTACACTTATTTATTAAATGTAATTGTAAAGGAATTTAGAATACTATTAAATTAGCAAGAATGTTTATAACGTATGTACATTTAGGCATGTTCAGGTAGTTGCAAGTTTTTATTTTATTCAAATCAAAATACACAGTGTTCCCGAATAGACTTAATTTCCTTTGCGCATCGTCTTCTTTGGTACCTTATACCAACTCGACTTCCTCGAATTACAATTAAATCTATACTTATAATAAAGCTATATGAACGAAAAAATCTGTACAAAGAAGATAATTAAAAAATAAATGGTCTAAGGTACATAAAATAAGCTACTGAACAAGAAATGTGATACATTTTCAAAATTCGTGTCTGTCTGTTTGTCTGTCTGTATGTTTGTTCGCACATCACGTTAAAACTACTGAACCGATTGCGATTCGGTTTTCACTGTTGGATAGCTTATGTTTCGACTTAAAAACTGGGGTACTTTATATCTCAGTTCGATGAGTAGAAGCCGAGCAATCGATAAAAATATTTTTGACGGCTGAAGGAATTTTGATCAAATGTTGGTATGTTGGTATTTTAGGTCCTGGAATAGCACAAAGAGTACTTTTAACCTACAGAAATGACCAAGCGTGCGAAGCCGCGGCCATCAACTATTTATAAATTAAAGAATTACGGGAAAAGAAGAAAACAAAAAGAAAATGCTACTTTATGATACTAACGGTAGTTCTACAACTTAATCATTTATTATTATTATAACATTCATTTCACTAATGAAGACATAAATAATTATTTGAATTAAAAAAATCGACTTCAAATAGATTTACAAAAAAACAACTGAACCAATTTTGAAGAAATTTAAACAAACTTAAATCACGGAATTAATATAAATAAGTGAAAAAATAGTCAAAAAAAAGTCGAATTAGGAACAAAGATCCTCCCTGAAGTCGATTAACTCTTCCAGTACCCCGCCCTCCGATCTGAGTAATGCGTTATTGTTTTCCTAAGTAAATATATAAAATAAAAAAGGCTTAATGTGCTTTTTAACCTATTTTTAAAAAATACATTGTAATTTCTTTTCAATGCTTTGTCATCGAGTTGTGAGCTACCCTGAAAGTTTCAGCCGGATATAGTTAATCGCGAAGTGCTCGAAATTGGAGTTGCAAGATTCCAGGAAAGGCAGAAATTTATAGACTATACATAGATAGATACATACATACAAGTGAAGTTAAATAAAAGCTTTTAACTTTTAAAAACACAGAGTTCTAAGTAAGGTTCGACGTGGGTTGGTCTGATTTATAGAAAGACGATCGATAGCGGACGATCGTACAACGAAAGATTAGGGAAGAGTTTTTGACACTATTGGGACTGTTTCAAAGAAACGTCGACAAGCAGCTGACAAAGCCATACTAACGTTTAACGGCAAAAATGAGGCTGCCAAACAGGCGGAAATCGTGTTTGCATTTAAAGAAGCTATTTACAACATAAATGCTCTTGCATAAATAAGGTAAGCGATGTCGCAGATCAGAACCAACGCGGCTGAAGTGTGAACTAAATCATCGTCAAATTCAACGTCTTGCTGTTTTACTCAAATTTTTCTCGTTTTTTGGTTGTTTTTAGGGATCCGTATAAAAAAAGGAATCCCTATAGGATCACTCGTGTGTCTGTCTGTCTGTCTGTCCATCTGTCACAGCACAGCCAATTTGCTCCGAATCTATAGGACCGATTAAGTTGAAATTTGGAACACATTTGAATTTCTGTGACCCGAATATGGGTTTTGTATATTATTTCTTAACTTCTTATATCTATTTGTGACACTAAAAAAAATAATAACAGTGCCCTTCTCTACGCCCGCTTCTCATTTCAGCCAAAGCGCTAGTACCTTTATATTCGCATAAAAATTTCGAAGATGCTCGAGGGTGTAACAAATCGTTTATTTCGCGTTTTTTATTCGATTCCAAGGAAGAGGAATGCTTAGCACAGTTTCCACCTGAACTTGGAAAATTTATAGGTTGAGGTTCCTATCGAGTTAACTCGATTTCGATTATTTGAGTTAGTAAAATAAGCAAATTTAAAATTAAATTATCTATACACTAAATTCGCTCAATGTTCAATCATAAAAAGAAAGAATACATCCATATCTTCAACCGAATAACCTCAAAATAATAGACCTACATTAACTTAGCACGCTTCACTTGCAGAATTTAAACAAAGCACCGGGCGCAGTCTAAAAAAGCTCGCGTAATTCAGAACATGACATTGTCTATTCTAGAGTTGTTAGGGACATGATATTTCGGTTTGGGACACGCATTTCGGTTTCAGATACGGATTTTAAATAATTTTCTATGTCATTTAAAGCCTGAAGTAAGATTTTGCGGGTTGTTTGGATGAATGTTTTGCGGGTCGTTGTGCGACCTAAGTTTGTAGCTTGGTATCCGAAACTTTGATTCCGGATACGGGTTTTTTAACCTGCTTCCTCTTTCCGTTTCAGTAATTCAACCTTGAAAAACCGTCTTCAAAACTAATTACTATTTGGTATTACAGAAAAACCGAAAATGTACTGTCGTGCTATGGTTCTATTATTGTTATTATTCAACAATTTGCTAGTGAGAATGATGGAAGTACTCATTGTCCAGGGCACGCCGCGCGAATTTGGCTTAAAGAGTCAAAAAGCATCCTCGGGGAAGCGGTTTGGCCTCCTCTTATTCACATCTTGTCTTGTATTTTATTGTTGGTATTACAACTTTAATATTGAAAAAAAAAAAATGTTCTTGTTCAATTGTATTTTCTTTATTGTTTTTTTACAAGAGAACATTTTGAATAGCTACAACGGAAATTAAAAAAAAATATACAGTAATATATTTTTTGGTGTGATATTTATATTCACGCATATTTGTTGTATTTCTTAACTGATTTGGATGTTTTTGACCCCCGAACAAAGAGGTGTTATAAGTTTAGGGTGTATCACTGCGCGTGTGTGTGTGTGTGTGTGTGTGTGTGTGTGTGTGTGTATCGTAGCTCCCAAACGAATGGACCGATTTTGTTGCAGTTTTTTCGGTTTGAAAGCTGATGTGATCGAGATGGTTCTTAGACATATGGGAGGAGAGGGGGGACAGGGGGTAGAGGAGGGGAGGGGATAGGGGGTAGAGGAGGGGAGGGGGAGAGGGGGTAGAGGAGATGAGGGGAGAGGGGGATAGGAGGGGAGAGGGTAGAGGAGGGGAGAGGGGGAGAGAGGAGGCAGGTGAGAAAAGGGGGGGATGAGAATCGTAGCTTCCAAACGAATGGACCGACTAAGCTGCAGTTTTTTATGTTTAAAAGCTGGGGTAAACAAGATGGTTCTTAGATATATGGGGAATGGGGGAGAGGGGGGGAGGTGACAATAGGAGGGTGAGGATCGAAGCTCCCAAATGAATGGACCAATTTAGATGCGGTTTTTATGTTTGAAAACTGATGTGATCGAGATGCTTCTTAGCTATAATGGGGAGTCGGGAGCTATTAAATTATTAATTTGTGCTTGTATTATATTAATTTCAGTAATCTTGTAGTAAATCAAATAAATAGAAGTCGACTGTTTGTTTCAATACATTATTATATTTATCCGATAGTTTCGGTTACGTATGTGAATTATTGTAGATCCATAACATCACTAGTCTTTGAAAGCAAAAACGTCTCGTCGTCGCTACGGAATAATGGGAACCCTAACACGACAATTCCATTCGCAGGGCTGTCACTCTGCGCTCATTAACATATGTACATAAAGAGACGCTCTCATTGGCCGAGCGCGCGCCATGTTTTTATAGCAGACATTTCTGACGCCATTTTTATTAATTAAACCTGGATTTTTGCAGTGTGTGTGCGGTTCTTAAGATTTGAATAGTGATATTTGTATAAGAAAAAAAATATTTTTTGAAAATGATTTAGTTTTAAACAATTTAATCAGGTAGGTTTGCTAGAATAGATTAGTGGCAGTACCTCCTGTCTGCTTAAAAAGTAAGTTATGTACGTAAAAATGTACCTCATAGTAAGTTTAGCGCAATGATATCTTTTGTTAATTAAAATAATACATTTTACGACCTAGTCAATTCAAAAATAGCATATAAAATACAGAAACGCCATTAAAATAACGTATTCCGGTACCGTTTTGCATTCGTGAGTCGAAGACGGCAGTCAACGCGCCAAAGCTTTTCCTTTCAAGTAAATAAAAATAGGTGAATATATTGAAAGCTCAAGGGATGGCCAATAACTCCGTCTGGATTTGTTTGGATGAATGTATGGAAATACGGGGCGAGGTGTGGCGATTTATCCCTCAGGGTTGGATGGTCATCTATAGTTTAGGGCCACCCCTAGAGTTAGTGTGTTTTGGTGGATTGCTTTTTAGATAGATAGGGTTTGCTCTAACGCCTCTAACGAGTGTTGATGGAATGAAACTCAATATATTTGTTTTTGTATTTTTTTTATATATATACTAATTAAGAGTACAATAAGTCCTGCACAGCAAGATGAAAAAGAAATCAAAATATATTGCTTAGTATAGATATCAATAACTAAAACTAATAATAATATATATATATATAATATAGAGAGGAAAGATTTGATTATTTGTATGTTTTTTGTTTGTAATGGATAAACTCAACAAATACTGAACCGATTTAAAAAAATCTTTCACCTATGGAAAGCTGCATTATCAGCAAGTAACATGGGCAGTAGGGCAGAACTATATTTTATAAAACCTAGAGATCCTTACGTAAATTGCAATAATATGGTATCAAAAATACAGAACGAAATGACTATAATATGGAAACGAAATAATTACAAGTCTGTCAAGTACGTGAGTAATAAAGCAGGTGTCTACGGTCGAAAAACACCACGATCTTTGCTGCCAGAGATTTTGAATTACGCTTATAAACGTTTTTTTTAGAAGTTGTGACGGTTATAATAACGCTAAAACTAAGAAAAATGCAGCGGTGTGAGCGCTACGAACGAAGCCGAGACGAGTCTCTAGTCAATAATAAAACGCTGTCCTTCGGTTTGGTCCTTTCTCAATATCTTAAGCGTCTCGGTCTATATCTTCGTGCTTTATCTTACCAAAAAAACGATGTTTAGATTTAAATGAATAATATTCATGGCGTTGAAGTATTTTTTCTAAATTGCTTAAAACTGCTAATGCTTGCTTGCTTGGTATTGCTGGTGTCAGAGTTTGTAAAGCCGCCCGAGGGCCTCTGACATGGCTTAATGACTGCTATTAATAAATAACAACCGGGATAGGCAGCTTGTCGTGCCCTCGGCGGACTGATGGAACCGCACTTCACTTAAACAAGTTATTGAACCGAGGACTGAACTTGGTATTGTTGGATTTTAACGCGCACTAGTATACCGCTCGGCCACCATCGGTAATATACAAACTTCCTTTGACAGTGCATCAGAAATTACATTACTAAGCTAATACATCTTCAAACCAAATTCAACCATTCGAAAGTCACAATAAAACCACCCACTTTCCTCAGATCCATTCTATCGATAAAAATGCTAATCCCATCCCTAGTGGGGGTGGAATGATTGCATTCAATGCCGCTGGCTCGTCTCAACCCTAACGTCGTTGGCTCTTCTTGAGGCAACCCTAAGTAGATTCGGATACGCGACTACGGTAGCGCCTTTTTACCTCTTGACTTTAGGGTACCTACTTGACATGACACTTTAAAAATTATGCCTAAATGTTCTACTGAGATGGTTCAATGACCTTAAAGTTTGAGTTATAATTAAAAGGAACTATGGGAGAAGTAATTGGATTGAAAGCTCTATTAAAAAAAAACAATCTAACCATTAATTTTATAAACGAAAAATTTGAATCACAGACGGTGTTCAAACACGCATCATTCCGTGCTTCTGCGCGGCACATGCCTTTACCAATTCATCTACCGTGACAGATACTAATCATCGAAATTTTCCGCTTAGGTTATAAATACGTCTTACGGGGACGGTAACGCCATCTATTGGCAGTAACTTTCTGAACTGACCAACCAAACACGGCTAATATTGCAATATTTGCAATTAACTTAATAAATGGGTTCTCGCTAAGCAGGTGTTAATGCTAAAATCATGTAAACATTACATTTGGGAGGCGTTATCTTTACGCCACGAAGTTAATAATGTAGTATGATGTAGTAACCTGTCACATGCCTTTGATGCCACGGAATGATGCTGGTTCGAACCCTGTCCGTGATTCAAATTTTTCGTTTGGATAATTAATGGATATGTTCTCGCTAAACAGGCGTTAATGCTAAAATCATATAAAAACAATCTCTTAAATATTCACTTATGGGTATAAAAAAAGCGAATTCGTAATTTAATTAAAATTATTTATAACTGATTAGCAACATAATCGAATTTCAAAATGATCCCTGAAAGTTTTTGTCTCATTTACATTTTACCAATCCCTGGACAACCCCCAAAGAAACTTCCCAAAAAGTTAGTAAAAATGTACCAAAATGTACTATTTAATCAATCCCTTGACACGTCAGCCCAAAGTCCCGAAAGTTTACCTGCACCTAAATGTACTGAAAACGTACCAAATCCGCGCCGCTGAGGGCACATTATCATAAGTTTGAGCCGTTTGAGCCATTTCCAGCAGTATGAACCGGTATGAGCCGGTTTGAGCCGGTAATCTTGCTAATCCTGGCTCAGTCGCGACTCGCCAGGAAGTCCCTTTCGGACTGGATGTAATGCCATCAATCTGGGGTAAATATGCAGGATCGATAGGATATGTTTGAGATGCTAACATTTTGTAGGTAAAAAATTACCTAAGTTATTTTATATTATAAGGTGGATTAAGCAGTGTAGCGTGGTGGATTAAGTCTCTCTCTCTCTCTGAAAGTCCTTTGTATCACTATTTATTTGACCAGATTGTATCATTTTTTACAAAGGTATATATGAAAAAAGTGCGAATAAAATTCGCAACTTTGGAAAAAATATGGAATAGCTTCCAAAATATTTTGACAATGGTATATGAAAAATGTGTGAATACTTTTCCAAAACGCTTTTAAAGTTTTTTATAGAATAAACTAGATAACCTGACAAAATTATTCAGAAAATGTACTAAAATAAAGTTTACTAAAACTTCAGTGACCTTAGACTACTACCCAATGTAAGCAAGTCTGTGGGTAATTAAAAAGACATATATGTTATTAGTGCCAGCCAGTTTGACTTGTAAAACAGGTTGTTTACCTCGTACTAAGATTTCCTATGTGGCATGGACACACATGGAATTCACAGGCATTAACACTTCACATACATGGAAGACCCGAGAACAAATATTTATAGCACATCCACAAATGTTGCCCCAGCCAGGATTAGAACCTGGGGTATTAAGCTTACTAGGCACTACCAACTTTGCTAGTGTCGTCAACCTATCATCATCAACCTATTATGATCTGGGACAGAGAGAGAGATGCCAAAAACTTCCTTATTAAAATGACAAAATGTTTTATAGGGTTCTCAAACCTACGCACTAACCATTACCACCGAAACCTTCCTTTCATACACCTTCCTTCCTCCCATGATTAATCAGCCAATATATCTTCACATTATTCTCCCAGCCTCTTCCGTCTTTACTAACAAAATTACCCCAGAACAAAGAAATTCCCCACTCGGAACAGGGTACCTTCATTACAATACCCAACACGTAAAATAGGTAAAGTCACTGAGTAAAATATACACGCAGTAATGTATGCAAAATAGTAGAAGTACGATAAGTACAGTGTATCACGCGAAACCGACATTTTGTTTGCATTTATATAAGCGTGCCAACCCTGACATTAGTACCACCGTTTGAAAAGTGTCTTACCACTATCGATGTAGAGTTTAAATTTGTTCAGCAGAGAGAGTCGGATAGGATGTTCTAATTTCCAGGTGTGGTGTGGGTAATACAACAAATGACGGGTCAAGGGTGAATCGGGAATCAAAGGAAATTAGGATTCGGAATAACAGTCCCAAGTTTGGTCGTTAGTTTGGGGTTTGGTTCTCTTTGACATATTATTGTTAAAACAACATTAAAACATTTCTCACTCATGAAAAACTAAATGTTTTTAAAAGTGTTTGATTCAGTGACTCTTTTTAAAAGCTTTTATTTAAATTGCAATGTATGTTTGTTTGTATGTTTAGGTCAAATCTTGCAAGCTGAATTAGAACCACTTCCCTTATCCTACGGAGTTGAATTTTTACACGTTATTTCAGTTCCGATAACAATGCATTTTTATGGTAAGCATCCTGAATCCAAATCCAGGATTAGCTTCAGATAAAGGAACCCTTCAAACGGTCAACAGCACAGACACGAAATTTTGTGTACATATATGTACATTTTATTTTAATTGGTTTTAAATTTACCATGAGATAGATGGCTACTGCATAAAATAAACTTATTTGTTTATTGGTGACTATAGTCTAGCGTTTGTATCACTATAACAATGAAGATATTTGGTGCTCCCTGGACTCCCAACGCTACCAGGTTCGGTGTTCGGCTCCAAACTACACCAATGACTTGTGCGGATTCCGTTGCTCCGCGCTTCGTAGCGCACGTTAAGCTGTCGGTCCCGGCTGTTGTTGATAAAAAGCTGCCAAATCAGAGGCCCTCGGGCGACCTGACGAACTCTGACACCAGAGGCTAGCACTACCTCAAACAAAAAGTAAGCAACTGTTGTCAGAACACCCCGAAATGAGCTAAGTGACAGATTTTCTATTAAACTTGCATAATCTATTTTAATTGGTGATAACTTTTAATTAGTATATCAATAAGCTGTCAAGCTCTATTATTTGACGAAGAAATAAATGTTGCCACTGACAAACATTTGAATTAGCTATAAACGCAGTTTACGATTATGAGCAACCAAGTTCAAATTAAACCTCACTTCAGTATTTAACTAACATTTTAACGAAGAAGCAACATAAAATTAACTCAGGGGTAAGTTGAGGGGTTAAATTTTAAAGTAGGTCGTTAATTTCGTAAATTGCAAAAAGTTACAACCCCCTAGATGGCATGCCATCTAATTTAGTTTAAATTTTGATTGATTTCTCTCTTGAAAGGGTTGTTTTTCAGTTTAATTTGACAATAATTATTAATACTTTGAAGTTTAATGATACTTTGGTAATTAAGGTTAAGTACGAAGGAGCTGGTTTGTTTTTAGCAATTTATGCAATATGAAAATCTTTGTATAAGTCGCAAGGCCGATATGTATGAGATTATCACAGGATCTTAGGAAGTGCAAATAAGTAAAGAGGTTCTATACCTAAACGGCAGGTAGGAGGCGGATTACAGATGATGATGATGATGATGTATATGATAAAATATTCGTTTTAATCTCTGGTTACATTTCGAGTTCGAGCTACTTCTACAGAGTCGAGATCTCCACTAAAAACGTTTTTTTCCAAATAAATCTAGAACATTTGTCAGACTGGCAATATGTCCATTCAGTAGGACTTTTATGAATAATACTTTGTATCAAAGCCTTGTACAAATAAAACCATGAAAAAAAAAACCTTAAAAATGTTGTTTTACAAAAAATAATAATAATCTTAATCGATTTAGAAATCCCGGAGATATAAAAAAAACAAAAAATTAGGTCAAGGTCAAATCACAGTAGCCGGTAGCCGGACAATGGAAAATTGCCCTCGTCCATACAAGCTCCCGCATTTCAGAATATCTTAATTGTAAGTTTTAGTAGCTGTAATTATAATGATGTGAAGTTAAACAGCCTGTAATATCCGAGATACAAACTATAAGTCTCTATCTCAGAGGCCTGAGTAGCTAAATCTCTCATGTAAATTTACGTAAGGCATAAGTTATAAGAGTAACACTTATTTTTAACAGACAGTACACAGGAAATGTATACTGCAGACATGTTCGAGCGAAACAGAGGTAGACTATATAAAAAGTCTTATCTTTGCTAAATAATAGAAAAGACGATTAGAACTTAATATAATAGACGTTTAATTAAATGGGCAGAAGATAAGTCGGTAAAGAGGAAAATATTATGGGCTTGTAGGATAATTTGTCAATAATCACACTAATATAAATAAGAATGTTGTCTCTCTGCCTGTTTCTCTGTACTTTTCTCGACTAAGAGCAGAACGGATCTTGATGACACACAATATTTAACGGATAAAATAAGAAGGAACTTTGGACAGTTCTATTTTAACGTATTTTGACTCATAAGTCATAACATTAACCTATCCTCCCTAAGATAACGAGTAAGACACATTTTGCAAGTTATCTATCAGAACATAATTAATATGAGTCTGAGATTTAGAAACAAAACCACCGAAATTCAAATTCAATTTTATATTTTTCTCAATAAAAAAAACGGGCATATACAAAAACAAAGCAATAATAAAGAAGAACAGGTTGAGTGAAAAGTAACAATAAATTGAACATTTCAAAATTACTATACTAAGCTTTTAATGGCTTGTAAGGTACAGATAACAATGACGTGCAGAACCTACACTCAGAAAATTCTTGTGTCGTAGGCATACCCTTCCAATGATCGTTACAGCCAGAATAAATAATTGTTATTACAGAAATTACATCGGTACTATTAAAAAAAAATAAGGTGAGTACATTTCCATTCCTTCCTAAAAAAAATAAGGTGAGTACATATCATTTAGTTAATGTACGTTAATGGTTTAAGGCGCTATGGGCTCCAAATTTTTGTCCTGCTCGTTATGGTGCAGGGTAAGCAGGAAAGGTGATGCATCTCGGTAGCCGATTTTAGTTAATATTTTCAATTTAATTTAACTTTTGTTTAATAAAAAACGACGACTGACGATTTTTCAAAAAACTAATCCCACAGAAGTATTTGAATGTTTGTTGGGATTACATACATTTGGTTTTTGTAAAAATATCTTCGATAGAAACTGAATGAAGTTGAGTCATTCCATCGACGGCGACGGGTCCGTCAAAACGGGGGATTTTTAGGAAACTTTAGGATTTTTTTCTATAGAGCCAAATTTATTTAATCGTGTTTCGGTGACCACAGACGTATAAAGTATTTTGTGAACATTAATTACACATAAAAAAATAAAGACAATTAACCGTTTTCAAAGGTCTAGTTTTAAATATTCGCGAGGACTAATCGTCAAATTTGGATACCATTTCGCCTTAAGCGCTTGTAATCGTTTGTGAGAGTGATTTGTGTTTGTGTGCGAGTTTGTGTGTATTTGTGTGTTTATGTATGTATAAGAGGGTGTGTGCACGCGTGCGTGCGTGCGTATGCGTGTGTGTGTTTGTGTGTGTGTGTATGGGTGTGTGTGTGTGTGTGTGTATGTGTGTGTGTGTGTGTGTGTAATTATCTCTTTATCAGCTGTGGCCGCGGCTTTGCCCGCGTCGTAATTTCTCTGGGTTTAAAATAAACTAGGTGTTATTCCAGTACCAAAAGTAATTAGGTACCTAAAATGTACAAAAACACAAATTTCGTTGAGCCGTCAGATAGTTTTTTATCGAGTGCTCGGCTTTTAATTATCGGATTAAGATACCAAGTACACCAGATTTTTAGTCATACCCTAAGCTATCCAACAGTGAAAACCGCATCTTAATTGGCCCAGTAGTTTTTACGTGACGCACTACAAACAAACAAACAAACAGACAGACACGATTTAAAAAAAAGTTATATTCTTGTTCAGTAGTCTATTTTATTTGCCCTAGACTTTTTTTATTATCTTATTTGTACAGATTTGTTGGTACTTACTGCTTTATTATAAGTACTAGCTGAACCCGTGGCTTCGCACGTGTGGTAATTTCTCTAGGTTAAAAGTACTCATATGTAAAGACCTAAAATACCAATATCAAAACATTTGATCAAAATTCCTTCCGTCAAAAAGATTTATCGATCGCTCGGATTCTACTTACCGGATTCAGATACCAAGTACACCAGTTTTTAAGTCAAACCCTAAGCTATTCAACAGTGAAAACCGCATCGCAATCGGTCCAGTAGTTTTTACGTGATGCGCGAACAAACATACAGAAAAATAGATAAACAGACAAACAAACAGACAGACACGTATTTTAAAAATGTTATATTCTTGTTCTGTGGCTTATTTTAAGTATCTTAGACAATTTTTTTATATTATCTTCTTTGTACGGACTATTTCATTCCTATATTGGTTTTTTATAAGTAGATATTGACAGATTAGCTGTTACTGCGTTACACTACACCCATTGACTCCACCTACCTATTTTACACCTTTGTAAAATGTGAACAATCGCTCTATCTCGTAACCTAGCCCAAGTTCCAAGGGAACTTAGCACAATTCGTGGTGTGACGATTATGCATATTAGTTGCTAAGTGTGGCCACGCTCAGGTGTTTTGGGGATCCCAGTGTGAGTATAGCTGTCTCCTGGGATGTGTTTTGTGTATATTTACTCGAGTATGTATTTTGAGCATCAAAAAGGAGGTTCTTCAGTAAACCTCTGTTTTTTAGAACGGGGAATTCTATTTAGGAAGTTGTGGGTTTATTTTGTTCTAAGAATGTTCTAATTCTATGAAGATCGGCTACGACTTGGTTTAGTACATTATATTTTGTGATAATTAAGAACACATCTTATCGAATTAAGTTTTTTTTTAACTCTACGTGTTAGTTGTGTTAGTCCAAGTTTTGGAAGCTTATAATGGACAACTTCTTCTTCACTTATCTAGTTGAAATGAAACTCTACGACCATGTAATATTTTGACACATATGACCTGCAAATGCGACAGTACAGATGGAAACTCCCGGTCTTTAGCACAGTACACATAGGACATTACGTGTACTGTGTGAATAGGTAAAGTGCTAGTATACCATATTTTAATACAATTTATTTTAAAAACAACTAGCGGGCATCAGAGGCTAGGTCTAGTCGTCACCGAAGATAAATCAGAAAATGTTACAGCGAAACAATATCAATGACACCGCATTATTGGAATATTGGACGAGACAGACATTGGACCTGATAATGACAATTTAATATCCGACACTGATAGATTTCATTATTTATGATGATCGCGTGGCTTTACATATACCGACATTTATATCTATTAGTTGGTTTCAATGGGGATTGCAAATATTGCTGATTAACCTTTAGCTATATCAACTGGGCCTTTATTCGCTATGACACACGTAACGCGTCGCGTTATGGAATCGTTCGGCAATAATCTTTCTTTTTCTCCCACCCTTTATAATCATAGTGCTATCGTCAGAAAATAATACCATGTAATACGTATAATACGTACGTACGTAATAATACGTATTTAGTGCACTTTGGTAGATAATTTATGTAGGAAATAAATCGTTCCTAATACGCTTCCTTGCGGCACTCCTTATAATACATTTTGTGATTCTGGCATACAATTTTTTTCCTTTTGTATTAGTAGGGTATACTATCTCCGTAAATTACTTTCTATTTGATAGATATACCGTTCAATAAAATGTATAACGTTGCATTTGGGCCCGACGACCAAACTCATAAGAAAGAGATGACACGATCTACACAGTCAAACGCTTTGAATATATCAATATAATACGGCACAGCCTTTGGTCTACATTTTCCATATTATTATGGTATTTTAATATCAGTAGCACCACAGCTTTGTCCGCGTGTAATTTTTGCACCTCCGTTCACCCCCTTAAGGATGGGATTCCAAAAAATCCCTCCATAGTGCACATTACTCAAGGAATATTTCCTCCTAATAATATACCAACTACATATACAAAAATATATTACCAACAGTAGCAATTTAAATCTTAAAACAGTGTATTTAACAATGGTTTACTTAACTAATTAATAAGGAATCTCTCACATTTGCTAACAAATATCTAGACTATTCTAGACCGACTTTGTACCTTGGTCTCTAGGTAAGTTCATAAGTTCTATCTAGAAAGCGATACAAGAGATATAATCTTATCTCTCAAATATTTACTGTTGACCTTACAGTTAGCCTACAAACAAACGCCTTGGTAAATAGTATGGGCAGTTTCGGGAACCTAACGTGAAAGATATTTATAAAATCGTGAATAGGTACTCAAAAGCAATTAACATAATTGTAAAAATAATGCTAGCATTTCCAAGAGGTGAACGACAAATTCGTGTTGAATAAAGACTGGCCTTTTGTCGTGGTTTGGTTTCACCAGATTTACAAAATTAAAGGTGCGTCTGGTCCTCATATTCCCAAAATTTCGAAACCAAAAATATTCCCTATTGTGTAAACATTAGAAACGGGATATTTACCATGGATTCTATTTATATGGAGTTCCTAAAATTTCCACACTGTACAACTTTCGGCAAGCGCCATGATCTATCTATCTATCTATCTATACAGGGTGTAGGCGATGGTTCGCAAGGTCTACACGATGTACTGGAGAGTTCGGTTCCTAGCTCCTAGTAGTTCAGGTTCCTGGTTCGATGTGGACTGTAGTTCAATTAAACACTGTTGCTTGTTCAAGTTTTTTTTTTTTTAGAAAGCATATTTGCTGTTGGTCTATAACTGACCTCTACAGCGTCACCGGACGGTGGGGCGGGCGCAAAAGCGCTCCGCCGCAATGCGTGACGCAGAAGAAAAAAAAAAATGAATCGAGAAAGTTTAAGTGAAGCTAAAAAAAATATGTACTGCTAATATTTTAAACGTTTTTGGATATTTTTATTGCTAATTAAGCTTCGTTATTAAGTCACCTACACATCAAAAATTACTTCAACGACGCTTAATTTCTTGTGCCATTTCTTTTTTATTTAGTCATAAATGCCAAATATTGGGTATTTTTCTAAATGGCGCTAAATTTCAATTCCCTATCTCAAAAACAATGAACTTAAATTTGTTATATATACTCGTAGGCACCACGTCTTGTCGGTAATACGTCTAGTTACCGCCCCTGTCTAGTAGCCCTGTATACATATAGTATCTATGGTAAATATCCCGTTTCTAATGTTTTTAGTTCTAGTGTTTGTGACATTTTACTTTTAAACTATATTTCCACTGTTGTGTACTCTACAAAACACATAATATAACGATTATTTTTTATGATATAGTTGGACAGCAATGCCCATTAACCTATCACTAAGCCATTTGTCTACACACAGTACAAACAGACAGCTCAAAAGCAATATCCAATTGTGTGGTGGCATATACGTAGAGCTGATTCAACGTAGCGTCCATACTGCAACTAAGGCATTCTAGACTTGGCCTAGGTTTACCTAGATCCTAGGCCGTGAAAGCCTTTCAATGTAGTCGTCTTACATTATTGCTCCCGACGGCGTGTTTAGTGGTGATGCACGAGTGTGGGTGGTGGATGGTTTTACAGTACCACGTTTGTACGTTTACGAGGTACATTTTCTTTTGACTAAAAATATTAAAGTATTTTAACTGATTTATGTACTTTGGAGGGGAGAGAAGATATATTTATATCATTTAGAAAGGCGTTTAAATATTGTCTGCGTAACTTATTTTACAGATCTCGAAAACATTTGTACCCCAGTTGCTAAGATTTCAGTAGGTACCTACTCTCTCTCTGTCCTTCTGTTTGTTACCTTATTAGACAATTTTTTTACTGTAATGGATAACAAGTGCTTAGTGTCGTAAGAGTGACGGCATCCGAGCGGTTTACTGTCGGTCCCGGCTGTTATTGATTAAAAGCAGTCGTTAAGCAATGTCGGAGGCCCTCGAGTGGTCTGACAAACTCTGACACCAAAAGGCCATACGACAGACTCGAACTGCAGCATCATCACATGCATTAGTTTAATTAGGCCCACCGATATATTTGTACATTTCGAAAAATAAATGGCGCGCGGAATAGGTAGATGCTTCGTTAAGTAGGTACACATCGATCTCGTTAACAACCAAAATTAAATCAAACATCTAAAGTAATCCTGCTGTTGGCTTCACACCGTTCCAAAACACCTCTTCGAAAATGTAAAAGCATGTAAAGACAGCGCGAGTACGACCGCGATGGTTACCGAAATACTCAGCCCAAGGTGAGAATGGGATTAACATAAATTTTACATTTAAATTACCCGGGGAAATACCGAGCTTTCTCTTCAACCTGATATATTGTTACTGAAACATTCGGATATGGTGAAACATTGCGGAGGAACACTGGTGGCATCTGGTGGTCGGCCTGTCTTCAATGCGTCGTGATTCTCATTGGAATTTAGTTACTTAATTAATTAATAGAAACAATAAATAGTTGAGTTTGTCTAATAGTTTTTCATAAACTAAATGTTTTTTCGATATCGATATTTTATCGGTTTATTCGGTCGATATCTTTGTTTTTAATCAATTCGATTTCTAATGGATTTACTGAAAAAAAAAAATAACAATTGCACAAGAGCGATGTCAGCCGAGCGGTTCAATAGTGCGCGTTAGAATTCAACAATACAGAGTTCGGCCCTCGGCTCCGTTCCAATGACTTTTCTTATTTATATGCGAATTTCTATCGATCCTTGCATTAGAAGGAACGTCAAGCTGTCGGTCTCGGCTGTTACTGTTTGTCACGCCGCCCGAGGGCCTCGTCAGATGCCCTCGGGCTGCCTGACAAACTCTGACACCACAGGCCAGCACTACCTCATACGACAAGCAAGTAAGTGTATCTGTTTTTGACGCGTACATTTACCTTTACCATTTATTTTTCTGCAATCGTGTTCATAGACAATTGGTGCAATTTATACCTGTAAACAAAGATAGACAGCAATTAGACATATGAAGGTACCATTAACTAGAAGTGTTTTATTTGCAGGAACTTAGAAATAGTCAGTGGGCAAAAAGTTGTAGGGAAAAAAAATCTAGAAATTTGCTAATACGGTCGTAATTTCGTATTTCCTATTTTCTCAATGGAAACGCCCCAGCTTAAGGACATGTCGCGCCCATAGAAAACCAGAAAGTGTTTTATTTTATGTTTCGCGCCTTTTTCATTTATATCGGATATACAGGTTGAATTTTTCAAGTGGGCGTGGATGGCTAAATCAGAAACTATGAGGAATAGCGAAAAGTACTCAAAGGAGTCTCAGGCCCGATTTTGATTCTTCCCAGAATTCAATCCTTATTAGCGACACTATCGAATGGTGTAATAACACAGTATGTGTTTTTTTTCCATAATCAACGTGTTCGATTTCTGCCTAGGAATATTGTTTTTTTTTTCAAATATCCAAAGATGCAGTTTTAGTTTTCATCAAAATCGGGCCCGAGACTCCTTTGAGTACTTTTCGCTAAACCTCATAGTTTCTAATTTAGCCAACCACGCCCACTTGAAAAAATCAACCTGTATACGACTGAAAACATCTCAGACTGCGGCGGTCAAAAGATTTAAAACCAAGTCTTAGTTAAAACAATGATATCTTCCTATGTATATTTTACCTTTAATTATTTTTAAATAAAAGTAACCAATATTTGTCTCTGTAGTGTATTTTCTTATGTAAACAATTTCAACTTTGAAGTTATAACTTATCAGGTCTGGGGAAATAAAGAACCACCGTCCCCTTGTGTCAAAAATGTTGCCTATACCGGAATATAAAACGCGAAATAACAACCAAACTCCCAAAGACATATTTGTTTAAACAACAAACATTTGATCACACGCAACGAATAATTAAACATTTTTCGTCGTTTGCAAACACTACAGTCCCTCTTCAAAGGGATTTTTATTTGCTTATACATATTAATGCCGCTACTAGGTGCAGCTGGTTAGATAATAGGAAAAAAGATTACTAAACTTTTCCGAGCGTTTAGTTTTTAGTTGACGGCAAAAACTTTGTGGCTCGGAAGTTGTCTGCAAGTCGCTGCGCAAGCTGCTATTTTTCAGGCGCAATCCCAATGTTGAATGTGAAGACAGCATTGTATAACTGCTTCGCTCACTTGCTTACGTTTTTTGCATATTCTATCTCACTCTTACTTTATGCTGTTTATCCTCACAGCAGTACCTGCGCTATCGTTCACAGAGCCTAACTTTACAACCACATAGATCCGCTGCGACTACTATACTGCGTTGGTCGCAAACCGGCTCTCACCGTGTCCTACAAATTTTGTTTCTAGACTAGTGATCTATGTATTTTTTCACTCTCCTTTGATACTGAACAAAATGTACCTACATCCAAAATGATATAATCTTTACAATCCCAGTGGATTTTCACGTAATACGAGTATGTCTAAACGAAAAAAAAAATATTAATACTATTACTGCAATAAATAACCATCAACTCCTCAAAAGCCATCTAATCCCTTACTCTAATAAATACCCTTTATAAAAATCAAAATCCGACTCGCGACAAAATCACCGAGAAAATACAAATAACCCTCGAACGCATTATCATTACATTCATAGGGTCTTTAATCCAAAAGAAATCCACCAGAATCGCAAATCTGGGGTCTTTTGAACTACTTCAAAGTTAAATAACCCCTGTGAAGGTGACAACCCTGCAGTTCAAAAGTAAACTTTAAAATGTAAGCGTAAGAAATGTTTTTCCTTGATTGTCGAAAAGAATAAATATAAGTAGAGACGTGCAATTTAGACTGTATTTCCGGCAACATGAGTTACATTTTAAGTTAACATAACGCTTTAAATTTATTCCCATTGCTGATCAATCCATCTATAACCCTAAACCTCAGTCTCTACGTTTATTTTTCCGTGGCGGTGCTGAGTGCGCCTAAAAGTCAGGGGTGTCGCGGTGCTATTTTTCAGCGTGCCACTGACGACTGTATATTTTACTAGTTAAGTGACAGATGGGCTAGGGTTGCAAACTATTGTGCCATTAGGTTGCCAAATGCCGTGTGGTGGCTGTGACAGTCGACAATTGCTCTGTTGGGCTCTGCTTTGTTATTATGACGGGACGACTTATAAGCCGATTTACTTGTTTGTATTGATATAGAGATGTCAAATTCTGTCATAAAAAGTGGAAGATCAAACAGACTGCCAAGGTCATGTCACGAGGAACAGACAAATAAAAATAAACAAATGCAAAAATGTATTTACATTTTGATATTTATCTTCAAAAATAATCTTTTATAAAAAAAAAAAAACATGAATCAATTCATGCGCTGAGCCAGTGTGGTGAATTGGGGCTCATCTTCTCTCGCTCTTGCTCTGACTGAGAAGGTCTATATCACAGGCCGAGACCAGCAGTGGGAAAGTGGAAAAGGATCATGGTGATCGATTTTTATTTTACGTCTCATACGTCTGCATTTTGTTCTTTTGCAAACTTTTTCTAGCGACTATGTTTTTTCGGGATCTAGGAATAGATATCTCGGCCTGGGTTTCATCTCTAGTTTTAAACATAAATTAAAGTGAAATTAAATATAGTAAAAAACTTAATCCGCATTTAACAGCTGACCCTAAACTTATTCTTCGCATGTTTATTCCACATTCTACAGACAATAAATAGATTCTAAACAATGTTTTGTCTGTCCATAAATATTTTAGAAATATAAATTTTGTCGAGGTAGTACAAATTTTCTTAACAAAGTCCGAAATACAAGTCCGGGTCGAGGTTTTTTACGAACGCTACTGCCTAGGTATACCACAATTGACATGTGAAAACAATTTATCTTCTCAAAAAGTTCTTTAAAAAAGTCCGCAGCACTATATGTGTATTACAGAAAGCTGAAAATAAATTTTAGTAACAAAATCATATCATAATTTATTATTTATCCTTATTAAATTCATGTCATCATAATAAACTTCCTCATTTCAAGTAGATCAATTTTGTCTTTAACATCATACTTTTTGAAAAGTAGTTTGAGAGTTACGACGATGTTTTTGATGACCGGCTTTGAATTAATTCTGGCTTCTAACCTACTATTAGTTTATTCTGTGGTTCGGGCGGGCCGCGAGTGTGGGCGCAACGTTTTGTACAATATATTTACAGTAACCCTTAGAGCAATCCTTGCGAAGCCGGGGAGGGACGCTAGTTGTTCCTAAGGCAGGGTTATCAAAATCAATCTATTTGTCGTATTTATGATAAGCTGTGAAGTTTTACTAATTTCGAAACATATCATCATGGTTTACTACATAGTTTACAAATAGATAGCCGACCAAGATAACGCATTTTATGCCCACGTCAATTCTGTAAAATTCCATAATGAAAGTCTTAATTCAACCGTAAGAACAACTTTGTTGGCGGTTCACTTAAAACCGACCGTTGGTTGGACTTGGACCATTTGCAATGCGATTTTCATAGTTGGGTAGCCTGGCTACGGAAACCTAAGTCTATTCGTCTCCGACACGCACTTGACCGGTGTTTCTTACATATTTTAAGTTGAATCTAGTCATTGTGAGTAGTGACGGACGAATTTAGTATGGTTACAATGGCAGGAGCAATCGAGTATTTAAAATTCGCGAATTAAATTAAATACGCCGAGGGTAGTCTAAATTACTCAATATAATATTTTTAATATAAAGGAATGGACCCCTTTTAGTCTCATAATAAGTAAGGTAGAAGTGATTTATAAATTGAAAATATGAAAGTTGTAAATAATTAGACTTAGAATTCAATTGCATAAATCTTTTCCAACTTTTAAATTATATAAGAGTTTCATGCATTGTTGTTGGAAATACCCTTACAAGCACACAATGTATAATTTACAATAGTTAACGATATTCTGTAGTCTACTACAAAAATTGACATGTCAACTTGACACCCATTCTCCATACTTATTAAAACACCATAAAACTACCAATTAAGACAACTTAACTCATAATTTAACACCTACTTATGTACCAAACAAGGTATGTGGGTGTCATGAAATCGATTCTTGTTAGTAATTATTGGTTGATAAGTTAATTTGAAGTTAATTACGTTTGACGATGAAATTCAATTGTAAAAACACATTTCACATACCTATGTGACTTTTCTCATCATCTATTATTTTGTTACCAGATGTGCCCGCGGCTTTGCTCGTGTGCTCATTTCTCTGGGTTAAAAGCAGTGTCTTCATCTGAAAAATTTACATGTACTGTGTTGCAAGGGTAAAATTATTGCGTTTCTAGACTAAATTATGGTGTTCGAAATAATCCGTATATTTTTACCGAATATTTTTAAATAATAAACATAAAAAAATATTAAAAAAGGGGTTTCAAGTACCTACTCACGAGTTTATTATCTTTTATTAAAACACATACTTATAACATATTTATTATAATTTTATTAATTATTATTTATTACATTTAGAATTTAAAAAAACATTGGTGTTCCAATAAAGTGTTATCAAACTATCTGTCTAACATAGGACAAAACATAAGTAATTGTTAATAGTTTAATTGTTCCGGATATGATTCCCCAAACATGACGATGTTTTTTTCATAGATTCATTTCGTATGATCAGCATTAAATATGCTGATTAGATGCTGATCATATTTTGAGTAAGCTTTAACTCAAAGCAATTTTGACAGTTTCGAATGTTTCCTTGTATTGTTCAGTTATTCCCTCAAACAAGTGCAGATTGGTGCCATTTATAAATTTGTGTTAAATTAAGAAGAGATTCGTTGCACTTTCATAAGAAAATAAAAAATCTACACTGTTTTTTAAACTGATAGGTAATACGGTGAACAACGATGAAACACGGTAAAAGTTGTTTAACCGTTAACAGTAGATTGGACCATATTACCTTTTTTTTTCTTTTATATATTACTGACTAGGCAATCGTTTGACCATGATCTCACCTGATGGAAAGCGATGATGTGGTCGAAGGTGTAGCACGCTTGCCTAGTAGATACCTATTCACTCTTGACTTGAACACACCTGGATTATAATTTACCGGGAACACTGACGAGGGCAGGGCATTCCACTCCTTTGCAGTTCTTATAATAAATGAAGAAGCGTAACACTTCGTTCTTGTGCGAGGTATTTCAACCATAGAAGGGTGGCGCTTTTCTGATTGTCTAGTCGTACGGTGACGGAAAGGTGATGGGAGAATCACATTGTGCAGTTCTTGTGCACACTCTCCATAGTAAAATCTATAGAATACCGACAGACTGGCTACCTCACGTCGATACGCCAGACTTTGAAGCTTACTCTTTACTTGAGTGTCATCCCCAATGAGCCTGATAGCACGTCTCTCAATTGAATCCAAAGACTCGAGCTGATACTTGGCAGAACCGTCCCAGAGGTGGCAGCAGTACTCCATACAAGATCGGACCTGTGCTTGATAAAGATCCAAAAGCTGTCCCGGTGTGAAGTACCGCCTAACCTTAGACAAAATACCAAGTTTTTTTGCAGCTACCTTAGCTTTGGATTCAATATAAGACCCAAAATTCAGATTTGATGTGAGTTCGACACCCAAAAGCTCCAGATGGTCGCCTATTGGTATTGTTACACTTTGGAAAGACGGAGATCGGTTTAGAGGACTCTTTTTAGTAGAAAACAAACACGCCTGCGTTTTAGTAGCATTAAATTTAACCAGGTTAGCATCGCACCAATCGGACATGGCTTCTAAGGCTTTAAATGGTCTAGCATAGCCTCTCTCTGAAACTGGACAGCGTCACAGCTGGCTTGAGCATTGGAAGTGTACCTCTCAACAGTACTGTCATCAGCATACCCAAAGGTACCGGGCTTCAGAAGGTAAGGTTTGCATTTACGGTAATTACCATACATATGGAGACACTGGTAAGTAACCTACGTTGCCTACGTGTTATTCCAGGGTCAAATGTACAATTATACTACATTCAATCCAAATTAATTCAGTATCAAAAAGTTTTTATCGATTGCTCGGTTTCTACTCTTCGGATTGAGATACCAAGTACTTATGTACACCAGTTTTTAAGTCTTAACCTAAGTTATCCCACAATGAAAACCGCATCGCAATCAGGCCTGTAGTTTTTACAGACAAAGATAAAGAAAATCAGGATTTAAAAAAAACTTGTTCAGTAGCTTATGTTAAGTCACTACTGAGCCAATTTAGATGATATTTTTAGGGAACTACCCCGGAATCCTCCTTGTGAAGACGATTAAAAATAAGAGATCGTGCTTCAGCGATAAAACTTCCCTATTAGGTAAGTACAAATATTAACTAATTTAGTTTATATTCATTATAATTTTAGTTATTTTTAACACGCACTGCCTTACGACTTTACCAAAATTAATTGCTAACAAAAACAGTAAAAAAATAAGTAATTTCCATCACCTGTACTTTTAACCTACAGCCTCCAAAAGGCAGAACTAGAATATCAAAAAACAATATTGGTTTTCCAACCGACCATCCTCGAACAAAGCCAAGCAAATTCCCCTTTTGTACACACTCAAGAAAATGCAAATACGTATTCGAGAAAGAAACGTATTCTCAAAGAATCAGAAGAGATTGCTTCTGAATTGAAAGCTACCTTTAAACTACTGAATCGACATCCACAAACAAATGTGAACCTTGTTATCTAACAAATACAATTCAATTTAACTCTGGAGGTGTACAATGCTATCATTTCCATGTGACTGGCTCAGAACGTCATTACTGTAGCGATGTTGACATTCATTAATTTGACAGCGACTTTGACAGTTGGAGATACGATTGTCCCTATGAGCATTAACGTTAGGAATGTGCTTAATTATTTCTGCGTCGTTTATTAGAGTGGATTAACAAAACGGAGCAGTAACGTATCTTGTGACGTGTTGTAAATGTGTGAATGAAAATTGTCTACTGTTTTACATGGCTTTGGAACGTTCGTCGATATTATCAGCAGACTATAGGTATGTTACGTAATAACATCATGATATGATATAATTTCATATATATCGTTTAGTAGCTGTGCCACGCGGCTATGCACGCGTGGTCATTTTTCAGGAGCAAAAAGTAATCAAAATAATAGCGTATGGGCTTTCTCATGATGTACACTATTTATTAGACAACATGATTGGTTGAGCCGATCATTCGTGAAAAGGTATCCACAGACAGAGAGACAGATTTACTGTTACATTCAAATGTGGCTGGTAGATTCCACGCGTACATGAAAATACAAGCAAAATTTATTACGCAAAGATTTAGAATTTATCAAGCACATCATCTTTGACAATTTAAGAATTTTCACTAAAAATGATTGACAATATATTTTTCTCGACGAAATATTTATTTTCGAAGCAAATTCAGCGAAATAAGAAAACAGGATTATGATCGGTATTTCAACTTCGAAATATTTGTGCGGGTAGGCATCTATAGAGATTTTCTAAAGACCAAGTTACGTGGGAATTTACCTACATCAGTGGAGAAAGAATTTTGGGAAAAAATATGTATGTAATTGAAGCTTTTTAACATAAGTAATGTTAATTTCAAACTGAATATTAGACACCCAAGAAACCTTAAAAAAATATTCAGTCTAGAAGTTTAATTTTGATAGTAATTTCTGAATATTACAGATAATATAAACCACGCAAATATTTCTACAGTCTAGGAAAATATTAGAACTCCCTAATATGTGGAAAGTTTTAGTAAGTTTGTAATATCTGTCAAATTTTTTGATTGGTAAACCGATTGAACATCACAATATGATGTTAAAATTATTCCTCCATTATCCAAATTAATGTTCGCCGAAATATTTTTATCAACATCAACATCACCAGCTAGAAGACATCGTCTGCTGGATATTCTTCCAGCTGGTGATGATGATAGTGATAATAGACAATAGAAATATATTGCTATGTGAAAGACCACGCCACAACACAACAAGCGTTTGTTCCAGCGGCTCCATCGGTCCACCTCGTGGGGGTGCGCATCAACATTTCAACGTAAACAAACTTTCACCGCCACCACAGGAAAATAAAATTAAACATCGCATTCGGATTTAAAAGCGACAGTATTAAGTTTAAAGCCCAGTCGTTCAACCGCGAAGATAAAGCGAAAATCTTTACTCACAGCCCTTGGTGAACTCCGACCAATCAGGGGGCTCGAACGTGGCTCGCATACTGATTGCGACAAACTTATTACTTCGTTTATTGACAGTCTTGTTGTGTAGAAAATAGAGATGGTTTTTAGTTGGCGTGGGTGTTTGTTGCAACGGTCAAAGATTAGCGAGTGTAGCGATTGAAATGTTTGGTTATAGTGTTTCATTTTTAATGATATTATTAAAATTATATTAGCCAATATTTTGTCTTTGCTATTGGAATTTATTCTTTACAACGACATAAACGATGGAACAGAATAAATTTGATGTCCTTAATTTTCTTTACACGATTACTTAATACTTTAAAGCAATAAACAAAGTTATAAACAGAAATAAATGTAGGTTTAATTCGTTTATAATCATTGTAATTATATAAACAATTATTTAAAAAAAAAGATGCATAAATATAATCATTTATACACCATGACATTGACATTCGATATTTTCCTTAAAATTATGTACTCAGTCCATGCAACAGAATGTATCTGTAGCACTAATGCGATGCGGTTTTCACTGTTGGATAGATTAAGGTTTGACTTAAAAACTGGTGTCTCAAACCGATGTGTAGAAGCCGAGCAATCGAAAAAATATTGTTGACGGCTGAAGGAATTTTGATCAAATACCAATATTTGATCAAAATTCCTTCATCCGTCAAAAATATTTTTAGTCTTGGATTAAATAACACATAGAGTACTTTTAACCTAGAAAAATGACCAAGCGTGCAAGGCTGCAGGCACAGCCAGTAAAGAATAAATGTCAAAAAAATGTACCTGCATGGTCACATTGCTACAAAACATTATATTTAAAAATAACAATTAGTAGCAAAGTTACAGAAAACAGTGACTATTTAAACAGAGAACAATCTGGCTTAACAACGCTATCTCATCATATTTGCATGGACGTAGTAGCCGCAGAGTAATAAATAACATGTCGTTTAATAAATTATTAAAAAAAATACTTTCAAACAAATGTAAAATGAAGAGTTTTTTCGCCAACATAAACCTGGCTTTATTTGATTAGCTAGCAATTCCCGCGCGGCTTTTGTTTTCTTTTTATGGACACGATGAAACATTTCACAGATATTAAAATTGATAAATACGTTAGCTTCAACCACTAAAAAATACAATTAAATTTTTGGCCCATGGCTTTTTTAAAGTTAGTCCATCAGAAAGATTTTCAAAAATATTTTCAACGATCAGACAATTAGGTTACAGTTTTTTAACATTCGGTACTTAGGTACTTTTAAATTAAAAAATAATAATTTTACAACCAACGGTTTAATTTTCCCTTTGAGTTCAATAAATATACAGAAACATTTAATAGGAAGAACTACAGATAAAAATGCTATTTTTTAAATATCTCCTCTTCAATTCTCTCTATGAAACCATAACAAAGACATGTAATCCCTCAGACTGTGTCAAACTACTCAGCCCCAATCACCCCTCTGGAACCCTTAATCTTTGTCCCCATATCCCTTGTGATTCAGCATTAGGGGTGCGTGGCAATCGCTCCGTGCTTATGTTTTTAATGTCTCAGGGAAATATGATTGTTATGTTCGCTTCTGTGACAGTAATCTTTAATCTGTGCCTCATGTCGGATTGGATTTTGTTTGCCAGTTTTATAATCCTTGAGATGGAAATCAAAATGTGCTACGGAGCCATGGAAAACCGCAGATAACTTAGAAAACTCATTGGTGCGGAGGATCGCACCCGGTATTGTTGGATTCTAACGCGCACTAGTAAGTAATACCGCTTGGCCACCATCTACCTGTCCATATAGGTACTTATAATAAAGCAGTAAGTAACAAAAAGTATGTACAATGAAGATAATTACAAAATAAGTTCTTTTTTAAATGTTGTTTTTTCTTTTAGTTCGCGCTTCACGTAAAAACTATTTGATCGATTGCGATGCGATTTTTACTGTTGAATGGCTTAGGGTTTGGCTTAAAAACTGGTGTAATCTTAATCCAATGAGAAGAAGTCAAGCAATCGATAAAAACCATTTGACGTCTGAACGAAGTTTGATGATATTGGTACTTTTGGTTCTGGAATAACACTTGATCGTTATATCCCAGAAAAATGACCGCGCTGTAATTTTTCAAAGCAAAAATAATCAAAAATAGATTTATTTATTTTTGTTTATTATTGAGCACCACCGTCCATGATAATTAAATGTATTCCTCTCCATTCAACGGTTGTCTGGAAGAAATCGCTTTAAGCGATAAGACCGCCCATTGTACTCTATTTAAGTTAAATGTTTATTCTTGTGTATGATATTTTTGGTGTGCAATAAAGCGTGTATCTATCATCAATCTATGCCAATAAATTATATACTGTCGGAATGTGCTTAGCAACCTTTAATTTGATACCTATATTGTAAAATTCGAAGACAAATATATTTTTCGCATTTAGAAATGGAGCCATACTGCAGCACATTGAATTTAAAAAAAATAGCCTATGTTACGTCTAAATCTATTCAGACATATAAAAGTTATGGTGGAATAAATAAACTCACATACATACAAACATACGTGAATCCTAATAAAAACATTACACTCCTTTTTTTAGGCATTCGTATAATAAAATGTTTCTTACAGACAGATAAACTATACTTGTTTGACTACCGAACCCTAAAATATAATTTACAATTCACCTATCTGATTTATATTTTACAAAAATAGATTTTTCTTTAGATATTCTGCCTATCACGTTATCCCTCGCCGCCTACGCTACGATGAATACCGTTATTTTCATGTCAATGACTGAATGTTTGTTTTCAATAATCTTCCCGTAAGGTTGTTAAACGGCAGGGCGTTTACCCTAAACAAACATATTTCTAAGGGCAGAAATTCATTTTCCGGGGAAAAGTCTGCTTAAATCTGTGTAATTCTAAGATATACAATCTTAATAATAATGAGTCATGAAGCTAATAAGCTTCAAATATTATGCACGGGGCTATGAGAACACCAGTACGTACATGTACTTTAAATGGATAGAGGCCCATATATCAATTTTGACGAAACAATTCCTTTCTTCGACCATCAAGCATTGTCCTAGAATTGAGTTGGCTTCTTTTTCGAAGACTCTGTAGTCAAAAAGAGAAGAATGACTGTGTTTGGTATTTTAATTTCGCATTCCAGTTATTTCAATCCATATTTCAGAGACAATCCAAACGAATTTTCCTCACAAAGAGACATAACGCGTCGTTTCCACGCAATAAAAAGGACATTTTTGAATTTCGCACACATAACGCGGCCTTTAAACCTACAATGCGAGGGTTAAGGCTGTAGTCCCGACCGGAAGTCGTGTTTCAGACGCTAACTGCCTACGTAAATCCACTTCCGGTCCGCTATCGTATAAATTGTTCAGCGTCGGTATGTGAGGGTGGATGGAAATTGTAACGGATTAATTAAATATGTGGTTACCTAGTTGAGAATTGTCTGAGCTAAGTAAGAAGGATTTGGGTGTTAGGCCGAAATACTTTATTTTTGATGCACGATATGCTATCCATTTTTTGTACATTTACTAAAGTTACTGCAAATTTAATTATAAATCTGTATTTATCTTCGCAGTATACTTCAGTTTACTTATCGATATATTTTATTCTAGTTAAGAAGGAAGATAGGCCCCATTTTAATACCACGTGAACAAACTGGACTAGACACATTTACAGACTAACACACCTACTCAGCTATATTCCCATAGTCAAGCTTTATGTGCATCAGTCTGCGTATGTATGTGCAAAATACATACGCAGACTGGAGCGCGAATGAGACATGTTACTCACTCCGATTGTGACAAAGGTCAAAGAAACAAATGGTGTGCGTTGCACATAATTTATGAGGTCCACGCCCGAGAAGCTGGTACCCAATCTTCCTACTTTTAATTAGATCTATGGTGCAAGTATTTAACTGTGTTCTCTATGTTCGGATTTAAAGAGCTCTGTAACGACATAACTAGTATGAATACATAATAAGTAGTGTGTATATATGTAGCGAGATATTTCCTGGTGTCGGAGTTTATAAGGCCGCCCTAAGGCCTCTGACGTGGCCAAACGACTGCCATTAAGTTTTACCACCAAAACCGACGGCTTAACGTGGCCTCCGAACCACTGAGCGATGACTAATCCACACATCACTTATTGAAAGTCATTAGGTGCGGGCCGAGGCTCGAATCCGGTCTTGTTGAATTGCAAAGCACACGTAGTACCGCGTGACAAATGAAACTTATAAATACTGTAATTAAGTAGCTCTTAACATTAGATGAATGATCTGAAATGAGCAGAGTCAGTTGTATAAATCAAGAACGTAAACATTTGGCCCCTCTACTTACTATGATATAAAAGTAAAAGAACTCGTTACTAACGGTACTGAATGAATAACCAAACCAACACTTCAGTCTGATACCTGACTAAAATGCACAAAAGCACAGAATAGTTAATAGTTCCTATACAAAAGCCACTGTATAGAGACGTAACTGACACTCACGATATCAAATCCAACCCCGACCGAGACTGAGTAACTGTCGCGTATCACAATCAAGAACAATAGCCATTAGAAATGCAATTCAATGCTTCTAATGATTTTAAAGCTACTTCATCCGGCTTTTCCGATCAATTTTGACGATATGTTTGTCGGATAAATAACTTAGAGTAACTTATATTTTTACCCGACTGCGGAAGTTTGTGTTTGGCCTCTATGTATGTTCTTTTGGCGTGTCCTACAGCCTAAGCGGCTTGATGGATTTTAATAAATGAGGTACCATTGGATTTATCTTAATTCAGTGTCAAGAAAACCAAAATGGCGGCTTACAGCTGCCATATTGCATTTCTGGCGGAATAACACATGACCAAAACCTATCGAGCGTGGTATCAAAATGAAGAATTTTAAAAGACCATTTCTAAAATATATAAGGGAAAATAAAATGAATAAATAAATATAAATTGAAAATAAAAATAAATTATTATTAAAAAAATATAAAAAACACGACTGCGAACAAGTTTTAGATTCTTGACTTTGAAATATACAAATTATTTGCGATATAATTTGGTCGGATATTTTTACCCGGCCAAACCAACCTCTGCATTTCCAGTACAATATCTAGGACGTCTGAAACTGACTCGCTATCTAGGTATGCTAATGCGGGGATCAATCTCCCAGAAATCCCAGATCTAGAAGTCTAGACGTGCAGCGACGCACTGACTGGCAACAAATAGATATGGAGATGATGAATTTATTCGCCCCGGCTATTCCCTCCCTTTATCTTAGCGTTTTATGCGGTAATGAGAACTACATTTTTCTTGGATCTAGAAATGCGGCTCGGATCTTGAAATACGGAACTTGAAATCGGGGTTTACAAAAATAAGGGAATAATTATATTGAAAACATTTAGTAATAGTTCTTACAGCTAATAAACGTTCTGAATTGTGAACATATTGTTGATGTAACGGATTCTATAAGATGCTACATAATTGCCCTAAATGTATCATCATTATCATCATCATCATGTCAGCCTTTAGAAGTCCACTGCTGAACATAGGCCTCCCTCAAAAAGCGCCATGACGAGCGATCCTGTGCCACCTCCATCCACCGACTTCCTGCGATGGCTACAATGTCGTCGGTCCATCGTGTGGGGGTTCTCCCAAACTTCGCTTGCTTGTTCGTGGTCGCCATTCGAGAACTTTTATTCCCCAACGGTTGTCGGTTCTGCGACTTATACTTTTGCACTGGATAACCAATAGACCTGACACTTGACTATCGGTATTTTTTTATGTGTTAAAATGCCAGAGATAATAAAGATCAAAGTGCACTTTTCCGCCCAAACGACGGATCGCTTGATCGCAGTGACGTCACGTCACGCTCACTCTACGATACGCGTAGACATTTCATAAGTACAAGTACGATACAATAGCTCATTACCCGCGCTTCTCGTTGTCAATCTTTTAGTTTTTGCTGTTGCTATCAAGCAATTAGTAGTAAAATAATTATTGCATAATTTTTATTTCATTATCTATTAAAAGTCTCATTGAGATCCTCCGTTACAGTCTCAAGTGGTTAGCTATGTAGGTATACTTACTGAGTTGTATAAATCCACACAAATATAAATGTATATATATATATATATATATATATACACACACAAATATATATGTATATATATATATATATATATATATGTATGTATGTATATATATATATATATATATATATATATATATATAAAAGAAAGTGAAACGTTGTCTGTTTGTTTGTTTGGGGAGCTTTCACGCGATAACGCCTGAACGGCTTTTGATGAAATTTGGAATGGAGATAGCTTATACCCTTGAATAAAACATTGTATACTTTTTATCCCGGAAAATTGTAAGTTTCCACGGGAAGACTGGAAAATGTTGATTATTCGCTGTAAGGAACGTTTGCCATGGAAACGAAATAACAAGTCTGTCAAAAAACATCAAGAGCATTGGTACTATACCTACTTTTGCATTGGTTTATGTTATCCTAGAAGAAAATAGGATGCTTTTTTTCGCGATAAACAATAGTCTGCACGTACGAAGCCGCGGGCGGGAAAACTAGTGCTTAAAAAGTACAACATTTTATTTTGTTTAATGTGATTTTGTCTAAAATTTCAGTGTCCGTCACCTCCGTCACCTCCTAGATTATAATTCTTGTTACAGAGTACAAATACCTGATTCCACAGTAACACGGCATGTACTAACTGATAACATCGAGGGATCGATACAAAAGCTCATTCCCCACAATTTGGTTTAATTAATATCTATGAATATAATGCAATGAATTTCAGATATTAACCACACCTTTGCATAATCGTCTATTTAAAATGATAATCAAGATTAATAATTAACCCCACAATTTTAAACCTTATCCATATTGAAGTAAGATTGATATTCCTATAGGTTATACTCGGGTTAAGAGGTTCATTGAACTCCCACCCTTGTACAAAGGGTGTGAAACCATTGTTTCGAGGTTTTAGATATTATTGATGCTAAATAAATTGAGTGGTTACATGATTATTGATTGGATCTGATTGTTGTTTAAACTCTCTTTAGGTCATTTCAGATTCTCAAAATCAAAATTTCTTTCAAACTCTTTTGTGTAGATTTAAAATGGTTTGAATAAAGCGGGTAACTTCAATTGTTATGTGTTATTGTGTTGTGTTGTTGTTGTTTGTTTGTTCAGTGTTTATCAACACCTTGAATTTTGGTTAACCAATGGTTACCTATAAATTGGCATACATTTGCTGCATTCAGTTGATATACTATATAACAGCCCTATGAAACTTCGTTATTTGTGAAGTAAGGCGTATGTCATACTTACTGATGTTTTTTAAAGGTCTTACTGCCGTATCTGTAGACGTCAATTATAAAATTAGAGCAAGTTTTAATTTTCATTGTTGACTATTTTTTTATGATATTAAAGTGTGCCGTATCTTTATCCCTCATTAACTAGATCTATGCTTGTACCTTTATTTGTGAATTGAATCAACAAATATTGTGGTATATTGATTCTCTTTTCGGATAGACTATACAATAAAGTAAAATGTAATGTAATACATTCGTCAGCGTAGAAACTGAAGTAATTTACATGTATTTACAATCAACTCTTATTCATCCACCCTTGATTTAAAGTTAAGAATAAATTTAGCAATCCCCTCAAATCTTGGGATATTTGACCGAGCGAAGCAGGTCTCTAAATCGATTTGAGCTTTTGAAGTTTAGAATCGTGCGTTGATTCGATCTGCAAGAAATTTTAAAGATTCGTCTATGAGCTAAATAGGTCCACGGGGTTATTGAGATGAAAAATAGGGATAATGAGGTTAAAATTTCAGAGTGAAACAATTAGATGGGTTTCATTATGATAGTGCTCTATTGGTACACTTCATTTTTTGTTTTAATTTAGGCTTCGTTGTTATTGACTTATTAGCGAAAATGAGGAAAAATGGTTCTTTCGGGAGGTCTCAGTTTGTTCCCATATGAGAACAAACTGAGACCTCCACCAATTGATCACATATGTACTTTATAAGTTATAAATTGGGTTGACCAAAACAAGTGTGGATGGATTGTGTGAGAGATGACATGTGAAAGAAGGGAGTGAATACTGAGATGACGGCTGGTAGAGAGAAATGAAAGAAAAGTTTATGTTGTACCGACCCCAAATAATAGTGGAATAGTGAGTGCCATCGCAACCGAATATGTATGATCGATACGAAAGAAGATCGCTTATCCTTATCGCTTATCGCTTATGCTTAGCCTCTCTCTATCTAACCGTATGCTTATTTGATTCTCTGTTGTAAATTGCTTTTATGTTGAGACAGTCTAAGATTCGGCTAATCTAACCAAAGAGCCTAACCCTGCGGGAGCCGCAGGATCCTGTCTTAGTGGTGACTTCGGTAACTTTGTATTTAAGTTTTCTAGTATTCGATGGTGATGAGTTTCAGAAAGTTTCGATGAGGTTAGTCTCCATTTGACGTGTTTTCAATGGCCTTGGAATGGATGAGTCTGTGCTGGCTGAAAAGGTTAATAATTTAGTATTAGAAGTGATTGAAGCTATAATCTATGGGGAAGAGAAGTTCTAGAACGGCAACCACGGAATGAAAGACGGAGGGTAGAACGGCTTTTACGAAAAAGTTTGCACACATAAGATAATTAAAAAAAAACTAGGGTACATACTTAAAATAAGGAAATGAACATTTTTTTTATTTTTTTTTATCTTTTGTTTGTTTGTTCGCGCATCAAGTAAAAGCTACTGAACCGATTGCAATGCGGTCTTCACTGTCGGATAGCTTAAGGTTTAACTTAAAAAACTGGTATACTTGGTATCTCAATCTGATGAGTAGAAGTCAAGAAACGGATAAAAAAAATTGACGGCTGAAGAAATTTTGATCAAATATTTGTATATTGGTATTTTAGATCCTGAAACCACATACCGAAATGACCACGCGTGCGGAGCCCCGGGCACAGCTAGTACAGAATAACAATTGTACGTGTATATCTTGTTTTTTTTTCATGTCTATACACCTAAGTCTCCGAGATTTATGGGTTCAGTAGTTTTGTAGTAAATCTATTTAAAGTCGGTTTTTAACCCCCGATGCGAAAACACACAGGTGTGTGTGTGTGTGTCTGTTTATGGCATCGTTAGCTCCCAAACGAATGGACCCAAATTGAAAGCAGAGGTGATCGAGATGGTTCTTAGCTATAATATGGGGTCGGGGGTACAATAATGATATACTTTTAATATTTGTGCTTGCAAAGTTTGTCATTTTCTTATAAATATTACTGTAATCAATATTAATATTTTTGTATTAGAAATATGCTATGTCCGTCATGGGCAAACCATCATCATCAACATTATCATCAGCCTGTATCTGTCCACTGCTGGACGTAGGCCTCTCCTTGTGAACGCCACTGTGCCCGATCTTCGGCTCTCCACATCCAGTCGCTACCAGCCGCCTTTCGCAAGTTGTCACTCCACACTACGTACACTCATCATGTCAGTCTTTAGAAGTCCACTGCTGAACATAGGCCTCCCCCAAAACTACGTACACTACGTTTGCCTAAACGCGGCCTCCACTCTAGAACTCGTTTACCCCAACGTTTGTTGGTTCTTTGAGTTATGTGACCACCCCATCGCCACTTCAGCTTGCTAATTCTTTGAGCTATGTCGGTTACTTCTCTTGCGGATCTCTTCATTTCGGATTCTGTCCTTTAGAGAAACTCCGAGCACTGCTTTCTCCATAGTTCGCTGAGCGAGTTTAAATTTATGGACCAGCCCCACCGTGAGTGTCCATGTTTCGGCTCCTTAGGTCAAAACTGGTAGAACGCACGCGTTGAAGACTTTCGTCTTTAGGCACTGTGGTATGGACGACGAAAAGACTTGATAGTTTACCAAATGCTGCCCATCCCAGATGAATCCCCCTATCCGCTTCCTTCTCGAAGTTGTTCCTACCTAATTGCATAGTCTGCCCGAGGTAAACGTATTTCTGAACAAATTCAAGGAGAACACCGTTAACGACGATCGGGGTAATAAGGTCATGGGCAAATCAATTAATGCTATTAATTAAATCTACTTATACACAATTCCTGCAATAAATATATTAATTTCATTTCATTTAATTTCAAAGAATTATTAAGACTCACGCCGAGTTCACTTGCTGCCATATCAGTTACTGACTATAATTACGGAAGCAAACTAAATCATAAGCACAAAGCATTATTGGCGCAAGGGAGCATGATGTACGGCGGCGGCGGTTCGATGCCCGCGGCGGCAATTACGTGTATCAGAGGCGAATTTCCTGACGCTGACCTGTGCACGGGGCTTAATGCGGGAACGGGTGGAGAAGGTATATTTAACTAGTCTAGTTATTTGGAATATGAAGGTGGAACTAGTGCAGTGTCTGGAGACCACGATTGGCGTTCCAGTAAATAGCTCTCCTATGATGGTGCGATGGTACCAGAGTGGTATCATAGTGCGCTTACAATTCAAAGATACCGGGTTCGTTCCTCGCTCCGCACCTATGATTTTTCTAGTTCAGGTAGGAATTTCCATTGCTCCGTGCTTCGGAGGGCACGCGATCCTGGTGTTATAGTTTAATACCAGTCGATAAGCCAAGTCACAGGCCTCGAGCGGCCTGACAAACTCTGACACAAGAGGCCAGCGCATACGAAGAGCAAGCAATTAATTATTTCAAAAACGCCCCATAAGTTTGCAGATGGATACGCATTTTAGAGACCAACATCATCATTATCATCACCAGCCTATATCTTTCCACTGCTGGACGTAGAGGCTTCTCCTAATGAGACCAACATAGGGTAATTTTATTCCGGCAAGTCACACGAGAAAAAATAGAAAAATCAAGGACGCAGTGGCGGGCGGGAATCATTCAAATAAGCAACACAAGCAACCAGAACTACTGTTACATGTGACACAATGCCGCGTCCGAAACAATTCGTGAGGCCGACATTCAATTTGCTGCAGCATACAGTATTGGAATTCAACAAAATATGTTGTCAGTACCGCTGCCGACTGGCATGCTTGCTCTGTGAAATACATTGCTCCATCTACATATACTAAGGACCGAATAACCTTTAAAAACCGGTACTGAGTAAAGACGTCAGACATACGATAAGTACTCGTACCTTATGTGGGTGGGTGTTGTGACCTCAATATGCATAATTCATTTTTCTCTAAGGTTGATGTTAATGTGTGTGTCATTGCCACTCGCAACACGGAGAACCATAGTGTGGATGTAAGTATGTAAAAGTTAAAAATAGGACACGATCATATAAAAACATAGATCCTCAGTAAACCCTGAGTAAACCCCTAAACTAAAATTCTAGCGAATCATGAACTACGAGGACTATGGCATCACAAACATCCAGAGGCAAAGGAACTACCTATAGTTCACTAATTACACTATATAATTTCCCCTGCACATGAATCAAGTCCGCAACCTCACGCTCCGCAGTCAGTTCTATTTTATTTTGTTATTACGGTCTAGGCAATCGTTTGATCACAATTTCTTCTGATGGAAAGCGATGATATGGTCGAAGGTGTGGCACGCTTGTCTATATTTATGCACGCTTGGTTTTATTTTATCGGAAACACTGACGAGGGCAGAGCATTCCACTCCATTGCAGTTCTTATAATAAATGAAGAAGCGTAACGCTTTATTCTTTTGCATGGTATTTAAACCATAAAAGGGTGGCGCTTTGCCGATCGTCTGTCTAGCCGTAAGGTGATGGAAAGGTGATGGGGGAAATCAGATTATTATATTATGCAGTTCTTGTGCACACTCTCTATAGTACAATCTGTAGAATACCTACAGGCTTACCTCACGACCTCAGGTCGATGCGCCAGACTTTGAAGCTTACTCTTTACTAGAGTGTCATCCCCAATGAACCTCATAGAACGTCTTTGAATCGAACCCAAAGCTGATACTTGACAGAAACGTCCCAGAAGTAGCAGCAGTATGGAAGTTGTCAAGTGATTAATGGGATGTTTTACTTTTTATTTAAGTACCTTAAGTTATAAGGTATAATTTCTTGTCTTTCGGGATGGATACCAATGGTCATGTTATTCAGCCCAAATAAATATTGCTATATAACCATTATGAAAGACTATTGACTCGCCCCGGCTTCGCACGGGTAGCGCTCACACTGCTGCAAATTTCTTACTTTTAGAATTTAGTAACTTCTAAAAAAAGCCAGTAAGCGTAATTCAAAATCTTTGGCAGCAACGATCGTGTTGTTTTTGGACCATAGACAACTGTATTATTACTAACTTACTTGACAGACGTATTATTATTTCGTTTCCATGGCAACATGTCATTCCGTTCTGTATTTTTGAAACCTTGGGTTACATTATTGCAATTTTCGTAAGGATCTCCAATATTTAGAAAAATAAAATTCTGCCTATGTTACTTGCTGATAATGTAGCATTCTATGAATGAAAGATTTTTTAAAATCGGGTTTATATTTTTTGAGTTTATCCATTAAAAAAACAAACAAACATACAAACAATCAAATCTTTCCTCTTTATAATATTAGTGTAGATTAATATATCGGTGCCGGTTCTTATCGGTTTATTACTATTAAAACTGCAACATTATCGGTCCTTACGTACTATAAACTGCCCTTTACGTGCTAATGCTATGTTCACGTGGCTACGTGTCGAATGCAGTCGTTTCATTGGTGATTTGAAATTTGGGTAATATGCGGCTGCTTATTACCGTCTCATTTTGAGCATTTGAAATACCGAATTTCAAACACTTATATGCAACAGACATTTGTGAATGCCTGACATAGAACGGGCAACATGACAGAGACTCCGTGACTGAGCAAGGCAGCTCATGGCACAGTTGTAGCAGCGGGTTCACTTCCTAATATGAAACAAATATTGTAATCAAGTTGTAAGTTTTTGTGTCCGTGTGGTGTTGGGGAAGAATGGTCCGCGTAGCGCACGTTTCATGCAAAATCCAGATTTTAAGGAAATTGAAAATTATAAGAATAAATGTAAACATAGCAAAATGAAATGTCGCACTCCGTGTATTTTTACATATTTTAATAGACGCATCTGCCATCCAGTCTGTGATTACGAAAACTGCAAAATGCTTAAGGCCCGGTTTTAGCAATTTTCGATCATTTTTGAACGTCTGTATCTTGTTTTATAATTAACCCAGAACTATGAAATTAGTATCACATCAAAATTTTACATATTATCTCGTACTTTGTAAACACACAAACATGAATGTATGAATTCACTCGATAGAAAATAAAATCAAAGGTAAAACACTACTGTAGGCTTAGAACATTGATTGGAAAGAGTCACTAAATGATATCAAAGATATACCAAGAGAAAGAGCTTATTATGATTGAGAAAATGGCTAGACGATTTTTTATTCAAAGCTTTAGTTCTACAAATAAATAAAAACCTTAAATTTTACTCCCGAGATGTATCATCTTTTCCGCTCTACTTGATCACGGATGAGAGGGACATAAAATTCACTGACACCCGGCCTTATACGTCAGTAAAAAAACGATAAAACCGTTAATTCAATTAATTAAAATCTCGAAAACCTAAGAAATCACTATTACATGTCATGTCAACGTAGAACTTAAAATAGTCGACTAAACAAGCGACAAGAAAGCAGAAAAAAATAACATGATATGCAAATACCTACTAAGGCAAATACACTACGTGTTTACTAAAGCTCTATTACCAGCAACCCTATACTAACACCCGTTAGGCACTAACAGGTATCATGTGCAAATCAATAGGTTGACAGCCCTAGCCATCGACAGCGACAGGGCGGCACGCTTTGATGTGTCTCTGAGCGGTGAATTTAGCGCAAAATTGCTCGAGCTAGGGCTGCCCCTACTCGGTTATTTATTCAAATATGTTTATTTGGAACAGTTGATTGGAGAGAAGCGACCAGTAGCTTTGTGCAGTCGGTGATACGCAATTGAATGGTGGACAGTTTATGCTTTTATGGGGCATTTTTGACTTAATAAAAATAGATGTGTTCACGTTAGGAACTGATTTAAATGATATCAATTAATTCTTTGACCTATGAATCGGTCATTTTAGAATTGGAAAAAGTCACGGAAACCAAACTTTTCAGGAGACACAAAGAACTAAATTACTTTAAAATTAATATAAAGTTATGGTATCTTTGCGTAATTTATATTAAATTAAGATAAAATAACATAATTTAGGATTGGTTTTTTTTCATACGATGTTCGCAAGTATGAACAATAATCTTTTAAAAGTTGCTGACATATTCTCTTTCTAACCCAAACGGACTAAATAAGAAAAAAAAACTTTATTCCTCATCATTATCAAGGGTTTCACTCGTAGTAGGCCAATTTTCTACAGTATATACTCAAAAAATTCCTTGTGGTCATGTGGGATGTACTGCAAAGTGCGTCTCAAGCCATCAATTTTCTTGATGTTGATGGGTAAAGGACCATTGCACGCCTTTTCGATTAGAAATTCTGGTTTGCCAACCGATTCTTTTGTGTCCGAACCAACGAGTTTGATTGTTGGTTCGGACAAGGGTCTTAGACGCAGCCTTTCTAGTCGGAGAAATACTCAACTCCAAGAAATGAGAAAATGAAAATGTAGCTTCTCATTCCACGGAACTTGTCAACTTTGTTTTTGAATAGAAATTACATTTCTCTTGTAATACTTTGTCCACCAAGCCTTGAAGTCTGAGATGTCTTCAGTTTTGACCATAGAAAATATCAGTGTTTCTCAAACAGTATACTCGACGTTCGTTTTAGAAACGGAACAAATCAGTGACTTGTTCGGTTTCATAACTTGCAGTAAATTTTGATGCCCTATAAGTCTAGAACAAATAGATAGACATGTTCCTTTTCTTAACAGTTTTGTGCGCCTTACCATAGACAATAAAATTGCATCATTATCACTTTTTTACGAAAAAACTGACTTGTTCTCTTTCTAAAGTAACCGATTCATTTATTAATGTTCAAACGAACTTACCTTTACATTAAGTTCGTTCATAATTATATAATCAGCTTCATTCAACGCGATGTGCGAGGGCTGTGGACGCGGGGAAGTGACTAGTGCTACTATGTAAACTAAATGGCAAAGAATGAAGTTGTATAGTATGACAGTAAAAGTGTGGATTGGAATATTCACTAGAATAAAAGTGAACAAAATCTAGACCGCAGAAAAAAACATAAACTAAACATTATTTTAATGTTCTACATCCTATAAAATGCACAATTCTTTCGTACTTCTATAACTATAATGTTTAATAACATTTAATAACAGGGCGATAACACAGATCATCGAAAAAATAACGATCGTTCCTATGTGAACTAACTGGTAGCTAGAATATCCCAAAAATTACACGTTACGTGCAATAAAAATAAATTCATCAACACGCCGTAAAATCCACAAAACACACATCTAACTTTACTACTACGCAATAAAGTCCAAAATCGTATATCGTTTCGTAGTAATCGTCAACAATTACAACTTTTTACTGCTGTTTTGTTTAAAATAAAACGTTCAAGGGCCGCCGGTTCTAGCCATTAAAGAGGCTACTGTTTTCTTTATTTTTAGTTTAATAGTAGCCGCATCGGTCTTTCTGTATGTCTGTCTTAAATCGTCCGCGACGTCCCTCTGTCACATGTAATGAGTGACTTTGTTTTCGTTAGTTCTTAAAAGGATACTGACAGCCCTATAGCACTAAAAACAGAGACTACTTTAGATTGACTCGTGTTTTTTACTCTTCTTTGAGGATTCTGAGATTGACATGTGATCGTATACTTTTTGTCAACTTTTTGCAGTCGATTTGATGTGTACAAACTATATTTTGCGTTTTAATGAGACTACTTTGAGACACGTTTTGATTATTTTGAATGCATGACTGCATTGACTTGTTTGTCGCTAATGAGAATCATTGTAGAAATCTACAGAAGGAAATATGCCGCGTTCCACCTATAAATGCTATACCATTTGTGTTAACACGAATGACTAGCGCTCAATCAGCGTTTCTCTTACGAAAAACCAGCAATGTTAGCACGGTTGACATCTACAAGTGAAACGTGTTGCTGCTCAACACAACTGTGGCCGTATTACAGAACTTGGTTTCAATCAGATTGTCACTTTCTTCATAGCAATTTCGACTCTATCGCAACGCATTAGTGATAGTGATATTGAAAATAGGATTGAAACCAAGATGGATAATAGCACTACTGTTCTGTTTACTTTTGTAGCACCATTCCCTCATCCCAATTAATTTAAAACTAGGAAATGAAAATAATTATCGAAAATCTTACACTTATACCGCAAGACCAAGCAAAACAATGTTTTTTTAATTTAAAATTACATGCTCTGCCGCTAAATTTTGACACTTTCTAAAAGTAGCATTTCGACTTATTATTTATTCGTAGAGCATTTCGAACCCACAAAACAACATGGGAGTGACGATGCTAGTTTCCTAAGCTAGAAATGTTAACATTTTGCATAGTGGAACGTTTAACGTTTGTTATTTGTGCTAGCATCGGAGGGCTTGTGGAACGACATTGGGGCTAAAAAAGTTAACATTCCTAGCATTTTGCTCTAAGTGGAACGCGCCTATAGAGTTTTTTTTGTAACAGTTGTCAAATGGATGGGTTTAATTGTTACGTATTCGATTTGTATTAGATACAATACAAAGGTTACCTTGGTGTTCTTAATTTCTGATGATCTTAACTACTGATATTCAGATAATCCTATTTAGAAGTTACAGTTTCATCGTTAGATTAGGTAATTTTTGTCTTTATTTGGAAATTTTCTATTTCTGAATGTACATGAATTAGGCCAGTACGCTCTATTTTGTGCATTGCTTTTCATGAAAAAAAAAAACTGTTTCACAATTTTGCCGTGTCGGTTCTCGTTTGCGATAGCATCTATTGTATGTTTATTAGACTGATTTGGATGCGAAATTCGTGGGGCGTTAGTTTGTATAAACGGCATTTGCATCTGCATAATGCACAATTGAAACGAATTCTTTGTTCAATACAAGTTCACAGAATTAGAGCATGTCTGACTCATACAAATACAGAGTTATAACATATTTATTCTGTGGTTTTAATATGTTTGAATAATTGAATTTTAAATCTAAAATCAAATGTCGAGACGGACTTTTATTTCGAGGCTTATTATTATGATGTAGTGAAAACATTATGTTTTTTTTTACTGCTCGCTCAGTGAATAGAGGTAGGTCGCTTGATGGTATGAGCCAACCAGACCCTCGATTCAGCTAACAAACCGCAACGTGATCGCAGCGCATCGTTAACTTTCGGTGTGGCCATAGAACAAATAAGAAAAACCCCCTACCCTCCCTTCACTTTCCCCACATTACCCTAGTTTTTTATTTTTTCTAAGTATGGCCACAACGATCACGTTCCTGTTTGTTAGCTAATCACACTGCAGAACTGTGAATTGCACTTGCAGCAAAGCACATGTCGTGTCACTCTCTGTTATCAGTTTTTGAGAGTTTAGAATGAAGTAGTATTAATTATTGTGTCTCAATCTTCTAAAAAAGTGAGTGCGATATTTGCTACTAAATGTTTATTTACTTTACTATTTAATCTTCTTTTTTTGTTACTATATCTGCGAAAAGTGTCTGGAAGAAAGTGGAAGACCGAGCTCGGTGGTGTGCATTAAGAGAAGCCTATGTCCAGCAGTGGACAAATAGAGGCGGATGATGATTATGATGATGTATAATCTTTGTTTGTCCTTTCTGACTCTTTATTCTCTTACTGTGGAGGGTTATGTTTTTGGGCTGTATGCTGTATGTATGTTTGAATGTTCCTTTGGCGCGTCCTACAGCCTAAACAGCTTGATGGATTTTATTAAATGAGATATCATTGGATTAGACATAATCACGAGAGTGACAATAAATAATTATAAAAACTGGACTATAAACTGCGAATAAAACTAAAACAGAATAAAATTTATTAATTGCCAACAAACACAATCAATGAGAACAAATACATATAACTATCGATATGGATATTCTACGAAAACATGACTCGCGACAATTAGTCGAGTAACCTAAGACTAACACAAACAAATGTACCGTGCCGCGGCGCGTCATGTTAGCAGGCATAAATTATGCATTTTTAAAAGCTTTTATTTAACTTCTCTTGTATGAATGTATCTATGTATTTCTGTCTGCAATTGAAATTTCGAACACTTCTTGTTCAGCTATCCGGCTGAAACTTTTAGGGTAGATCACAAACTGATGACAAAGCAAAAATACATAAAAACATAATAATTACAAAATTAAAATACAATAAAAAAAGTTAAATAAAGGAAAAAAGAAAGAAAAATACACTGGTCTGGTTTTCAGCATACCCCATTGTTTGAGCTCTGGTGTTAGTCAAGCTCAAAACAAAAATGTGAAGCGAGCAGTATCTTTAGATTCTTGAAAATATAAAACGCAGTCCAAGGCATCAGTCATTTAATTTCTCAATTGACGGGATCAGCTAGAATCTGGCGAGCCTCTTCCTCCTGACAAGATTTTTGTATTTATATATATATATATATAAATACAAAAATCTTGTCAGGAGGAAGAGGCTCGTATATATGTATATATATATATATATATATATATATATATACATATTGATATAGTTTTTTTAAGTCACTAAACGTATGATTAAATTACTAAACTTCATCCAATTTACATTTTAATCACCAATCTCGACATTAAGCCAAGTAAAAATACAGGTGAACCAATTATTGCGATGAATTCGTAACAGGCACAACGCGAAAGGGACTGTCAGACGTCACGCCTCACCGTAATCTTGAATAATCCGATTCTCAAGATTCTTTAATATTTATTATCAACGCGGAACTTTGACATTTTCGGTTGACAATTAATGAAATTGACGGATTTTATTATAGGTTTAATTACTTAACGGGTATTTAGATATTAGAAATAAGAAAAATAATCAATTTATACATAACTACCGACACAGCCCGGCTTTGCACGGGTTTATCTAAATATTTCTTTATACAAAACTTCGGTTCTACCAGAGTTTTGATTGACTTGAACAAAAAACGGTTATCGTAAATTAACTTTAATAGTTAGACATATACCATGACTTTGCGGACTTTTTTGTGGGTGATACATTATTTTATGTATCATCAATCGTTTTCGTAGCGCACGCCAAATAATGACTTGTATTGGCAAATGTGTGATTCCTTGGGTTACATTATTGCAATTTTAGTAGGGATATCATATTTTTTTTAAATAAAATACTTCTTATGTTACTCGCTGATGTAGCTTTCTATAGGTTTTCTCCTCGCGGGCCGTTCGGGTCTTTCAGTCCAACCATCGCAGGCAAGCACCGTACGGCAGAGAAGCGGTGGCCGTCGAAAAGTAGTTATAATATAAGTGTAGATATATGGATGCGTTACTGTAAAAATACCTAATAACCTATGCCTGAAATACTATTATCCACACTCACGCTCGCGTTTTCTTTCTTGAGACGCTTCCTGTAATTTAGAATCAACAATTTTTTATCACATTACTCATATTACTTGTCCCTCTACTCTAATATTGGTCTTAATCTATATCAATAATCTATCTCCTAATTTAATAATAGTATATGATTATTATCTTATTAAATTTTGAGTAGAGAGATATCCGAATTGCCTATCACGCACAGTAAAACTCAGACAACGAAATGTGAGATATTCTTCTTTGTATCTAATATTTTAGAATCAAGTCCCATCACAAACAAATTCCAGAAATTAAGAAGCCATTGTCGGAATGGGTCGTTGCCGGTCACTATTAAGAAATATGGCCGATGGGGCGATGGCGAGAGCCGATCGCCTTAATTGATACAAATGGTGCAGCATGCTTTCCGGAATATGGGACGGGTTTGTTTGCTTTTGTTGAAGGCCATTTGGGTAAACTTCTGGTCGATACGAGTATCCCTATGATATTTGTGATATAAGTCACATTAGTGTTTCGGCAAAAAAAACAGTTATACATACTCATATTACTTATATTTATTCACATAGGCAGGGCACTCAAGAAATTTTAATAACTACCACTGGATTTGGTACACAACCATTCCAGAAGAATAGGCAAGAGACTCGTTTTTTACATATTTCTTAGTTTCCAATACCTACAGTGAAGCTAATTATTACGGTGTTCACTAGAGTGCGCAAGTTAATTAGTTTTATAATAGGTACTGCAAACAGTGAAACATTCATTTATGAGACTGTCATCAACAATGGATGGCACTCTACATCCATTACATTACCATACTTGTTAAGGCACTAAATCTGTCAATACTTAAAACAAATTACAACTGTACAGTTACAATTTATGCAATCCATCACACAAAACCTCTATAATAAAAAGCATTAATTTCCGTAGCATTAATTAGACACAAAACAATGGCTACCATCATTCATGTAACACCGTCGTACAGGCAGTAATATAACATTCAATACCATTAATATAGGGAGCATCATAATACTGGCAACATCAGTGCAGGCCAAGCCAGGTGGGCTATTGTTTTGCGTAGCTTTCAACTAAAAATTAATAAAGCCTGGCGAATAATCAAAGGCTGGACGTGGTCGTACTTAGGGAATGGGGCAGAGATATACAAAGTATATTTGATGTCTCGACATTGATCAAAGCTGTGGTCAGTAAAGCCAGTTATGTGCGGTTTTCCATCGCTCCGTACTTCGGACAGTACGTTAAGCAGTCGGTCCCGGCTGTTATTAATTATTAGCAGTCGTAGCCATGTCGGAGGCCCTTAGGCGGCCTAACAAACTCTGATGCCAGAGGCCAGCACTACAACATACCACAAGCAAGCTAGCAAGTATATAGCCATGCGCGTACAACATTTTTATAAGGTAATAAGTTTTAATGTAAGTTTTAAGTTCATAGTTTTTAGAATTCCGTACCCAAAGGATTCAAACGGAACCCTTTTGCAAAGTCTACTTTGTCTGTCTATCTGTCCGTTCATCTGTCACTGATTTGTAGAGTAGAAGGCAACAAATATACAGGGTTATTGGTAACTCATTATTGCTAATTAAGCCCTGTTACTAAGTTACCTGACCTGGCATTCAACTTGCCATTTCTTATTTATTTCGTCACAAATGCCCAAAACTGGATATTGTTCGAAATAATTGCAGAATTTTTAATATCTCAAAAGCTATAAATTTTCGGTCATACATTGGGGGGCTTATATTTGTTGCATATTAGCACCCCTACCTACCACGTCCTGCCGCATGCCGGGAATACGTCGAATTACCAATAACCCTGTATATATTTTATTATACATCTGATCAGTAATAATTCGTATTCTCCGAATAGAAGTTTCAGATGCGTATTCGTAATAGAATATTAAATATAATTCAATGCATCACTTTTCTTATTGAGAGTCGATATAATTGTATGCTCTGGCCATCCATATTTCAGCTGCAAAATTAAGGGAAGACAGGAAAAATGTAAGAAGCGCAACAGGAAAATTTGGTATTCTGTGACATGTGAGATGGTTTATCAAAGATATGACGACGGTATGACGTCTATCGTATTTACTGGAATTTTCCGGTTCCTTTTATAAAACATTAAATATGAATTAACATTTTAATGGATCAACAGTTTCGTTATGTCCGGCCGTCCGTCTGTATGTTACAGCCATTAGAATCAGAGCTTTTTAGACTACAGAGCTGAAATTAGGTACTCTTATTTTGATTATTGTTTCTGTTCCAGTAAGCCCCATTATGTAACGCCCTGAATACGTCCACTATCACACTCACCCTACCACTACCCCTACATAATAGATACTAAATTAAAATACACTTTAATTTCGTACCTGTCAGTCAGTTTCCTTTCAACGTTTTCATTTCCGAGAATATTTCGCGCTTCCCGAATGACATTTTGTTGTCGATGTATTTAAAATTGTAAAAATGTTGCCATCCGGCGCGAAGTGTCCGATTTAAGAGGAAATTGGAAATTTTTGGAGATAATAGGCTATGTTATATTAAAATGTTTGCTTTCAGGGGCGATATGATGAATAGACATTGTTGACAGTTCGTATAATAGCACTGAAATTGACATTAAAATTACAATTACAACAAAAATTGGTCTTCAAAATTGATAGAATCGAGGTTAATTAAGAAACAAATTAATAATCAATGCATTATATATTTATGGAAAACTTATAATTAAATGTAGACAAAGGAATATTGTTAAAGTATTATTGTACACTAGCTGTGCCCGGCGGCTTTACACGTGTAGTAATTTCATTTTAAAAAAGACCTTTTTTTTTTAATTATCTTGATTGTACAGTCATTTTCGTTGTTATTGCTTTATTATATGTATAGATACAATGAAGTTTATGTGAGCGGACGAATGCCTGCCTGCTCCCAACAGCACTACCAGCGGAGAACATCCATCCCCGAAATAAGAATATCTCAGGTGACAGATTCCATCCAGCAGCACAGACTATATGGAAACATGCATCCTCGTGCAATGGAAACATAATGGTGAGCGTAATATTATTGAATTAATAGCTCTTACCAGCTTATTCATCAGCGACTGGCAGAAGATAGGTGAAAAATATTGAATTTAACCGACCTGAAACAAAATAAAAACAGTTTTAAATAGAAAATTGTTTTTTTTTTCAATATTAACTGTAAATAGGCGCAGTAGCGCGGCAGAAGACACGACAGATGTACACCGAACAAGACATAGCCCCCCATGTTCTAAGCTCGGGGCCGGGTACCCGGTTTGAACGCAAAAAACTAACTTGTATGAATAATAACTAGCTTAAAGGCTAAAAAACACGCTTACCCTGTCAAAAATAACTTATGCCTTATGCCAATAAATTATATACTTTTGGAATGTGCTTACTAAGGCCTTCAATTTGATACCTATATGGTAAAATTAGAAGAAAAAATATATTTTTGCATTTAGAAATGAATTGGGGGTAAGGATTCTAACGATACCCCACACGTCTAAATCTGTTCAGGCATTTAAAAGTTTTTTAAGGTGGAATAAAGTAACTCACATACAAACATACATACATACAAACATACATACATACATACATACAAGCATACATGAATCCTAAACTCATTACACTACTTCTTTGGGCAGTAGTGGAAAAATATCATAAATTTGTTAGTATATAATGTCATTTTTAATACATAGGCACAACTCTATATCAGAGACACGGGTAAATAAGAAAAAACTCATTATGACCTGATTTAGTCATCTTATTCCCTAACTAACAGAATTCCCATGGACAAAGCCAAGTTTATCCCAAGCTTAACATAAGTCCTGCTCACATCTCTCTTACTTAGAATTACTGCTCACACAAGTCCACAATTAAGTTATTAAAACATAATGCGTTGCACCTCCCGCCCCTAATTTAAGTTAAGCCGTAATTTTGACTAAGTAACTGCTCTGAAACCTTTGTTTATAAAAATTAGGCTTAAATAATGCTCTTGCACGCTGTGCGACTTTGAATTGGTGAACTAATCGTACCGTCAGAGTCCACGTCTCGGACACACTGGAAGACTTTCGTCTTCAGGTTTTGAGGAATTGGCGACGAAAATACTCGACTAAATTTACAAAATGCAGGCCAGCTCCACAGTTTTTTTCTACGAGCTTCTCTCTCAAAGTTGTAGACACTATAATGCCCTAGCTCAATTCTGTTAATCAATATGTTCCAACTATAGATGTTCAGTGGTACCAAGGCACAAAGTTGGTAGCTTGATCCTCTAATGCCGATCAAAGCTAGCTGCCGCAGCGTTTGCTTAAGTTTAACTTTGGTTCTAAGCACTGCTGACTTAAGTAAGTCATACAAAGATGGTCGGGGTATCTATGCAAGCATGCTCCGTTTGAACTAATTGCAAGTTTTCCGATATTTGAAGATGCAAAACCTGATTATTTCCTTACGGAAAATTGTGACGTGCCAATCAGGTCGCTCGTCTGATGGTAAGCATCACGCCTGCCCATAACAATTGCAGTGCCATCCAGAACTTTGGTTGCAAAATCTTGCGCATCACCACTCATTCCACTTTAGTTTCTTTAATTTCACTGGAAACATTACCCTTCAAACCGAAGACAGAAATGTTTGCACGCTACAGCTTGGCGGTTGAATATTTGAAAAAGGTGTGGTACTTCCCCAGGCGGACTCCTGCATGAGAGGTCTACCACTACAAGTTATCAGTTTCGTTGTTTAGAACAATAGAATTACGCGATATCGCTTATGCGCCGAGCTCAAGGGAAGATTGAAGCCTTTGTGTAACTGTGTGTCTGTTTGTGGCATTGCAGCTTCCAAACGGATAGACCGATTTCAATGCAGTTAAACATATTATCGTATTCACAAAGTTTTTTATGTATTTTTTTTATTAACTACATTTGTAGTTAATAAAAAAAATACATTGTATCTATGTATGTATTTCTGTCTGTCCTGGAATCTTGCAATTCAAATTTCGAGCACTTCCCAAATAGCTATCTGGCTGAAACTTTCAGATTAGTTCACAAACCGATGAAAAAGCAATAAAAATAAAACTAAAGAAGAAAAGGCAAACGAAAAAAAACTTAAAATGTTAAAAAGCAACAAAAAAAATGGGACGTTCATTAAAAAAACCGTAAAAGCTACTTTTTTAATATTTTTTTAATCGGTCTTAACCTGGAATATTAGATATTTTTTTACAAACCCTCACCAGCACCACAAAAAAATATTAAAGATCACTCGCCTGCTTCTGTTAGCACTTTTACGGAACTCCCCTTCAACAGAATTAATGACGCAATCACGCAGGTACAGAGTCGCAAACAGCGATCAATCATCTCACACTTCAGTACACGAATGTACAGTCGACATCCGTCCGGGCCGCATGCTAATCTATTGAATTATTGTTTAATTTGAATTTCTGGGTTTGTTTACGCTAAATAATAATTTTAGTGTGTAGTGTGTGTGTGTGTGTGTGTGTGTGTATAGTGTGTGATAGCACTGGTGAATCGACAACTTGCGAAAAACGGCTGGCAGGAACTGGATAAGAAGAGCCGATCGGGCTCAATGGCGTTTTACTAGGAGAGGCCTAAGTCCAAAAGTGGACGAATGATGCTGACGATGATCATCGCCTGGGTGACTTCAAATCTAGAGTGACTAGATATTTCCTATGCAAGTAATCTCCATTTTCTGACACATCAGGTGAGATCGCGGTCAGAGTTTCTATCAAGCATACCAAAAAAAAAACGATTTTCTTCAACTCTCATCAAGTGTCATGTTCAAGAACCATATTGGTTGGATATGCTGGTTTCCTCACGGGATATGATACACGACGGAACGACGGAAGGTGGACAACGGGAAGGTAAACGATCAAGAGTAGACCATCGGCCCGGTTAAGTGATGATGTAGCCAGAGTTACTGGAAAATAGTTTCTGAGGACAGCACAAAATCGAAAGGCGTGGCGTCAAGGAGAATAGGCCTCTCCCCAACAGTGATTTGATAAAGGCTGAACAGAAGAAGAAGAATGACATATCAACAACAGAGATTTAAAAAAAAAACTTTTACTGGAGGGCAAGATTTGTAAGCTCGGTGTTTTCGGATCGAAGTGCTTACTTCTTCCCATGGTTGCTGGTGACCTGAACTACAGGTAAAGCCTATTTCAGCCACCACCTCCCCTCAAATTAAGCTTTACCTTTTTGTGAGGGAAATAAATTCATTTTTTTATTTTGCTTTTGGTAATTACCACTTTCCAGCTCCAGCAACCTCGTCACCATGGTGTAGACAACAAAACAACATCATCTCATCAACAAAATTTCAAATAAATATGTCAAATTAGTAAGGCAGGGGCACAGATTAATAATGGTAGTGGATGTAAAATTTGCTTTTTTGCTTCGTGTTGATAATAATGAACCTCTGTAACTGCAATCCAGATTATACAGGTATATCTACGTAGAGCATTGTAGAGCAAGGGTAAGTTCCGGGTATCCATCATCGGTAGAGTTCCTGTGAAATCGTTACCGAACGGTTACCGGTAGAACTAGTAGGTTTGTGGATAGGTGAATTGAGAATTAACTACTGCTGTTGTCTTTGTTACATGGTTTATGATTGCTCTGAATAATCTAGATATACCCACGAACTATACGTAGAGATATACATAAAATTTATTTTTAGGCATAAATTAAATTAATGCAAACTCAGGTGTCAAACATCACATTTTTATACATATTTATTTATTGTATTGTCAGTGTCATCCATTTCTGAGAACTATGTTTAAAGTTTTAAATCTTTTAGCTCATCGAGAAGTCAGTTAATAATAAATTGATATTTGTACCGAACCAACCAAAAGACAGACAAGAAAGCGAGTTAATAAAAACCTGGTAATAAAAGTACTACTAATACTAATACTAGTTGCCTGTGACTACTAATACTAGTGTGTTTTTTCATTATTTTCCACTTCCTCACATCCCCGACCCCTTGATGTTTATGCGTCCTAATGACATATTAGAACATTTATCGAAATGGCTGAAATATGATTTTACGCTTTCAACCCACATCATAACTACGACATTTGGAAAAATTTCGAGAATCTGACTCGACAAAAAAAAAACATAATTATCGAACCTGCTCACAAAATTTCACGAGAATCGGTTGAGAAATGCGGCCTGTAGAGGAGAACAGCCGGAACTCCGGACAAATACGAAAGCATTTTTGCCCAAGCAGAAACGGAGAAGCTACACTCGCTCTTCGCGCGGTCAAAAATCTTGTAAAAACCGTTTCCAATTCTAACATAAATTTAATTTAGCTTTTTCTATCAAACCTATATTCTTTTTTCTACATAAATACAGTCTCTACATAGAGTTTACATAATATGTAAAGCGGTATACTATCGCTGTTTGTACTCCAGTAAAATATGAGTCGAATGCGCTACAAAAAATATATCGACTTTGGTTAGTATCGAATATTTTGTGAATTCGCCAACAGTAGGTGATTTATTGATGTTTTCATGTACCTACTGAATTATTGACTGAGCGAGGTGGAGTCCCGAATATGAATGTATGTGTGTTCGGAGTTGCAGCCTAAAATTAAAACAAATAAGTTCTGAAATGCTCAAACATAGCCCTCTTGTATAACAACCTACAAAATGACCTGACTATCTAAATGTTAAATTTGAACCCAAAGGGCTTTTAAAAGTTCCCTTATTTCTTTTCTAATTTCAATGGTTTGACCAAGAAACATAGACGAGTGAAGCATCGCAAATGGATTTTTGATTTTCTGTGAGAACTGGACAAAATTAACACGACTAACGAGATCTTGCCGCGATGTGGCGGCCGATCGGCATAACAGTGTAAGTGTGTGGCTTTTGTGCGTACGAGCGGATCGGCATAATATGTTGGAAGCTTTACTTTCGATTTGGCGGAGTAGATTCCGTCTTTTTTAAAGCATCTTCTGATCGACGCTGCCACCGCGTCTGTACTTCCACAACTGATTTTGTTACCTAAAAGTATTTAGTAGTAATATTATGTTATTAAAATATTATATCTAAATATAATATCTTTCTTTGTAGGTATATGTCCTTTAGATGCTTTATTTCGTCATAAATTAACCCAAAAGGTATGCCAACCCTAATTTCATACATGTAGGAGTATTAAGTAATGGATGGAAGTGCTGAAGCTAAGTGCGATGAGGATGATGCCACCTGAGGCCGGGTAGGGTTGGCACGGCCATTTTTAGGTAAGTGATCGTTTTTGTCGATTCTTTGTTGGGATATGGTTGCTGTATTTCTGTAGTATTTTGATGCTTTTTTTACTTTCACTGAAACATCTGAATAATTTAGGTCAGCAGCACACAGGCTATTATAGATAGTAAATTGTCAAAAATATTGTAAACTTTTTGGTTCTGTTAGGCCAGTCACACACCAACTTCATTCCAAATAATGTTGGTGCATATGCATGCATAGACAATATTAAAGACAGTAAATGTATGTGTCTTACATAACAATTAACTCAATATTTTTGGTAGTTTTCGATTGAACATGTAATTTGTAAACATCTACTAGGCAAGGATGCTCCATTATCGACTACAGCTACATCATCGCTTTATATCAGGCCAGTCAGGATAATCTTATATATAATTTTCCGTTTAAATTATAAGATTGATGGATATATATATATATTTATATATACATAATATTTATATCCATACCAATATATAAAAGTGAAACGTTGTTTAAATGTTTGTTTGGGGAACTTTCACGCGATGACGGCTGGACGGATTTTGATGAAATTTAGAATGGATATAGCTTAAAAAGTATCCCATGTTTTATTCCATGGGATACCCTGGAATAAAACATGGCATACTTTTTATCCCGGATACTTTTTAAATTGAAAGATTCCTCGGGAAAACTTGAAAATGTTGATAACTCACTGTAAGCAACGGTTGCCATCAAAGAATGGTGTGTGGTTGCCATGGAAACGAAATAACAAGTCTGTCAAAAAACATCAAGAGCATTGAGCTATACTTACTTTTGCATTGGTTTTTAATATCCCAGAAGAAAATAGGATGCTTTTTTTCAACAGTAGTCCGCACGTACGAAGTCGCGGGCGGGAATGAAGAAAATATATTTAAAAAACAAATTTGAAATGCGAAATATGCGATGCATTTGTTACCTAGATACCTAACTAGCTTCACAAGCTAGTTAGGTATCTAGGGAGCACCTATGCACACGTAAAGGTTGCCATTACGTATTAAATATTCTTATTTTACCCGTGCCGAGGGATGCGCAGACGGACCGACATACAAAATTTACATAATTATGTCAGCGTCTCGTTAGGGTGAGTGCAGGTTTATACTAGGTATCCTTTAATAAGGTAATTTTGGAGGGCTTACTACTCAACTGTGAAGATAAAATGAGGGTTACGTTTTTACTCTTTTTTACCCTTCTTGATTATATATTCGTCTTTTAGAAATTCATAAATGAAATAAAAAACGTATTTATTTCTACTAACCATATATCTATTTAAAGGGAGGAAGATACAGCACGCTTTAATATCACGTAAAAAAAAAACTGGGCTAGATACACATTGGCAAACACACCCCACACAGCTACCGTCATGCTTCATGCACATAAACAACAAAAATATAGAGACATGCGCAAACTGTAGAGAATGAGAGTCGCTGCTAACACGTGCTACAACGCCACTCCTAACTAAGGCCAAAGAAGGCCAATTGTGTGCGTTGCACGGAGTAATGTGCAGTTCTCTATGGTTGCACCTAATTTATGCGGTCCACGCTCGAGGAGCTGGTACCTTATTTTATGACTACAACTTTTCTGTCTCCCACTTCTCACCAGGTTCTAGCTGATCCCGTCAAAGGAGAAATGAAATGCATGATGCCTCCGACTGCATGTTATATTTCAAAATTAATAATCTAAAACTTGCCTCTTTTTAGTTTTGTTCGCAGTCGGTTTTTTATTATTATTTATTTATATTTTAAGCTTTTTAGTTTCCCCGCAATCGATTTAATTCAGCAAAGAATTTTCAGGTAAATTTTTAAATTTTCTAAAAAAATCAATGGTCAGCTTATATCTAGTACGCAGGGGTCGTGACTCGTCCACCCACCGGCTTTACCCACTAGTGGGTATACGGGTAATTCTCATTTACCCCTCCATCCACTTCACTACCCAATGTCAGAGGGGTTCCTACGAATTCAAGTATTTTAATAAATAGTGAGCCTGTAGACCTTGTGCAGTCAACCACATTTTTGGGTATTACTGTAAATTCAAAATTACAGTGGGGTCCTCACATATCGTTGTTAGCTGGTAGATTGAGCTCTGCAGCCTATACAGTACGTAAAATTAGACAGTTTACCGATATAGCTACTGCAAGATTAGTATATTTTAGTTACTTTCACAGTATTATGTCATATGGCATTTTGCTGTGGGGTAAGGCCGCGGAAATTCAATCAATATTTGTGCTACAGAAGAGAGCAATTCGTTCCATTTACAATATGAAATCCCGAGATTCTCTTAGGGAACGTTTTAAAGAGATCAATATTCTTACAGTGGCTGGTCAATATATATATATGAAAATATAATGTATGTTCGGAAGAATATCAATACCTTTGTTAAAAATAGGGATGTTCATAATTTTAATACTAGAAATAAAAATAAACTAAAAGTGTCTGGATTTCGGTTAAAGAAAGTTAGTGGTTTTTTAATAAGTTACCTGACGGCATTGATCAATTACCAATGCATAGGTTTAAAACTTTTGTTAAAGTAAATCTCATATAGAAAGCGTATTACAATGTAAATGATTATATTAATGACAGAAATGCATGGCCTGATGTCTCCAAGCTCCATGATAATAATAAGTGATAGCTTCGATGTTAACGTTAAGTGAATGAAATGTTCAAAGTACTTTGTGAGATGTCTCAAACATACCATGAGATCACGTTGTTTTATACAACATAATTATCGAGTTAGAAGTTTTTACCTTATTTTTTTCCAGTATGATTGTTTGATGTTTGTGGGATATCTCATTGTCACTTTTACCTTTTATATTTGTAGTTTACATGTTTTGTTATAATTGTGACATTTGAAAAAATATAAAGAATGAACAAATATGGAAAAAATACATCCCCGTAGAGTTTCTTGGTGCTCTCTTCTCTAACGGGCGTATTTCCGAAGCACCGGTAGAGTCAGAAGGGTATTTCCTTTTCCAGTGTGAGATTTAACTCTGTTGGCACATGAAAGGGAAATTTCCTTTTCAAACTCAAAGAATACTTAGTTTATATAAGTTTGGATTGATTTGATCTTTTTATAATATTTTATGTATATCTCTTTGTTCAGGAGATGTTAATTTTGACTTGTAAAAGTGCTATTATTTTTGCCTATTTACAATAAAATACTTTGACTTTGACTTTGCAGTAGAGATGGAAACTAATAAAAAAACAATCCACATCTATGAAGAGATCAACATGTATTATAATAAGAAAGTAAGGCATTTTAAAGTGAAAAGGTATCAAAGTGAAGTTGAGAGGAGGCTAGCCCAGCAAGTGTTTTTACTCGGCTTAGGACTACATAAGCTTGACCTTTTGCGAATACCTTCGAATTGAGGTTTACCACGGCTCGATCCTAGGAAGTGCCCTGTAATTTATGCACTTGCTTAGGTAGATTCGCAGAGACCAAATTTCACCCAAATCCGTTCAGCCATTTAAGCGTGAAGAAGTTAGAAACATACACATACCAACACATACCCTTACATATATACAAACTTTTGCTTTTATAATATTAGTGTGATTATTTTTGCGGGCGGTCAGCTCGTACCTATACAAAGATTGAGTATTGAGTAATTTTGTTCGCAGTCGGGTTTTTGTATTTGATAATAATATTACTTGTTGCTTTTCAGACGCGATTGCGGACAGACGCAATGCGAGCTGATCGCCCGCAAACATAATAGTAATATAGATTTTATGTTTCTTATTTAAGTACTTACATTTATACTTTAATAGTTGCCTATGCAACGTTGGACTTTAAATTCTTACATAACTTGAATAATCTAAAAAAGCTAAAAAGACAATTGCTAAAGTTTAGTTTAGGTAACATAATTATATATTTTTGCAATGGTATTTTAAGGCCTTCATTTTAATACCTCACTCGATAGGTTTGGTGTTTTTTTTTTGTACCGTCGTAAATACAATATGGCAGCTGTAAGCCGCCATATTAGTTTTCTTGACACTTCATATATCATAAAGGACTTTCGTGATTAAGTTAAGACGAATCCAATGGTACGTCATTTATCAAAATCCATTAAGCCGTTTAAAATGTAGGACACGCCTAAAAACGTACAAAGAAATAAAAAAACAATCATACAACCCAAACACATAACCCACACATATATAACATTTCATGTCTGAGCTGTTAACTGTTAAGGAGTCCCCTAGTCAGGATCCAACACCGAGTGCAGCATGCAAAAAAAAGCAATGTCATGGTAAAACTTCAAACCGGCTATCACAATAAAATGCTTAAATATTTAAACGGGACTTAATCGCGCTGAAAACTTAATATTTATTTACCTCGACGTTTCGATCAAGTTGCATTGATCGTGGTCACGAGAAGACTGAAGTAGCGGGTGTCAGCGTCGAGAAGGGCGAGCGTTGTCTCCAACTACCGGCATTTGGTTTTGTAAAAATTCTGAATTGTCACGACACACGACACTAACGACATCTGCAGATATCTTCTGACATAAACCGCGACGCGAACACTTGCTTATCACGGGATTCCAGGACGCAGCCAACTTGAAACCATCCTCTCGGTTGAAATTGGGATACTTTTTAATTTCAACCGCTTCACGTACAGTGACGTTCCGTGGAGAGGATCTTCGGGTCATGGAGTTCAATACAGTGATTAGGGCCCAATTCGAGCAAATGCTCAGCAATTGCAGATTTATTTATCTGGCGGTTCTTTACAGCTGCAATGTGTTCTTTGACCCTTTTCGCTATAGTACGCTTGGTTTGTCCAATGTAGGAACTACCGCAGCTGCAATCTATCTTATATACGTGCACTTACTAACTTACTAACATGCATCATACAAAATACAATTAGTCACACCTCTAGTATCGCTAAATGACTAATGCTCATAGGTGCATTACCCCAATCCAAGCCTATAATCCTTCTTTTATTCCCCATAATATAAAAACACGAATTATAAGCTTAATTACAAACTAGATTTCAAGTGTCAGCATTTCTATTTGTATAGATAGTATTCGTCACGTCAGTAGTCGATAATCAGTATTTGTACCATCATGTATCATACAAAATGCAATTAGTCTCTCACCTCTAGTATCGCTAAATGTCTAATGCTCATAGGTGCATTACCCCAATCCTAGCCTATAATCCTTCTTTTATTCCCCATAATATAAAAACACGAATTATAAGCTTAATTACAAACTAGATTTCAAGTGTCAGCATTTCTATTTGTATAGATAGTATTCGTCACGTCAGTAGTCGATAATCAGTATTTGTACCATCATGTATCATACAAAATGCAATTAGTCTCTCACCTCTAGTATCGCTAAATGTCTAATGCTCATAGTTGCATTACCCCAATCCTAGCCTATAATCCTTCTTTTATTCCCCATAATATAAAAACACGAATTATAAGCTTAATTACAAACTAGATTTCAAGTGTCAGCATTTCTATTTGTATAGATAGTATTCGTCACGTCAGTAGTCGATAATCAGTATTTGTACCATCATGTATCATACAAAATGCAATTAGTCTCTCACCTCTAGTATCGCTAAATGTCTAATGCTCATAGGTGCATTACCCCAATCCTAGCCTATAATCCTTCTTTTATTCCCCATAATATAAAAACACGAATTATAAGCTTAATTACAAACTAGATTTCAAGTGTCAGCATTTCTATTTGTATAGATAGTATTCGTCACGTCAGTAGTCGATAATCAGTATTTGTACCATCATGCATCATACAAAATGCAATTAGTCTCTCACCTCTAGTATCGCTAAATGTCTAATGCGCATAGGTGCATTACCCCAATCCTAGCCTATAATCCTTCTTTTACTCCCCATAATAACTTAATATGATCACCTTAGGCTTTAAGTCATCTAATACTCTACTAATACCTTTGAGCGACGGGCGTATTAAACCTTCACTCGGTATTAGAACATAATGTAATAATCTAAGTACATAATTCCCATCAATTATCTATATTTCTCCATATTCTATTCATTTGCTTTAATGATACGTAATTATTATAGAATCATTCGATATTCATTACATAGAAATCCCTTTATAATTGCGCCAAATCAATAGAGGAAAATTTGTTAAGGGTAGGCATACACTTACGACTAAGCATTTAATTATAAAGATAAACACCTTATTAAACAGTTAAGATTGTAATTGACACGTTAAATATACTGAAACTTAAGATATAGAAACTACAATTTAAATTTATGTGAAAATTCATACCAATATAACAGTGAAACGTTGTCTTTTATACCAATATATAAAAGTGAAACGTTGTCTGTTTGTTTGGGGAGCTTTCACGCGATAACGGCAATTATGTGAAAATCCATACCAATATATAAATGTGAAACGTTGTCTGTTTGTTTGGGGAGCTTTCACGTGATGATGGCAATTATGTAAAATCCATACCAATATATAAAAGTGAAACGTTGTCTGTTTGTTTGGGGAGCTTTCACGCGATAACGGCTGAACAGATTTTGATGAAATTTAGAATCGAGATAGCTTATACCCTGGAATAAAACATAGGATACTTTTTATCCCGGAAAAATTGTAAGTTTCTACGTGAAAACTGGAATATGTTGATTACTCACTGTAAGGAACGGTTCTCATTACAGAATGGTCTGTGGTTGCCATGGAAACAAAATAACTTTTCTGTCAAAAAACATCAAGTGCATTGGTGCTATACTTACTTTTGCATTGGTTTTAAATATCCTAGAAGAAAATAGGATGCTTTAAAGTCACGGGCGGAAAATCTAGTTAATTAATAAAATTGTTACATTTTTGCCTCTTTATATAAAATAACTAATAACAAATCGATATTACAAAAATAAAATAAATCGTAAAAGTTTATTAGAGGACTAGCTGCCCGCGGCTTTGCCCGCGTGGTCATTTCATTTAAAAGTGCACTTGAAGTGTTTTTGGTACGTGTTATTCCAGGACCATAAGTACCTATAATGTACAATATACTAAATTTCTTCAAAATTCGTTCAGCCGTCAAATAGCTTTTTATCGATTGCTCGGCATCTTATCATCGGATTTAGATACCAAGTGCCCCAGTTATTAAGTCAAACCCTAAGCTATCCAGCAGTGAAAACCACATCGCAACCGGTCCAGTATTTTTTACGCGATGCGCGAACAAACAGTAATGAGTTATAAAAATGTTATATTCTTGCTAAGTAGCCTATTTTAGCCATTTTTTTAAATTATCTTCCTTGTACAGATTTTTGTTGTACTTACTGCTTTATTATATGTATAGATTACCGTGACATATATGTTAAACCTTTGCTTGATTCGACTATTTTAGCACGATACGATCTAAACTAAAATTCGCATAGACATTAACTAGTCAGTTCATTAACTCGCACACGCACTATTTGCTTTCCATGTGCTCCATCAACAGTAACATAAATAAAACCAATTACAAACCTATTCAGAGATAATTTAGACAGGTGCAGACATTTTCGTCTGAAAATTTCGCAATTACGTTCGGTGAGATATTCGTAAATTACAGCGTTGATACACATAGCTTACATGAAATATTTCAGTTTTCAGTTATAGAGCAAATTAAAATAGATACACATGAAATCTGTGCTGTGCTAGGGTTTCATGAATACTTATTTTAATAGGGCAGAATATAATCGCCGTTGACTTTGAATTTAAACTAATTTTGTTCATGTAATTATAGAAATATGCTGGTGCTCGTAACGCATGTTTTATTTATATTTATACAATGATCCTGAAATCATTAAATACGTGAAAATATCATACCTAATGTTATACTAACATGGTCACAAATACTAGAAGTATAAACATGGTCATCATCACACCTAATGTTATATGTATTTATACTAACATGGTCACAAATACTAGAAGTATAAACATGGTCATCATCACACCTAATGTTATATGTATTTATACTAACATGGTCACAAATACTAGAAGTATAAACATGGTCATCATCACACCTAATGTTATATGTATTTATACTAACATGGTCACAAATACTAGAAGTATAAACATGGTCATCATCACACCTAATGTTATATGTATTTATACTAACATGGTCACAAATACTAGAAGTATAAACATGGTCATCATCACACCTAATGTTATATGTATTTATACTAACATGGTCACAAATACTAGAAGTATAAACATGGTCATCATCACACCTAATGTTATATGTATTTATACTAACATGGTCACAAATACTAGAAGTATAAACATGGTCATCATCACACCTAATGTTATATGTATTTATACTAACATGGTCACAAATACTAGAAGTATAAACATGGTCATCATCACACCTAATGTTATATGTATTTATACTAACATGGTCACAAATACTAGAAGTATAAACATGGTCATCATCACACCTAATGTTATATGTATTTATACTAACATGGTCACAAATACTAGAAGTACAAACATGGTCATCATCATCATTATAAGCCCGTATTCGTCCACTGCTGGACGTAGGCCTGTTCTTGTGAACGCCACTGAGCCCGATCTTCGGCTTTCCTCATCACGTCGCTACCGCCTTTCGCAAAAACAGAAACATAGTATCCATGGTAAATATCCCGTTTCTAATATTTATGCTTCTATTATAATGTTAATTATTATATTATAATTATAATCACGTTATTATTTAAGTGAAATTACAAACCGGCGTAGCCTTGTACAATTTATTATTTTTCTTCTATGTATCTACATATATTTTGTGATTTTATAAGTTTATATTTAGGAAAGAAAACAAATATTTATTATTAATAGATGTTTAAAATGTCATCGAAATCACTTCCCCTTAATACTCCAGACAGACTAGAAAACGCCGCGTAACGCTGCATTGTGTTCAGAATTAGATATCTTCACAAATCGATACGTATATAATTTTATGTATAGGTATAGTTTTATTTCTCACGCCTCCACAAAGAAAGGGCTATCAATAGGCAAATTACTTTTCTCTTTGTCTGGACCAGTGGAATGGGTATAAAATGGATTGGATTGGTTTGGTTTAGGCATGGTTGCATTGCACTGTATAATCAGTAAGAAATCTCGAAAGCGTACAATTTTGGTTTTGGTTTTTTTTTACGCTCTTTCCATATTTAAACAATGTTTAAATCAAATATAAATAAAACGGCTAAAAACTCACGAAAAAGAAGAAGAAAAATAAAAAAAGTTTTTAGGCGTTTTTTTTATATTTAATATGAATATCACTCGCGTTAGTTTTCAAAATCAAATGTTTAAATCATGTTTAAATTTAGTCATGTGCACTAAATAAAAAGTAATGCTAAAAAGCAAAAATGTCTGAAACACAACAAGACTTCTTGAAACTATTTTTGTTTGTCGTATGAGTTAGTGCTGGCCTCTGGTGTCAGAGTTTGTTAGGCCGACCTAGGGCCTCTGATATGGCTTAAATACTGCTATTAATCAGTAACTACTTGAAATGAAAATATTGTTTTACATCATACTTTGTTGCCACATGTGATATTTTTTTGAATGGATCAACCATTGATCCATGTATTTCACGATTTTGAGTTTAGTATTTTTGGAATCGTCTTATAATCGCTTGCGCGAAGTTTTACCGTTCGCAGTACTTTGTTATTAGAATAGTTCACGCCGACAATCGAGACTTATTCAAAGATCCATACCAATGTATAAAAGTGAAACGTTGTCTGTTTGTTTGTTTGTTTGGGGACCTTTCACGCGATAACGGCTGGACGGATTTTGATGAAATTTAGAATGGAGACAGCTTATACGCTGGAATAAAACATATGATACTTTTTATCCCAGAAAATTGTAAGTTTCCACGGGAAAACTGGAAAATGTTGATTAATCACTGTAAGGAACGGTTGTCATGGAAGCGAAATAACAAGTCTGTCAAAAAACACAAGAGAATTGGAGCAACCTACTTTTGCATTCGTTTTTAATATCCTAGAAGAAAATCGGACGCTTTTTTTTCGCGATAAATAGTAGTGCGCGCGTACGAAGTCGCGGGCGGGAAAACGTATCAAATGAAAGAAAACAAGGAAAAATTTGAATCACGGACGACGGTTTGTTCTTGCTAAGCAGGCTTTATTAATACAAAATCGTGCAATACCTTACAAGTTGATATCGGTAATATAGTTTTAGCACTGTGCATACATACTTACATACATACTCTGCTTTTTCACTTATCACTCCTTTTTCGTTGTCAGGTAAAAAGTAGTGCTATTTTGAAAACATTGTCTATGTCTATGTTTCAGAATATTCCACATATAAGAATTGGCGCAGGGCCGGGGATTGAACCCTTTATAGTTCAGCCACCATTTCTATTGAGTATGCGGTGAAAATATTAAGTTGAGAAAGTTAGGTTCAACATAAGCAAGTAGTGGCCCACCATTCGATGGTTTACGTTTTTTATGAAGCGCCCATACTGAGTATCAATGTATGCAGACATGGCAAAGATCGTTAGATTTCTTTGCAAAGCTCAGGTGAGTGTATATTTTATTGAGTTTTACTTGATTTTATCGTTTGTTGGACAATGTCGCGTGCTGATTTATAAATTTGTAAGCTTTTATTTGTAAAAGTGTTTTTGGCAAAGGATTTGTATTTATTTGATTGATAATGATCCTTTTGAGTCTTTTGATGTGCAATTTGTGCATTTGATTGGATGATTGTGTTTTAGCCTTTTCAACTTTTTTAGCTTTTGGTAAGTGCAGATTCTTAGACTTTTCGGATGATAAATTATAATAGAAAAGGTGGAATTACACAGAGATATTTATTTATAAATACATAGGTGAATTTTTAGTGTTCCATCGTAGACCTGGCTCCGCAAAATCAGACAATGTTCTGGGATTAAAAAGTTTGAAGATGTCTGAACAAAGAGGAATTTAAACGGATAACTTGATGACCTTCATTAGTAGAGAGAAGCTCTTGCAGAAGATGAAAATCGGTGACCATCATCACACAAGTCTAACGCGGCTCTATGAAAATATTTAGGGCTGAGACCCATTCATCAGCTTTGGTCATATATTTAATTAATTGCCTGTAGGTGTATCTAGTCCAGTAACGTACTGCTAGAGCGTGCCAATTTTCCCCCTTTTTAATTATATCTATAAATATTAATAATATATATTTTTGTGATGTAACTACAAATTTAAGGGTTTCGTTTTTTTTTCCTTTTTATTGTACTATAAGATATTATATTGAGAGCTATGCTAGGTGTTTCACTACGTGATAGAATTAGAAATGAGGAAATCTGTAGAAGAACGAAGGTTACCGACATAGCTCTCAGAGTTTGCAAGTTGAAGTGGCAATGGGCAGGCCATATAGTTCGCAGAACCGACAGCCGTTGGGGAACAAAGGTTCTCGAATGGCGACCACGAACAAGCAAGCGAAGTGTAGGGAGAAGTGTCGCAGGAAGTCGGTGGATGGAGGTGGCACAAGATCGCTCGTCATGGCGCTCTTTGGGGGAGGCCTATGTTCAGCAGTGGACTTCTAAAGGCAGACATGATGATGATGATGATAAGATATTGCTTCTTGCAAAATTTCATGATTCTACGTAAACGGGAAGTAAACGTAAGTAGGTTTGATTCCATTGCGAGTGTCAAAATACGCCATAAACGGCCGTATCTTATGATAGCGTTGACAGAAGTTTGTTTTTTTCACAGCTCCAAGGGATTACAGAGTATTTGATATTAATTTCAATTGTCGTGACAGACAGACAGGCAGACGGACGGACGGACGGACAACAAAGTAATGGTTCCTTTCTTACTTTTGAGTTACGGAACCCTTAAACAGCAAAACGAAATAATTTTGCACAACTTATTTATTTTTTCTCATCCTAAGACCCGTCTGGGCAGAGGGCAGAGCCCCAGTATCGAGAGGGCGATCCTCTCGATCCTGGGCTATCCGTTTCACTTCACTCCTATGCCAACATGATCCTGATGATGTCTACATTGGCGATGGTGTTCAGTGGTTCATGGTGTGAAGCCAAAAGATCTTAAGAAATCGGTCAATAAACACCTGAAATTTGAGTGAAATCTGCTTTGTTGTCTTCACACACAGCAGCACACTCTTTACTTTGGTGTTAAATATCCTAAAAGCTTTACTTTGCGGGAGAGGTGTTTCGGCTGTCATACAGGACGGAGATAAGCGAAGGCGCCTCTTGGGAAGCAACGTCTAAGTCTGTCCCTCCAAATTCAAAGCAAAACCAGGGCGGTCGCACTCCGCAACAAGTACAAATATAACTTCGAGGCCGCAATATTAGGGATCATTCAGTAGAGTGTCAAGCGTGCGCTCGATGAGTCGCGCGCCACGGCGCGATAAAGTACCTACTTACGTAAACATACGTAAAGTTTTTGACAGATTTTATTCATTTCTTATTTATGAATACCAAGGAGAAACCTAAAAGGTACTGCATAGCATTCGGTCTGACAAATCTCGTAAAATACCTACATACCGACATTTTATTACGTAGGTAGCCATGTCTTTTTCATTCAGTAATTTAAGCATCGAAATCAGACAGGCACCTTTTATTCATCAAAGTGTAACCTATTATGATATAATCAAATAATGAGGTACTAGGTCTATTCTGATAAGAATGTCATTATATGTAGTTAATAGAACTATCAACATTTATAACAATAAGTAATAAAATAATTCATTTTTACATAATTGTTTATTCGGTTACAATATCTAAGTCATATTATATCACAGAATAATTACTAGTACAAGTACCTAGTCATATCTTGATACAACCCTACTGAGCGTAAAAGTGACAGAGCGATTCTGAAATGATTAGAGCAATGGAAGCTCTCACGCGTTGTGATACGGTACATTCTAGCCTGCACGCAATGGTTGAGCGCCTTCTAGGTAAATATAATTGAAAGCTCGCAGCGCTGTGCGAGTTAAATTGAACTTTATTGCGTTGTAGCGAGAGTTGCTATGTATTTAAATGACTCTACTCAGTTATCCTTCTGTACTTGTACTAGTATTTATTCTGTGGCAAAACTGCTTACTCTCTTGCAATAATTTAGACACTCTAAAAAGAAGAGGTTCTTAAGTCTACGATTATATGTCTTTTTAACCCATTTTCTTCGTATTTTAGTACTATATCTAGACTTCCCATAACTTCAGAGCCATCGCGTGTCACTTAACTAATTAGCTAAGTATCCCGGTGTTAACAAACCCCCGGCTAAGTAATTAGTGCACAGATTAAGGGACTTGAGGGAATGTTCACGGAAAAATTCGAGATATAAGCTGATGGAAATGTTTACTGTTTTGGTTTTTACAGTTCCGTATTTCAAGGTCCAAACGGCATATTGTTGCGGCAAAGCTGTCGTTAGTTTGTGTGTCTAAGTTCGTCAACTAATAACGGATTTACGACGTTAATCCAAAGGCATGTCATTTCTAATTTGAAAAGTTTTGTAGTGATTTTCAGTTAGCAACTGTAACTTGAAATCAACGAAACAAAAACTGTCATTCTACCTGATTCTTGCAAAAAGCATGTTAGAAATTTCTCCACATTATTCATTGTCCCGAATCATTAAGCGACAGTCATGCTATAAAAATCCAAGACAAATTCACAAAATTATCACAGTCCATTTCAAAGATTCAAAGATTTATTCTGTGGCAAGATAATTATAAACAGAATGAAGTTACACACGTTTAAGAACCAAAGATACGCTGCTTTTATAGGAAATTCGCCGTATAACCACAGATTAAATAAAAGTTAAGTCGTGTATAGCCACGCTACGGACGAACACATCTACTTTTACATTGTTTTAGTTAGAGTAACAGAAACTGCCTGCTGAGCTTAGTATCCCAGGTTCGAATCCTGCCAGGGGCAAAAATTTGTGTTATTAGAATAAATGTTTGTTCTCGAGTCCTGCATGTCAGTTGTTGATGTATATTGAAATAAGGCGTGTTGACATAATTATAAGTCAATGGCACCCGCAGCACAGGATAATGTGCGGGGGCTATGAGTGTGCAAACATTTTACTTAATTGAACCTAACCATTTACTTTCGACTTTATACATCAGTTGTGCCCGCGTGGTCATTTAACTGGGTTAAAAGTACCCAATGTGTTATTCCAGGAATTCCTTCAGCCATCAAAAATACTTAACGATTGCTCGGCTTCTACTCATCAGAATGAGATACCAAGTACACCAGTTTTTAAGTCTAAACCTAACCTATTCATCAGCGAAAATCACATCACAATCGGTTCAGTAGTTTTTACGTGATGCGCGAACAGCTAAAATTATAATAGCGTATTTTAGCAGTTTTTTGTAATTTAGAAATGTCACAATTATATCACAGAAATATTAATTTCATAAACATTCTACCAGCTTTTGATGAGAAAATGTAATAATTAACTTTTAAAATATGTACAAATTATTATTACGTCTAAAACAATGTAATTACAATAATTTAAATTTAAAACAACACAGCTCAGGAGGGTATGCATCCAAAGGTATTAAGTGATATCCGTAATCACAACAGTTGTACCCAATCGATACCGGCTAATGCTCACAGCATTATCAACAAAATTAACGTGAATTTATATAGAAATACCGGAACACGACCGCGAAAGGGACAGCACCGTTATCTTGGGGTCAGCAATGCCGTTACTAAGCTTGCAGTTAACTGTGATATGCCTAGAGTGTACACTAAATATTATAAAATTATGTTTATGTTGTATATTCGGTGTGATTTCGGATTATGTACAGCATTCCTATTGGAATAAATAAACGTCTCCAAGTCACCAAATGAAGAGCCGACATTACTTTGACAAGTAACTTTGGTTCTGAACATAAATGTCTGACTTTTCCATGTTTTTTTTTGTAGCAGAAAAGAAGATTAGTTTCAAATACTAAATAGTTTTTTTTCAGAACTTCATCTAGCACATTATTCAGTATGTGTTTGTAGTTTACATAATTGACTTTCCTTTTCCTTTACCTTTTTGATGCACGCTATGCTTATATTTTCTACTTCGCTGAATGACTGGTAGAAAATGCTTCACCAGTAAGTCCTTGTTTTAATACCAATAAAATATTGAAAAATATAATATTTTCGTTTCTAATTTAATTATGTTTTGGATATAGATTTGTAAATATGCTTGCGATTACTGACACAGACATAAATTTATCTCTAAGCTAATGATAACGAAGCTACATAAATAATTGTCATATCTATTCATAGCTAACTTAAATATAACAGTATCAAAGCAAGACTGTTTTCAAATAAGCCAACCGAAGGTATTATATTTCAGCCGCCCAACAAAAACAATACGAACATTGAGTTCCAATACAGAGTTTCTCAAACTTCCCACACACAAAACACTCGGCACTCAAAGCGAGGCACTCACTCAAGACGTTTATTAAGCGGTTCCCATCCAGGACCAAAACTTTTCCGTCTCAAAGACTGTCAAAATATCAAACACACAATGTGAAAACGCCGAACTTTTATTGAGAAATTTAAACACCCATTCAAAGTAATAGCTGAAGTTTCAACACCCCCCATTTATACCCCCTCCCCTCTTCTATATAAAGGTAACATTAATCACGCGAGCGTACAAAAACAGCCAGTAATTCGGAACTTTTAAATTGCATGAATTTTACACGCCCAGTGGGGCAACTAGTTGACCAAAAAAGTGACCCGTAAGTTTTCAACTTATTCTATTCCGGACATCTGCTGTCTCGCTCGGATGTGTAGCGTTTACATTTTCTGTCTCAGTTCGCAAAGTTTCAAGACGTGTCGCCCGTCGAGATGGGATTTCGCTCCAAGACTTGCAAGATAAGCTGTTACGCTGTTCTATTTTAAAATTGTATCGTTTATTTGTCAAGGTGAAGAATATTGCTGTTATCCTTTTTATTCTGTCCTCTTAAAAATATTATTCGTGTAAGTTTTAGTTGGGGGTATAAAAGAAGGAATTGTGCGCATAAAAACTTTTTTATAAACGTAACTTGTAGGTGTTCTTATTATGAAAATGGTATCGTAAATATTTTTACAAGCGGTACTTTAATTTATTTTTTACAGCCGAAACATCTACTGGTTGATAAGAAACTGCTGAGCGACGAGAGTTGGGAATAAAAGAAACAAAAAGCCGTCAAATGCGAGTACACTACGCTCGTTCAAAATTACGTTAAGATATTTTTATGACGCTCTCGGAAAACGTTTACTGGGTAATTCGTTTTTCTCTTTATATGGAACCGTAAATGCTAAACTTTTTTGGTGTTCCTGCAATAAGGAATGACATAAATTATTGCGCTTACTTATAAGATTAACTCATCAAATTCCGAACGATTTAAGTACTTAAATGGTTTATTGTAGTAATCGCCACTACATTTCTTTTTATACGAATCGTTCTATAATTTTGATCTAACTAAGTAACATTGAAACCACAGTTTAAGACTAAAATTACGTATTCGTTTGAATTTATTTTAAAAGAACAGAACAAAAGCTCGAAAAGAATTTCTCCACGGGGACATTGACTTTAGGAATCGTACATTCCTGGATCCAGGTGACAATAGAAAGGACGCGATCTCTTAGTTTTTAACTTGACTAGTTTCGTTACACGCTTGCACCACTGTGCAGTTTACATTCGTATCGTTTTCAACTGTACAGTTTTCGCTAAACATTTCTACTGTTTGGGTTTATCGCGGATTGGGATATTTCAGACCACAGTCCAAAGAAAATATCTTTGTAATATAGTTTAAAATCCCTAGTATAATAAAGATGTTAAAACGAGATGTTCTCTAAAAGTACACTGGTGATAAAAGTTACTAATTACTTCTTAGAAATGAACTGAGCACAGGGAATTCGCTGAGCATGGAAAAGAGGAAACAGCACCGAAAGACGTAGGCGTGACGCAAACGAAGTTGATATATACAAGTTTATAAACTAACATGGTCATTAATACTAAAGTACACTGTTGCAAGCGCCATGATCACAGTTGAACTCAACGGGTGTTACGTGTTCATCTATGATCATGGTGATGGCATTACTAATTATATTGTAAAAAATTGGGTCAGTAAAAGTTCGACCACAAAGCAGAACTCGTCCTACGTTTTACTGAAACTGAGCTCAATGTCCTACCTCGGACGCCGATTCTCTCTTCCATTGTAAGCGTCTTGTTGTGACGCTTTACGACATCTATTAATAAGTTATTTAGAACTCAGATAAATTCAGTTATTTTTTTATCTACGTGTTTACGATTTTTTGGAACTGTTGCAATGCAAGCGCCATCGCTTGCATTGCAACAGTAACAAATAAATTAGGTAACAAGGTAATATCACGTTGCTTCTGTTGTCTTAATAAAGTCCAAAGTTACTGGTTACAAAGAAATTCAACAAATACCAAAACAACAGCTAAGTTAGATCTAAGTAAGGCAAGCACCACATTAGCGCTACGACAAAACGGGCGTCGAAACTTATAATTGTTGTCAACGCAACTTAGATTGGCTTGACGAAGCAAAACAACTACGGCTATAACTTAGTGATAACTTGGAAAGGAATTATATGAACTGGAAGTGTCACTAGAATAAAGCTGCCTACAACAGCTGCCTACTTGCTTGCCTGCTTTTCGTATGAGGTAATGCTGGCCTCTGGTGTCAGAGTTTGTCATGCTGAGGGCCTCTGACATGGCTTAACGGCTGCCATCAATCAATAACATCCGGGAAAGACAACGTACCCTCCGAAGCACATCATCATCATAAAGCCGTGCCAATCCACTGCTGGCCACTGCTCTCACAAAGCATGCCATAGAACCCCGATCTTCGGCCCTTCTCTTCCAATTGCTGTCAGCCATTTTGCGTATATCGTCGCTTCACTAGCTGGAGCACGGAGCGGAGCGGTTAAAAACCGCACATAACTTAGAAAAGTAATTGGTACGGAGTCGAGGATCGAACCCGGTATCTTTGGCTCGATCTTAGAAGCCGCTCGGCTATCATTGCTCTATGAAAAACGAACAATTTAATTTCACGTATAATCACGCTTTATTTAGAAATAAATTAAATTAAACAAAAGCTCTTTTGTCTTATTGTTTTTATTTTTTAATTTTTTGTAATTAACTGTCGAGATAAGCAGGTTGTTCGTCTTAAGGTAAGTGCCATGCCTCCCAATATTGAGGAGATGAGGAACAAAACCTAACATTTCCACTTTAAAAAAATCCCAGGATAAAGTAAAAATCGGATGAACGCATGATAAATCAAACTACCGATAAAACTTCGCTAAAAACGTCCTTCCCCAAAAGCTTGTCACTTCCAGAAACCCCTACATCCTTGTAAACAAGCATTCAAATAGGTGTTTGCTTAGGAATTACTGTCGGTACTTAAGTTACTGAGTTATGAATTGTTGCTTCGTATTTTGTAACAAGTTACGAACAACGTTACATTGTTGTGACTTATTTTCTTGTTTTTGATAACTTTCGGTATTTCACTCCGTGGCGTTTCAGGTTAATTGTTTTTTGTGTATATATTTACACTAAACAGACGACAAAGTTTATAGAAGCAGTTTTAGTAAGGTACACAGTAAAATATACATCTAAGCGGTAAATAGAAGTGGCAGTGCCGATCCATATAAATAATAATTTAAACCAAAACAAAGAAATGAAATGTTTTCATATTTTTTTATAAGTACGATAAAAGTTTTCATGAAATTTATATGCTACCCTTGACACTCTATACCTGAAAACGAATCGATTGACACCTCGCTTATCAAAATCGGACTGATAGGGGCGACAATATGGTGGGACTTCCACATACCCACATACATACATAGACTTAGCATAGACTGTTTTACTTATTACCTTGCTTCGCCGTACTCGGGTGAAAAAACGGTCCTGGTATTAATGAAAAGTCCACGCAGTTCTGCCTGGGTTCGCCGGACGTTTTTAGAATCATCGATTAATTAAAATGCTACTGGGGGAGGATCCTGTCCTGACTTGTACCCCTATGGAGTATTGCAAAGTTACTAACCAGAGAGTTGTTAGATAACTTAAGTTACATAAGTAGGTACTGCTAGATATTACTAGAGAAGCTATAAAGACAACAAGAGTGCCAGGCAGAAACCGACACAAGAATGTAGCAGTAACTCTCGATCGTAAACCAACTTAGGCAATGAATACTTGCGCTAGTGTATTCACGAACGGGCAAAGATTATAAAACAGAGGGTACCTATACTATCAATGCGTTAAACTTTGTCTATTGAAGATGAATTGGGTGATACCGTACTTTAGAGAGTAAAAAGTGATTAATATCCATAATAGGTATGTGATGGTATGCAATGCATAGGTGTATATGCAAATATAATAGTTGTCTGTATAAAATTTGCTTCAACACTTTCAAGGGCTCTTATCTCGTTATTCTTATCTCGTTTCCACAACACATTGTTAAAAATTCACAGACTTGCCACCCAACATTAAACCGCTAAATAACAATGACAGCGGCCACCACAGCCACCTGTGCAAGTAAATTGGGCGAGTGACAGCTCACCACCTAACTGCGACCTTAGTAAATTTCATACTTTAGGTGCTCTGTTCTGTTTCCCTTTGCAATAACCTCGTTTAGATAACGCCACGACGTTTCAGGGGCAGAGACGGGATCGAACGGAGTGAGACACTGCAGGGACGTGAAGGAATGGGACGGAGAGTGGACAAGAACGTGAAAAATTAACTGCAACTTACACACACATTTTAACAACAAGATGAAATTTAAGTCTATAAAACTTCATCACACCGTACTATTTCATGACCCGATGATTTCTTAAAAAGTCAAATATTTACCTCAGTTATTATTATTATTATTATTTAATACTTCAGCACAAAAAGTGTACATATAGGAGGGTCAATAGGTGCAAAAAAAAATTGATGCTCAAATAGATATTCCTATAAATCTAACAGCCATTTGATGGAAGGAAAAGTGCACGGAATTCTGGCTGCATTGCAATACTAATTTTAGGAGGAGTCAGCATGCTGGTCACATGTCGCCACAACTAAACGTTTTGCCATGTCCCTGTAAATTTCGTAGCCGCCTGGCCCCAACAGACCCAAAGTTTCACCCCCAGATATTCCTAAAATAAGAGATTTTTCCTTCTACCACTACCACACTAGTCTGCGATGGTGGTCGAACGTTTACGTCCTAATCATATGCATTATCTATGGAAAATTTCAATAAATTAGAGGTTTTTGGACCAAAAAACACGATCTGTCAATCTCATCTTCGGCCATATCATGCTTATGATGAAAGATTGGACCGGCTGGGGAATAGGATATTTACCGGGACATGTAAATATCCTATTTCCCAGCCATTCGCTGACTTGAACTTACAACCTTGGGCGTGACCTTTAGCTCAGAACATTAAGGAAGTCAGTAATTAAGATGAATGGGTATTAATCACGCTTATTGTTCCACTTAATTGTGGGCCGTGAATGTCTTCAGTTTATACCGTCGGAAATGAGAACGGTGAAATAAGTATGGATCTTCCACGATAACGTGACTTGTGGAATGTTCTGAAAATTAAGAAAACACCGACGATTGGATTTTGTGTTTTACCAGAAATGCATGTGGAGTTTGGTCACAGAATAAATAATAGAGTCGGCGGCGCATTATGAAAATTGTCAAAAATAAGTGCATATCTTAATGTATTTTTTGATGTAGGTGTCATGGTATCGTAGTAGGTATAAGGTATCTACACTAACATATAAAGTGTGTAAGTTTATTTGTTACCGTTAAACTCTGAAACAACTAATCAGATTCTGAAAATTCTTTCACTAATAGGAAGCTACATTATCTACATTATTAAGTAAAATACATTATTAAGTAAAATACTGGTAAAAATAGTTTACAATTAGAAATCACAATATTTCTAATCCAAGTCAGATAAAAACAGGCCGTTTGGCTGCTTTAGCGACGTGCGCTGACTAAACGGTAACCATTGAAAGGAATGTACGGAAAATTATATTCATTACTTCTACAAAAAAGTCCCCGACGACGCCATTTATATCTATCTAGTACCTATCACAGAAAGCCCACAATAAAAGATTCATTGTAATAAAAAAATTGTAAATTAATATAAACGTATACGGTATTAATCCATAACAAATTAAATAACACAGTAGTCTTTTATTAAATTTTCAAGAAGGTTAGTTTTACACCATACTTTTACTTTTACTACCATATGACGAGTATAAACTACTCGACGAAGAGATGTTTTTGATGAGCTTCCCGAACAGTTTTTCATACCTACTATTCCTTTATTCTGTGGTGTGTATGCAAAGACAAGGGGGGACGGGCGGACGGGCTGCGGAGTGGGTAGTCAATATCTATCTATCTATTATCTATACTTATAATAAAACTGTAACAGGTCCAATTCTGTACAATGAACATATTTAATATCTACAATGTACAGAATACAGTTTTTTTTTCATTTTTGTCTTTCTGTCTGTATCTTGGCCGCGCATCACGCCGAAACTACTGAATGAATTCAAATGAAATTTGAGACGCTTGAGTTCATACTACGAGGTAGGACTTAAAATACTTTTCATACCGATAAATTAAAGGGTTCCCGCGTGAAAGGGGTTGAAAGTTACATTAAAGAAAACGTATCACGCTGAAACTACTAGACGGATTTTGATGCAACTTGGCACAGTCATAGTTTATCGGATCAGTGAAAATTCAGGATATTTTTTATACAGAATATAAAGGGTTCCTGCGGGACAGGGGTCCAAAGTTGTTAATTTTGAAGTAATAAAATATAATATAATAAAATGAAATGAAACTGCTGTAGCAAAAAAAAAACAGTTTTATTTTCCGTCATAATATTATTATTATTATTATTATCTGGGCCGCCCGCCCGACGGACTGCGTGCCACCACAGAATATATAATAGCTGGTGCCTTGGCCAGCTCATAGACAGGCTGCCAAGGCACAGAGCACAGGCCAGGGAGAGGGTAATTTATCAAAAGTATTTTAGGTTTTTAATTAGATTCGTTGGTTGGTTTGGTTCAGATTTGTTTGTTTGTTTTATATGTAGTTCGTAGGTAGGTATTATTACAGTTTCCTGGTAGAAATAATAATACCTACCTGTACCTACCGACCTATCTACCTGGTTACCTACTTAGCGAAAGTAATTTTAGGATTTTAGTTTAGAATTTTGTATATGGATATGAATGTATATGAATATTGAAATTGTAAATGAATATGAATACCTTACAAACAAACGTAAATTTATTTCGAGTTTGTATTCAAGTTTTCCGGTTTATAGTTATTTCCGTAGTGCACCTCTAGGAAGGATACTCAAGGTGTATACGTCCAAATTTCAAATATCTAGGTCCACCCGGTTTAGGCTGTGAGTTGTCTGTCAGTCAGTCTGTCAGTCAGTAGGTAAGTCACGGTACTGTTTTAGAGGCACATCTTTTTTTTTGAATAAATCACCTCTTTTTATTGTTCTGCCCAATAGTGAAGGGTATTATTAATAAAGCCCGATCAATATTTATTTTCCAATAGTTATTTATTATCATATTGCACTTTCATATTGGGAATTTTTCAAACTTTCCGGGCGTCTAAATACTTATAATAAAGCAGTAAGTAACAAAAAGTCTGTACAATGAAGATAATAAAAAAAAACTAGGGTACTTAAAATAAGCTACTGCTTGATCAGTAGCTTAAAATAAGCTAATGATCAAGTTTTTTTTTAAATCGTTTATTTATCCGCGCACGCGACGCGCGGATAAATAAACGATTTTTTTTAAAAACTAGGTTTTGTCTAAAAAAAACTGGTGTAAATGGTATCTCAATCCGATGAATACAAGCCGATCTATCGATAAAAACTATTTGAAGGGTAAACAAATTTTGATGAAAAGTATTACATTTATTGTACTTTATAGGCACTTTTGGTACTGAAATAAAACATAGTTTTTTTTATAATTCTGCACACTACCATCCTTTGTGTCTCTATTCAGCCTACGGTTGCCTGGAAGAGATCGCTGCTTACTGATAAGGTCGCCGATTGTTCTATGTTAAAACTTGATTTTTGTATCATCAATTTAATTTCTTGTGCAATAAAGAGTTATCTATCTATCTATATATCTATCTATCTATCTATCTATCTATCTATCTATCTATCTATCTATCTATCTATCTATAGTTCACTTTTATCCAGTTAAATGACGCGGGCAAAGCCGCTGGCATAGCTAATACCTAATATTTTGTATAGAGAAATGAAGGTCGCCAGTATTTTATAGTTATTTTTTTACTCCCTTGAGTGACGAGACGAAAAAGTCGTGATGGTTAAGCGCCATGATTACATCCACAGTTGCAGTGCAACCCAGAACTTTAATTTGCAAAATCTTGCGAACTGCACACTGCACTCGTCGTCGTAAAATAAAGGGGGCTTTATTTTATTGCACGATGAAAAAAAGGAGTGTAATGTTTTCAGGGTTTATGTATATATGTGAGTTTCTTTGTTTCACCATAACCATAACTTTTAATTTTGGATTTGGACGTATGGGTATGGTAAGAATCCTTACATCATCCCGAGTAACACAGGACATAAAAAATAAAAAAAGTATTTGGCAGGCAGTCGTGGTTTTTCTCTTACTTTGACGATGTATTTGTGGATGATCAAAAGCATTTGACTGCTACTATGTAACCTAGTAATGATGAGTCCCTGAGGCAGGTTGAGTGAGTTGCTGTAAGGTTATTCTTACTTACCTACATGATTCCTTTATGAAGAGCTTGTCAGGTGATAGTAGTTTTAACTCATACCTGAAAGAACATAATAATAATTAATATTTAACACGCAACACATATTGTAAGTGAAGTACTAGAAATAGCTCACCATATAATTGTCTCCGTTTAATTACTTATCTATAACTATACCGTCGTACAAAACCACCTGATGATAGTCAAGTAGTAGAAGCACAGATTACTAAATAGTTTCATAGAAGAGTCGACACTTCTGTACCACGGTGAAGTAGCCTCGTAACTCTGCGATACGAGCAATGGTTCGTTACGGCGGCCGCGGCTTAGATTTATATTGTTATACTTTCTACATTTTACCTAACATATTTGAATAAAATTTGCCATCAGTGCCTATCTAATACCTGTCACTTCTTTGCTATAATCTATGCCGTCGTACCAAACTATCGGCGGCGGTTCGTTACGGGGCCAGATTAATAATTTCGTCGCTGTAAATACGTTATGCGTCGGACACTGGCCGAAGTTGCGACCAAATTGTCCAAGTTGACAGCCCTGGGGAGCTTGTACGTTAAATGTGTAGGGTTGGCGATGATTGGAAAAATTAAGAACTTATTAGTAACTCATTTTAATATAAAATGTGAGGAATTTTTAGAAAATTCATTTTATTGGTCCATATAAGAATTTTAGGCGTTTCTTTAACTACCTTTCTTACCTTTACCGCATAATATTTATGGTGGTAACACTTTCATTATCAACCTATACTTGTCCACTGCTGGACATAGGCCTCTCCCAATGCACGTCACTGAGCTCGGTCTTCAGCTCTCCGCAACCAGTTTCTGCCTGCCGCTTTTCGCAGGTCGTCACTCCACCTTCACTCCAATGCGTAGTTGAATAAGTAATAGACTGCTGGTTTTGTACTTGGACACTCATGGTCGCGGCGTCATAAATACATCTTAGCACTTCAATATACCACCATTCCTCTTGACAACGCTGCAGACTCTAGAACCGCCCAGGTTTCAACAAAATCAAAGGCCTTTTCATAGTCCACAAAAGCAAGGCACAAGAGCTGGTTATACTCTTCAGACTTCTGTATAATCTGCCTCACTGTGTTTATATCGTCTAGGGTGCCAAATCCTCCACGAAATCCGGCCTGCTCAGGAGGCTGGACTTCGTCAACTCTTCTTGCGAGACGATTTGAGATGACTCAGTTTTGGAATAGGTCGATAGTTCTTTCAAAGTCAGTAGTTATACGTAGAATTATTATTTATTCTGTGGTAGTTGTACTAACGTTTTACCTGAATTTAACTTTACAGCTTGCTTTATTCGTCACCCTAGTTTGATAGATATACATCAAAACGATGTATATCTAACTGTTGTTACAATAATTTTAAAGCGTTTAAAGCACATTTCCCTTCACGCTTAATAAGCAAAGCCCCAACATCAAAACTCATCAAAATCGTAGCACCAAACCACATTTCCGCGACGTTACCCTCTAACTAACCAATAAATTAATACATGTACTATAACTGTAAACTATTTCAACTAATACATAACTATAAACTCAACTAAATAACTCGACACGCGATTTATTAAGCGAACATTATCATCTGTCAATTGAGTGATCACAGGAATTTCAATAATTGGCAACCCTGTTGCCAGTGGAGCGAGCATCGACAGATACGTTAGGGTTGTGCGGCGTATGAAATATGTCAGAATGTAGTATATATTTGCAGGTGGAGGTTATAACAATGTATACTTTAATTAATAAACATCGATTTTGGCTTTTAGGCTTCCGAATACTCCGAATTAAGCATTGTCTGGAGCAGATTGGGAGAATCATCAACTATCAATTAGTTACGTTGTTTTGTTATTGCATATTAACGAGAAAAGTCTGTAGTAACATACTCCTGGGACTTGGGCTACTAAGTATACTTTAGTTAAAGTAGGATTAGGTTTTAGAGATGAACTTGAGAAACTTCGAATCTACGGAAGGGTTTATATCCAGCGTATTCCCATTACAATTTTGGAATTCAGTATTTCCCGGGATTTATTTAGGAGTTACAATTGAGATCAAAGTAAGCCATCAAAGTATTATGTTAAACCAGGCAGAATAGTCTATCTCTGTAGAAATCTTTTTCCAAATATGGTTAGCCTAGAATTGAGTAACAATAAAACAATTTGAAAAACAAAATAGTATCGAAATTGAACCTGGCACAATAGGCCCAACATAAGAGCATAGTTTGAGCAGTCATAAAATGTGCATGTGTTGTTAGAACGAGAGAAGTATCATATAAAATCGATTATCCGTAATCGTTATAGGATCCTTACAATAAAACAATTGGCCATTTGCAAGAAATGTTTCGTAAGAAAACTCACACTGAGTTTCCCGAGAAATAATTCTCAAGTGCAATTCCCGACTGAGTACTAGGAATCAAGTAAGAATAAATCGTGCTTTATTAGAGGTGATACAATTTCATTATCGATACATTTTTATCGATATAACTTATGTTGGTGTTCATGTGAGTACGGTTGTTCAACCGGGAAGAGGCAGAAATGTTCGTGGGATTTTAATAATTTTCTTTTAGAATTTAGATAATTTAAAACTAATGATTTCGCTTAGCAAAGCCAGGTCTCCTAACGAAATGTATTTCGTAAGTGGTTTTGTTATCATTATTTTATATCGAATTGATTGTGACTTTAACTTCAAATACAATTCACATTACTTTTCTAAGTTATGTGCGGTTTTCCATAGCTCCGTGCTATCGTTATCCGTGCTTAACATGCCCTCCGAAGGGCACTTTAAGCTGTCGGTCCCGGGTGTTATTGATTAATAGCATTCGTTAAGCCACATCAGAGGCCTTTGGGCTGCCTGACAAACTCTGACACTAGAGGCCAGCTCTACCTCATACGACAAACAAATAAACAATTCACGCATAAACTTTATTTTTTACAGTCAATGTTACGGATAGTCTATGAAAGGCTGCTATGCAACTTCATATTTTCTTTTTTTCTTTTTACTTATAAGAATTATATTACGCAATTAGTGAGTAATCTGATTATTTAGCAAGCAAGCGATATGGACCACCCATGTTACCTATTGTTTTGAAAACAATACTTATTGCTGAGTTTCATAATAATTGTTTTCGAGAAATGTAGAAGTTAGCAGTTAAGCGAGCAAGTTGGCGATATAATATTGGCAGTTATAGGTTATCTGATCACACATTTTGGACTTGCCTGCATTCTGCACGGGCGCTCATCTTCATACTCTTACAACTTTTATACGCTTACCTGCTTGCAGTTAAGCGTAATATAATTGTAGTTTTATATAAAAACATATAGAGAAAGATTTGTCATAGGTTATCAGAAACTCATACTTTTTCCCAATTTCCACAGACCTGCCTGCAACATAAATCATTGGCTGCCAAAAGCGAAACTGCTAAAATGTGTTATTATTCCGTAGTAGGTACTAATACTAACTCAGCTCGGATAGTCTGCCGTCCGAAGGAATTAGAGAATGTGAAATAAAATAACTGTGCGAGGTAACGGCTAGCGCTAGTTACATGGGTACTTATCTAAATATATCGATGTTTGCGCATTAACTCCGAGGGTTGCCAGCTGCTAGTCGATAATAATTGAAATCGGGATAAGCTGCTTGCATATCGAGGATGCCAAAAAAATCGCTAAATGGTGGACTCTTTTGATAGAGGACTTCATTACAAACAAATTTTATTACACCCAATGACATTCTAAAAACATAACATGCCCTTGATTACTTGTGTCCTAAAGTATCGCGTCTGTGAGATTCGTTTCGGAGGACATGTTAAATCGTCAGTCCCAGTATCAATTATTGATACCACATCAGTGGTACTAAGGCAGCCTGACAAACTCTGACACCAGAGGTCGGCAATACTTCATTCGATATAGGTAGGTATATACATCAACATCTCATAAACGTGTATCTCAAAGTACCTACTAGTATAGCAGGAAACACCGAAAACTCTAGGTTTATTCTCGGCATTAATCATACGCGTTTGCCATGCCCTTCTGCGGAGCACGGGATTTATGTGTGAAATACCAGGAGGTTGCACAACGAGTACGTTAGTATAAGTATACTCATAAAAGTTCATACTATAAGTACGAATGTAAGTAGCATTACAAGGCTATAGCAGGGTTACTTTCAGTAACAGCTGTAGGAACAGGCCTTTTCTGGGTTTAGTATTTGCGATAATTATTTGAGGGATTTAAAAGTAACCAGTGGTATTTTTTGCCACTGGTTGTTTTTGGCAACTGATTTGGTTGATTCTTTGTTTATTTGAAAGCGAAACCTCCAGTCAATAACTTTTTCAAGTAAATCGTTTATTTTATTCTACTTTTTCTTTCATCGACTGACGACTGCGACACTACAGAATAATTAAAACAAAAAACTTACTTTTGTTTCCAACCTGTACTATCCAAAAGTCAAACAAAACCCAAAAGAAAATGTCAACTAGATTTCTAACTTTGTTGTACACTAAGTATTAATTTTTTGTTAATATACAGGTGTTTTTTTCAAGTGGGCGTGGATGGCTAAATTAGAAACTATGAGGAATAGCGAAAAGTACTCAAAGGAGTCTCAGGCCCGATTTTGATGAAAACTAAAACTGCATCTTTGTTTTTTTTTTTAAAAAAAACAATATTCCTAGGCAGAAATAGAACACGATCATTTTGGAAAAAAAGCACACACTCTATTATTACACCATTCGATAGTGTCGCTAATAAGGATTGAATTTTGGGAAGAAATTACATACGGCAAACTTAAGGAAAATGTTGTATTTTAATAAATTGATTCATATTTTAAAGTACTGTTTTAAATTCATACCTGCATTACCTGTACCTTGTCCGAAATGATGCTCAATATTTTTCTCAACACAGACCCGCAGCGCGATCATCTTCACAACATTATGTTCTAATTTCAAATTTTTATTATATCTTCGCGGTTAAAGGCCACAGTAAAAGAAAAAAATGTAAACAATTGAAATTAGAACGTAAATTGGCGCCAATAATTTAGATTTTGTTCCACGTTTCGTTCTAACTGTTTGCGTACTGTTTCGTATTAATAGTCGTATAGTAAAAGAGATGTTGATTCAGCAGTTTGGTGAACATTTTATTGCATTTTTTTATTTATTATTTTTTTCCTGTGCCGCGGCCAGCGAGGTCACCGGATCTTACCCCCTTAGATTATTTTCTCTGGGGGTATGTAAAAAAACGAAATCTACAAAGACACGTATAATGCAATTGATGACTTGAAACGAACTTTGGAAAATATTCTAAGCGGAATCAATAATATTTTAATACTGAATGCAGTACAATCCTTGAGTCGTCGAATCCTAGCTGGGTTCGATGTATTGAAAACAACGGTCATCATTTTGAACAATTAATCAGTTATGGTTTAACTATTTTCGTTAAAAATTTGCTCTTTCCTTAAGTTTGCCGTATGTCATTTCTTCCCAGAATTCAATCCTTATTAGCGATACTATCGAATGGTGTCCACATAACACACAACAACACAAACATAAAACACAGTGTAAAATACAGTATGTATTTTTTTTCTAAAATCAACGTGTTCGATTCCTGCCTAGGAATATTGTTTTTTTTTTTCCAAAGATGCAGTTTTAGTTTTCATCAAAATCGGGCCCGAGACTCCTTTCCTCCGAGTACTTTTCGCTATTCCTCATAGTTTCTGATTTAGCCAACCACGCCCACTTGAAAAATTCAACCTGTATACAATAAAGATTACAACTATCTATAATCACAAGCATAGCTCTCTAGCTTCCATACCACCCTAATCAACCTTCAACTACACAGACAGCAAGCGTCAAACGCTTCCGTCCGGCACGAAACTCCGAGTACATACTCCGTACTCGCAATACTCGCTGTACTCGTTCATGTGTACATAACACAAACGAAGGCCTAGCGAGCACATACTCGGTTGGAACGACTATAGATACCATCATTTGGAAGGGATGGAGTATAGGGTATATTCTAAAAGAGTTCTATAAAGTTATTTGTAAAGAGCATTGACGAACTGTAAAGGTTAGAAAACACAAAGAATTTTGGTGGACAATTTCTTTTATCAGTACAGTATATAAAGATGCTATGAAGACGCAATTAGAGCGTAATGTAGAGGAGTAGCTTAGAGTGTGAGAGGAGTGAGAGGAAAATGGAAGAGGTTTTGAGTGTGAGATGCATGGCTATCACTTTAATAGGTATCTGCAATAATTCTTTGAGTCAAAAATTAAACGAATTAAAAAAACTACACCAATATTCTTGAGATTTATTTGGGACCACGTTGAACGTCTAACCTTCTATATAAAAAAGGAACATCCAAATCTGCTCAGTAATGGCGGAGATACGAATGAACAAACAAAATAAACAATCGAATTTACATCTTGCTGAGATCAACCTTTGTTAATAGGGGCGCAGTAACACTAAAGTTCTAGATAAATATTATTTTGCCGTTGCCACTCAGAACAGCTCGAAAACTTCTTTCATTATAAACAAGCACCATGTCCTTAGAAAACAGACCTGATATCCACTCCCTTACCCCCCAATATAAGGAAATACAAACACACAGACAAATCTACCTGCTCGGCTTACATTAGCGATAAAATTATGAAATATGGCCGTCGAGCTCCGATGCAGTGCAGAAATGCCAGTGGGAAACGTGATGCTATATGACGGTGTTGATTGTCTGTTCGGAGAATTAGGTTTATTGTGTGGGGTCTTGCGTTATCTTACTCAGATTACTGTCTCAGTGTGACAATATGTCGTGTTTTTTATATACAGCTGTTTATTTTGTGATATCAATAAGCATCAGTTCAGTTTCATAAGAAGTATCTAAGACTATGACAGCATCAGTTCTTTTTAGTCCAAGGAAGGTTTGAAAAGCCTGGCACGGAATCAAGATGGGGACTTTTCGGGTTAACATTGGTGGCGGTTTTTGTGTTATTTTTTCTTGAGTCGTTAAACAATGAAATTAAATGTTGTTTTAATTATCAATTCCAAACACTAAACAACTTAATTCTAGGTATCAAACAAGTATCTTCTGTACATGGATACTCGTCCGCCGCATCAACATTTAGCTTCAAGTGAGACCGCGGTAAAATGCTTGCCAATCACACATAAAGAAATCCTGTTTATGATGGGAACTATTTATTACTAGAATGACCTATTAAACACAGGATAAAGGGACAAAAGTAAAACAAAAACGATACTTCGAGCATGCCTGCTAAATCAGCAAATTCGATGTAACCTTATATAACAAACACTCCCCGAAGAGTTCTTTAGCCTTCATCTCATGTGGAAATAAAGCAATCTGTAAGAGTACATAAATATAAGTACAGGACATTAGGGAACTCGGGAACAGGACCTTAAAGGATTAGCTCCTATACATTACAGAACACATTATACAGAAGAGACCAAAACATTGAACGCGCCAAGGTAGGCCTAGATTGTTGGAAAGAGATTTTTGAAAGTGTTCTATGCAAAATTAATGGCCCAATTTTAATTAAATTTATGTGCGACTTCATAGGAAGTGTACCCTTTCAAATAAAAAGAGAATCATCCAAATTGGTTGCGAAATCCCAGAGATCTGACATACACAAACAAATACAGTTACTACCTCTATTTAAAAGAGTCTAAAGATAACAGACCAAATCAGCAGCACCCAGTGTGTTGAAGATCCAAGCCGTCCAAGTAACTGACTCCTTTACTGAGGAAATATTGAGAATAAGGTCGTTTTGAGAAAAGGACATGTTGAGTTTTTTTTTTTGAGAAAACGACATCATTTTGTTTGACAAAATTTTACGTTAGTTAAATATACATAAGGGTTGGTTAGGGTAGGTTGTTTATTTATATTTTATTTTTTCATTTATCATTGGTCCGACTTACCGTTTGGTGGAAGTAAGCTGCATATTTTCTGACGTTCATTTTAAATATAGATTTTCGCTAAGTAACGGCTGAGTCTACAATCTATTCTTAAGTGCACTGTGCCACGAAAGCTTCTTGCGCTTTTGAAATATCGTTCGAACACTTTAGTTGTTAAGTGTACGACGAGCTTTAGATCACGTGGGTGGAAAGGTACCAAACTTAATTTGTTTTACATAACATTATCATAATTGGGTTTTGTATTTTCGCCCACTGTGTCGTTGTTTTTTTATTATTATTATGTACGTACGATCAAAGAGCATTTTGATTTGGCTAACATCGAAGTTTCGATCAAGTTGTAAAGGTAACTCAAAATACTATTTGTTATACCGGATGTTGTCTGAAAATCATGAATTAAATTCGCGAAAAATTAAAAGTGCTACATGGCTGAGATTTAGGCTACGCTGGTATTAATTTAAAATGTGTGTAGATAAGTCGGATCAGTCAGTGTAATCTTTCATGTGTATTACTTGCTAGTGGGACTTAGGAAGTCGATTGTTTATTGTGAGTATTCAGAAAAATTACTCGCCCCTTTTTATATTTTGCCCCCTTGAAGTGAACCCCTTATTCAAAATTCATTTATCAACGTTACACGTCCGTGTTTGGGTCACAGATATTAATATGTGTACCAAATTTCAACTTAATCGGTTCGGAGCAAATTGAATGTGACAGACGGTCAGACACACAGATACAGGAGTGTTTCTTAGGGGTTCCTTTTTTCATTCGGACGTACGGAACCCTTAAAAAGGACTCCTCACCTCCACTCTCACAAGTGAAACACAGCAATGGCGTTTCTAAAGTCTTGTGTAAATAAAAATATGAATTACTTTTATTCACCAACTGAATATTTTTTCCAACCCTCATCTCATCACATAAATGTGAAATCACAACGAAACATTGTAAAACAAATTTCGTGTCGAACAAGTTGGCAACATTGACGGTACAGTCAGGCAAGAAAGTAATCAGTACTTTTGTACAGAAGTTTGTTCAACTTTTATGTGGGGGCAATGTTTTAAGGAATAATTTTGTCATGTTTTCTAAGCTGGTCTTTAATAACTGTCTGAGCGATAAAGCTAGAGTTTTGAGGCAAGAAGATTTAAAAAAAAGACGGAGCTACTTCACCAAAAAAACGAGTCTAGCATTGAAAATGGAAGCTGCGTACATGCCGATAATTTGTGGTTGATAGACAGTTTCATCACAAAAGACTGCATTGTTTTTGATTTTCCGTGATAACTTGAAAGAGTTAACACGACTAACATGGTCAAGATCTTGCTACGATGTGGAGTCCGATCGGCATAACTTGTTGTTACTGTGTGCGTGGGGCTTGTGTGTACGAGCGGATCGGCATATCTTGGGTGCTTCGTTATTTTTTTGATTTATACCTTCTTGTCCTTCATCATCATTATCGACAGTTTGAAGAGACCACTGCTCCCCCAAAGATGCTCTTTTAGAATATCCCCTACCACGTGTAAGGTTTCAGGGCACACGACTGCGGGCAGTTCCTAAGACAAAGTAAAATGGCGAAATGGATAACACCGACCACGAAAAGGAACTTAAAATCGCGATCTAAGAAAAATCGTTCACAATGTGATATTGGCATTAGGTACACAATGTGATTCCCCCATCACCTTTTCATCACCGCACGACTAGACGATCGGCAAAGCACCACCCTTTTATGGTTGAAATACCTCGCACAAGAACGAAGCGTTACGCTTCTTCATTTATTATAAGAACTTCTAAGGAGTGGAATGACCTGCCCTCATCAGTGTTTCCGATAAAATATAACGTAGGTTTGTTGAAGTCAAGAGTGAATAGGTATCCTCTAAGCAAGCATGCTACACCTTCGACCACATCATCGCTTTCCGTCAAGGTGCGATCGTGGTAAACGACAGACAAGAAATAAAAAAAAAAGTTACCAACTGAGCTACGGAACTGCTTTCACGTCAAACATGCACTTAATTTTGGTAAATTTAATTTACCCAGTGAGTACTTCATACTTGCCTTGCCAACCTATTTTCCCCACACCGTAATGAATTACCATTATTGCGTTCACTATCGCGCCAATAAAAACGCTCAGGAACACAAATTGAATCACACACACATTATGCACATCATAAGATGAGATTGCGAAATCAATTACGGCATTTATAATAGAAAGTGTACTTGTAGGTGTTATTGTTACAGTTTTGAACGAAAATGTTAAGGTTTGTAATGTCACGTAATTTTAGTGGGATTCTTGACTCTAGGGAATCCGACACTAAAGCTAATTATTAGACGAATTAGATGTTGTGCGAAAACATATTCTGATTTTCGTATTCCAGTTCCAAGAGTTTACAAGAATTCCGAAGCCATCGGATATTATCGGAAATAAACAAATATCGGAATTCGAAAATGAAACTTTCAGATATCTTGTTGAAAACAACTTCTTTTTTTTTCAATATATGTTCGTTTGCAAAGCACAGAACAAATCCATACCAATATAAAAAGTGAAACGTTGTCTTTTTGTTTGTTTGTTTGGGGAGCTTTCACGCGATAACGACGATTTGATGAAATTTGGAATGGAGATAGCTTGTACCCTGGAATAAAACATGGGATACTTTTTATCCCGGAAAATTGAAAGTTTCTACGGGAAAACTGGAAAATATTGATTACTCACTGTAAGGAACGGTTGCCATCACATAATGGTATGTGGTTGCTATGGTAACGAAATAACAAGTCTGTCAAAAAAACATCAAGAATATTGGGGCTATACATAAAATAGGATGCTTTTTTCACGATAAACAGTAGTCCGCGCGGACGAAGTCGCGGGCGGAAAAACTAATAAACTAACTAGTAGTCCATAATAATCCTAAAAATAACTACGAGTATTACAAAGAAAAATGTAATGAAGCAGATAACTAGATGACCTACTTTAAAACTCTCTATTTAATCGATAGCTCTTGCCAGATAGTTCAATGAAACTTTTGAGTAACTACTATTCTGATTGCACTACACTTCAAGTCGAGAATTGGAGTACACACATATTACTAAAAAGATTTTCTAGACGAAATTACCCTAAATAATAAGACAGACTAGACAGTACTATTTATTTGTTACAAAAAAATCGAAATTGATTCTTATACGCTTTTTCCTGTAAAAATATCCGCGAGCCACTTAAAACAATAATTGTTTTGCTGCGATAATTAATATTTAGATAAAAAATTGTTGCCCTTCCAAATTACAGGGATTGATAACTTTTTATGACAACTTACTTTATGACAAAGATGACTTTAAAGAAGCTAGTTTTATTTTATTTAGTAATATGATTTCTGTTGTTGCCTGTACTTTCTATCGGAATGAGTTATCGATAAAGTGTTTTTGTGTCGTAAAATCGGAATTGAATCCTTTTGCGCTTAGGAATTAGCTAAGGAATGGCACAATGCACCATTTTACTTTGTTTATATCTTTTGATTACACCTACCTAAATTCAGATCTAAAACTTTTATTAATATCAGTGAATAATATAATCAGTCACATTATATGTTTCTCATATTTCATGGGCATTTAAACTTCATAGAGGACCTTTTAGACTAGAAGTCATATACTAGTATGTTAGGGTTCCGTAGTCCAAGACACCCTTTTAAAAGATTGTATACTCTGACCCTCAGTCCGTCTATCTGTCTATCTGTCAAAGTGTGACCGAGAAACTTGTAATTATCTATTCTAGTGGAAGATGTGAAACTTACAATGAAAGTTATTTCGGGTAAGCAGCAATGAAAATATCTTGAGATATACAGGAAGAACTGTGACGGAACCCTACACTATGGTTGGTCTGACACGCACTTAGCCAGTTATTAAAGCTCCTGTTACAACAACCAAATCGAGCGTAACAAAAATCGATATCAAACTCACATCACCATCATCATCGATACCCATCTCACATACACAAAACACAAAAAGACATACAAATGACAAATGAAACTACGTCCCACCATAAATTGTGACTACGAATAATAAAAGATTATCTCTGAAATAATACAGGGGGAGACACAATGGGCCTTTTATTAAGGGAACACCCTATGGACGTGGTTTTTGTCGGGCCTTATGTGGGTGCAGATACGTCGGCTAGTTTAGAGTCTATTGTTCTGGTGGTGGAAATTATATCAAAAATGGTATAGGATCTTGATCAGATTGTGCTCCTTCTTTAATTGACAGAACAAAAAGAAGTGCGGCTGTCTAAGCCTTTGACTGCTTATTACCAGTAATACTGATTATTATAGGTGTGCTAGCTAGCATTTTGGTCCGAGATTTTTTAATCTGTGTAGTTTTATTGTTAAGTGCCACAGGAGAGCAGAAAAAGTAATGATAAATTTGCGGGCGCATTTTGTAAATATTTAATATACAGATAATTGCAAAGTATAAAAAAAGTCTAGCTATAGAATTATACCTGGATCAGTGTATGTATAGGTACTCAGTCAAAAGCATTTAGTACTACTCTCAATTAAATGTAAAAATAGTTTCCCGTGGTTTAGGTATACTGAGCTATTTGGTTATTTATTTAACTACTTCAAAATAAGGAAGTACTCAATTCGTTTTTTTTTAAATCTATTTGAACTGAAGAATAATTTTGTAAAGGAAATATATATTTAGATTTTTCGTTTATTACCTACCAGTTACCCCAAATCCCAGCACGTGGCATTAAAAACTCCATTCACACCAAGCGGTGGTAAGAAACCATTACTACCATCTACCATACGTATAACTGATTGCACGCGACTCCACTCATAACGCTCCCCTCCGATTTATAATACAGAGAAATAAAATGTTTTATCGATCGGCGGGGGTGGGTAGGGTTGTCAAAAGTTGAACACCGTCTGATTTAAACATCTGTTGTTTCTGATTTCTGGTTGTTTCTGTTTCTGAAACTGTTTTTTTTTTACTATTAAGTGACGATATGAGCATATCGCTCGGCCGTAACAATTGCAAACAGAAATGTTTGCGTAATTCTTATTGCCGTTGCATAAATTTTGCTAATTCCTATATTAAAATGTAGAGAAAGACAACATGAATGGGATAATCTGATTTACATGTCTTAATTTAAATTTGTCAATATCTTAATTTGCGAGCGACTAGGATTATAGCGACGTTTAAACCCAGTCCGTATGTTCATTTTTTTCACCAAAATTTAATAGCTTTACATCAGGAGATATAGTGTTCAAACGTTAGTCAAATTAGTTTAAAAAAGAATCGCTTTACCATAATTTTGAACGCAACTAACCAGCAACATAAAACCTGACCATGGTTAGTTGTCACGTTGGTGATCTTATTTGGGTTATATGTTTTTAGTTCATTTTTTCCTTAATCTTTAAAAAGAAAGCGTTGACAACCCTACCTTAATACGCACAGTAGCATAATAGCGACGCGCTATTCGCACGAGACTGTTGGTATAATAATATTCCATTGATCTGTTGTGTTTTGTCTGTATCTATGTTGTGTGTCCATGAATGTATGTGTGTGATGACGTGCGTGCGATTGATATTTACGTGTCAGAATCAATGAACCACGAAGATGTCTCTGTTTTATTAATTCTGTTTTAGGGGTGTTTATATGTCAATTTTTATTTAAGGACTGGAAGATTTCAATCATTTCCGCTTTTTTATGTGATGCCTAAAGAAATAAACATATAGACACCATTATTTGAAATGTATTTTTAAGAGCTCCGAAGAATAAAAAAAAACTTCATTGTAGACTTTTTGTTTGTATAGATATAAACCTTCCTTTGTTTCACCTTACTCGGGTAAAAAAGTAAGAGTAAAACCATAGAATAAATAATAGAACACAACTGCTTTGCAAAATTGCAAATGAAATGGTCGCCACTTTAGTTGTACTTGACCCCCTCACAACTGCATCTGCTATTTATTAAATTCAACGGATTTATATCACTTTCGATGGATATTTAAGGGTGGAAAATATGGGGGATAGTATAAAAATAATAATAAACGGCTTGGCCGATTATTATCAGATCGTGACAATCGAATCATTTATGTGGAGCTTAGTTTTGGCACAGAATAAATAATAGTACAAGTACAGAACGATAACTGAGTAAAGTCATTTAAATACATTGCAACTCTCGCTACAACGCAATAATGTGCAATTTAACTCACACAGCGCTGCGATCTTTCAATTATATTTACCTAGAAGGCACTCACCCTTTGCGTGCAGGCTAGAATGTACCGTATCACAACGCGCGAGAGCTTCCATTGCTCTAACCGTTTCAGAATCGCTCTGTCACTTTTTCGCTCGGCAGGGTTGTATCAAGATATAACTAGGTACTTGCACTAAAAAATATTCTGTGATATGATATATGACTTAGATATTGTAATAGAATAAACAATTATGTAATAATGTATTATTTTTTTACTTATTATTATAAATGTTGATAGTTCTATTAACTACATATAATTACATTCTTATCAGAATAGACCTAATACCTCATTATTTGATTATATCTTATTAGGTATTGCACTTTGATGAATAAAGGGTGCCTGTCTGAATTCCATGCTTAATAATGAATGAAAAAGAAATGGCTACCGACGTAATAAAATTTCAGTATGTAGGTATTTTACGAGACTTGTCAGACCGAATGCTATGCAGTACATTCTAGGTTTCTTCTTGGTACTCACAATTAAGAAAAGAATTAAATTTGACAAAAACTTTACGTAAGTAGGTACTTTATCGTAAGCACACGGCGCGCGACTCATCGAGCGCACGCTTGACACTCTACTGAATGAACCGTAATATTGCGGCCGCAAAGTGTAGGTATAATATTTGTACTTGTTGCGAAGTGCGACTGGCCTGGTTTTGGTACAAATACGAGTACATTTTATTTTTTATTAGAAAATGATTTTTGATAGTGATTCATACCATATCCATATCTGTTTCTGATTCTGAAACCTACCAACCACTGCTGAGTAGGTTTCCCAATCAGAGTCCGACAATTTCTAAATTACCTAATCTAAAAGAACTATCGATTTCAATAGATCCTTTTGGATTTAATCATTGACATTCGCATTCATAGTTCTTCGAATCATCCCCATTACTTTAATACGAGATTTATAGCTACCCTATTGTATCTATAACAAAGCACATTGAATGGTAGCGCAATATAGATATGTATACCATGAATTGAAAGGCATTACGCATGATTAGGTATTAAACTAACTTAGGGTACACTAAAAAAAAAGAGAGCAACTTTTTCAGGGCGAATCAGGCAAATGAATTAGTTAAGCACCGCTTTTAAGCTTTTTTATGCCGCCTAGATTTAGTGCCCGCCCGCCCACAACATTCTACTCAATTAAAATCAGTCAGGCCACTGTCTGTGGGTGGTTATATAGCATCTGTGATAACACAGTAATCAGTTTCTCTGTAGTTAGATAAAGTGCAGAAGTAAATAACATTTCAAGTACCTCATTGTAACGAAAAGCCATATAATTTCACTTCAAACTGATGCGTTAAAATTATTTCAACTTATTTTCTCAAGTAAGCCACAAAAAAAATTTAGGAATAGAATTTAGAAACGCAGAAATTTTAGAATGCATTTACGAAGGATACTAGACCTAGGTTATTAAATATTTTATCTACACTCATATAGTAAAATCCGGATTATGAACTCAAAAATGGTGGCCTAATGTCATACATTATATACGTCGCACCTACGAGGGTTTTCGACATTTATTATCTATGGCGGCGCGTGCTAGACCGTAGGCACGCGAATTCGCTGTGGACTAGATTTTGGCGCCATAATTTACTTTACATTAGTACCTAATCAATTTATTGTTGATCAAAAGTTGTATCCTGATTAAAAATGTCCGACAGCAGTGTTCGTGAGGAGAATTTTACTCCATCTGACATCAGAGAAACAGCAACGAGCATGACGAACGAGCTTTTACCGGAAAAATCAAGAAAATATTACGACACATTGTTTTTCATTCAATGTAAGTTCCTATTGCATGAGTGTAGATAAAGTAGTATATGAAACGGCAAAAACTCGCCTACTTCTCGTTTTTTACACTCGCTCTCATGTTTTAATACCCCTTAATTATGCAATCCCTTATTATGTTTCATAAACTACTATTTATCGGCATAATTTAGTAAGCCGATTCAGTCACGGTTTACATTTACAGAGCTATTTTTACCAAAATTATTGACATTTTCTATTCTATTCTGTCCCACTGCTGTACAAAGATCTCCCCCAAATCCTAAAGAAGTAGCAAAATACAAACTCAAAATTTTGCAAATTATTCGACGTAAATGCACCCTTACGTTTAAAACCTTAACGTTTTTAATAAATAAAATTAACCCGTTTGAACAAAGGCACCCCTTGCCCCTTGCGAGAATCTAATTAGAGAGTACAACATACACTCGCACTTTACACGAGCTTTTAAAACATTATTACATTTTAAAATGAAGATGTTATAGTTATTAGCCTAAAAGCTTTCATTTAATTAACTAAGACTTCAACTTCAATTCTAGCTCACAAGCAGTCCTGAAAAAGTCATGGATTATTTAAACGTTGAAGTCAACCCAAGTAGCTAGGCTGATCCTCTCAACCTTAGCATTGCATAACATTCATATAAGAAGGTCCAGCTTAGAAGGTACAACCGCAATATAATTTATCATCAGATAAAATACTAATCAACACTTATCCGATTTATAAAAGAAACCTTCTTATCATCACAGTGATAATATACTGTGACATCATGTTTTACAAAGAAAAAATCTCATCTTCAACTTGGCCGTTGTCGAAATGCTTGCTTGCTTGACGTATGAAATAGTGCTGGCCTCTGGTGTCAGTTTGTCAGGCTGGCAGAGCGCCTCTGACAGGGCTTAACGACTGCTACCAATCAATGACAGCCGGGATAGACAGCTTACGTACCATCATCCGTGCTTGACGGAGTGATGGAACTCGGCACATATTTTAGTCATTGGTGCAGACCCGAGGACTGAACCCGGTATCGTTGGATTCTAAGGGGCACTAGTATACCGCCCAGCCACCAATGCTCTGCTTGTCGAAATAATTATGCCAAAAGTGTTGTCCGAAGTTAGAAAACAGTGATGTTTTATAGTAAAAATTTACAAGCTGCGCCCGCGCCTTGCCCGCCTGCGCTTATGACAACAGTACCTAAAATGAAAGGTCCAGTATTTTAAGTAAAGATTTAGATACTCCATTATTTTCGCTTAGCTCGGCTTTACGCTGCAAAAATAATAGATGAACCGGACAAGAAAATAGAGTGGGGTAACGCACAGGAATGATAGCAACACTGAACACTAGAAAATATGACTTCCCACACAATGGGGGTAAAGTAGGTCAGGTAGTACAATGTGAAGTGTGGAGCAACTCCTGCAACTGGAATCTGAGTTTTTAACTGGGCGCTTTTGAGGGGTTCTGTTGTTTATTAAAAAGGCCATGATAGAGATAGCACATTATTGCACAAGAAAGGAATTACGTAACACAACAACAATCTTAAATTAGAACAACCGGCGGCCTTTCCGAAGCAGAAGCAGCGATCTGTTTCAGGCAACAGCAAGTTGTACAGACACATTCATCATATTATTAAGAGAATTAACGTGGTTTTTAAATATTTTAAAGACAAAAACGGAAATCAGTCACGTAATTGCGATTGCAGTAGATGTTACGTGGGTGAAACTAGAAGAAAGTTTCCACTAGGTTCACGGAACATGTACGCTTTAAGAAGAATCTGGATTCTAATGGTCCAGATTCGTCATAGAGCGTATACGTGCTCCATCTCTGCTCTTCTGATAGGCGGCACTATAACCAATTTGATAAACCAATTTATTAGCGCGTGAAAAGTTTTTCGTGCCTCGTAAGATTCGAGAGGTTATCGAAATCAGGTGTTAGTGTTCCTCGAGACTACTCTAGCGACGAAGAGGATTCACTCCAGGACGCTCCGACGCAGCATACAACCCCCCGGCCCCCGCATCAGTTGCTGTAAACGTGCGCACTGCGAGCGGTTGCCTGCACTCCGCAGTGCGAGGCGAAACACGTACGCGAGCGATCCGTACTTCTCCTTGGGAAGTGGTGGAAACTATAGTTGGAACATTTGAACTGTTATACATTAACTATCATTATCTGTTTGTACCCTTAGTAAACAACATAATATATCACGTTCACTATGTGCTAGATAATCAGCATTTTCCGAAACCTTAGTATCGTTCTACACGTCTTTGTGTTTGTCACGAACACAGATGATAAATGACCCAGTGCTGGTTATCTGAAGTTAGATCGAGCATACTACGGCATTATACATATATAGAGCATCATGACGTTTTCATGTTAAATTTATTTTACTGGAGAATTTTTGAGGTTCCAGTATTTTCTGGGGATATGACATTGGAAGATAAAGTTTTGGCATAATAATAATAAGTAAGCAACCATTTAAATATGTCTATATTGTAGGATACATTAAGAATTAAAAAAAAGTCAAGGTAAGAGAAATAACACGACTGAATGAACATATAAAAAATAGTGTCGCTCTGGCTCGGGATGATGTAAGGATTCTAATTATGATACCCTATACATCCATCCAAGTCATCCTGTCCAAATCGATCAGGCATTTAAAAGTTATGGTGGAATAAAGAAACTCACATACATACATACATACATACATACATGAATCCTGAAAACATTAAACTCCTTTTTTGGATAGTCGTGTAAAAAATATACCTACCTTGCTCGTGCGCGAAAAAGCTATCACGCGCACTGCACACTGCGCGTGCGCACGCGTAGCAAGGTAGTGGTGGTAGTGACACCATTCAAATATAACAAATGCGAGATATAATGATAGAGGTTGGATTTTCTTTTTCAGAGCATCCTGTCATTTATATGTAAAACGCAATCTATCTATCGAATAGGCCCAAATTAATATCATCATAGGTCCACTGCTATGGTAATAGCAAGATTGGCAGGCGGCTTGGTGAACGCAGTAGATATGCTGATACTTACACAGAACTATAGACAATTCTGAACGTCGGTTTCATCCATCCGTCTCTTCCTTAATGCAAATACGCGGTAAAATAACACCATTTGAAATGCCCACCGAAAGAGGCATTTTTTTACAGATCTTTTCTACTGTGTATGTAAAATATGCAGTAGGGCTAGGTCATAGCATGGTTCCAATGTATTTCAACAGACGAATACAACGCAGCTGGGTAAGTCAAACTTTAAGGGCCCAAGAGAAACGAGTATGTTATGTAACGGGCAGGAAATGTATGGTCCCTCGATAGGGGGATCCATTGTATGGAATTGACCATTGCTAGCAAAAGTACCAATAACCACTACAAGTAGCTTAGATCGTTCATCATCAGCTGGGACTCTCAGGGCAAGAACTGACCATGGTCTACCAATCTGGCTTAGTGGGAATGTTGCGTGACCTTAGATTTTGTGACATTGTTTTTAGAAACACCTGTTTCCATATAAAACAAGTGATAAACAAAAAATCAACATCAAATCAAACTAATAATATAAAAAAAACTGATTTAATTTTCAAACAATTTATATGGGACCACCTCAAGAGTAAACATTTACAATAAGAAAATACAAATTCAAAAAATCGGTATATAAAAAAAAACAAATAAAGTCGAACATACGTGTAGAACCTCCTCCTTTTGTGAAGTCGATTAAAACTACATCTTTGTCTCTCGCGATCGTTTTACGAATTAAAAACCGTTTAAAAACAATTGCGTTACACAACTGTTTTTCTCTCTTATTGGTGACAATAAACGCAACGGTATACCTGCAGTCTTGACAAATCGATAGTGATGCTTTACAACCGAAATCGGTACATACCGATGACAACTGTTAGATTTGACAGTTATTGTCAAAAGGTATCGATTTTCATCGGTATCTGATATCTATTGATCATGATTGACATCGATATTTGGCAGAGACTATCAAATATCGTTATAATCGGACTTTGCGACCTATATCTGTTGTGCTTTACAACAGATATAGGTCGCAAAGTCACTGTCAATGTCTGAGAGGTTTACCTGAGCACGTTTACTTTTCAGATATATCGAAGTATCGAAAAGCTCCCTCGAAGGGATAACTGTACAGTTTCATCACGTACTGTACAGGTAATCAGTTCAGATAAACCTGCCAGGTACACCGTTGCGTGTATGGCCATAATACGATCGCAAACGACATCTTGTTTACGATAAGAAACGAGACGCGAGACGGGAGAATCTCGCGCGTTAAGCGATCGTTTTATGAATGAAACAAGAATTTATCGTTGTAAACAAGAACGGCAACCGGCTACCCAATATCCATTTCATTATTTCCACGCTTTGATTTTAACTTTATTTCCGTTATGGCTTAAACTTCTTTGAAACATATTTTATTCAAGTAAAATCTATTTAGTCAATAGGTATAAACTCACTTAACTCACTTCAGAACAGCATTTCAGATTACACTATTGTCTTTCAAAGTGCAAGAGCCACTTTAACTTACCAACCAACATTAAACCCACTGTAAAATAAGTAAAATGGGTTAAATTTAACTGCATAGTGTTACAGTGTAATTTATCTAACAACTAGTTTTCCCGCCCGCGACTTCGTCCGCGCAGACTACTGTTTATCGCAAAAAAAGCATCCTATTTTCTTCTAGGATATTAAAATCCAATGCAAAAGTAGGTAAAGCACCACTCTTGATGTTTTTTGACAGACTTGTTATTTCGTTTCCATGGCAACCACAGACCATTCTGTGATGGCAACCGTTCCTTACGGTGAGTAATCAACATTTTCCAGTTTTTCAGTGTAAACTTACAATTTTCCGGGATAAAAAGTATCCTATGTTTTATTCCAGGGTATAAGCTATCTCCATTCAAAATTTCATCAAAATCCGTCCAGCCGTTACCACGTGAAAGCTCCCCAAACAAACAAACAGACAACGTTTCACTTTTATATATTGGTATGGATAAACTACAGCGAAGCCAATTACAAACATTAATTTGGTCCACAAACCCTATGAACCTGGGGTTACCATACATTAAATACTAGCTGCGCCCCGCGGCTTTAAGCCCACGTGTATAATTTTCCGTGATATAAAGTATCCTACTCGTATGTTTGTCTCTAGGGTATCAGCATCTACATACAACATTTCATTAAATTCGGTAAAGCCGTTATCGCGTAAAAGAGCCCGAATTAAACAAACATACAACGTATCACTTTTATTAGGGAAAGGGAAGACAAAAAATACCTGAAATGCATGTTCCCTCATGTTCATGTAACCTCACCGGTTACTTTCAGCCGCTGCCAATGCTCGTCCCGCTGTCACCTCCTTACTTCGTGGCAGCGTTTAATGCGGAAACATAGGACTTCCTTCTAGAGAGGGTGGGCCGGAATGGTCCTTTTTATGTAACACTAGCTTTTGCCCGCGACTTCGTCCGCGCGGACTACAGTTTATCGCGAAAAAAAGCATCCTATGTTCTTCTAGGATATTAAACACCAATGCAAAAGTACGCTTTTGATGTTTTTTGACAGACTTGTTATTTCGTTTCCATGGCAACCGTTTTTTACAGCGAGTAATAAACATTTTCCAGTTTTCCCGTGAAAACTTTCAATTATCCGCAATAACAGGTATCCTATGTTTTATTCCAGGGTATAAGCTATCACCATTTCAAATTTCATCAAAGTCCGTAAAGCCCTTATCGCGTGAAGGCTCCCCTTAACAAACAAATAAACAAACAGACAACGTTTCACTTTAATAAATTGAATAAGATAACGCAACCAAAAAGGCAACTAAAATGGTGCACCATATCATTTATCCGTAAGGTATTTTACAAATTACTATTAAAGGATAAAAAAAAAAAACTCCCTTTTTAAAAAGTGCCTTCATATTTGGATTGGACCGTATTATCTCATGTCCTTAAATTTTGGGTATCTTGGACAGATTTCTCACGACGTTTTTATTACTTAACTTTGATCAAAGGCAAATTCACGCAAGCCGTAAATAAGTATTATCTGATGGTTATTTAGCCCCACCGATTAAATAAATATGAACGATGCTTGATAAACCCTACGAATTCAATGACAGGGCTTTTCGAGGCGTTCTTGAAATAGCATTCTGAGTTAGCATTATTATGCATGTACCCGAACATCACAACAATTTTTCATTCCCGGTCACCCAAAACCCTGGCCACACTCCCGCCAAAACCTCTTAAATGGCCTTATCTACTCGTACATGCAAAAAAGCTCGAAAATCGAAAGTGAGCTAGGCAGTTCCCATAAACAAGGCCAGTTTGTCTTTATTATAGCGTCTATTCTATTTGTGGTGCACATTCGGCCTTATTAAGTTATTTGGTAGCCATATTATGCACGCACCAGAACATTACAACATTCTTTTAAACCTCTCACATCATCTGTCATTCTCGGACACCCAAAACACCGCTATTCTGCACCATGGCTTTTATTAACTGCCCAAAAAAGGAGTGTAATGATTTTAGGGTTCATGTATGTATGTATGTATATTAGTCTGTATTAATGTGAGTTTCTTTATTCCACTATAACTTTAAATGCATGAACAGATTTGGATGTTTGGGGTATCGTTAGAATCTATACTTATAATATAGCAATAGGAACGAAAAAGTCTGTACAAAGAAGATAATTAAAAAAGAAATGGTCTAGGGTACATAAAATAAGCTACTGAACAATAATATAACATTTTAAAAATTGTCTGTCTGTTTGTCTGTCTGTATGTTTGTTCGCGCATCACGTAAAAACTACTGGGCCGATTGCGATGCGGTTTTCATTGTTATTCTTTTAAACCTGCCACATCATCTGTCATTCTCGGACACCCAAAACACCGCTAAAATGGCACCATGGCCATTATTGGCAACCCCTACATGCACTAGAGCTGACCTACTTCGGACCGGTCATACGAAAGTGAGCCAAAGTATTCCAACAATGGCGGTTTGTCTTTACATCAACAGTTGTCTATGTGTTATGCAAATTCGGCCTTATTAAGTTATTAGTTAGCTCAATTTTGAATGCACCAGAACATTACAACAATCTTTCATACCCTGTCCATCATCGGTATTCCTGTATCCAAAACCCTGGCCACAGGTCCGCCAAAACCTCTCACGTCTCCTACAAACATTCATGCACCAGAGCTGACCCACTTCGGACCGGTCATGCGAGAGTGAGTCAAACAATACAATCCCATTAACAGTAGCGGTTTGTCTTTATTACGGCTGGCTATTTGTTGTGCAAATTCGGCCTTTCATGGTGTAGAGGTTGCTGTTTAATAGGACATGTGGCGTGTCGTCCGACGACAAAGTTTACATGAACGGAAATTCGGTTTTGGTTTCGTGAAACGCGGCAAACTGCAACTGGGTTATGCACAAGTGAGCTGCAAATAGGATTTCATGTCTTTTAGTATTCTAGGTAGGTTTGGTTTTAGTATGCCATATCGCCCTTTGTAATAGACATAGATACATAGAAAGATTGATAGTATTTATTAAACACCAACATAAAAACAAATAAAAAAAGTTGACACAACATTATCATGTGTAACAATAAGCGGTCTTATCGTTCAAAGCGGACTTTTCCAGACAACCATACAATGGAATAACAAGTCATTAACAAAAATCAAAGTATCAACCTGTGACGAAGTCATTTTTTTTATAAACATTTAAACCTCATTTCATAGTTTATCACCGTAATGCCCACATATACTCTTGTCATACTGACATGGTCATCGAAAAATATGGATTCGCTTCACTCCACGGTTACGAAACATATGTTTTAAATATTTTGTTAATAAGTTATAATATCTAGGGCCGATTTTTCAATGCTCAGTTAAAGAATCAGATAGGATTTATTCCATTGATAGCATGATTTCGAATTTTTCAATAGTCAGTTAGAGGTTAAAACATGTAACTGAGGAGTTAATTTAACTGTCTCTTCATGCCTCAGTTAAAAGCTTAACTGTGGAATATATGTAGTTTTTGACGTTTGTTTACTGACATTTGATTCAGCGGTGTCTTTGAGAGGGTATAATAATTATCTATCATATTGTGTTGTGATTTTTGTACTTTTGTGTTTTGTGCTTATTTCGGTGGTTTTGTTAAGTTGGATATATTCGATTCAATTAACGATTTAGCTATCGAAGAAGAATGCTAAACAACTTATATCCTGACAGAAAAGAAAGAAATGTGAGGGAAAGATCCAGGGTTGAGATGATTAAAATCACTGATTAAAATCGCGATTTAATCAAGTGTTTTTTTAAAATAAATCTATGATTTAAATCAATACTTTTTTTACCCGTGTGCAATGCTCTGTTTACCTACACACAGTTCGGGGATTCTCCGAAATTTAAACTCGCGACTGAATCTGCCCGTTTCGCCCGGTCATTTGTGAATGATTAGTGAAAGAGAGAATACAACAACAAGATGTCTGGAAGAAAAAAATGTGCTGTATGGGTTTAGGAATTAATGGGCTTTAGCGAGAATAAAAAACATTTAAAATCATGTGTGACAAAAATGGATCGCAAATAAAGAAACTACTGTTTTTTAAAACTGGCTAACTTCTTAGACTTTATTTATGTTGATTTTTGTTAATTTTATTAATAATTATATGCATTGGTCACCAAAAGGTTAAATAATTGAACATTATATTGTGTTTTTCTATCTTCCAAATTAAAAAGATGCAAATATAAAAAAAAATTTAAAAAAAACTGATTTAAATCAAATAAATCCGATTTAAATCAAATAATTTTATTTGATTTATTTATTGACCGATTTATTTGATTATTTTGAAGAAATCATGATTTTTATCAACCCTGGAAAGATCTGACGATATAAATAAAGATACAGGAACGCTCTCGTTTTTTAATTATTTCCATTTTCCAATTCTCAACTGATATGGACATCTAAATTTAAAAAAAAGTAAAATAACCGCGCACTCAAAACAAAACTGGACTTTAAAAATTCGGTAAATGTGAGGTTAACTTGTGGTAATTTTTATGCGTCAAAACCAACGTCAAATAAAAACGTAAAACGGTTGAAAATCACCGCTCTCTCTCTAACATCTGAAACTTTGCGTAGCTGGGTCTCTTTCACACGGGATTAGTGTGAAGGTAGTAACAAAAAATCCACAGATAGCTATCTGATCGGTAACAGAGCATTGAAAAATCGAAAGCTTTTATACTGTGGTTAAATGGACAGATAAATTTATTGCTTTGTTAACTATCTGACCGTTTAACTGCTGATTGAAAAATCGCCCCCTAGTCTTTTAAATATACTCGTATGATAGTATTATCTTGCATAGACATGCGGGTTACCAGCTAAGCGCTACGATATATAAGCATAGAACTTGCTGCATGGTAAATCGAATAAAATGAAGTGAAGTGACCAATACTCTATTGATAAAATAAGTTAAATACCTTTACTATAGACTAATCTATAGTAATGCTAGCTGGCAAAATGATTTAAGCGTCCATAGCCTCTTATTCCATTAGTACTTCAAATAAAATTTGTTCTTACACATTCATGACAAACAAACATACAAAAATACAAACACTCAAATCTTTCCTCTTTATAAAATTAGTGTAAAAAACCTACTAAAAGCATTTAAAGGGAGTTAGTGTTTATTACGTCCCCATACAAACATTCCTGTGAATACCGTCTACATTACCAGCAAAACCGACTAAACAACTTTAGTTCGATTTTTCGATATAGGTTGATCGTGTTGAAGCTTAAGTTAAGACTGCCCATTGTGACACTTTATTATTAATTTGGTTTTTGTAGTTGTAAGCTAAAAACATTTTCACACTGCACTGCATTTTTTTTGCACTGCATTTTTTGATTTTTATTTGTGTGTTTCAATGAAGAGTTATCTATCTATCTATCTATCTATCTATCTATCTAAGGTTGGTAACGGCTAAAACGAGCTAGATGCACGACCTGAATCATAACTTTCTTAATATCAAGATTTCTGGCATATAATATTTTCTGGGAGTATATATATATACAAAACAATCACAAATAAATATTGCTATATACAAGTTTTAAATAAACCAGGAGCACTGATTGTTATAGCGGTTTAATTAGGCACAAACATTGTAAGTGGATTTTCTCGAAACTAACTTCACTGCGCTTATCAGGTTTTCGTAGTAAAGCGCGTCACAGACGACTAAGATACGATAATATTTTATCTTAAGATAAAATATCGCTCGCTATACAATTTATATGAACCATCACAAACGGCGAAGATAATATATATTTGCATCTTACAGTATCTTAAGATATAGAGCGATATGGAATTTATTAAAAGATGTCATCTTAAGATACGAAATATATCGTAAAAGATACGAAATATATATTAATATACTATCTTAAGATACAAAATATATCGTATATGTTCTACAGGTTGCTCTGTTTTGTATTCGTGACGGTTTTTTTTAACCCCTGAACAAAGAGATGGGTGTTATAAGTTTAGGGTGTGTATCAGTGTCTGTGTGTGTGTCTGTGTGTGTGTGTGTGTGTGTGTGTGTGTGTGTGTGTGTGTGTGTGTGTGTGTGTGAGTGTGTGTGTGGCATCGTAGCTCCCAAACGAATGGACCGATTTTGATGCGGTTTTTTCTGTTCGAAAGTTGATATGATTGAGATGGTTCTTAGATATATGGGGAGAAGGAGGGGGGAGCTGAGAAAGAAAAGGGGGGTTAAAATCGTAGCTTCCAAACAAATGCACCTATTTAGCTGTGTTTTTTTTAAGTTTGAAAGCTGGGGTAAACAAGATGATTCATAGCTATAATTTGAGGATGAAGGGGGGAGGGGGGGGGGGGGGAGTGGTGTGAATCGTAGCTTTCAAACGAATGTTCTGATTTAGCTGCGGTTTTTTATGTTTGAAAGCTGAGGAAAAGTTTCTTTCGACTTATTAAAATAAGTTTGTTTTATTTTTGTAGAAACGTCTGCGTAAAGATTAAATTCACCGCGGCTTTTTCTAAATTTAATGTGATTTTATATCCAAATTGATCACCTTTCACAGTGCGCTAATGCAATTTGCATATCAAATTCAAAATCAGAATCATTGTCTGATGAGCTATCTAATAAATCTAATAGTGAAACCGTACTACTTATATTGTATTATCCTGTATATAGAAAGCGGTGAAGATATACGTGTGGCACCTAGGACGGCCTGCGAGCGAATGAATAATTTCAATATATTATCGTATCTTAACCGTGTGTGATACCCTAAGATGCTATAATATTTTATATGCAGATATCGTAACATCAAATATTATAGTATCTTAATCGTCTGTGACGCCCTTAAACCCTCGATATATTACTAATATAACACCGAAACGATTATAAATACAGCAAGCCGGCAAACCCGACGTCAACGAAACGATTTCTCTTTGACAATATTCGTCTTGTCGTCTCGTCGAATAAGCACGCCCCATCTTCAACCTTTTAAAGGCTGTCACTTTATTGCATAACAACATCACTCCTACAAGATTGGGTCCTGTCCACGCTGCAGATTGGCTAACAGTTACCTAGTAAAGTGCTTTATTGCACGTTTACGTAACTGAAAGAAAGTTACTGCTGCTGCATTATGGTTATGCTCACTTGCCAAGAGTAGACTGGTACTCCGGAAAAAGTTATCATTACCTTCAGTGTCAAACAGTGACGTCATAAGATATAGGATAGCGTTTGACCTCAATCTCACCAAGTGACGTGATAAAGTAAACACAGTAAGCCTAGAGTGGGACTGGCTTTCAATTACATAATTATGGACCTTTGCGATACTGTAGATGATACAACTGAAGCGAGACGAGCGAATCTTTCGCCTGATGGTACTACACGCCTGTCCATAACGATAGCTGTGCCTCACAGAATTTCGGATAGCAAAGTCTTGCACGTCCTGCACTGCATTCGTCTGCGGGTAATGCCTAGAAATTTTGCTCTAAAGCTTAAAGTTGAGACCGTTCGAAGCTTTTTACCAGAGTACGGCTACGCAAGGTAAGGGTAATGAGTTTAACAATCTATGTATGTATGTATGTATGTATGTATGTATGTTCCACCATGGCGTCGCCCCTATTGGTCTGATTTTGACAAGCGATGATATCACTCAATTCGTCTTCAGGTTCAGTCTCGAAGGCTTCATTTTTTTACCCGACTATGGCGAAGCAAAGGAAGGGTTGTGTATTCAAACTATAACCTTGGTCCAATTTTGACAAGCGAGGTATCAATCGGTTCGTTTTCATCGCAAGAGTGTAATATGCTATTTTTTTACCCGACTATGGCAAAGCTATGGAAGGGCTATGTGTTCAAACTTAAAACTTGGTCCGATTTTGACAAGCTAGGTATCAATCGATTCGTCTTCATCGCAATTCAAAAAAATTTTCAAACGCATTTTTTTTCCCGACCTTAGTCGGGTATTAGTTTTTGAACTTATGTCTTGTTTTTACATATTGACTTATATCTCAAAACAACGAAACTTACATTTACCCCATTTTAAAAAATCTTTCCCTTACGCTTGACACCCTGTTTCACCTGATTGTCTCACTTTAAAATTGTAGGGTCCCTCCCATTTAGGCTTTTAGACCCTATACCTCAACAGTACCATAGTACTGTGACCGAGTCCAGAATCTCAGTGGTACGTTCAGGTGAACGATGATATGGTTCCGGAACTTCACACTGTGTAACTAATACATAGGTCACGTATGCACGTTCTTAACAGTCATGGTGTGCCATTATTGTTCAATGTTTAGTAAACAATATCCATAATTTGTGTTGGTTGAGATTTATGAGTGTTACGTGATAACTGCATGGTAGGTTAAATAGTTTTCTGCGCAGGTACAAATAAGAAATAGCCTAGATTTAACAATACTTTGAACTGCAATGTAAGGAAAATCGTAGCAGCAACCACAAAATTCAAGGATATGTGAAAAAACATTATATTAAACCCAAGACACATATTAAACAGTTTTTTTTTGTATTTATGGCAAATTTTGTTCTAACAAAAAAAACTTATCCATCTTCTCTCGAGCCTAATTTGATAGCCGATTCAAAGCCCAAAAGGCAATCGGCACAAAAACCAAAGGCATTCCAGGCAGGATTATGTTCCAAAGGATTTATTAGCGCTCGAAGGACCAACTCGAAAACTTCCGGACCCGCTAGATGGCGTCTCGCGCCGAGCTTTCTTTGTTGCAATTGTAGAATTTACTGCAGGGGGAGTGTACTAAGGATTTTTATGGGGGGTCAAGTAAATCCAACTACGTTATCTATGGGAAAAACAAAAACACGGACGGGGTTCGAACCCGCATCATTCCGTGCCTGTGCGCGGCACATGCCTTTACCAATTCGGCTACCGTGACAGATACTACGCCATTCAAATTTCTCCTTTAGTCTCTCTAAACCCGTCTTACAGGGACGGTCCTACAATGTTTCTGAGTTTTAACCGCTTGGATACATTATTCACAACATAATAAGTACAGCGCACCTATGAACATGTATAAAATCATCCAAACATAAAGAAGGAAATGATGCGATTAGTAGCCGTATTTTATTGCCGGCTTTACTGCGCCTGCACTGGGAACCGCAACTAATGTGCCGAAGTTTTTCCTTTGGAATGGGGGTAAATGTTCTCCCCTTCCCCCACCCAGCCTTACCTAAATCCGTCCTACGGAGGCTAGTAGCAAAAACTTTCCAGGACGTGTTGATTACTCGCTGTAACGGCTGAAATATGACTGGCCCCGTACCTGAAAAAGACAATGTCACAGTTAGTTCACCAGTTTTTATTGCACAAGTTTCAGTGAGAAAGTTTTCGGATTGGATATGTGAGGATTTTACTATAGTAAATAAAAGTTGCTGTAATAAAATATTATTGTACAAGTTACATATAGGAATGGAACCAGTACTTTTATTTTAAAAAAATGCAATTGAGGGGGGAATACATGGTTAGAAACAAACAACTGAAAACGAGACGATCGACTCTTTTGCCTGATGGTGAGCCTGTCCTTAACAACTGCAGGCATCATCAACACCATCATCATTTATTTTCTAAAAAAACTAGCTCAATAAAATGATTAAAATATCATGTCAGAATAACACTATTTATTTTAATTTCAGTTTGTTTGTCGTATGAGGTAGTGCTGGCCTCTGGTGTCAGTTTTTCAGCCGCCCGAGGCCTCTTTTAATCAATAGCAGCCGGGACCGACAGCTTAACGTGCCCTCCGAAGCACGGAGTGTTGAAAAACCGCACATAATTTAATTTATAATTTAAAGACCTTACCTTATTGAGTAGTATTTGAGCGGATTTTGATTAGTTGCAGTCACTCGCGGGTTTTAAACTCGCGGGGTTGGCTCTTACCAACCCCGCGAATATGCATTGGTCAATCATATTATGCATTGGTTTGAGGTGAAAAATCATCAAATATCATCGTAGGACGGTAAACTAGATAATATCCAGCCTGACTATCAAATAGCTTCCTGTTTGCGACAAGACCCAATATAATGTTAATCACCTCGACTTACACGCCTCCCGTCAAATAAATCATCCGTCTCATCAAAATCAATGAAAACGAAGGAGACAGACAATCCGGGTCTATCCTAGTTATTAAACGACATTTGAATTATTCATAACGGGAGGGTAGATCGAAATAACTCTAACCGACTCTTGTCGTAAAAACAGTAAGAAGGGTTACGGTATTGAACTTGCAGTATGGAAAGAGTCTTGTTTGTATTATTACATCGTCGATCTAAGGTTTGTGCATATACAATTCTCTTCCTCTATAGTTTATGCTTGGTTTCTCTCAGGAGCGATTTCAGCTGTGTATATGGGGAAATTATATTTGAATGGAAAATTAAAGGAAATAGTTTATTTGGATATTATTTCTGTGCCTGTGGATATTGTGTAAATAGGTTCCCAGTATAACTTTCTTGGCATGTAAGGTATAAAATATATATAAAGATTTTTCACAGGTTACGGCGGCGAATGGCAAAGTAGTAACGAATATAGAGTCATAATATCTGGGTAAAAGCACATAATATATATAATAGGTAAAAGGCGCTTTGGACTGTTTGTGTTTGTGTGTTGGCCTCCTCGCGCGCTTACACGGCTTAGATTCCTTACTGCTTCGTTCTGCACTGTGACCCAAAAGAAACAAGTTTCATTTAAGCCGAAATCAAAGGATTCCCGGTTCTTTAACTATGTTTACTATAGAGGTTCTGACAGTCGGAATATCTTAACTCGGGACACTTTCAGTTACAAAGTGAGTATGGTAACTTTGCGTGGAACTTTGATTTATACGTTCCGAATGCATAAATAAGTGTCTTTGGTTTGAATTAGTTTATTTTAGTGGAGAGTCTGTCTAGTGTCCCAGTTGACTAGATACTTACTTGGCCGTGCGTGAACTAGCTATTAATTTCAAGGAGTATAAGATAAAACTTCTTAAGACACAATTAACGTTTACGCAACCTGTTCAAAAATCTACAAGCGCAAAAATGTTGCAGATTCACCGTTTCAGTCACCGTTACCATAGATCTAATTAAAAATGGGAAGATGGAGACGATGCACATAAATTAGGTGCAACGCACACAATTGGCCTTCTTTGGCCTTAGTCACAATCGGAGTAGCGTTTGTGTAACACGTGTTAGCAGTGACTCTCATTCGCGCTACAGCCAACGTATTTATCTATTATTTGTTGTTGCTGCACATGAAACACGTCACCGCGACTACGCCGACGGTGGGAATGTAGCTGTATGGATGTGTTTGCATGTAGTTGTATCTAGACCAGTTATTGTTTTCGTGATATTAAAGCGTGCCATATCTCCCCCCTCCCCCCCCCCCCCACATAAATTCATCACACTCGATATTATGCTAAGTATATAGTAATTGAGTGCCGACAAACTGTTGTTGTTTGTATTTCTTCTTCGTATTTCTGTGTTCTTTTTTGTATTTTCGCCGGTTCATCCGCCAATTGTGTACCGATTCTGAATATTACTTTTCATGTTCATGGGTTAGTTCCTTATAAATTGTATCAAAATTTGACCAGTTTCTTTTTAAAATTTATTAGTCTATCCATTTGAAGCCGATTTTTTGTACCATGGTATTTTGTACTGTACATGTCAGTGTTTGTTTACATAAGAACATTATGAATATGAAGCTTTTTTTTTAAATATATTTTTATCTCACATCGAGTAGGGTAAAGCAGCAGCAGTAATAAGTTTAATCTTGAGAAAACGAGAATCGTGCTATTCCCCAGTCCCCGAAAAGAAGGGTAAAACTAAAACTCAGGGGAGTTAATCTGAATTAACTTTTTATGGCGCTATAAAAAAGCCAGAGTCCGCGTTAACGTTTAGCATAAATCTGCAATATTTAAGAAGTTACCACGAGGGGACGGTTTTAAGATATTTACGCGTGGTGTGAAAAATACCTTATATTTGAGTTTGAATTACTTTAGTTATGTATGTATGTCTTAATTTATGGTATTTTGTGACTTACTACTTTAATAATAGAGTGATTATTGCAAAACTCCAGCCTCTTCTAATAATATGTGAATGTTGGTCGAGCAAAACGCTTATTTAGCTTAATTTATTCCGCCCACTGCTGGGTAAAAGAACATCGCTCGATTAAGCCACCTCCTACGGTAGGTATAAAATTAGCCTAACAAAGATATCCGGTTCAAAAACAGAAAATAACTAATTCCTCGTGAGCACAATCATGATATACAAACGGATACTCAAAATTTTTATAGATTTAATATGTCACAGTTTATTATAAGATAAAATGCAACTTATAATCCTTTTTTCATTAATGTATGCTAAAACTATTGGAAATACATAATTTAACGGTAATTTTATTGGTAGTATTAGAAATACATTAACATAAACAGGTTAAATATATTTGAACGTAATCTTATTTGTTTACGGTTTCGAGGAAGTATTTAAAACAAAAGGATTCGTAGTACCCATTCAAGGACGAGAAAAGAACTTATAAAAATATATATTAAAAGTTTTCGGGTTCTCTTGTCCCTTTTAAAGGACAAAAGGCTTTAAACGGTACTTCCAATGAGCGGTGAACGGGCTCTATAAAGACAGTAAGAACGTTTTGTAATTGACCGTGAGAACGAAGCGAGCTCAGTCTCTGCTTCAAGTACTTACAATCTATTTGCTCTCATCTGTCAGTTTGTTGGTACTCCTCTACAGGTCGTATTTTACAACCGATTTGGTTTAACTTTTTTTTCGTCGGAGACTTTTGATTAGAGGGTACTTTCTCCAAAAAGGGCAAAACGGGGGCTACTGGATATCTCAACCTTTTTAGATCCGATTTCAATGGTTCTTTTTTATTTGAAAGGTAGTAACTTTAAGTTGGTCTCATACAATATTGGTGAAAATCTGATGAAGATCTTCGGCGTGATAATCAGAATAGCTCCTCAAAATGCCCACTTTTAGATTTCTACCAGTGGAATCAGCCCTGTATCTACTAGATAGGAATTGATGGAGCACCTTGGATATTAATATTAGTTTTAGAATAAAGTAACTAAATGGCGCTACTGTGCACCGCTAGATTGTTTGCAAAAAAGTATGTGCGCGAAACATTGTTTGTTTGTTTGGGGAGCTTTCACGCGATAACGGCTATACGGATTTTGATGAAATTGGGAATGGAAATAGATTATACCCTAGAATAAAACATAGCATACTTTTCATCGTCATCATCATCATCATCATCATCATCATCATCATCCTTCACGCTCAAACAGCTGAACGAATCTTGATGAAATTCGGAATGGTGATAGCTTATACCATGGAATAACAAATTCGATACTTTTCATCATCATCATCATCCCTCACGCGGATGTAACCGCGGGGCGCAGCTAGTACTTTATAATTATAATAAATCTACGCCGAATGAGCGAATTGTTCGTAGGAATCAAAAGCGTAATTTAGCATAATTAAGCGTGACATGAATGAGCAATTTGTTAGTCCATACTGTTATTGTAACTGCGTGTTCGCGGGGCTCATTTTCTTATAGAAATATTATTAAATGACAGGGAATCGATTTTCTGCAGCCCTTCATAAGACAAAGGCTTCCAATTTGCTTTCACAAGTTGTTTGTTTGATCCTTTGTTGACATGTTTCGTTCATTATTTTAATAAACGTTTTGAATATCAGAATTGTTCTTGTAAAATGTTCCTGAAGAATTTTAATTAAAATGTTTAGTTTTATTTATAATTCTTTTAATCAAAAAAAAGCTTATATAGATATATGTGCTTTTGCGCTTTGCGCAGTATTGGAACAATCCATTTATTTAACGAACAAGTTTTGTTTACTTTTTAAGATGGATGAGTATATTAATATTGTATAAGTATAGTTTATAGATTTATTCCGCCTTATTAGATTTATTAACTTTAAGTAACAGACTAGTAAAAAAATATTTTGTTTCTATAAAGGCTACCTGGTTCTCGTTTCTGATTTCCCGATTTAATACAGAAGGTTCAACACGCTAACTTCTAAATATACAAATGAAACTTTGACAATTATTTATTTATAAGATTTTATAGCACCAAGGGCACCAGCAATTTGAAATAGCGTGGACCAAAATAGGATTTAATTTTATCACGTTAGAATATAGCGGAAATATCATATTCTTAAAATCAAAAGCAATTTCGGCTACAAAATTAGTTATTTACACAATGAATTGTCGACTTACACGCCTTGTTAATATTGGTACTCGCCATGTGGCTTCTAGTTTGACACAGTTGTATATCTGTTCGAGTAACTCAAAGTACTTTATAACGAAATTCCCGGTAAATATCGCAGCAGAGAAGGGACGCCGCAACTCTATACTAATTAAAAATTTACATTTTGAGAGGACGTACCAATTCATTATTAAAATTTTGCGGCAGGACTCGCTTTAACGCGAATAATTCAAGTCAAATAATGTATTGCTACAGTGTTGGCGCAGTGGATAGGCTAAAGTGCATGAGCTGTCAACAAATTGACACATCGATCTAATAGTTCAGGGTTGTCATTTACAGAGAGAAATAATGTGTCAAAGATTTTTTCTCTCTGTAAATGACAATATCTATGATATCAACAATCCAGCTTCAGAAGTTTGCAAATGTTTATATTGAAGACTACAATTTAAAACGATGTAACAAGCAAATGGTACTATATAATTAACAGCCGTTCTGGATTCGCCGACCGAGCTCAGTGGCGTGCATTAGGAGAGGCCAACGTCCAGTAGTGGGCAGATACAGGCTGATGATGGGGATGGATTCTCTGTCGCCTAACACAGTTTATATAAAGCACGATAACATGACACCCAGTTCCAAAGATGAAATGCATCTAATCAACGTATTTATGACAGTATTTATAAAATGCCTCAAGGGCTATCACGCGTTTGGCTCACGCAATGTGTAACAATACACAAAAACCAATCAAAGATTGATGTTATTATACTGATTGTTGCAAATTAAATAGTAATAGTAGATCTAGACACCTGGTTGATAGCGCCTGGCGCAGCCCTACTAACACTATCAACAATTTCGAACTAACTGTACTGTCCTAATAACTGTACATATTCGAGTCTGACTTATAGGGAGGGCGTCCAAAACCGGCACCCATTGTTTTATTATGTAAACCCGCCGAAAAAGGCCTTTTGTCTCTAATTCTTTAGACGGAATCTTTTCTAACTTTCACCCTGAATTATGGTGTTTAACCGTAATTACTTTGGACCCCTGACACTTGGCTATAAAGGGCGAATTATAATGTTAGGAGTTTTTCTTGTTTGTCCGTTACATATCCGATGTGGAAGTATTTGGAAACTGTTTATAAAGCGCACCTACAATAAGGTAAGGTTTGTCTGAAAACTAGCGCTCATTGTCCAGCACTGGGCGGTGCGTTGTTGCAACTGCCGTAACTTGTGCCATAAATATCTTTTTATCTTTTAATTGTTTTCTAGCTTCGCTCCGCGAATTTCACCCACGGGTTGCTGATGATGATGATGATGAAAAGTATATCCTTTCAGTCGATTCACAATGGTGTTTTTTTATTACGAGTAAATAAAAATTATAATACAAAAAAATATAATTTGGGAATTCTCAAAATTATAAGCAAGATTTAATAAGGTTACATTCTGACATTTTATTTTCTGAATAGGTTGCGTGGGTGAGGACAACCTAGTTAATTTGCTTTCCTAAATATAACAAACATTTCTCTAATACTAATATGAGATAACGAGTTTACAAGACACAAACGCACTGACGCACAGATTAATACGTAAATATCATATAGACTAAAATATGTTCTTAACCCTTAACTGTAGTGGTGAAAAGTAGTCACACTTGTATAGTCGTGGGTTCACGGGACCCAACTGCTATTTATTTAGAACAAGCGCAAATTAAAAATTTATATATTTGACCCCTAAATTGGTCTGAAGACCAAATGGCCTCCGTGTTATTCACCGATAGAAGTTCACGTGGTACATGAGATTCATAGGCGAAATTTGTACTCTAATGCAAGATAATGCCCGACCGCACGCCGCTGCACAAGTTCGACAATATTGCGAAGAGGTTGTAATACGTACCACGAATTGGCCAGCACGCAGCCCGGACCGAGAGCACGTTGAAGACAATTTAAAAAGAGCTTTATATGCTAGAAATCCTGTGCCCACAACAGTGATAGCACTAAGAATAGCAATTTCACAAGAATGGGACAATATTCCGCAAGACCGTTTAATAACCCTGACCCCTAATAGACCTGTCTATGCGGAACCAATTAAAATCAGCAATAAGGGCACGTGTTGGTAACAAAACGTGTTCTTTAAACTTTTATTCAATTGTTAAAACCATATTTTCAATTTAACCAATTTTTGACCCATTTATTTATGATACTACGCTGTTTCAAAGTTAACGAATCAATCTAGTATGAAAAGTTTGCTTACTTGGTTAAAATATTTATTTCAAAGTCGTCTTGTTCTTTTATGCAGTTTATTTATGTGTCCGTCGGTGTATAATGGCACTTCTTTTAATCAGTCGTTATTTACATAATAGAACGATGATTTCGAAAAAAAAACATTTAAAAATGAAAAACAATAAAAAACTATATGTAACTTTTTCATAAACAAAAAACTATTCTTTTACAAAAGTTTTATTATAATTAAAACTGATGACCCAAGCTGACATAATGACACCAAAAATCACCTTTGTATTTTTTTTGTTTTTTCGTTTATTATGTTGTAGGAAGGTACCTAGGAGCGGGAAGCGCTGGTGCACACGCCGTGTTTTTTTACACGCCTTCAAAGATTGAACATGGGTCCACTGGACCCACGACAGTTAAGGGTTAAAAAAAGCACAATTATTCATGAACAATAATGAAAGTTATTTAAAATACTATACATAATAGGTAGGTACCCAGCCAGAAAAAAGTGATCAGATATAACTGTATATCAGTGATACGAGCATATATTGATGATATATTGTGTATATACACAATATATCTGCACATCCTGTCCCTTTATTGATACATATCCGTGATATTTCAGTGTTCTTTGAATTCGTTTGGTGTTATATCAATTATATCCTGAACACATATATCACTTAATGATGATATAATAGCTACAGCGAAGCTGATGTATAGCTATTTGTTGTTATTTTGGTGATTAGGATTCTGTTTTATCACATTTCCTCAGTGCTCAGGTATACCTCATACGTATTGTGATTTTGAAGATTTTACTATAGGTTTATTACTTATCGCATCAATTTTTAAGGAATAAAATAACTTTAGTAAATAAATAGAGTTCATGTTTTTATCTCACTGTATCAAACTGAGATGTGCGTAATTATGACGTATATGTTTGTTGTGCTTGAAATTGTATTGTTGAAATAATACTGCATTATAAGTGTTTTTTTTCACGCCCCCCTCAAACTTTTAATTTTTGATTAAATAATCATTATTTAAATTATTAAATTATTATGAAATCACCACAATATGGCCAATATGTGTTTCAGTTACTGATATATCTCTGATTTACGGCTTCTTGCTGCCATGACAATTTTTTAGGGTTCCTCAAGAAATCAGAGGTAAAACCATATTGGCGCATCATGCTTCCTTTTTGTTATTAAATTATTTTTGTCTTTTCAGTTTATTCTAATGTAATGAAACTGGTGGAATATTTAGAGATTGACTGTTTTTAAGAAAATATGATTAAGTGTGATAACTAGGTATTCAAAGTTCTCTTAAAGAGCATTATCTTTCCAAAAAAGCATCATTTGTAGCTGTCATGCGCCTTTTTAGGGTTATATATGAGCAAAAAATGTTTATGTGTAACTGGCGATATATGAATCTTGCAAAAGTATATTTGCAACTTCTTAGTGTTATTGTAGATTTATTATTATGTTTATAGTGCAAGCGTTAAGGAAACACTGATATACGATAAATTAGATGCATTTCAGCTTCGGTGTGTTCTTTTATGTAACGAATTAGATCCATGTGCGCCAGATATATCACCAGCGCTAATATAGCGACTTGGAAGCCAAAATAAATCAGTTTTGCTGTATAAATGTACCTTCAAAACATGTTGTGCAACATTTTTGCTCTAAATCGCTGTTGTGACAACCACTTTACAGCTATGTTATAAATGCTGTAGGTACATGGCGGTCGGGTAAACGTTTACCTATGTCATAATTTATTATCACCATTTGATTGTATAAGCTTATACAGCTAAATTATGTTACGTATCATCAATATACAGCAACGCTGTGAAAAGCAGTCACCGCGTTACTTTTACTCGTATATCAGTTTTCTAACACTCTTTAGTGTTAGCACATATTTTTTATCACTATTTTGCTGGCTGGGTACTATATACCAGTATTGACGTATCAAGAATTGGTAATTTATGGATATGTAGTGACTTCGAGAATCAGTCATTTGTAGACTAAACATGACTAAATCTAGGTTAGATTTGAAAACAAAGTTCAAAAGTCGAGACAACTCAACTCGACTGGCTTCAAATTGCTGTAGACCTTTATAAAATCTAACAAAAATACTTAAATCCCACATAAACAAGTAAATGTCCACGTTTTTTCCCCTCCCCTATCTAGAGAAACGAAATTGCTCTCAGATAATCTCGAATAAAAAAGCTCCTAACAAAAAATCAGGCGAACCGTAGTACTTTCAGATTAAACGTACACTCTGCAATATTTTCTACAAAGGATACCTTAATCCCTAACAAGTGGGGGTAAGCCTTAAGCCCCTATTATCAGAGTCATGCGCTTTCAAGATCGTGATTTGGAGATTTTGAGAGAGTTATTAACGTGCAATTTTCATATCAGCGTTTTTGTGAATCAAAAGGCCGTTAGTATTCTAAAAAGGTAGCATCGAGCTTATGGTGTGTGTTGTGGCAACCTTTGTGGGAACTAAGGCTATTCAGAAACTAGTTTAAGAGTGAGCTTATGCTTCCTTAGGTTAAGATACAGTGCTTACGCTCCTATTCGTATTCAGAGATATTTTAGAGTCTAAAACATCTCTGAATACGAATAGAGTTAGATTAAACTTAGCGCAAGCTAAGCTATGCATAAGAAGTAATATGCAATAGGTACACAGTCCACGCTTAGCCGATCTAAAAGCAGTAGAGTGGCAACACCATGTAAGCAAAAGTGTAGTTATTATTGACACTTGTCCATGCTATGTGTGTATGTTAGTTTTGGGTCAAATCTTGCATCTTGCAAGCTGAATTAGAACCACTTCCTCTTATCCTACTGATTTTTTATGAATTTTTATGGAGTTGAATTTTTATATGTTGGTTTAGTTCCAATGACAATGCATTTTTATGGTAAGCATGCCCTGAATCGACATCCAGGGTTAGCTCCAGATAAAATAACTCTTCAGCAGTTACCAGCACAGACACGAAATTTTGTGTACGCATTTTATTGTGAAAGCCGTTTATAAATTTTACCAAGACATGGTCTCCAGATAAAGGAATTCTTCAACGGTCAACAGCACAGACACATTTTATGATGATAGCCGGTTTTAAGTTTTACCATGACATGGTTGCTGCACTCAAGCATGGGTCCTGACTAGGGAATTCCTCAACGGTTAGCAGCACAGACACGTAATGTTGTATACTCATTTTATTGTGATAGCCCGCTCTAAGTATCACCATGAAATTGCTACTGCATAAAAACTTTTTTTTAAACGTTTTTTACTAACTTATTGTTCCCGATGACGATGAGTGTTACCTTTCACATTTTGACACTTCAATACTACAATAATGTTCCTGCGATGTTACTGCCTAAAACAGATTTACTTCACACTTTGCACCATACATATTTGGTTTCATTCATTCTAGTAGCATTTTATGTGATGCTATCTTTATTGTTTGTTTCACGTGTTCCTTTAAACGTTGCGTAAAATATAAACTGCCATAGGTACCTCATAGGTAGTATGGAATCTTTAGCTAAGACCGACGTAAGTTTGCAACGAGCTATGTTTCTTAATCCAAATTTGAAAGATCCGATACTCCGCTAATACTGGTCTTAGACCGTTTTACATGTTTAACTCTGAATCTTACACTAAGTTCGCCAGCTTTAGTCATTATTTTTAACCGACTCCAAAACAGGAGGAGGTTTTCAACTCGACCAGTACTTATTTTTTTTCAATGTTTGTTACCTCAGAACTCCGTGATTTGTGAACCGATTTCGAAAATTATTTTTTTGATTGCATGGATATACTTTCAGATTGGTCCCATAGAAATTTTATCAAAATGGGCTCTTTAGTTTTTAACCAGTTCCAATAATAAGAAACATTTGGTTCGAGCGTTCGCGAAGTACGAGCTTTGAAGTCGGTTGTTCACGTTTTTGTCAAAAAATAACAGTTCACCATGAAGTCGACTTAACACGTAATTGCGCGGCGTTTTGTCTTATTGTCGATACAGGATACAGGCCTAGGGAAAGACTTATCTATTATTATTTATTCTGTGCCTATGTCAAAATAAGCTCTTTCAAACCCATTTCCAATGAAAAATCTAAAAAATCGGCCAACATAGAAAAAGTAAAAAAGTTGTTGCACTAAGTTGCGTTTCGATCACATAAGTCTTCCATCAGGAGCTGAAGCACAGAAGAGATAATAGGCTGAAGACAGAAAAGCGAGCGACGTCGTGCGTCGTGTGGAGACGTGGCATGGACGCGATATTTTCTTTACATACTGCTACTTAATCGAGTGCCTGATTCCCTTTAAGTATCAGTATGTGATGAAAATAGAGCCTCATTGAGAGGGAGATAATGTATATATGATACATAGAGAATGAGGTTCTACTATTATTTATTGTGGAATAAGGTCGAGGATCCCGTAATTAAATGTTTTATTCGCCTTCGTCTTTCTTGCCGATTCTTCTCGAAGGTGTATTCCGAGTCGGTGGTCAATTATTTACATCAATCAAAGGGCTCTTAGCCAGTTTGTCAGGCCCCCTGGATCACTACTAACACTAGCGATCCAGGGGTGTTCAGTTCGATCCCCGTAATGCAGGCGACGCCGGCCCAAGCCGAGGTTCGTACCCCCTGGGTGCCCTTGAGCTAGTCACCAAGAGTATAACTTTGGCGTGCGCTTTCTGCGCCACGCATTGCTACGGAGCGCTATCGCGAGGTGACGCTGTAGAGGCCGTTAGAGGCCAACAGCAAAAATGCATACAAGAAAAAACATAATGGCCCAATACGAGTTGATGGATGTCACATGCTTTTGAGTTTTTAGAGGTGTTATCGCTCTTTCGTCAGAATGCCTACTTTTGTGCTCTTAAAGTTTCATCATACATCAGCGTTTCGTCCTAGTTAGATGTTTTTTTTTTTTTTTTTTTTTTTTTTATGTCATAGACGCACCTAACTTTTTACATTTTGGAGAGCAGTAACCGATCGATACCGACCGAGAGATTTAACATTGTTTGTACCTACAGATATAAAACACACTAGAAATAAAATATTTAGGTAAGCTTAATTGATGTTTTACACAATTTTCAAAATATATTCTGATCGCTACTAAATTACTTAGTTATTACTAAACCACTCAAGTAACAGTAAAAGGTGTTAACACGTGTATTTATGTTATTCCGACAAATGAAAGGGCAAAACGTTAAAACATCCTAAACACAGATAAAAGGTATTTACATTATCTTATTCTATTTGACTTACCCACTAACTAAAATACTAAAAGTCCTAAACAAACAACACGCTCACCCGTACCACTCGAGAAATTTCGCACACGATAACCTATCGAGTGCTTTGAGAATACTCAGCCGGCTCTCATTCCAATATTAAAATTCCTCGATTCTACATGCCGCCGAGTTTCAAGCTTATCGGTATATTGAAACTTTTTTTAAATCAGTTTTATAAAAAGTGTAGAGTACGCGTAAGCAGAAAGCAATGAGACCTTGTTACCCGAGTACGGCGAAGTAAGGCAAGGGTTATGTGTTCAAACTAAAACCTTGGTGCGATTTTGACAAACGAGGTAACAACAATCGACTCCTATTCATCGCAAGAGTGTCATAGACAATTTTTTACCCGAACGTTGTCGGGAACTTATGTCTTGTTTATTTAGTTCTTCGTTTATGGAAAGGTTGGGGTGGGGTAAAGCTGATCACCGTATTAAAATACACAAAAAAAAAACTGCCCAAATCACCACACTGCACGGCAAAGGCCTCCCTCCTCTCCTTCTATTTCTTGCGACTGAAACCTTGAGGCCAGCCAGTCATAGCAGAATCAATCGATCTCGTCCCGCTATCTCTGTCTGGGCTTGCCTCGACGCGACCTCTTCCACAAGTCCAACGCAGAGAGCAGCCTGTTAGAACCCCTGCATGCAGAAGTGGTCACCAGCAGCCTGCCAGTGCCCCAGGGGTTAAAGCCCCTATATGCGTCGACACCAGGGCAGTGGGCAAGAAATCGCAAAGCCCAACCCTACCACTCTCACACTCACACTACCACTCTCACACTCTGGAGTGAGGTCGAAAGTCAACGATGATGATGACCGCTTCTGACTTTCTGTGGCACAAGAAAAACTTTTTGGTGATGTTCTATGATCCACAATGTCGTGGTTTTTGCCCAGATCCAATTCAGGCTGGTTGCCGTTTGTTCAGCGTTGGCAATTTGTATTTTGGAGCGCAGCATTGTGTTCCTTAAACGGTCTGATAGTCTTGAACCCCAGTTTTTTTTAAATGTTTGGTCTGTTTGGTCTGCGTTACTAAGAGCCATTGTTTCCTGGCACACTCTGGAGTTTTGCTGAATCGTCAACCGACACTTGTATCAAAGTGATTGCCAACCCTGATTTTGACAAAATTAACTTGTTCAATTTACAACTTCAAACAAATTATATTACTTCCAAGAACTACCACAAGCCACTTCCTGTCAAAACGTTACGAGCTGTCACGTAGCTGTCACATCATACCACGTGACAGCTTACCTTGTAATTTTCGCCACAGCTCCTTAACATAGATAGCACACATATTAATTCACAAAGTTTATCAATTCCCCATATCTCATTTGGGGGACCAGTTAATCATGGGAAATATATAGGAAAGTTTAAGACGTAGTTACCTACCTAATTAGGCATGAATTAATAATTAATTATAGAATATCTGCGCCCCGCAGCTTCACCCGCTTGAACAATGCTCAGAAGTTGTCGACTGTCGATGTTGACTTTTGTTACGTTTTGTTACTATTCTACATAGGTAACAAATTTTATTAAAGTCCATTCAGAAGTATTAGCGCAATTTCCAATGTCTAGAAATGCTCCCAAACCTGTTCTAGGCGTCTTCTGGTTGGCGCACTACAACACAACACAAACAGACGTACAATACAACTAAAAGAAACGCACACAGACGCGCCTATGGCTATAGGTTCTATTGACGCAGCTCCGTCAAGCGTACCTGTCGTCGAGATAAGACCGGTAGGGTTGTCAAAAACGTACTTTTATTTGTTTGTATTCTTAAACTTAATTAAAAATATTTGACAAAAATTCTGTAAACTTAAAACAATGTTTACTCATTTTAATTTGGTCAACAATGAGATATTTTTGATAGAAAACTAAAAATGTATCTAGCTCTCAAATATTAGCTTAAGGCAAATGGCTCACAACTTAGTTAAACTCAGCGCTTCTATACTTCCTGGCAGTCCTGGCACAGAACAGACTGTGCTTCCTAATATCCTATGAGACTAAATTTACTTTGCAATAGCTTTGCTCATAAGAAACATTTGTGGCAACCCTAAATAGCAATCTAGTAGGTAGAGGATCTCCGAGACAGCCTGTAAGCACACTACATATTCCCGATTTCCTCTCTGCAGTAACACAGTTAAAATTTGACAGTACGACTACGCTATGGTTAAAAACAATACTGAAAAATTTGGAATACTCCACGATAGTGAAATGATATAGTCCGATATAGAAATGACATTGTTCCTCTGAATAAACATAGGTACCTCACGACAGTATTGCAACGCCCGCACCAAGTGCCACCAAGTGGCATAAAACACTTTTAAGAATTAGCAAGCAAACTATTTATCTTACCGACATGGAAACACAATACCTCAGCTTTCATTGACATCACCTACCACCGAGTAATAAAAAACTACTCTAGCCATCGCCCGCGACTTCGTCCGCGGGGACTAAAGTTTATTTCGAAACAAAGCATCCTATGTTTATCTAGGATATTAAAAACCAATGCAAAAGTATAGCACCAACACTCTTCATGGTTTTTGACAGACTTGTTATTATTTCGTTTCCATGGCAACATGTCATTCCGTTCCTTACAGCGAGTAATCGTCATTTTCCAGTTTTCCCGTGGTAACTTACAATTTTCCAGGATAAAAGTATCCTATGTTGGTCTGTATACTGTACAGTACCTATTTACAAAGTTTCATCAAAATCAGATCAGCCGTGATGGCCCCCCAAATAAACAAACAACAGTTCACTTTTATATATAGGTGTGGATTATTCGATAGCAATACAGCAGAACACCTGACAGGTATCAATCCAACATCGAAGAGGAAAATGTAGTTCTCCTCAATTATTTAAAAAATATATCTTGTGCTAAGGCAAACTTGTGTGCTCACTTTTCGCCACTGTCCATCAACACACTGTGTCAGTGACGTCACTACTGCACATCTGCTGACTAGGATCAATCCAGTCCAGCATCGATCCGGATTCCCGGACATATCTCATCGAAATTAACAGAACAACACTCGCATAGTGAGACTCGCACTGTGAGTAATCAACTCATCTTGTGCTGTATTCTATTCATTCTACTGTAATGTTGTATCTAATGTGCTCAAAGTAGAGTACAGGTTGTTTTTGCACTATTGGACGGCGCGGCGCCTCTGTTTGAAAATCCGTAGGCTTTGCAGCCAGCCTGTGGATATGGTCTTCAAAATTATTAAGTTTCATATTTTGCTAAGAGCGATGGTAGCCTAGCAGTACTAGTGCGATCGGATCCTAGGCTCCACACCAAATACTTTTCTATGTTGTGTTTTGCCATCGCTTCGTGATTCGAAGGGCACGTCAAGCTGTCGTGTCCGTCTCGGCTGTTATTGATTAGTAGCAGTCGTTAAGCCAAGACAGAGGCTCTCGGGCGTCCTGACAAACTCTTGACACCAGAGGCCAGCACTAACCTTACACGACAAGCAAGCAAGCATACATTATGCTTCCGGTTGGCAACCAGTGGCTTCCGTGTCGCCTTCCGGTGGAAAAACAGTCATACCACAGTACATAATATATAGTACTTACACTATATTATATGTTCTGTGGCAATTTTTTCATTTGTTCCGTTCTGTTTAATTTTGCAACAATCGATATCTGGTTATGCATGCTTTTGAATTGTGACTGCTGTCTGTCTTACATTTCCATGACAGCGCGGCTGATCCGATCTTGATTAAATTTGGTAAGGAAATAGTATGATCACTATGAAGAACATAGGCATTTTTTTTCTTTTTACACTAGAAAAATGTTCACGCGGGCAAAACAGCAGGGCGCAGCAAGTTAAATAAGCCCAAGTTTATTTCTAAAGTACAAAAACAACCAACAAAACCAAAGTTAATCTACAAGAACCACTCTCCCGTGTAACACGATAACTAATACAAATTCCGTACATCAAAAACGTATTTACTTAATAATAGAGATGGGAAAGCCCAAGAATTTAGGAATTGGAAATTCAACTCGTCGGATTTGCATCTTTAGCGGTGACGTTCATCTGCATATGCGGCTATATTTGGTTCTCATCTCAGACTTGCAGTATACTATCAGACGATATATCGTCTCGGCACTTTACGTGCAGAAAAATATGCAGCAAGACTTTCGAAAACACCGACTGGAAGGAGGTTCTTTTCCACGCTCTTATCAGGCTGACCTATAACTAATGGAATGAGTAATGGAATCTAAGGAACTGAATTTGATGACAATACAATAATATGGTACCATTGAGCTGGTCTGATGATGGAGCTGGTATGTTGTTAAGGGAATCCTTGAATGGAAAAAGGAAAACCTTTCAGTTTTGGGCTAATTAGATTTGTCTTAGCGAATCCCATTAATTTCACCAATATAAACTATTCAATCGGTTGTTCGCATGGTTCGATCGTGATGATAGCGCTAGTAACGCGCCCATACTAAGGGCGCTGTCTCTCTTGAATACATTTGCGCACGAATTTCAACAAGTTGACATTTTCAATGATCATTTGAATACTAATGCTATGTACTGATATTTATTTTTAAGCTATAATTTTAAGGTAGTTTGCGTTTTAGTTATTTATTACTGTAAGCTTTCTATTGTGTACTAAATAAATATATTTATATACATATATTTTGTTATTGCCCAGAGTTTCAGCAATATCTAATCTGGCAATAGTGACGATGTGGTCAAATAGGCCTTAATATTAATACTGAAGATTGGCACTGGCTCTTATCACTACTGCTGGATGATGCGGAAAGCCCAGGCTTGGCGACAGACTTTCTGCTTGACACCCTCAAGCAGTACGTCAAGCAGCAGCTGGCAAAGCACGAAAATCCCGAAGAGTTGAAAATAGACGCTTGAAAAAATACCGGTCAGTGAAAATCCCGGACTGAAAAAATCCGTTTTACCCATCTCTATATAATAGTTACGAACAAACAGCAAAACAAACTTTCGACATGGAAAACCTATCAGAACCTTTGACTTTGATACATAATGTGAACAGCTATCAGGATATGTTTGCAGTATTTTTTCCAAGTTTTCGGAGCCCATTTGAGTTTTGGCTTCGGAAATAAAGATGAAAGTTTTTCTCATGACTGTTTGATGGAGTGGTCGCAAAAACTTTTTGTATTTTTTTTTGTAATATTTGAGATGGGGTCGTGTTTGACCAATGTTATCACGCTGTCAAGATAGTGATGACGATGGATCGTCATCATCAGCCTATTGCGGGTCTAATTCACTATGATCACCTGGGTAATCATAGGCAACTCTTTAGTGTCCTTTGATCACCTGTGAATGTAATCACCTAGGTGATCATAGTCGAATCCATTTAAATTATCAATTCGGTATCCTTAAATCACCAGTAAAAGTAAATAATAAGCGGTTCAAATACACAACGTCAATTATGTAGGTACAGTTTGTTAATTACAGAATTGATAATTATGCGTTTTCTCATACTAAAATAGACAATTTTACAACCTTTACTACCTACTACTATTTCTATAAAAAAACTAAAATTGAAATCAAACGTCCGTTCAGAAACCTTAAAACATAACTTCCAGATAAGTTAAATATAAATTATTAAGAGTATATATTTTCTTATTATATGTATTTATATTTACCAATCTATAAAAAAACCTTAGTGATCCTTTGCGGGTGATTTAAGGATACCGAATTGATAATTTGAATGGAGTCGCCTATGATTACCCAGGTGATCAACAAAGTGGATTGGACCCTATTGCGTCCTCGATGCTGATTATCATTATCATGCCATTTTTCAGTTACAGAGAGAGATATATGAAGAATTTCTATCTATCTATCTATCTATCTTCTATATATTTATCTATATCTTATATACTTATATTAAAGCAAGTAGGTAACTGTACAATGAAGATAATAAAAAAATGGTCTGGGGGACTTAAAATAAAATGAGCTCATGGACAAGTTTTCTTGTATCTGTCTGTATTCACGTAAAAACTACTGGATCGAATAAAATGCTAAACAAAATTTGGTATTTTGTCTTTCATACTTTTGGTCCTGGAATAAGGTAGCATAGGTTACTTTAAACCCAGAGAAATTACCAAGCGGGCAAAGCCGCGGGCACAGCTAGCACCTAATAAAGTAAATAAATACCAATATATCGAAGCAGGGAGCAACAGCACGGTTTAACAAGATCCGCCAGTGATGGCCGACAGGTCCCAATTTGTATCGAACCACAGAATAAATAATAGTACAACACCGAACACCATTCGGAAATTTCGGAACCATTGTGAATTTGTGATACATTGACGCTAGCTTGTACTATTACTTATTATGTGATGGTACTAACGAGTCATTGGACGAGAGGACGCGGTGGTATCAAATCGGGAAATATAATTTTATGTTTTTATGTCTTACTGTGTACATTGAAAAAATGCGTCGGACGTGTTGTGAAAGAGTCGAAATACAGCATGAAACCTGTAAAGGAAACTGACTAGATGCATCCAAAATACAGGACAGTTTTACCTCAATTTTGGTGAAGAAAAATAAGAACCATTATGCCGGAGTTTTTGAGGAAGTTTTTCTTTACATCTGTGTGACGAGGAAAGCAGGTCGTTAGTCTGATGTTAAGTGCCACGCCTGCCCGTAATAATTACAGTGCCAACCTTCAGTTTTATACCTTGCGCGGCAGTGCATACTTCATTTCTCTCGTCACCGTGAAAGATTATGCGCAGTCATTTCGCTGGCCTTTAAACTGGAACAGAATAATGTTTCACACTACTGCTTGGCGGTTGTATACCTAGTGCTATGGTGGCCGAGCAGTATACTAGTGCGAGTAAGAATCCAACGATACCGGCTTCGGAGGGTACTATAGCTGTCGCTCCCGGCTGCTATTGATTAAAAGCTGTCCACGGGCCTTTGACAACAGAGGCCAGCACTACGTCATACGACAAACAAGCATCTGTCAACACACATATTATACCAAAGATGCCTACTTCTACAAAAACACTACGCTTGCACACTACTTTAGAGTAGACTTTCATTGTACGAAGGTTCTTATGCTAGTTTTAATAGCAAAATAATATTTTCCTTATTGGACTGGACAATACAAAACTCCCTTAATCACCATACATGACTCATGAAGTGATTGTTCATTACATACCTATTGTTAGGCTTTAAAAGCATATGAGCACAACAGTGGAATATTACTAAAGAATCACTGTTCTGATTTAAGTTTTTCAAGTTCCATCAGGCTTAGATATCTCTAAACATAGACGTTGCTTATCTAAAACACGAGTGTACGATGTACATAGTTCATCAAATCAAATTTAGTTTATTCGTCAGAGTATTCGGTAGGCAGTAAACCCCTGAGACGAATTTTTTACCCCTCTTGAGGTGAATAGTCTCCCGCGGGTAATACTACCTACACTACAGAAGTCTTACAAAAAACTGAAAACCACATCTTTGGCGACTCAAACGATAATGAGAGGGGCTGTCTATTCGTTATGGAGCCTCTTTGTACCTCTGGATCCTTTCATATACTCATTGACACCGTTCTTATGAATGGATGGACACTTTATGTGCAACTTTTATTTTTAGATCTAACAAGCTGTTTGTAATCTTAGTGCTGAGCTGAGAGAATTTATGGACAATATTATATATTTACAGACTTTTGTCCGTTCCGATAGCAAAGTTTTACCGACAGTATAATTGAAGTGGCAGTAGGCAGGCCACATCTTAGAAAGAATGGCGACCACGAACCTGGAGACGAAGCTGAGGATGGCCGCCCACTAAGTGTACCGAGACGTCCTGTGGAGCCGCTGGATGTGCATAGCCAGCAACCGCTCGTTTTGGCGTTCTTCGAGAACGAGGTTCTTCGAAGACCCAAGGAGGTTTAATAACGGCGGAGTCTACACCGCCAAACAAACGAGTGAAAAATCACTGCTGTGTATGTGTGCGTAAATGGATACGCACACATACACAATTGTTTTTGATTTTCCGTGAGAACTTGACAGAATTAACACGACTAATAAGGTCGAGATCTTGCTGCGATGTGGTGACTGATCGGCATACATGGTGTGCCTATGTGCAGGCGTGAGGCTTGTGTGTACGAGCGTATCGGCATATCTTGGGTGCTTCAATTTGGCGGTATCTTCGATCTGTATTTTTTTAAAACATTCTTCGGAAGGCCTATGTACAGCAGATGACGTCTTCCGGCTGATGAAAAATATGAGAGTGTGCATTGCGTAAAAACCATTTCCTTAAAAAACATACAACTTCTCTCATTTCTATTCTAGTTTTATACTCATCATCAGCCTATACTGGTCCACTGCTGGCCTGAGGTCTCTTCTAATGAAAGCCACTGAGCTCGGTCTTCAGCTCTCCTCATCCAATTTCCTCCAGCCGCTTTTCGCAGGTCGTCACTCCACCTGGCCACAGGCTGATCTACGCTACGCTTGCCTTAACTTGGTCTCCATTTGAGAACTCGGTTATCGGTTCTTCGAGAAATGTGACCAGCCCACTGCCACTTTAGCTTTAATCCTTTCTTATTATTGTTCACTTACTACTTACTTAACTAATAAAAGGTAGGGTATAATTAACTTGATATCTGTCATCATACCATTTAAGTAAAACAATGTTTGTACTAACAGTAAGGCTGTGCCCAAACCCATTATGTCGGAGCGGATGTTTGTCTGTTTGTTTACTTGTTTCCATCAATCATGAAAGACGATAATTGATAATGGTTTGGAAATCCCGGAAATAACAATTTATTTTAATGGATATTCTCACGAGGTGGTTAGACATGGGATTTTTGGTTCTTGTATGTAGTTTTCAATACTTTTTCTTATTTTGAACCCCCGAACAAAGAGACGGGTGTTATAAGTTCAGGGTCTTGTATCCGTGTGTGTGTCTGTCTGTGGCATCGTAGCTCCCAAATGAATGGACCGATTTTGATGCGGTGTTTTATGTATGAAAGCTGAAGTAATCGAGATGGTTCTTAGCTATTATGGGGGGAAGGGATTGGGGGGGGGGGGTATTGAGGATCATAGCTCCCAAATAAATGGACCGATTTAGATGAGGTATTTAAAGTTTGAAAGCTGAGGTAATCGAGATTGATCTTAGCTAACCAGGGGGGGGTGGGGGTTGGGAGCTGAGAAAAGGGGGTATTGTATTGATTACACATTATACCTACACTACGGCTACAACCAGCATGAAGGTGAAATCTATAAGTACTGTTGTACTTTTTAATTGCTAAGTCGATTTTGTATATATTATTTTAATATTCCAAGTGCGAAAAGACGGGCGTCTCCTATTCCATCGACGTACGCTTTTCCTTCCATAAAAAGCACAATAAAGCAATGTTAATATTTACACACCGAATCGATATTTACAGATCTTGAGAGCCCCTTCGCCTATTAAATCACCCTGTATAAGAAAGGGGGTAACAAGGGGGAGAAAAGGGGCGTTATTGGCGTAAATGATTTCCGCCTAGATCGAACCGGGATTGAGATGTTTCGAAGTATATTTGATGAGCAGTAAGGAATATGCGTTTCGATTAAGTTAGTAGGTGTTATCATCGACAGAGACAAGAACTGGACAAGGATTGTACTGTAATCATACGATATGAAGTCATGGACCTAAATTGATTTTAACTTATTGATGATTCATTTACAACATTGAGACTGTCAATATTTATAAGACGAGACATTAATAAACAAATAGATGGTAAATGTCTTCTGAATTCATTAAAATTGACTTCACTAAAACGGAGGGGCGGTTCTAACTTCGATGTGTGTTATTTTTTTATTATTACACCGATTTATCCAAGATTTATGGGCTAATATGGATGATAATTTATTTGTTTAAAAGCATCTTTATTGTGGTTCCATATTAATTTCATAAACATTGGTTATTAAGTTTATAAATAAGTTCATTTGAACCATCACATATATTTTTATAGTGCAGAATTTTTTATAGTTCAGACTATCTTCCGAACAGTTCCCGGCTGAGCTATAAAGACATACGTTTTTCTGACGAAAAGTAAGATCATATAGATCAGATGAAGTAGTTGGTGATTCACAGTTGACCAATGAACGCGCGGTGCTAGTATGTTAAAGTTGCTTAGTACCAAGGTGAGATGTTAGATATTATGATATTACACATCATATGCGACTACTGTAAGGCTCGCTCGTTTTTTTATTGTAATACCTTTTATTTTATTTTGTAGCAGAGCTTTAGGCTGTCTTCATATTTTAAAAGCTTTTATTTAACTTTACTTGTATTGTATGTATGTATCTATAGGCGCGTTCCACTTAGAGCAAAATGCTAGCAATGTTAACTTTTTAGCCCCAATGTCGTTCCACAAGCCCTCCGATGCTAGCACAAATAACAAACGTCAAACGTTCCACTATGCAAAATGTTAACATTTCTAGCTTCGGAAACTAGCATCGTCCCATGTTGTTTTGTGGGTTCGAAATGCTACTTTTTGAAAGTGTAAAAATTTAGCGGCAGAGCATGTAATTTTAAATAAAAAAAACATTGTTTTCTTGGTCTTGCGGTATAAGTGTAAGAATTTAGATAATTATTTTCATTTCCTAGTTTTAAATTAATTGGGATGAGAAAATGGTGCTACAAAAGTAGACAGAACAGTAGTGTTATTATTTATCTTGGTTTCAATCCGATTTTCAATATCACTATCACAAATGCGTTGCGACATAGTCGAAATTGCTATGAAGAAAGTAAACTAGCATCGTCACTCCCATGTTGTTTTGTGGGTTCGAAATGCTCTACGAATAAATAATAAGTCGAAATGCTACTTTTTGAAAGTGTCAAAATTTAGCGGCAGAGCATGTAATTTTAAATAAAAAAAACATTGTTTTGCTTGGTCTTGCGTTCATTTCCTAGTTTTAAATTAATTGGGATGAGGGAATGGTGCTACAAAAGTAAACAGAACAGTAGTGCTATTATCCATCTTGGTTTCAATCCTATTTTCAATATCACTATCACTAATGCGTTGCGATAGAGTCGAAATTGCTATGAAGAAAGTGACAATCTGATTGAAACCAAGTTCTGTAATACGGCCACAGTTGTGTTGAGCAGCAACACGTTTCACTTGTAGATGTCAACCGTGCTAACATTGCTGGTTTTTCGTAAGAGAAACGCTGATTGAGCGCTAGTCATTCGTGTTAACACAAATGGTAAAGCATTTATAGGTGGAAAGTGGCATATGTATTTTGTCTGTCCTGGAATCTATCAAATTCAAATTAAAAAAAAAGTAATAAGTGAAAATGCAATTAAAAATAAGGCAAAAAATATAATAAAAATGTGACATTCATAAAAAAATGCTCGAATAACCTTTTTTTTTTGTTTTCTATTATGTTTATTTTGATAGCTAAGTTGCATTTCAGACAGGATTCGAAAATTTATCGTAAGTAACTAAGTAAACGCACATAAAGTCTTAATACAAGCGATTGTGAGTGTGTGCGTGCATCAGACTGCACAATCCTTACTGCAGGATTAGTGTCGCTGTAGTGATAGAATTTATTTGAGAAGCAGTAGACACTTTATTGGGAAAATGACGCGATTTTCCTCAAGTCTTTGAAGCGGGAATGTGTGACGAACTTGGGATATTTTAAACGAAGGGCAGAAGAAGCTTGTTTTGGGTACAAACAAGCCTTTTCATTTGTTAACTTAAAAGTGTCATCCGTTTATCAGAGTGCCTTTTTGTGTGTTGAAACCATGTTGAAACAGAGTGAAGTTTTTGGAATAAGACATTTTGTATTTTGGTTTGGTGGATTTTAATAAGCTTTCTATGTTTTTATTGTGTATCTTAAACTTGCATCTAAATTGCTATAAACTTAAATAAAAACAACACTCGGCCACATCCATGCCGACATGGTCCGAAACAGTAACCAGTGATTAATAAAAGACTTAAAGTAAAATTAATTCTATAGAAATAATTTTCTTGGAATAAATTTCGGAACCACCTATGGAGGTCTACCTATAGATTAGGTATTCAGATAAAAAATAATCTTTCGGAAATCCCATATAATGAGAAAGCTAGCATACACAAAAAATACAGTCGAATTGATATCCTCTTTTTTTTAACACGTAGGTACACTGTATCGGTACACATTTTTAAATGTAATCAATAAAAGCAAAAAAATAATTAAAAATCTTGTGTAAAAATGGTACAGATAATATATGCAAAATTTTAAAAGGCTTTAAAATTGTATGGAGCAGTGCCCCATATGTGGTGCGTACACGTATCGTAAACGCCCCTCATGTGGGGCATTTCACATTGAACGTGTTAAGTCGGGTAAAAAAATTGTGACGGTCAATCAAAGGACTTTTCCTGATTGAATGACGCGCGCTTTTTTCACGTGCTCATGTGACGTGGCGGGCGTACCATAATCGAAACCATCTAATTTGTATCGGCCAACGTCATACAATTAACTCGAAACAATCCTCAAGAAGATAAACAAAAATAAATTATAGATTAAAATAAATAATAGTTTAAAAAAACTAAAAAAACACGCTTTATATAGAAAACCAAACTAAAAAATAGAAAATAAATTTTAATATTGTAAATAAGAAAAAAGTATTTTATTTAAAAAAAAAACGTGGGTTGCATGGGTCAATAGTTATAAATATTTAATTGAAAGATATGAGAAGCACCCCACGCTTTTTAAAAAAAACTACACACTATTAAAATTTATTTTCTATTTTTTAGTTTGGTTTTCTATATAAAGCGTGTTTTTTAGTTTTTTTAAACTATTATTTATTTTCTACTTTTTTTTTTTTCGAATTATTGCATTGTCATCGGTCTTTGACAGGTGTGCAAAATTTGAATGAAATCTGACCGTTTAAAGAGGGTCAAAATAGCGTCCAAAGGAGTCGGTTACACACATACAAACATACAAGTGAAGCTAATATAAAGCGTATAAAAACAGAAAACACGCTTTAATACTATTAAACCGAACTAAAAAGTAAAAAATAAATTTCAATATAAGAATAAAGTGTTGCACGAGAAATTTAATGTCATTGTAAAAGAAGCGTGAGGTGCTCGATATTAATAATTGTTATTTATTTTTTACTAAGATATTATGTTAATATTTCTCTTTCGAATTAGGTAGTTTAAGAATGTCGTACAAAGCAGGGGTGCTTTCTACGACGTTTTCTTTACAATACATTTTTTTTTTCGTTAATCACTTTATTATTATATTGAAATTTATTTTTTAGTTTTTATTTCGGTTTAATGGTAATATAACGTGTTTTTTAGTTTTTTTTTTAACTATTTTTGTTAATTTGAATTTAGAAATAGTAAGATTTTTTGGAAATATTTACGAAAAAAAAGTTTTGTTTTAAAAAAAACGTTAATGATGATGATCCTGATCAGGATAATGGGACAATTTTTCTAAATTATTGTATAGTCATCGTGCTCTGATAAGTGTGCAAATTTTTATATTGATCTGACAATTTAAAGTGGGTAAATATCGAGTTCAAAGATTTCCATTACATACATACAAACATACATACAGGTGAAGCTAATAAAAGCGTGTTAAAAACAATTAGCATCACTCCAACAGCATACAAACCCAATCGAACATCAAGTCCGACGCGGTCCGTCCCTAGTCCCTACAAAGCGTATGACAAAATAAAGTTAAAAAGAAAAAAATAACGCGCGTCAGTCAATCACGGGAGGGTAAAGTGAGTGGCGTAAATCCGAGCGGCCTATAATTGGCATCCGCCGTCCACGGTCGATTTCAAACTGCACCGAATACTGGCACGTTTACCCAAGTTGAATACTGGCTTGACACACTCAGGGTAAATAGACGATAAAAAGGCCCTAGGATTACCTTTTTGGTTACTTAGGTTAGATGCTAGAGAAAGCTCGAAATATCGACTTGTAAGTATAAAGGGCGTCCCACGCATATACCTACCACATGTTAGACAATTACTGATCTTCCTATAGCCGAGCCAAACGGAATAAAACATTATAACTACACGGTCACTAGTCACGGTCACGGACGTGGGCCGATATGCTGGAGCTGTTTTTTTTCATATATTTTTGGAAAGCCTAAGATGTAATTTTATTTTGTTATAGCCTGGAAGGATGGGTTTACTAATTTTCCAAGCCAATTTCAGTTTTTTTTCAAAATTTTTGGGGGGAAATGGTAAATTTTCATCTATTTACACGACTGCCCAAAAAGGAGTGTAATGTTTTTAGGGTTCATGTATGTTTGTATGTATGTCAGTTTCTTTATTCCACCATAACTTTTAAATGCCTGAACAGATTTAGACGTTTGGGGTATCGTTAGAATCCTTACATCCTCCCGAGTAACATAGGCAATATTGTTCTAATATATATATATTTTTTTGTCGAATTTTACAAAATGTGTATCAAGCCTTGATGAGCTTATTCCAACATTACGAGTTAGTTATTTTATTATTTTTATACAGGCTTGACCTAGTGCGGGGATCACAGGCAATTTTATTTATTTGTAATTTTATTTTGGTTAATAAACATTTTGTATTTTTTGTTTGTTGTTGTATAACTTTAAAGCTATTTATTTCAAAATATTCACAACACGCCCTTTTCTTTGATATGTCACACAGTTTACAAAACTTTTTTATTTTCTAATTTGCAATTTCTAACTGTAACCCAACACGGACGGTGTTGGGTCACAGTTAGAAATTCATTTCATGTGTTTCAAATTACAATTTAATCGGACCAGTTGATTCGGAGCAAATGTTCTGTGACAAACGGACAGACAGACACACAAGCATGGAGCAGGGAAGGTTCGAAAAATCTCAACTGAACTGACAGCACTGTGCCTGACACAGTAAACAAAAGCCCAGTGGGACAAAGGATGCAACTTCGACGTCAGGCCCGATCGCAGCCAACTCTGTCGATAGGTTTTACTCCACGCGTCAAAGAGTAGAAGCATGACGGGACGGGCATTGCCTTTTTAGGATTTGTTTGTGTTCAGTTGTCGCACTGGGTTTTTTGCGCTGTGCGTTTTGGATACGTACGAAATTTAGAATGACGTTATTGCGAAGGTCTATTTCTCGACATCTATTCATCTTATGCATACATTCAAATTTTACTTTAGTTTTTATTTATTTATCTTATGGAAACGGTAACGCATCTACAAACAGTTTTAGCTTGAAAAAACGTATAATCAAGAAGGTAAACATACTGCGACCCCATCTCAACCACATACAAGGCTAACCCACCCCACCAAAACTCAAGGATCATAATTACACGAACAATACAAGTAGCTAATAAACGAACACGTGTCTCACACGTGTTGTCGCGCGTTGTCATGTCATGTAGTATGTTGTGTGCGTATTTGTTATTAGTTTTGTGAAAGATATTCGCAGTTTTTACACTGATGTCTGGCGAGATATCATGTGCCAGATATATAAATCCTGTTCTGGTTGTGCGCTTTGTCCTTGAATGTATGTACCTTGCCATCCCTAATATTGATGAAGGAAAATCGTGAGGAAGTCGTCTCCTGATTTAGAGGCGTAATGGCAGCATTCATTGTAACGGCAGCTTTGACCTTTGTTCCTATTGCTTAAACAATACAGTCCCAAGAATCTCATAATCAAAGGCATTGATAGCAACTAATCACTGCACTGGGCAAGGGTGGCAGTTTATGGCCCACTCTCTCAGGGAGAAGGCTAGTATAGCATCCCAGAGAGAACAATGAAATTGGTTTTATTGGCTAAGCAATCTATTCCAGATAACCAATTGATGGTGGTTATTCCAAACGACAGTGGAAATTAGCGGATCCGTGAAACTTGATTGTGATTTCCTTTCCACTTTTATTTTAATATCGTACATAATTACCAGTACTTGTTTCCAAAAATACTGAAATATCTACGTAAAAGTTAGGGGAAGAGACGGCAACCTCGTAATTAAGTCCAAATTGTCCTTTGATAAAGATACTCTTTTAAAAACTTTTCGATGTCACAATTTAATAAGTAGGACACTTTGGATAACAAATTAGGAAGAGATTGGTTAATTTTATTTCGAAGAAAATTCACATTAATTTATGTACTTTATCTATTAAAAATAATCAATAATTAATTTACCGCCGCAATGATTATCACAATATAAATAACTTATATAAATAACTTATCATAATCCATAAAAGTGTTCTCATCTGAAACCTACGGCACTAAAAACTGTCTACTGGCGTTTGAACTCTGAAACCTCTATATGCAACAACCGTCTACTGGCGTTTGAACTCTGAAACCTCTATATGCAACAACCGTCGACTGGCGTTTTAACTGCTTTTTATTATTCAACTTATCGTTTCTTATCAACGACATCATAGCTCAATGAAAAATGGACAAGCTGAAGTTGCACACAGTATAGATAACCGTTGGCCTAGGAGAGTTCTTTAGGAGTGACCGCGAATCGGCAAAATTGCACGAGATGCCCTTCGGCTGAATGGAGTGACGATTTGCGTAAGGTCATGCAATCATTCAATGAGAGCTGAAATTCGGGCTCCGTGGCGCAGTGGACTAATACAGGCTGATGATTCATCTTATCGTGGACTCGAACTATAGAGTTCACAAATTGCTATTAGTAGCTGATTTGTAATACTGTAAGTAGCTTCAATTCGCCCTTTAATTATTTTCTAGTACCTATACCTTTAGTGTCTCACAAAAAGTCTCCTCAATTCCTTCTAGTCTTCAGCAATTTCAATTAAAATAATATTGAAATTTATTTTCCCAAAACAAAAGCGGTAGGCACGCTATAAAAGCTTAATACCTGTCCATCAATAACATACATATTTCCTTCCTCCATACTTTTAAAATGAAATTCTCTAAACCTCAACAAAGGGTGTACCGAGAAAATATCAACCGTTTCCATGTCTAAAGACTTCCTTTCAATACGCCCGCCCTATGCGTCTTAGCCGTCCTATGAAAGTTAAGATGACAAGGCGTTGACCACTCTTCGGATAAACCTCGGACCAGACAAATAAAGAGTGAGTAGAAATAGTTGACAGGTTGCTGCCGACCATTAAAAGACATGAAGCAAAAAAAGAAGTAAATGCCAGTACGCAATTAAGTCTATAAGGTAGAGCAGTAGAACTGGGTAGAAGAAAAGAGATGCAATTATCACTTTCACTCATGCAATTTTTTATTTCTCCATGAGATCTAAAGAATAAGGCTGCAGGGTTTGCTCTCAAAATCACAATAAGTAACAAAACTCAATTATGCAGTTTATGTTTCATGGTAGTCAGCTAACTGTCATGAGTCTTTGGCCCATGTGAATGAATATTATTTCAGACGATATAATTTGCCCTTGCATGACACATCCTCCTCATTTTTCTAGACAGTAAATTCATGCAACAACTAAGTATAGGAAAAACTATTTCGTAGAAGATAGAATTTGCCCTTGCCTGACAGATCCTCCTCATTTTTCTAGACAGTCAATTCATGCAACAACTAAGTATAGGAAAAACTATTTCGTAGAAGATAGAATTTGCCCTTGCCTGACACATCCTCCTCATTTTTCTAGACAGTCAATTCATGCAACAACTAAGTATAGGAAAAACTATTTCGTAGAAGATAGAATTTGCCTTTGCATGACACATCCTCCTCATTTTTCTAGACAGTCAATTCATGCAACAACTAAGTATAGGAAAAACTATTTCGTAGAAGATAGAATTTGCCCTTGCCTGACACATCCTCCTCATTTTTCTAGACAGTCTATTCATGCAACAACTAAGTATAGGAAAAACTATTTCGTAGAAGATAGAATTTGCTCTTGCCTGACACACCCTCCTCATTTTTCTAGACAGTCTACGAGTATTCATGCAACAACTAAGTATAGGAAAAACTATTTCATAGAAGATAGAATTTGCTTTTGCCTGACACACTCTCCTCATTTTTCTAGACAGTCTACGAGTATTCATGCAACAACTAAGTATAGGAAAAACTATTTCGTAGAAGATAAAATTTGCCCTTGCCTGACACATCCTCCTCATTTTTCTAGACAGTTTATTCATGCAACAACTAAGTATAGGAAAAACTATTTCGTAGAAGATAGAAGATATCGCTCTTAGCTGCAAGGCCGAATATATCGTCTATATCTTGGTGTCAAAGAACAGTGTATTGTGTTGTTTACGAAGTGTAGGACGTCCCCCGGCTTCGTGGAGCACAATAACGCTGGCAGCTTCTTGGAAAGAAAGATCGAAGATTGGACTCAGTAACGAGCTTAGGGAGAGGCCTAAGCCAGCAGTGGACTGATATAGGCTTATGATAATGATGACGATAATTATGTATTGTCTAGAAGGCAGGCAATACTTGTCCCAACATTTACATAATGCTGGTCACTCTATACTATACGAAGGTGATTCGGCTTTTGACAAATATTGGTTAGAAGTAATATCGGAACGTAATATCGACGAGGGTGGTTCTTACGATTTTATTGGTACAGCGAATTTGGGTTTCTTTATATATGGATGGGGTAGTTCGGATGTGCAGGGGTGAGTGTAATCCAACACGGATGGGATTTCTGGAAATGTTTAAGTGACACAGTCGAAGTTTTTTTTTCTTCTTAAATTTGAATGACAAGACAAGCATTTCTTGCGCGTGATGTGTAATTTTTCCCGGGTAGGCGCGGGCGTGGCGCTTAGCCACGCCCGCGCCTACCCGGGAAAAATTACAGTGTCTTACACAACATCACAGCACTGAGCGCGTCACCCTGAGACATTGTCTATTCATTCATTTTGTTTTCAGCTCGTGTTCGCCCACTGCTGAGCATAGGCCTCTCTTTTTACGCACCCATCACGCCTCCCATCTCGATCCTGTGCTGTGCGCACCCATGTCCGACCCACGATCATTACTATGTCGTCGACCCATCTGGCCACTGGACGACTGACGCTTCTGTTGCCCGTTCTCGGCCACCACTCGGTCAACGTTTTGCTCCACCTGGTTTCACTATGCCTAGCCACGTGTCCTGCCCAACACCATTTGAGATTGAAAATCGCCTCTTCAACGTCTTTGGCCTTTCTTTGTACGGCGTCTTATTTCTGTGTTGTGAACTCGATCTTGAAATTTGATCACCCTCCATGGCTCTTTGTGCAACTCTCACTTGATGCCTTCGCGAGCATCCATGTCTCGTCGCCATACGTCATGGTGGGCAGGACACACTGGTTATAAGTAATAGTTCTTCTTTGTAGCGATGCTTCTCAAACATTGTGCCCTTAGTTGGACTGTTTTGGTTCACTTACATCGGTTATTCATGTTTATTTTTAAAACCACTTAAATATTTCCTCTAAACATTCATCGATATGTCAAAGGCCAAGTATCTGAAGCTGAAATGAAATAAGACTCGCTTCTTATCAGAGGGGTAGACGCGGGGCGGGGGGCTAGGTCCATATTATCACGTAACAAATTGGTTTCTGCTACCTTTGTTCGACGTCTCAGGCCCTTTGCCGAGACGAATGAGGTACGGTTGGCAGAAATATTTAACGAATCATTTGAATACATACTAATAATATAAATACATTTTAATAGTAGGTAAAACTCAGCATTTTAATTAGTAACCTGTTTTTTTAAATTCGAAGCTTGCACATTATAAATTTAATAAACGGTTTCTTTTGTCAATTCTTCTGTCATGTCTGTATAAAACTTGAATAAGTTATGTTAAGTGTTATAAGTAAGCCCTTTTGTATCAAAGTATAATTTCAGATTACTTATTGTCCAAAATAATCTCTCTAATGCGTCTCTCGTGGAGATATCCACTAACTAGTACACCCCTGTTTGGCTTCGATTTCCCAAAACTGGCGGGCGGTAAAATCAGTATGAAAAAGTCCTAATGTACCATTCTTTTATTCTGTGATATTACTTACGAATTCCAGATTGAGAACTGTTCTTTTCTTTCTTGATTCGCCACGAGGAGACTGAACCAAATAATTGATAAAAGCATCCTTTTAGTACCTGGAAAAATAAAATACAAGTTGATATCATGTATGTATAAATAAATACTTACTAGTAACTATCTTCTAGGCAAGTCTGCTCCATCTTTGACCAAAATTTAACAAATTTTAATACAAACTGTTACTACCAGAACAAACAAAAGATTAAAAAAATTAAAAACTGTAAATATAATTCACAAGTTTTTTGTATAGAAATACCACTGAAACTTTCTCTGCCAACGCTACAAATACTAAAAACGCCGAGTCTACTTAAACATGGCGAAGAAAAAGATTCCTTTTGTGCGACGCATTTTAACTGTGGAACCTATTGAGACGTACTCGGGGTGTATTTACCTTTTTTGTGCACCGTAGGTTCTACTTGTTACCGAAGTAGGCAGTTCGGCTTTGTTGTGTCTGACGCTGATAAGAAGCTACTTTAAGGACTAGAAGTACTTCACTTATATTTCAGTTTTTCACAATTGAGAGAAATAAAACCCAACTAATGAAAGGTATTACGGTGTGGACATATTATTTTATGGGGACTGTTATTAATGTATTTTCTCTCTGCTCGCCGATGGAACTCGCTTCCTAAGAATTATCCTAACCTATGAATTTTGAATTCTAGTTTGGGTATCTTGTTATTTTCATCTGTCGGGTTTATGGTGATTTTTATTATTATCATCTAATAAAATGATCTAAAAATAAATTTATTAAAACCATTTAAAAAAAATTACATATAAAAAAAGTAAAAAAAAAACAATAGATAAATTAAATAAGTTAAGAATATTATTTTTAATAATATTTTAAATTTAATTTTAAAATTATTATTTTTTCTAAAAAAACTCAAGCTGGGGTTGATAGCCCTCGTTTCTAGTGTTTCTAGTCTTCTCTTGACCTCTTCCTAATTTTTAGTATGTACGCCATCTTACAATGTTTTCGGTTGTGATGTACTCTCATAGTGCAGTGCATCTACCAAGAGTTTAGTGTCTACTTTGCCAGTTCTCCAATTAATGTTTTAGAGTAAACTAAAATCCTAAAAAAACGATGCTATCTAATCAGGTTTTACAAAGTAGTCTGTTACATTTGAATTGTAATGATAAATCATAAAGATTTCGATTTCACCATTAGGCTGCGTAACCTTTTAAAGTCAACATAAAGTGTAGTACTAAAAGTTAAACTACTTATATAAAGATTATTACCTTAGTACCCTACTCATCTATTTAGTCAGTCAAAGCTTTATCTACTTCAATTGGCCTGCGTAGCCATTCCGCCCCAGGAAAGGACTGAACGAGGCGTTCATTCATTCACTCTTTCGTTCATTCGTGTGTTCATTTCATGGGCTACTTGCTCCTTTCGATGGACAGTGACCCGTGGAGTAAAGGGTTACCTTCACTTGGAAATTAGCATTATTTTGTCATTATTATGTTAAAATAGCGTTAGTTTTTGTTGTGATTTAATTTATTCGTCCTATGTTTAGATATTATTGTATTTTTTAAAGTTATGTATGTATGTTACGTATAGGGTAGAATTAATGCCGTCTGCCCCAGTATAAATGTTATGATTAATGCAAAAAAATGATAAGTAAGTACCTACTTTACATAATTATATAATTACTAGTTGTGCCCGCAGCTCTGCCCGCGTGGTCATTTCTCTGTGTTAAAAGTATCCTATGTGTTATTTCAGGATCAAAAGTAGGTATAAGTACAATATACCACATTTCGTTCACCGACAAACAATTTTTTATCGATTGCTCGGCTTCCACTCATCGGATTGAAATACAAAGTGCACCAGATTTTTAGTCAAAATCTAAGCTATCCAACAGTGAAAGGCGCATTACAATCAGTTAAGTGGTTTTTACGGGATAAATTAACATACAGACAGACAGAAAGACACCATTTAATAAACTGTTAAATTAAGTACCTAGTAAGGATTATTAGCGGTTAAATACAGAAGTTTATTAGTAAGGAATTATACCTCAATCGCCGATCGCTCAGTCTCTCACCGCTCCCGGTCACTTCCACCCAACCGTTCAGGTTCGTTCACCCGCTCGTTCACAGTTCGTCGTTCGGCTCGCTTTGATCTAGCGTTTTGCACGCACTTCTCGCTCACTGCACATTGTCATAAGCGTATTATGGGAACACCTTTTATGCCTTTTTTCTAGGTAATGACCCGTTGGTTTACATGGCCCAGTTAATAATTTATATAGAATTTTTAAAAAAGGCACACAGTGTGATGGAGCGTCCTTTGGTGTGGGCATAATACCTATTTTTAACCCCCGACCGCAAAAAGAGAGGGGTGTTATAAGTTTAACTTGTATATCGTTTTGTATTTTTTGTTTTGTGTCTGTGGGCATCGCAGCTCTCAAAGGAATGAACAGATTTATATGCGTTTTTTTTGTTTGAAACCTGATGTGATCGAGATGGTTCTTAGCTATAATTTAAGTGCCACGGGTTATTAAAATTTTTAATTTCACTAATAATACTCACTTATATTTAATTTTTAGGCACAATGAAAAAACCTTACTGCGAACTTTAAATCGTTATAGATCGTAAATGATCATTCAAAATGAAAAATGATAAGAAAAACCTAAAGATGATTTTCAAATACCTATTTAATGATACCCCACTTAACATAGTTCGTAGTTTTTTTTCTTTTTTAGAATATGGCGTCTGGTTGTCGCTATATTGAATTTTGATTACCGTCTTATCTTTAGTAGCACACATAAGATTAAGACAAATCGATAGACGTAAGAATCATCAAAATCGGTCCACGTGTTTGGTCTATACAATATCACGAAGGAAAAAACATACATAGGCTCATAAACACAATACCCTCCGCTCAGTCGGATAAAATTAGATAGATGCAAAGAGCGTGTGTTGAATGAAGTAGCCTCTAGTGACCTCTAGTGTCAACGTTTGTCAGGCCGCCCAAGGGCTTCTGACGTAGCTTAACGACCGTTAACGATTGTTGGCAACCTGGAACATGCCCTCCGAAGCACGGAGTGATGGCAGATCCGGACATAACTTACAGTAATTGTTGCGTGGCCGAGGATTGAACCCAGTGTCGTTGTATTGCAAAGCACACTCATTATCGATCGGCCAGCACCAAATTAGATCAAATTCATCCACAAGAGACATTGAAAACTTATTTCTACAAAATATTTGTATTTATGTATCAATAAAATTAGTGCTCCTGGGTAACAATCCTTATATTTTGCTGGATTAAGAAGCTTTTGTAATTTTTAAACTTTAACGATTCGAACACATAGTTAATTATTAAAACGGGACTTAATCGCGCTGAAAACGTTATTTTCTTTTGTTTAATATATGAAGCTTTGTTAAACGTAAATATTTACAGATGTTGTACCCTACAAAATACATATATGTCGCACTTGTAATGATAGGCTTATTAATTTTCATCATATTACACGGATTAAACCGGTCAAGTGCGTATTAAACACGCACATACTAAGGGTTCCGTAGCCAGCAATACCCAATTATGAAAACCGCATTGTAATCGGTCTAGTAATTTCTACGCATTATGCCAACATATTTAATCTCGTAACCTAATTGATTCTAGATTACGCATTCGCCGTGGTAATTTTGTTAACAAATGCGTAATTATGCGCTGGTGCCCCAGATTAAAAATAATAAATAGATGTCTGCTTTCTGAGTTGGATGGGGAGATGAACATGAAACTAAAGCAAAATGGTCACCTTTGAGCCGAATATTACCTAAACGAAACCAAATAAAAACTGCCAATTAAACCTCATTATAATTTTAGTACCTATCTAACGAGACCCCACTATGGGGTACAAACTTTTTTATCATTTGGTAGCCGCACAAATATAAATGATTTTCGATATTTTTTATACACTTGTAGCGATTATAAATACATGTGCCAAAATTAGTACATGAATAAAATGGCTGTGACATACAGACGGACGGGACAAAACTACAAGGGTTCCTTGTTACTACTACTACGGAACCCTAAAAATGAGAAAGAATTGCCGGATATCGACTTCCCATTTTCCAACCTAAATCACTTACGCAACATTGGGCAACAACAAATCGATTAAAAAACTCTTCGCTTCAAGAATTACGATTAAATTTATATTATTAACCTCTTCCGGAAACGTTTAGTGTTTCTCTTTGGGCCATTTTTCATTATAATTACTTGTAAAATATTTATAGGCCATTGTGTAGAGTTTTTATGGAACTCCCGCGGTCGAATGGGCGGGTTTTGGATATAATTGTATAATTTAAGTCTTGTCCGAGACGCGGCGTGATTTGTACCACTGTGCAGTGAACTGTGTAATCAGCTTTAGTTCGGTCAATGTTTTGGTGAGTGATGGTTTCAATGTGCTTGATGCCCCAGGAGACATGGGTGGCTTTGAAACTATTAATGTTTGATTCAAACAACGTGAAAAAAATACGTTTTGAGACAACGTGTAATTCTTTTAACGATAATTCTTTTCATTGATGTATGACTTTTTTTGTTGAGATCGCTTTTACTAAGAATACGATACAATGAAATATCAATAATTATCGATGAGATTTTCTTGTATTTTATATTTTTAATATATATTTATATTATTGTTAACAATAATGTACACAATAATGTAATACGTATATTATTATTAATATTAAACTAAAACGTTCTAAGTAGTTAGAACGTAGTAGTAGTAGTAGTTATAGCTGTGAGACGTTAGTGCAAGTTTAATAATAAATAATATATTCAATTTTATTTTATCGAGTAAACGATTGCTGTTGCGATGAAGTCGATGAAGGTTATAATAATAATAATAATACAAAAATAAGAGTTTAATCTATGAACATTATTTTCCTAAATGTTTGTAGGAATCATCAAAGCTAAGAACATAATCCATACCAATGAAAAAAGTGAAACCTTGTCTGTTTGTTTGTTTGTTTGGAAATCTTTCACACGATAACGGCTGGACGGATTTTGATGAAATTTGGAATGAAGATATGTTATACCCTGGAATTAAACAAAGGTTACTTTTTATCCCCGAAAATTGTAAGTTTCCACGGGAAAACTGGAAAATGTTGATTACGGGCTGTAAGGAACGGTTGCCATGGAAACGAAATAACAAATCTGTCAAAAACATCAAGAGCGTTGGTGCTATACCTACTTTTGCATTCGTTTTTAATATCATAGGATGCTTTTTTTTCGCAATAAAGAGTAGTCCGCGCGGACGAAGTCGCGGGCGGGAAAGCTAGTCTTATTATAAGACTTATCTTACTCGTATCATAAGCTAAGACTATAACCTTACCATAAGGTATAATATAAGTATTCTGCAATCTAATAAACCATCATCAATCTACTTCATTTAACACAAATTAATTAGCTGAGCAAAATAAATAAAGTACATACCATACAGCGACTAATTAATTGTATATCAGTACATTTGACGTGTCTACTTCATGGTGTAAGCTCATTTGTTACAAATAACAAAACTACGTCTGTTAAAAAATCGTTTTACCTGCATACCACGCGATCGAGGCACGCTATTTGTAAGGTTAGCTTTAGAAATACATTAATGTGTTTAAACAGTGAAACAGAAACAGTCATGGAAAACGTCGTGAAGAAACCGGCATGTCTTTAAATGTGGCGTTTCTGAAATATTGGAGCTCAGAGATGAAATCAACGTAGTGGCCGCTATTTCGCGATTTGTATCCGACTGAGCAAAGGGTATTGTGTTTATCAGCCTATGTATGTTTGTTCCTTTGTGGCACTATATAGACCAAACGCGTGGATTCTTACTTCAATCGATTTGTCATAATCTTGCGAGTGCTACTAAAGACACAGTACATATATAGACTATATATATGTACTGTGATAAAGACATGACAGTAATGTTTGTTAGTCGTATGGGGTAGTGCTGGCCTCTGACAGTAATCAAAATTCAAGACGGCGACAACCAGACGCAATATTTAAAAAAAGATAAAAAAAAAGTCGACGAACTATGTTAATCATTGAATAGGTATTTGAAAATCATATCTAGGTTTCACTTATCATTTTGAATGACCATTTAGGACAAACGATTAAAGTTCGCAGTCGGGTATTTACATTGTGCGTAAATTTTCTTGTTTCACTTGTAGGTATGTTTCCCTTCTAGTGGTCGTTAAAACTTTGCAAATGTATGTAGTGGAATGCCTTTCCCTCGTCAGTGTTTCCGGTAAATTATAACCCGGGTATGTTCAAGTCAAGAGTGAATAAGTATCTACTAGGAAAGCGTGCTACACCTTCGACCACATCATCGCTTTCCATCAGGTGAGATCGTGGTCAAACGACTGCCAGGCCCGTAAAAAAGAAGAAGAAAAACACTGGTTGTACAATATGGTACCATCGAGCTTGTCTGATGATGGAGCTGGAAGGTGGGTAACGGAACCTTTGAATGGCCTGAATGGCTATTGAGTTTGGGCTCATTCGTTTTGTCTTAACGTGTCCTGTGTATATATGAGCACACGTAAAATTTGGAGAAAATTGTTAAAGAAACTTTTTGCGCAATGTACTGCCTACATTAACTGATATTGGACTTATTTCATCGTGGTTATTTGTGCGTGCAGTTCCTTTTTAACCGACGTAGGAGGGTTATGGATGCTGTAGGATATATGAAGTGTCAAGAAATCTAATATGGCGGCGTATAGCTGACATGTTGTATATTTCCGACGGAACAATAGGTAACCAAAACATATCGAGTGAGGTATCAAGATGAAGGTCTTTAAGAGCCCATTTAAAATATATATAATTCTTATAACTAAACAGTAGCAATGGTCTTACAGCATCTTACAAAATTTTCAGTTTTTGATTATTCAAGTAATGTAAATAATGTTGCAATTTAACTATTAAACTAAGTTAAATATGTAAGTAAATAAGAAATTTTAAAATGTATATAAATACTAGCTGCGCTTCGTGGTTTCACCCGCGTCCCTCAGGAACCGTGCATGTTTCCGGGATAAAAGGTAGCCTATGTGTTAATCCAGGGTATAAGCTACCTCCATACCAAATTTCATCCAAATCCGTTCAGCCGTTTAAGCGTGAAAAAGTTACAAACATACACTATGAGTTAGAGAGAAACAAGAACACACACACCCTTACACCCATACAAACTTTCGCCTTCATAATATTAGTGTGATTATTTTTGCGGGCGGTCAGCTCGTATTCTATAGTTTTGTTCGCAGTCGGGTTTTTTAAATATGTTTATAATATTTTAATTATTAACTATATATTATAGTATTATTATTTATTTATTTTTATGTTATATATTTTTAAAAGGAAGTTAAAAAGTGGATTTAGATCATGGATTAAATCGGAAAATGCGGTTAAAGCTGCGGGCGCAGGTACTACGGAAGATAAAATAGTACCGAAATCGTCGCGAAAATTGCAAAGTCGATTGTAATTTTTGTTTAATTTCCTCGAATATTACGAACTCGAAAGTGTTTCCGGAAACTCCCGACCTAAAAATTGTTGTGACCACATATTTGCAATCTTGTTTCTCTCTAACTCATATTCATTCATTCGTTAATTCTATGAATATGTAACTAAACGATTGCAGCTTCTCATCACATTTCAGATATCTGTCAGTAATTCATATCACATTCATTTAACCACGTACGTTTACTAATAAATTGAGTCATTCGCACTGCACTGCAAACTGCAATAAACACCCAATTTATGATGATGGTGATGCTACTACGATCCTTAAACTCTGGTGTTAAGGTTGCATTTCGGTTGTGTTATTTGGAGTAGCTCCTGCTTGTTATTCACCAACTAATTGGCTTCAATTGGCTTAAGATTAGGGTGGCCATGTCGTTTGGATAGCTAGGACGCTAGAAGGCAAAATCTACATTAGAGCAATGTCAATCAATAATGACTGACACTGTAATTTGTTTATTTACATAATTGTGAAGTCGATTTATTATGCAAAGAATTATTATACAATACCATTTGCAGGCATTTTGTCAATCCATGAAAGATTTAGCTTTGATATTAATTAACACGAATTCAAAAATTTTTATTTGGGTATGATTATTTTTATTTGAAAATTGGACTCCCAGTGGTTTCATAATGTTGAGCTGTTTTTATGTTGAAGTTTATTTTTTAGTTCACGAAGATGATTATTTAAAAATAGCGTAATTGGAACTCAAGAGGAGCCTATATGTTCGATAAAACACCTTAGGTTTCAAATGGAAGAGAGATTGCGGTTTGTGGGTGAGTACGAAATGAGAAAAATATGCATGTGTCAGGCACATAGTCACCCATCATACCGCAGCAGGCATAGCTGCAGGATCGCGAACGAAACTGATGGACTTTATAACACAGCCCGGGTAAAACCGATCGCATGTCAACCCTACAGAGAAAGCAGCTACGGGAAATTAATACGTTGGAGTCCATCGCTGGTCTTGTCTTTAGCTGCTGGCATATTTGACACCTGGGAGCTGGGAGCTCTATAGATACCTACTAAATCTCTATAGGCAAAGTAGAATACGTGCAGACACGTGCCAGTGGCGTGTGAGAGAGGGCTTTCAACAAGTAATCTTGTTTAACGATGTAAGTATAAAAAGGATATAAAGGATATGTAAGTATGGAAAGGATATAGGATATTACATACTTATACATGACGACTCTTTCTAGCGCTACTTTTGTCAGCGGGACTAACCTAGCGCGAGAACGTGTGTTTTTACCCAAACTGCTAATAAAATTTTAAAATTAACTACATGGAACAATAACTAGCTAAAAAGCTATAAAAACAGGCATGCCCTGTCAAAATAATAACTTATTCCAATAAATTATATACTATTGGAATGTGCTTATCAAGGTCTTCAATTCGATAACCATATTATAAATATCGAAGTATTTTTTTCTTTTGAAAATGTTGCCATACTGCCGACCAGAATTATATAAAAAAAAAATAGCCTATGTTAATCGGGGGGATGAAAGGATTCTAAGTATAACCCATACTTCTAAATCTGTTCAGGCATTTAAAAGTGATTGTGGAATAAATAAACTCACATACATAAATACACACAAACAAACATATATGAATCCTAAAAACATTACACTCCTTTTTTTGGGTAGTCGTGTAAAAAGACTGTTTTATTAGATGACCCTAATTTTATTTTTAAATATTGCTCGCCAGTTTAGTTAGCAGAATCGTGCCGCGCTACCTTAGCGACATAAAATGCTTCTTTAAATTCAGTAAGCTGTGACAAATTGATGCTTTATCTAACAGAGTTAGGCACGCTTTTTATCTACAGCAATTTTTAAAGCCATTTATCAATCAAAACGTACAAGGACACTAACAAAAAATACTCATTTGACAACCTCAGTCTTGGAAGAATAAAACCTAATGAAAATGCAAAACCAAATGAAAAAAGTTTAAAACGTAAGAAAGTACCTAAAACGCACGTCTAAGAAAATTTAAAAAGTTATTTTTTAGGTGATAATCATAATTTAATGTTTCTAAATCAGTTTAAATTAGAATAGTTTCAAGTTGTCTTGTAAAGTATGACTGTGTTCTAATTTTCTTTAACTAGTTATTAATTTAATTTGGGACACCTCAATCAAATTCAATCTAGGTGGAATAACTGTTAATAGCTAGTCTAGTTGCCTTGCTGCTTGTCGTACGGGGTAGTGCTGGCCTCTGGTCAGAGTTTGTCAGGCCGCCCGAGGGCCTCAGACATGTCTTAACGACTGCTATTAATCAATAAGAGACGTGCCCTCCGAAGCACGGAGCGATGGATATCCGCACATATGCGGAACCAAGGACCGAAACCGATATCGTTGGATTCTAACGCACACTTGTATACCGCTCGGCTAGCATCGCTCTACAATCACCTATTACATCACACTATGTATTGATGATGATGTCATATGAAAGAGATCACTATTAGCGATAAGACAGGGTTCAAGTTCAATGCAGAATACAATCTCAGCCATTTCACTATAGAAACAGACCTTTACAGTTTTTAGGAAACTTTGGTAAAAAATATGTGTGAACCATTCTGGTGTCAGTGTTTGTTAGGTCGCTCAAGGGTTTCTGACAGGGCTTAACGACTGCTATTAATCAATAACAGCCGGCACCGACAGCTTAACGTGCCCTCCGAAGCACGGAGCGATAGAAAAACGCACATAACTTAGAAAAGTCATTGGTGCGGAGCCTAGGATCGAACCTGGTATCGTTGGATTATAAGTTGCACTATTGAACCGTTAGGCTACCATCGCTCTTGTGTGACCCATGAGTCACAACCAAATATAAAGCTGAATAAGTACATGCCAAGGTACATGACGTCATGCTGGAATTACGAAAACTTTTTACCGTTCCACCGTGGAGAATCGATTGTAGCAAACTGCGCAAGTTTTTATTGCTATGTCGAATCGGTACGCCTTTCGTATAATTTTTCATTGCGTTTTGAGCACAGATTTGTGGGTTAGGCCTTGGGTGTATTGTAGGTTTATATTTACTACATGTTTTTTTGGAAAATTTGTCTGTCTGTAACTTGTAGACCGCCGCCTGTCGCGCGACACTTCAACAATTACAAAAGATTTGCGAAAACAAGACACTCGACGAGTTAAACTTTCGCGATTGGAACACATAATATTACATTTAAATGAGATTTCATAGAGCTGAAAATGATAATTTTGTTTACCTCGACGTTTCAATCATGTTGTAAAGTTAGTTAATAAACACCATGCGCGTTCTCCGCTCACTGGTAGTCGGAACACTCCTCCACTAAATCTCAAATAAAGTGGCAGGGTACGAAATTGTCACTTACAAACATGTTTAAAACTCTTAAAAAATGCTCAAAGTCTCTTACGCTTTTAATTAACTCGAGTTAAGTTGGAGGAAGGATCCGAGAGGCGCTTCTACCGTTACGAACTTACGTGAAGGACTGAGTTTTTTCCTCCAGCGTACCTACTTACTCTGTAAATGAGTTTTTTTACAAGTTTTTTTTACTAGGGATTCTTTGCAGGCGGTTGATGGGTATCCTTGATTCCTTGTTCTACTTTACCTACCTTGCACAATCTTGTTGAATCTTTTTTTCCTACTTATGGAGGTTCTATTTTTGCCATTTTTTCTGTTTTTGTGTGTATTTTCACACATTTCTCGGTATTTATCAAAAATGGTTCATACGTTTTTTTTGTTGTTAATCCGTTTGAATTAATTAGTTGTGTCGATGGTTCTAAGATTTTATAAGTTAGGGCTGATTGTGTAAAAAAAATGCCCAGAATTCAGCTAATTTTATCCCTAGAGGATACGCCTTTATGGAAACCTTTATAGTGCAGGTGTTGGGGCAATGAGGGCACGACAGCAAATGCTCCATTGTTTGAATTAAGTAGATTTTCACACGATTGCCCAAAAAAGGAGTGTAATGTTTCAGGGTTTATGTATGTATGTATGTACGTACGCATGTGTGTATGTATGTGAGTTTCTTTACTACACCACTGTATAAAAGGAGTATAATGTTTTCAGGGTTCATTTATGTATGTGAGTTTCTTTGTTCCACCATAACTTTTAAAATCCCTTAACAGGTTTGGATGTATACTAGGGGTAGCTATCGTCAGAATCCTTAAATCATCCCGATAGGCTTATTTTTTGTTAAAAGTTCCTTTTATGGCAATGCAGGCGTGTTTTTGTCTTACTTTGATAATTTATTTGTTACATATAAGCACTTACGTAAAATTTGGAGGACATATTGTTAAATTCACTTTTTGCGCAATGTATTGCCAACATTTACTGATATTGGACTTATTTTATCTTGGTTATTTGTGGGTGCAGTTCCTTTTCAAACGACTGAGGAGGGTTATGTGTTTGGGTTGTTTGTATATTTGTTTGTAATTTAAGCATCTTACAAAATTTTCAATTTTAGATTATTCAAGTCAATGTTAATTACTCTAGTCTAATAATCCAGGTTATAAGCTACCTCCATATCAAATTTCATTCAAATCCTTTCAGGCGTTTAAGCGTCAAGAAGTAACAAACATACACACACACACACACACACACACACACAAACCCTTACCTACAAACTTTCGCCTTTATAATATTAGTGTGCTTATTTTTGCGGTCAGTCGGCTTGTATTCAATAATTTTGTTCGCAGTCGGGTTTTTTGTATTTTTGTAATAATTTTACTTGTTTGATATACAAAAACATCACTAATATAAAGGGTATGAAGAATGGTATATTCCAGGATATAAACTGAAAAAATAGTCACGTTCAAATTACTGAGAACAAATAGTACGTAGGTATATTTCCAAACTCATTAAACGAAAATCAAAATAAACTCGAAAACAATCTCATTTAAATCCGCATATAATTTCAAAATCATAATTAGTTTGAAAGTATCAAGTTCCCTCGTCCGAGCACGGTTGTTTACAGCTAAAATCATCGATAGCTCAGAGTGAGCGTGACGTAGAAACTTGATACTTGAAACAATCCTTGTCGGAATCACTCGGAAACTCGGAATGGACGCACGACTTGACGGCTGAAACACGGAATTCGGAATTGATTGAAATTGATTTGGTAAATGAGTAAATATTAAGCAATACCTATGATTTGGATACAAATTATTTTAATATGAGAATAAAGTGTGATATCCAAAATATATGTGTTTTGTTGTGGCTTTAAGTGAAACGGCAGCACCAAATTTGTTGAAATGTTCAAAGAACTAAGAGAAATAAGTATAATTAAAAAAAAAACGCTTTTATGGGTTCTTTTGTTTTTGCTTTGTAACTTTTACGTTAAGTTAGTCTATTTTTCGTGTTTTCATTTTTTTCGAATTGACCGATTTTGATGATTTTTTTCTTTTTGAAAGCTGATGTGATCGTGATTGTTGTTGTTTATGTTTCTGTTACTGTTTCTTTTTCTGTTGTTGTGGTCGTCGTCGTTGTTGTTGTCGTTGTCGTTGTTGTTGCATTGTTTGAGTAAATTCTTATTATACTAAGCTGGTTTTATTTAAATTCCTCGCATTGTTTGAGTAAAGCACTATACAAGCCTTGGTCCGCAATGACTGCCCTGCTGGCCACGCTATGATGGCCTCGAGCTTTGCTTAGTTAAGTTCTCGACCATCATCATCGCTGCCAGCAAAGCAGTGATTACAGACCGCGGCAGTAATGTACTAAAGGTAAGAGTGCACTGTGCATATTCATTAATTTCCTTACAAATTGCCGACCATTCGAAATTAAACGTTTAATTTGACACTATTTAACTTTAATCATCACGAAAAGTGCAAAATTATCCATCCAGGCCGGCAACTGCTGCTTTTATTTTTTAGTTTTCCTGTCATTAGTAAATACAAGAGAATTCAAGGATTAAAACTGATACGCATACGGCTTAAATAAACTCAAGAAGGCATTTATAGTAAAGCTTTAAGAAATTGAGTTTCTTTGACAAGGTTCTTTAAACAACTTAACTTGAATTGACTCATTAATATTTATAACGAAAGCAACCAAGAATTTTGAAAAAATAAGAAATTAAGTGGTACCTAACAGCTTTAAGCAGCTTACTTTAAAATATTTTCATTTAATAAATTATTTTCTTTATTAATTGTCGTCATTTAATACAAGTCTTGTTTAAAATAATGATGTCTCGGGTAAGTTTAGTTAGAACAAGCTAAAGTTTCAAAAATATAACTAGTAAGTACCTAGGTATTAATCCTTCGGGAGATTATGAGCGCTGGTAGCCTAACGATGAGCGATGGTAGACTAACGGTTCAATAGTGCAACTTAGAATCCAACGATACCTGATTCGGTCCTAGGCTCCTCACCAATGACTTTTCTAAGCTATGTGCGGTTTTGCATCGCTCCGTGCTTCGGAGGGCACGTTAAGTTGTAGGTCCCGTGTTATTGATTAATAGCAGTCGCTAAGCCATGTCAGAGCCATGCCATGCCTCGGGCGGCCTGACAAACTCTGACACCAGAGCTCAGCACTACCTCATACGACAAACAAACAAAATCCTTCGGGCACCGCGCATTACGTTATTGTGCGATATCGAGTGAGCGGTGCTCGAAGGGTTAGCTCTCCACGCGCTCCGCTTACGCTATGCTCTGAGTTTTCTCTAAAGGCGGGTCCAGACCAGCCAGGTGTAATGTGTAAATTGTGTACCTAATGTATCGCGTATTCTTCGTGTGGACGGCACTACACGTAACGCTCGTACCGGCGCTCACACTGAGCCATCGGGTGCCGGTTTTATAAGCGACAAAGGCGCTCGCAGGGCTCATTTGGACGACGTTCATAAAGATTCTGTCGTGTGGAAGTTCATATGATGAACAATCGCTTGTACTTTGGGTTTCAAAGTACCCGTAGTCCGCAGTTCTATAAAAACACTTATGCTTGGAGGGCTCTTTCGTTAGAAAGAGACTGTAGAAGATTGCAAAAACACACTCTTCTGTTACTAAGTACACATAAATAAAATGAGCTGCCACACCAACAATCATCATCATCATCATCATCATCAACAACCTATGCTAGTCCACTGCTGGACATAGGCCTCTCCCAAGGCGCGCCACTGAGCCCGATCTTCGGCTCTTCTCTTCCAGTGACTGCCAGCTACATTGCGCAGATCGTCGCTCCATCTAGCCGGAGGGCGTCCTACACTACGTTTGCCGATTCGCGGTCTCCACTCTAGAACCCGTCGACCCTAAACGGTTATCGGTTCTACGACAAATGTGACCAGCCCATTGCCACTTCAGCTTGCTTATTCTCTGAGCTATGTCAGTAACCTTGTTACTCTGCCGAATCACCTCATTTCGGATTCGATCTCACAAAGAAAATCCGAGCATAGCTCGTTCCATAGCTCGCTGAGCGACCTTGAGCCTGTGGATCAGTCGCACCGTCAGTGTCCACGTTTCGGCTCCGTATGTCATTACGGGTAGGACGCACTGGTTGAAGACTTTTGTCTTCAGGCATTGTGGAATGGGCGACGAGAAGACTTGACGAAGTTTTCCAACAATCAACAATCGCGACCTTTCTATTCGGCATATTCGTCAAAACTGTGGATATACTCGAATACAAAGCTGATAGGCAACAGCGAATCAGCAAACGTAGTGTCGGGCGCTCTCCAATTAGCTAGAGCGACGATCTGCGCAATGTACTCGTCAGTCATTGGATGAGAAGAGCCGAAGATCGGGCTCTGTGGCACCCTTTGTGATTGTGAGAGGTCTATGTGCCCAGCAGCGGTCAGTACAGGCTATGTATTGCATTGCAACCATTTAATTCTAATTAAATTAATTTTCTCTTTCGCTCAATCATATCTACTGGATTACAAAACCGTTTTTTTTTTTGCAGTGATGATAGAAAAATTTATTTAGGACTAATAATTGGTTATAAATAAATTAGTTTAGAAGTTATATACTTCAAATACTTTTGTTTAAATCTAATTTGTTAGTTTTTTTGGGCTATTTTTTTCCCGAGTACGGAAAGCAAGGGATTGGCAATGAGTTAACAGTCTATGTATATATGTGGATGTTCCACCACAGCGTCGCCCCTTTTGGTCCGATTTTGACAAACGGGGTATCAATCGATTGTCTGCAGGTATAGTCATAGGCTATTTTGTTTTTACCCGATTATGGCGAAGCAAAGAAATGTGTGTTCAAACTAACTTCAACATAAATAAAAACTTGGTCCAATTTTGACAATCGATTCGTCTTCATCGCAAGAGTGTCATAGGCTATTTTTTTACCCGACCGTAGGGTTTTGTTTTTGAACTTGTCTTGTTATCGTTCCGTCTTTCCTGTGGCTCCCCTCATCGACTCACTAAAACAGTTCTATATTAACCGCAACAGTTTGCAGTCCGCTCGTAAAATTCGAGCGTAAAAGCGCAATTACAGGCTTAATTAGCAGATGAGCGTTTGTCAGAAAGAGTTTACGGCGAACGTGACCGAATGTGATCGACGGTTATGTCGAGAACATCGGGCGGGGGAGAATGGACAGGCACTTCAGCATTTTAAAGACGGTTTCAGCATTTTTAAGATGGCTTCAGCATTATACTGTATACTAGTGACTAAAGCCAACATTATTTATTTCGTTTGTACGTTGCACGTAATAAATTACTTTCGACTTTAGAAAATTCTCTTGTGTACATCACTTTAACAAGACATAAGTTCAAAACTAAAACCCGACTACGGTTGGGTAAAACATAGCCTTTTTATGACGCTCTTGCGATGAAGACGAATCGATACCTCGCTTGTCAAAATAGAACCAAGTTTTTAGTTTGAACACATAACCCTTCCTTTTGTTCGCCGAAGTTGAGTAAAAAAAAATGGCTATGACACTCTATGTACCTGAAGACGGATCGATAGATACTTCGCTTGTTAAAATCGGACCAATATAGACGACGCTATTGGTGGAACATCCACACACATAGGCTGTTAAAACTCATCACCCTTCCCTTGCTTCACCGTAGTCGGGTAAAAACGGGCAGATTTTATAGATATAGTAAGTTTTGTAAAAAAAGTAGCTACTTTTTTACTACTATACGTGACGTCAATGACTATACAAACAGACCAACCAATAGTACCTATATAACTTTGATAGAACACCCAGGCAGACAGCTGTTCGCAAATAGGCCACTTTACGCTTCTTCACGACACTCACAGTATTATTTTACTCCCCGTTTCGACGTTGGCCTATATCCGCGTCGGTCATGCTTGTGATGTTCTATTTATTTTGGCCAAAAGTACACCCCGGGTCGAATTAATTACAGATAGGATTAGCCGATTAGCTGACCCGATTTTTTCGGTTACGTGCATCTGGGATATTAACAAGTATGATGGGGATTTCTGGGAAAATTATGATTAAGTTCTGGGATGAGTCGTAAACACGGAAAGGTTTAATAATTCTGAGATTTTAGTTTAGTTTTTAGGGTTATGTCTAACTGACCGTCTATCACAGCCAAATTGCTCCGAATCTATTCGTACTGTACCAATTAAGGTGACATTTGAGTACAAATGAATTTCTGAGACCCAAACTCGGACGATGACGATATATTTTTTTGTTTTTTTTTGTAATCCAACAGCGATGGTACAGAAATATTAAACATAACTAGACTTAAGATTAGACCAAAACAGGATACGAGTAACATAATAAGTTTTAGATGTTAACAATAACAAAATAAGAGAAATACAATAAGTGAAATACCAGGCTACATATTTTAATATTTATGCATTCAAACTCAAACGTGTGTGAGGGTGTGAAGGAGAGGGGTGACCGTGTGTGTGTGTGTGTGTTTGTGTGAGAGAGATAATATAAAATATAATAATAAATAAAAATTATATAGATAAAGAAAATATTAGGTTTATTTAATATTATTCCAGTCATAATGTATTATATATAATAAATATTAATGATAAATTGACAAGTTTTATTATATGAAGATTATAAAATTAAATCAACTGATGGAGATGGTGCAACTTCTTAATTTCATATTTAAAGGTATTTTTGGATAAATAGAACAGGTCCAAGTCAGAATAAGAATAATGTTTGTTATAAGTTCGGGCAGCGCGACATAATTTTTAACATAATTAGTGTTGACATAGGGAACATGGAGGAGTGGAGTATGTCGTGTTCGGTAAGATGGTACTTGCAGTATTATATTAGACAATAGTTCACAGCTGTCTATTTTACGATGTCATACTGCTTACGCCTTTGTTCAAGCGAATCTATACCAAAATGTAAACAAGAAGTAAGAATCGAAAACTTTGTGGTCTGTAAAGATCAGAAATTTTATAATTTTATTTTGAATGGATTCTAGTCTTTGGATGTGGACAATATAACACGGAGACCAAACACTGCAAGCATATTCTAAGATACTTCGCACATAGGTAAAGTACAAAACTTTGATGCAGTCTATGTTTGTAAAAGAGTTGCATATCCGCATGATAAATTCTAACTGCTTGTCAACAATGGTATCAATATGTTTAACTAGCATCATCTTTGAGTCTAATTTTATGCCTAGATCACGTACAGTGTTAACTTTGTTAATAGGAGCGTTATTTATTTGATAGGTGAAATGAATAGGCTTAGATTTCCGTGTGAATGTTATTAGTAAACATTTTGCTGTGTTAACAAAGATGATGATGATGAAAAGTATCCTATGTGCTATTTCAGTGTATAAGCTATCTCCAATCCAAATCTCATAAAAATCCGTTCAGCCGTTTGAGAGTGAAGTATGATGATGATACAAAGTATCTTATGTATTATTCCAGGGTATAAGCTATCTCCATTCCAAATTTCATCAAAATTTAAGCCGTTATCGATTTAAAACTCCCCAAACAAACAAACAAACAGACAAAAACACTTTTCACTTTTCTTTTTCACTTTTATATATTGGTATGGATATCACTTCTCAAAAAGGAGGAAAATAGTAAATAAAAAAAAAGTTTTGCAAGCTGTAACGACGAGCTGTGACATAAAAAATGAAAGGTCGTGTTGTGAAGGTCTCAAATAAATGATTTTATTTTCAATTTTAACAAAAATAGATTAAAAGTTATTTAAGAAAATAGATGATAAATAGATGATGACAATATATATATGACAATATCCTACCTTATCTCCGAAAATAATGTTACTTTTTTTTTTAATTACAGATAATTGTGCTTTACTTGTAGTTTTACAGGAAAACCCTATGGTCTTAAAGTAACGTGATAAATCTCTCACTTGTCCGTTTTTTTTAATTTACACCTATACAATATATTATGAAATTAGTTTTCTCTATTTTAATTATAACGATGACATCACTATTTATCATTTTATTTGCTTAAAACAAATTATTAATTGATGTGTTAAAATATATTAAAGTTTTAACCGTTTTAACTTAAGACCTCCTCGATGGTAAACTAGTCCTGTTTTTCGGCCCATTTTCTAAGCTGCGCGATTACTTTTTGTTTTTTATGACTCGACAAATTATAGCTTAGTAAAAAAACACATATTAAAAAAAAACTTCTAATTCTGTCATAAAAAGATTAAGAAAGTTAAGACATTCAACTTACAGCCTCAAATTCTTCGGTCGTGATTGTCAATAACACTTTTTGTGCTAACAAAACCGTATCGACCCACTGTGCGACCACATTTACGGCCTGATCGCATTCGTTTGTTTTCTCCGGTGTCGCGTTACACGGGTTTTCAAAAATTGATGGCGTGTAATAAATGCTTTTTGGCTGCACCGTTTGTCCCACTGTGCAATGAATACCTGTCTCGTTCTCTAAGCGCGAGTGAAAGAGAGATGGAGCGACGCAGATTCGTGATTATTTCTTACATTTTTTAATACGCACGTCGATTTGCAATACAGGTTCGATAAAGTAATAAAACAAGCGAAAAACAACGTGTAAGCCACACGTTTTTGCGGTTCCGATATTAATGATTTTATCCGTGTTTGTCAGTACTTATTAGGGCAAATGGCTTTTATTTATTATGATCGTAAATGTTTTATGTCTGTGTGTAACCATCGGTTATTGCTCAGAATCGTTACGTTCTCAGAATCGTAACTTTCTCAGATTACAAATATTTTTTTATATCAACGACAGCTTTTCTCATGGCTTCGGGAGATATAAAATTTTGAACGGCTCAACGATGATATAAATCTTATTTTAGTTAAATACTTGTTACATCTACTTAAGAAACAGGTATTGAGTAATAATACATTATTGAAAACAGAAACTTTAAACTTCAGAAGAGATGGAGTAAATAGATAATAGATAGAGAACTAGAAGCTTATCGGCCGATGGGGAGCTCGAAGCAACTAAGCAAAACAGTAAATAAGTAATAAATATCCAAATTTGCAATAATATATATATATATATATATATATTAGGATGATGATGATGATGATGATGATACAAAGATAAATACATCTATCTATTCTTATAATAAAGCTGTAATTAACAAAAAGTCTGTACTAAGAATATAAACAAAATTTAGTCTTCAAATAACCTTCTGAACAAGAATATATAACATTTTTTAAATGTTGTCTGTCTGTTCGCGAATCACGTAAAAACTACTGGACAGGTTGCAATGCGGTTTTCATTGATGGATAGCTTAGGGTTTGACTTAAAAACTGGTGCACTTGGTATGTCAATCAGATGAGTAGAATCCGAGCAATCGACAAAATCTATTTGAACGTTAAACGAAGTTGGGTATTTTGTACTTCTTAGGTACTTTTGGTCCTGGAATATAAAACGTAGGTTACATTTAAGGCGATTTACGCTCTCAAATTGTTGTCCTGCTCGGCCATTATATGTTGAAGCAGCTCGGGAAGATTTAAAATAAATTCATTGATTTTGGATCGAAAATCCCGGATGGGGCTGTGTCGGGGGCGCACGGCCTTTAGTTTGTCGTAAAACGTCTACGCCAAGTACAGTTTGATCCGGTCCTGGAACCCTCTCGTTCGCTCTGTGCTGGAGTTTAGGGTACCGTTGTGAGCTGCAGAACTTCTTCTTTCCAACAATGTGCCTAATCTTTATTTTAGTACGGACTTTCCGGGCGCTGCAGCCACTTTTGTGATTATGAGTTTATTTCCAACCCTTTCTTTTAATTTACTTAGTAGACTTTTTGTAAACTTTTACATATTGAGTACCTATCTAAATCGCATGTTATATCGAATTACAGATCAATTTAGCTGATTTTGCTCTGTGCGTCCTGCCCCCTCTGTCTTATGTCAAAAATTAAATATTACATCATCGAGCTGACTATATAAGCTAAAAAATGACACCAAAATTAGATCTCTAGAGCTGATAGTTACAGAGTTATAAAAGCGAGACGATATAACCCTTTTCGTGACGGTCCGAGTGATTGTAAAGACAAGACGTTTCACGTCAAAATCGCTTGGCGAGAACCTAGATTAACTTAAAACTATCTTACAAAGCAGATTCCGGGTCGATATTCATTTAAGTTTTCAATTTCGATTAAACACCGAAAAAGAGCAAAGATTAAAAAACTTTTGATCAAAAAAACATAGTGTAATCATGTTTTCCTCAGGTGAAAATTTAGTAAAAAGACTAGAGAAATACATATAAAAATATTAGAGTTGTGTCTTTTAGTAGTATTCACTACTAAAAGTACTACTAGTATTTCACTTTCACAGCCACGGGCACAGAAAGAAAGAAAATCAATTTATTCATGTCAACACAACATAAGCACAGCTAGTAAGTTATAACACAAGTTTCTTTTATGGTCAATTACATATAACAATGGCTAATAAAATTAAGTAATTCAGAGTGAGACGTCGTAGTCATACTGTTACAGAAATGGAACAGTATTGCAAATGTAATGCTCAGTGCTTTCAGTGAAAAAACATCGTGGACAATTTTTTTCCTACTATTTTCATCTAATTTGTAGATATTTTTAAACTTTTTATTAATACTCATACTAAATATTATATTCCATAGTAAAAATGCGGCAATATATTTATTTATTTGTATTTTGAATAAATCCTTTGCGAGGAAACTCGCAAAGGATTTATTCAAAATACAAATAAAATTCAAGTATCATGATAGTATTATAAGACATTGTCGACAACAATAAATTGAGACATAGTTGATAATTATTGTAGTTCAAAATAAAACTACCTTGTAAGTACATGACAGTGATTATTCCCTAACTACCATTCCAACTTTGAATTAGATAATATCTATCCGGTATCTTTAACGGCTGTAACTTCCACACTTAAGAACCCTAATTAGAAATTAAAATACATTCATAATCTCCGTGTTTTTACCACGGCTGGGTTTACTGACGTGGATGTATTGAGGTGAGGTGGGGTACTCGCCCCCTGCTTTATAAACTAAATCAGTCATCTTGGCCCCTAAACGAAAAACTTTTATACCACCCCCGCTTCACATGTTACTCATAATTTTATGGATAAAAATAGCCTATTAATACCACTTACCTGAGTACCAGATTTGATTTATATGTAGGGATTTCAAAATCTCACTTAATGCTTAAATTACTTTAATAATACATAGGGAAAATACAAGAACTTTAATTGACTTTGAAAATTAAAGTTCTTGAAATTAATTTACTTTTTAGTACGATTAGGTAATTTATGAAAACAAAATTATATATTTATGAAAAAATTACTATAATTTATGGATAAGGCTGAATATTGAAAAAAAAAACATTCTTTTCATATTCTTTTGCGGTGACCGCAGGGTTTGGTGACCGCAGGGTTTATTTTGTAATTTTCTTTCACTTCATAAAAATATGTCATGTTTGTATTTATTTAAAATTATAGATTCAAGGTTCACTTCACACCAAACTAACTGTCGCTTATTGCCAGGGGGGCCAAACAGGTTTAGGGTACTTAAAATAAGCTACTGAACAAGAATATAACATTTTTTAAAAACGTGTGTCTCTTTGTATATATGTTTGTTCGCGCATCACGTAAAAACTACTGTACCGGTTGCGATGCGGTTCACGGTTCACTGTTGGATAGCTTAGGGTTTGACTTAAAAACTGGGGTGGTTGGTATCTTAATCCTATGATTAGATGCCGAGCAATCGGCAAAAACTATTTGACGGCTGAACGAATTTTGAAGAAATGTAGTGTAAATACTTTATAGGTACTTTTGGTCCTGGAATAACACGTATGGGCTACTTTTAAATTAAATGACTACGCGGAAAATGCCGCAGGCACATCTAATATCCTAATATTAGGGGACCGGATTTGGGCCCCCTAGGGTTCCTTAAGACCTTAGATGTTAGTGAAAACGATACGTAGGTGTCCCTTAAAATGTCTTAGAAGCTACCTAAAATTTATGAATTGTTGATGAAAAGTACTTATGATGATGCACTAAGATGCACTAAGATTAGGCACTGCTTTCGTCGATTTTACAAAGCCCGGTAAACTACATTTATTTGCCCCTTACAAAATCCTGAATCCGCTCCTGACTTCGCATGTTACAGAACAGTTGTTCGCCGAATCGCCGTCGTTTCGTATAAACGTTGCCCAGTGGTACGATATTATAATTTTATGGACAAAATAACCTCCTATGAATTTTAAACAAAACAATGATTTCCGCACAACGACGTGTTTCGGGTTTCAATGGGATGGGATTAGGTTTACAGATGGACGGATGGTCATTTTTGTAGCAACTGGAGTTTTTGTTAAAGTATATTGACCCAGGATTGGAAGAATATGTAACCAAGCAAGTAAAAGACATTGATAACGTAACTGTTACCACGGTTATGGTGACGAGCAGTGTAGTCATTGCAATAATTGTTGGGGGCAGACTTTTTACTCGTAGTTTTATTTTTACATAAAATTAACTTCAACTGGATTTGCTTATGGACTACCTAGGATTTGTAAAATTTGTACGCGTGCAAAGCTTCGGGGCGCAGCTAGTTTCATAAACTACTTTTAAAGGCTAGGTATCTAAGACACTCTGACGTTAGCATGTCACATGAGATTGGTACACGCAAACGCTAATTTAAAATAAAACCAGCATTTTATTTAATTGAGTTCTAGCTCAATAAAATCACGCGTTTGAAAACACAGGGTACAGCCCAAACGCGGCGCGGTACAGGGTTTCAAACGCGTGGATAATCATGATGAGCTTTTGTCACTCTCCCGCCTTGACGAATCCTTGATCTATGCAAAAAAGTCAATCCATCGCTTAGTTTTTTCGTGAAAAGGAAAAACAAAAAGCAACAAGTAAACACTAATTAGATTTCACTAGTACGCAATAACTCAAGATTTTTTATACAACTAAATGACTTTTTGAGTAGGTCTTTCAACCTGATAGTAAGCGCATGTATATACCTAGCAAATCATTGCACTTCGTTCGATAGCCTAAATAAGAAGACTGCAATTTATAACTGCCTCTTGGCTCAATATATTAGTACTCTTGTACTAATATATTGTACCCAAGACGGTTTAAAAAAAGACGGCGTTCACACCGCCAAATCGAAACTGAAGCACCCAAGATATACCGATCCGCTCGTACCACTGATCTCTACTACTAACACTGGATAGGCTCTGCCGTACTTTCGTTTGTGCCGATTCAAAGCGCCCCACCGAGCATCCATGGTACTAAAATTGACATTGTTTCATCTCTTGAGTTTCATCTCCTGACGAAACAATGTCAATTTTTCGCTCTTTGTGACGTTCGTCAACAGCCTGTCTAGAGTACGGAGTAAAGTGCAGTTGTCTATGACTCGTACGGACAAGCCTCACGCACTTACACCGTGATATGCCGATCGGTCGCCACATCGCAGTAAGTAACAATGCTTTATTTTGTGATGAAATTGTGCATCAATTATCTACTCACGCACACATATGCAACCGCTACTTGCTATGCTTCGCTCGTTCGTTTGGCGGTCTTTTTAAAACTTCCTTACTGTACCTATACTAACGTTGTTAGTCAACAGTTCCTGCAATTAAACCGAAACAATATTTTGCTCGTCCTTGCGAACAGAACACCTGACAAAGATTACTTACAATATAAGTAAAGAAAACATTTACTTTGCAAAGGGATGAATCTGATCACAATTGCTGATTTCGTAGGTCGAAAGAAGTACAAAGACGTTAAGTAGCTGACGTTCAACGAACTTTTACGTTTCTATATCTTATCCTCCATTTTATTTAGCTTTCGCGTGTTTGGGAAAATGGGATGGTGTACGTAAATAAGCATGATAGAGTATACGTATATAAGTTCGTATTTTTTTAAACGGCTTCATAAGTTTAAATACGAAAACGGTTCTCAAGTTTTTAATTTTTTATGTATTTATTTTATTTACACGTCTATTTCTGGGCCGATTCGGATGATTATTTTTGTATTTTATATAGGATCCCATATAAAATGAATGAGAATTGGTTCTAATGTCTTGTAGTAAATACGGTACGTATTTTGTAGTACTTACGGTACTTTCTTTGTTAGTTTTATTCTTAATATTTGATGTACAATAGTAAGACTTAAAGTATTTTCTACCAGTTATACCGACACGGAGTTAAAAAAATGCGTGCAGCGAATGTGTAAATTAAAACATACAATTAGTAGGAAATTTAAAATATAGTAACTTAACTATTAATATGATATGTATAGACAATAAACACAGTAGTGTAGTTATATTTAAATTAACATCTGTAGGTACTTCTAATAAAACAGTAAATGACAAAAAACTGAACAACGAAGACAATTGAAAAAATATGGTTGAGGAAACTACAGAACAAGAATATACACAATTTAAAAATGGTGCCTGTCTGTCTTGTCTATGTTCGCACATCACGTAAAACCTATTGGTCTCTGAAATGCGGGTTTCACTGTTTTTTATTTCCTTTTCACTTGTTACGTTATCAAGTTTTTTTTTTGTTGCGTTTTCACTATAAACGTTTTTTTATTTTGTCGTGTGTTTGTGAGCTGCTCTGAAAGTTTCAGCCGGATAGCTAACCGGGAAGTATTCGAAATTTGAATTTGATTCTAGGACAGACAAAATACATAGATACATCGATACATACATACAAGTGAAGTTAAATAAAAGCTATTTGAAATACTTTAACTCAGAGAAATAACCACGAGGCAAAGGCGCGGGCATAGCTAGTATTATCTAAATGTATGCACCTTATATTTGAAGCAGTTAACCATCGCCATTTCGTACTAGCGTTTGTATTTGTCAAAACATCTGCTGGTAGGTCATTCAACTGGTATTTGACATACTTTCCGCAGTTAAACATCATTGGCGCAATGGTTGGAAGTTAAAAGGATCAGCCTTGTTGATGTCATTGTGAACCTTCTGCTAATGTCATTACAGCAAATTGTATTATGGACGAGGATAGAGACCAGGATGCTAGCTATTAGGTGTCACGAGGCCTTAATACACTTATAAACAGGTATTTAGGATAGGACACGAACTATTATGAAGAAGAAGTTTTATAGCTACGTGAAAAGCGAGTTTTTGAGAACAAATTGATGTGAGGTATTACAATATCAAAACGTATTAAGGAAAGTGTATTATGGAACTTGGAAGGAGAACCGGGTGCTGTTAGGTCTCACGAGGCCTTAATACGTGAACTAAAAACAGGTGTTTAGGATAGGACCCCTAACGACTACTATGAGTGTGTGTAAAAGTGTTATACCTACGTGAAAAGCTAGTGCTTTAGATTCGTAAAAAAGGAATAATGCTACATCCAATAGTCGTGTCCATTTTGTACTATGTAAATGTATGTAGTACAGATGATTATACTATAAAAATAAATTAATAATCTAGGATTAGAATGTAAAAATCAAAGACCCAAATTTCCAGTGGTCAATTTGTAGAATCGATTTTAAACTTTGCAAATCTGATGATTATACTATAATATGGTACATCGAGCTGGTCTTATGATGGTGCTGGAAGGTGGGTAATGAAACACTTGAACGGATAGTAGTAAATCCATCGAGTCTGGGCTCATTACATTTCACCTGCTGTCGACATTCACCTTCTTTTTTAATTACTGGTATGAGTCACAGATTAAATAATAGTTGACTGAGTGGCGGCGGACAATCTGTTCTTTCGTCTTATGGTGGCCTGCCTATAACCATTGTAGTGGCACTCACAGCTTTGGCCCAAGTCAAAAATGCTTATTCACATGGGCTCAGAGAGGGCACTCATGAAAAATACGAGAAGAACCGACAAGAAACTCGATGGCTAACAATGTTATATGTATAGTCAAACCATCTGGAAGGGTTTGATTACAGAATAAATAATAGTTAAACGCTACTGAACTTATTTTAAAAATCAGACCGTTGAGCCACTTTTGATGATCATACCAAAAAAACTACATTAATTTCACCCAACATCGTGTAGGTATTAAAACGACATCACAAAACATATCCGACAAATGCTAACACAAATTTCCAACCCAAAAAACAGAACGACAAGCACTAATGGACATAACGACACGCAGATTCAGATAACGTTATTAAATAAAAAGGCGCAATATAAATAACCCGATCTGTCGGTCGTAAAACTCCCGATTTTGTCGACCTTTCGGGACTTCGGAGGTTTTCGGAACGCAGAGCCCCAATCTCGACAAAAAAAGATCCAACTCGATTTACATTTGGATTGTGAAATGTAACCCTCCGAATAAGTTGTTACCGAAGACGCGTTTAGGGGCATAAATCGAGTTGACTCGATGCTAAACGGGTGAACTGCACTGTTTCTCGGATCACTCGGATGCCACACAAATCACAATAAGTGCTCTTCATTATCCGCATTTACTCCGCCGGGCCCGTATCTATCGGAATGCGCCTACAAAGGGGTATCCATACCGAGTTACTAAGTCGCTACACTTTGCCCAACCGGCTTTGCTTCAAACCAGTCCGCCTGGGCCGGTCGCACTTCTCCGGACCAAAAGAGCCTAACAACCAGTTGACTGACACTTAAATGCCACTTAGGCGTTGTTCTCTCGAAATTTTATTGGTAATAAGTAGCTTGTTGATGTTTTTCGACTGTTTCGATAGTGGGCTCGACACTTTGTCTTGTAACGTTAGATTTTGGGATATAAATCTTATCCTTAGTCATAATTTGTTAGCGTATCTATTTTGTTTAAATCTAACTTTAGATTGATTTACTCATCTATTAGGAAAATTTAAATCTAATGATTACGTATCCTAACGAAAGGAGTTAATTTAATCAGTTGATTAGAAGCTTTACAGTTGATAATCGCACAGCACAGTGTTGCATTTACGTTAAAGTACTCAGACAAAATTCCAAGTAAAACGACGGGATATTTTAACTTCGTATACGGTATACAGTAATTACAGATGTGCCATCGAGGTAAATAGCCTGTTCCCTCTCGCTCGCACAAGATCTCGCTCCTGTCATTCCCTCTTTGAAGAGCACTTATTCGCGTATATATTGGGGGGGGCTTGAACTATCAGGTATTCTGTGCTCGCGGCGGATCCTTTCATGAGATTACTAAGTAACCATTGGCCATTACAGCTATGCTAATAGCGTATAACGTAGCAATTTGTGTAATAACATACCGGCCAACAGATTTTGAATGCTATTCTGCGGCATCGCGAGATTATACAAATGTCTTCATCATTTTCGAGTTCCAATATCTCAATAAATCCGCATTTACATATCTGGATATCTGTAAAGTGTTTTGACAATAGCTTTGGGAATTTATTTGTTGTAATATCTTCAGATCTGCCTAATTAAGTGCTTAACGTCAAAATAAAACATACAGCAATTTTATTCTTTCCGGAACCATGCGCCGTTTAGCTCGTCATACTATTTCTTATTCTATGCCTATCATACAATTTTAACAGGTATTACTTTTGTTTATAGTTAATAAAAAAACAGCGAACCTTACAGTAGTCGCATATGATGTGTAACGTCTGTAACATCTGTTAACACATTGTTAACACTGATACACTTTTAACGAAATCACTCCCATAGATTGCAGGTAAGCGAGCGGAAAGATATTTTACACATCAAAAATTGCGGTAATATACATTTATATTTGGGAGGCATTATCTTTACGACACAAAGTTAATTGCAATATTAGCCGTGTTCGCTTGGTTAGTTCAGCTAACTACTAATAGACGGCGTTACTGTCTCCGTAAGACGGATTTAGAAACTGAGGGAAAAATTAGGATGATAACGTAGTGGTCACGGCAGAGAATTGGTTAAAGGCATGGATGACGCGGGTGCGATTCCCTTACGTGATCTAAATTTTTCCTTTAGATAATTATTAGATAAGCTAAGCAGCCGTTAATGCAAACTCATAAAAATAATAGAAATTAAATTGACGAGCTACACTAATTTCTCACAATTTGTCATGCGAAGGCGGTGAAATTCTTAAATACTCTTGATATATGCCAAAGATGTGAGAGATGTCCCAACAAAGGACTGGCAGAACCTAGCATTCCATTTTTCTGAAAAATATCCCGGAGAAAAGGCGCTCGTAGGAAAATAGTAATTACAAGTTCTCCTTTCTAGGGGCGTGTGCCATTGTGCCTCCCTCACAATGCGAAGGAATCTTTTTGTCCGCGCTATCGGCTGTTTGCACCACTGTGCGCTACCTCCACGGAAACGTATATTTAGGAGCATACCACTTGCGTTTCATTGACAATTTTCGAGAAATTTTAGAGTAATCTAAAACAAATGAGGGCTTTTAAGAGCTCTGCTATGTGGAGTTCTTAATTAAGCCACAGATACTACAAGTTTGTCTCTTTCTGTAAGATGTAAAAATAAAACCTTAAGAGTTAAAACTTTACAACCAAAACCTAAGTCTTAACTGAATACTTAAATCTTCCCGAACTCATTCAAACTAAGATTCTTAAGCTTATCAGCCATCTAGAGCGTCGCATTTCACTTCTTAAGGAATAACCATCAACGTCCTCTTTTATTAAAACTTTTTAAACGCCGAAATAATTAAAATTAAGCTTCGGGTACACTTCCATTAACGACGAACGTTTGCGTGTAACGTTTATTTTATCTACTAAGCTGAAAATTCTTAAGAACTTTCCCCGGGGCAACTCCAACAATCCAGAGCATTTCTGAACAAGCAGTTTTATTAACGCAACTTGTTCACTTGTTTAATCATTCACGGAGTAACGTGTACAAGTTTCCAAATAAATTTCGTACGAAGTAGCCGGAGTAAATTAGTTTGAGTGCCTTAGGTAACCTGGGGTGCGACCTCGAAATGAAGGACCTGGGGCGCCGCGCAAAATGGCTATTGGCTATTTTTGTTTTGGCCGTAGAATAAGATGAATGAAACCTCTGTGCGATTGAAGGGAAAATTGCTAGTGAAAACGAAGTTGTTGGTAGTTCATTATATTTCTGTGGTAAAAGCAAGTATAATTAAAAGCAATGAAAAAATGCCTCTTTTTTAATGTTGTTTCTCTTATGTACATGATTACCGACTTTATAAAACAATGAAAATATGGTCAGAGAAGATAATTTTGCAAGTTAAATTTGAGAAAGGACAAATTTGGCCATGATGCTGGAGTTGACCTGCGACCCCAGTAATGCCGTTCAATCGCTCTCCTAACTGAGTCATCCGTGGTCCAACCTCTTCTATTATTTATTCTGTGCACGTACGCCGAATCATAATTTGTTCCCTTGAAGGCGTCTTGGGGACACGCTTTACGTCGACTATTGATAATTTATATATTTAGAACTTAAGTACATCATATTATTATTTTCCATTAATTTGCTAAATTAGTAATATCGATTGTGGAATATTAGTGTGCGTTGTGTTCACATCTAGAAGGCCGTTCAGCCTACTATGTGTACCAGTTTTGTACTTTTTATAAGCAAGATTGGGTTGTAACATCCAGTAGGTGAAACTACATACGAGTATAAAACAAATATTTTTCTACCCATTTTCTATTATTTCCAAGTAGCATAGCTGATATTTCTGAATTTGAGTAGTTTTATTTTTATTTTTGCATTGACTGCCTTGTTTATCGTGATAAGTGTGAATATGCCAGATCTAAAAGCCACTCAAGTTGCTAGGGCTGTTACTTTAATTGAAACTGGGTAAACCTAATGTGGCCTAACCATTACGGGTATCAAAATCTGTGGTACACACAGTTGTCAAGAGGTATCGGCAGACCGGAGAGTATACGAGATTCGCAGGACTGGGATGTAAACGAAAACTGTGCCCGGTTCATCGTTACCAGCGTGCTTAGAAACTGGACCTTAACTTCTTCTGATGTATGAACGAAGTTCCAAGAAGTTCGAGGGGTTACAGTAAGCACAAAAACTGCACGAAGATTGAAATCGGCCGAAATTCACACTTGTTTGCCAGTGGCCCCCTTCTTGCCACAGTCCATCGAGTAGCTCGAGTTAATTTTGCTCGCAATCGTGAAAACTGGAATGACGAAGCTTGGAGTCAAGTTATAATGTTAGTTTTCAAAGTAGAGCAAATATCACATAATTATAAATACAAAAACGTTTATTATCCAAAATAATTTCCTAATTTATATGACCACGTACTGTTACGAAGGAAAATTAAAATAAACCGAAACCTTAAGTTCAGCCCAATTTTCTCGTCTAGACATAAAATTATCTTCTATTTACTAAGTATTTATTAAAATTATCGACTATTCATTAAATTTTCTATTTTGCCCTTAATCACAGAATAAGTAATAGTACTGGGCCTTAACATAAATTTAGTAGCCCTGGGCTGATCGATAACTTAACTATTGTTGAGTTAAATTCGACCTTGACTGAGTTAAATTAAAGTTCAAACTTTGGTTTGAAAGTTTTAATATGTCCTATTTAGTTGTTGTGATGGAAAATACAATTCAATGAATTGGTGTAATTTATGTTGTGAAACAACTACTTTGTTGTTAAAAGATTTATGAATGTTTTGAATATAATTTTGTAGAAACGAATAACAGAATTAGAAAAAAACATAAATTTATTATTATTTGACCGAGATATTATTTGGCGAAGCGCGAGCGAAGCGACTCCGTTTCAGCTTCGACAAAAATGCTTTCGTATGCTGTCCTGTTCGTTTCTCAACCGATTCTCGTGAAATTTTGTGAGCAGGTTCGATAATTATATTTGATTTTTAATTGCAGAATTTTTTATTCGAAATTTTTCTAAATGGCGGAGATATGGGGGTTGAAAACGTAAAATAAACATATTTCAGCTATTTCGAAAAATTTAACTTTTATTCAGTTTTAAGCTATGTAAAGACAGACTCGCGAGGTCAGCTCACAGAGCCACTAGTTATTAAATAAGTGACGAAGAGAGCAGGTCATTCGAGTAATGGACAGCACAGTTCTTGCCCGTAGAAGAATTGCAGTTCATCTTGCACATTTTAAAAGAACTGATTGCATGACTGCTTGTGATAATAATATGTTCACAGAAAACGTGTGTGTTAGCGATAAGACCTCAGATTTTACTACTTTAAGGATACATTTTATCTATCTCTCTGTTAACTACTCACAACTACGCTGTTTTTAAAAGAAATCTCCATCTTTACCTCATTTCTAAAAGCTCACTTAAGAACAGACAATATATTCTCAAAGAAAATTAAATTTTCATCAAAATTTCGTATGCGGCGTTACTCAGACTGTCCTCGTAAATCCCCCGCGTGCTTTTGACTTCCAATGACTTCTAAAATTATGCACAGTGGATAAAATATGGCAGCATTAGAGACAAAATCGACGATAGCACAAATACCGCCGCCAGGTGGCGACGCCATAGAATCTATCACAGTGGTGCGAGTGGCGTAAAAAGTGGGCAAAAATCTCCCTGTGCTATTAGAGATAAGAAGATGTAAATTATGTCTGGGGGAGTTTAAACGAACTTACCAAATGCTGCTTTTGAGCTAAATTAATGTTTCAAGTCGGTGTTAGATGGACCTCCGTTAAGTCGCTTTTGAAGGCTTATTTTTTTTGGGAATTTTGCAATGACTTCGAATTTACGGCGTATTGAAAACTGCTTGATAGGTATTTAGTAATTTTTATTGTTTTTATAAAAGTTTGTAACGGTTTTTTTTCTGAGATGCACGAATGTGGTATATTTAGACTCCATATTGTTTTTCGCCATATAACAACACGCGTATCTGCATACGCTTTATTATCATATTCAAGCCCACGGCCGCCCGTGTACCTAATTTTTATTGTTTTTATAAAAGTTTGTAACGGTTTTTTTTCTGAGATGCACGAATGTGGTATATTTAGACTCCATATTGTTTTTCGCCATATAACAACACGCGTATCTGCATACGCTTTATTATCATATTCAAGCCCACGGCCGCCCGTGTACACGCTTACTTGCCATCTCATTTGCGTATAAAAAAGTAAATTTAGTTGTCTCTGCTCGTCTTTTATTGCCATTTTATTGTCTGCGACACGAAAAAAGAATCTTGTAAATGGCATTAAAAGTTTTATTGCTCTTTGATGAGTCGTATATCGCATAAATTGTTTTATAAAATTTTTGATGGCAGCTAAATTAAAGTAATTATTTTAAAACGAGCATGAAATAAATAATATTTAAAAAATAAAGCTAAGGCAGGAATAAAACAGGCTGATTCGCTTTTTATTAGCATGCAAAGGTTGTACTTAAAAAATCGAGTTGGATAAGGGTTTTCACGCCGGACGCTTTTATATTTCATTTTTGGAATGTTTTATTTATAACTTACAAAAGCACTCATATTAACATATTATTCATTATAAAGTGCGTTGTCTCGCTCCGACTTGGTTCTACTGAGCGAGAAAATACATAGTTCTCGAAGTCAAAGATCACAAGTTCAGATAGGACGGTACGACCGTTATGTTATGTAGATGGCGCCTTTAGGTATTTCATATGAAGACTTCATTATTTTAATTACTGCATCGCCCTCAGGCACTCGGATTATTGCTTTAGTTTCGTAGATTGAAAATTGATAAAGAAAATTAGCTCCACAATGAATTTTATTGAAGTTACTACTTTGATATCGATAACTCAATTTTGTAAAGAATTCAAAAGCCATCGTCAATATTTTAGTTGGCAAGTTTTAATTACAGAAATCTTTTGCGGCTTCGAAATTTTAACTTGATTGAATACTGTATTTCAATTACAAGTTAATCTTACTTTCGAGTTCGAAACTTGGCTGAAGGACTCCATATTTTACACTTAATGTCAACAAAAGACAGCGCAAGAATACACAAAAACAATAATATCGAATTTAATCCGCACGACAGCAAGTGGCAACTGACATCCTTAACAAAAAAATAAACAAAGCACAGTGGTTCGAAATCGAAACGTTCGTGGACAAAACAAAACAAAAGTCGCTTGAGGACCGGCGACATCGGCGAAGCGTTTTGACATGTATTAATGGTACAGTCAAGACGACATGAACAGATAAATAGCTGAGCCATTAATGAGATAAAAACGTGACTAACATTATTTCCGTTATTCTTATGGTATTCAGACCATGGTTAATGGAATATTTAGGACGAGTAATGGAGGCGAGCTTTTACTCGGATTTTACTCAGCTCACTTTATGGAGATATGATAATGTTTCACTTATGCGAGGTAATTATGAGAGTAGTGTCATAATTATTACGTAGAATAAAATGGGTATCATATCACCTGATCTCGAGACAGGTCTTGTTATTATCATTAGAAGAGATCTTTAGTTTTACGGCCAGAATGCTTAGTAATAATAACATACTCTGATAATAAGTTTCTGAATTTGCATTGTTAATATTATTTATTGTAGTTATTAATAATTAATGCAGTCGCTGCTGTGTTTTATACGGTCAATCAAGTTTTTTATTTATGTGCTCATAGTATGAGTAAATTCTAGACACAATAGATACATTTTAAATTATTTAGAATGCTATTTTATCTTCTCAACAAGGTTTTTAATTTATTTATACGTTTTTAAATGGTATCCAGGCAACAGTCAAAATTAGTACATACGTAGGTATATGTAGGTAGAAAAACGTAACGAAAAATTAAATGTAATGTCTGAATAATGTTACTACTTTGAATTATATTCCAGCAATAAAACAAATACTTATATGTCCTAGTAGCTAGGTAATATTTCTTCCTTGTTTGAAATCTGATCGCCCTAGTACCTCATTTCCGACTCCTAAGATCTGCGCCTACAAGAAAACGTACTTAGTGGCTCTTAACAAAGTAATGAAAAAACATCCGAATTATAATTACAAATTTAAATAGGTTTAAGTTACGAAACAGACATTTCAAACTTCAAAGGGAAAGTAACCCGCTTGAGTAGGCGCGCTTTTTTCTCCACAAGGTTGCGCGAGAAAAACCTCAATTTCGCTACAAAGAATTTCGATAAGAGCGATGTTAACTGGGAGCAAGATTTCTTATATCACAAGATGAAATAGAAAAACAAACTATTAAGTTTTTGTCCATTACATCAGAAATTCGCTTCACTGTGCAAATTACAAAATCGAACGTAATGCCGTTCGGTTTCAAATTATTCAAACAGCAAATATTTTTACATGTTCGCACTGGCGTATGGCAAAAGAAACATCGGACGTTTTTTGAGGGCCAAAATCGAGAAAAATGTTGTGGCTACGTAAACACGGTAGGGCAATATTTGAGTTGCACTTAGCAGGCGAGAAAAAAAAGCTACGTCCGGGCTGTTCCCGCCAAAACCACATGCAGCCCAAAATGCAGTCAAAGAACCAAACCAAACAGCCGGCGCACAAACATGTAAACACTTCGGCACGACCACGTTGTTTCCTAAAAAAGTAAACCCTAAAAAAACACGAAACGGTCGACATCCAAATGAAGGGCGGCGCAACATATATTTTTTATAAGAGTGATCGGTGACGTTTTACTACATTTACATTCAAAATTAAAAATACTTAAAAAAGTATGGCCACATCTACGAAAAAAATAATGTCTCCGCCTCATTGCTTTTTTTTTATCAATAACCGACGAACACATTTTTATGGTTCCGTAAGTCTATAAATAAAATCATAAATTTTTACTCTACCACCGGATTCAGTATACATCCACGCGAAAAGAACCGGCATCAAAGTCAATGGCAATTATTTTTACACAATCATTTGTACTATTATTTATTCTGTGTCAATTAGTAATTTACAGGTAAAACTGTTTTTGTTCGGTTTTCAAACGATCTTGAACACATTTGAAAAGTCTAATGCCCGACTTGTGGGACGCTATATGACGCCTCGTTATTAGTAGGTTGATTACGAACTGTTGCTGCGACATTGACTTATCGTTGATTTTAGAAACCGGATATGGTGTTCCTCGCGGACCCATGTCACATAATGAATACAACTTGTCATAAATCGCACGAACACCCCTTTCTGCAATATGAAGATTGAAGATGGTGTCTAAATAAACAGCATACAGCCTCATTAAGTTGCCGAAAGTCATCAAACCAACAGGGAACTATTAAAAGATGATCGATTCCGTCCTTCTTTACGTTGGTCTGCCATAGCTCATCATTCTAGCGACCAGAGTTATGAACCGATATGCATAAAAATTTAAGAGTAAATTTAAGAGAGAAAATTACTAAAAGTAGACTAAATAAAAAAAAAACATAGATTCTCATTAATGTTCTAAACATATATTTTTTAACAACACTCTCTTTTTTAGTTAAATAGGTTTTAAGGATTCCGTGCGTCCGAATGGAAAAAAAAACCCTTAAGGTGGATTGTCCACGACATGAGTTTCACTAGATGGCGCTAAATGGCAATGTGTGCATAATAATTATTTTTTGGCTTTTAATTGGGATCAGATCCCGCTTAATACTTGATTGGCGGCTATATTACCGTGTAATGATTATATTTGATTTTAGGTCTGAATTGTAAATCTAATATTTTTACCGTATTCGTTCCTTATAAATTTGCGTTCAGATCTTGAGTCAATTGAACCCAAATTTTTAGGGAAAGAGTACGGTTAAAATATTAGTTTGACAATGAAAACTATAGATCAAACAAAAACTTCTTTAACCGCGAATAAAGTTTTAAATCTAACCTGACTGCAGTTTAAGGCCCAAATATATAAATTAAGTTAATATTGTCATTAGCGCCATCTAGTGAAACCCAAGTCATAGACCTCCTTAAAGGATCACTCGTGTGTCTATCTGTCTCCCGCTGTCACAGCCAATTTGTAATTTTCGTCTCTTAATAATAATAAAAAATTACCGTACCGTTTGCGAGATATAACCCAGTCGGTAGAAATCTTGTAAAATGTAGGAAGGAAACTTGCATTGAAAAATATTTCGGGAATCTTGCGATTAAACTTTTTGAGTTACGAGGAACCCTACAATATTTGTGGTCCGTCACATACTTCTCTTATTTTCTTTCCTTTATTCGAAGCGTGGCAACAGACGTGACAGGTATACAGCCTATTGATAAAATTCAACATAAATATGTATTTTCGCTAAGATCGAAACGGAATTACAGGGTAATTGGTCGGCGAACCGCAAACGCTTTGTTACTGAATACCTATGATGGCATTGATTGCTTCATCCAAGAGTATTGTTACACGTGGGGTCAACGACTGGAAATAGGTAGGTAGCTTGATTACTGGCTAGTGGGTAATAGCAGACTATCGGAGATACAATATATCTTCGAATCTATGGAATTAGTGATTTCTCTGGCAGATATAATGTTGATGAACGAATCAGGAATTTCCTTATACCTATTATTTGCGCGAAAAGAATATCGATTATTTAGTTGAATTGAAATTTACCTTATTTTGATGAGGTCTAGAGCTCCTGTTACCGAAGTAAAATTTACCTAAATTACACTGTTTTGAAAATCCATCATCACCACCGGGTTAGGTATTAGATTTCCACTGTTGGGGCACTGGTTTCCTTTCAGAGTGCGAGACTATGGACCATAAGATGCCTTATCTATCTTCTTCTATATTTACTTATAGCTTACTTACCAGGAAGCAACAAGTCTGTAAAAAGAAGAAAATATTAAAACATGGTCTCGGGCTCTAGGGGAACTAAAATAAGCAACTGGACAAGAATATAATATTTTTTAAATTGGGTTACACTTTACGTGAATTCTACCGGACAGATTGCCATTCGGTTTCCAATTGAATAACTAAGGGTTTGACTTAAAAATTGGTGTACCTATTGGTACCTTAATCCGATGAGAAGAAGACGAGCAAACGATACAAAACTATTTGACGTATGAACGAAGTTTTATGAAAATTAATTTTGTGTATTGGTTTTGTAATAACACGTAGTATCCTTATATCCCAGAAAAATGACCAAGCGGGCAAAGCCGCAGACAAGGCTAGTAAACCGTAAACCACTTTGCTGGCCCTGTGTGGTAAAGGATTGTATGTATGTGTGTCGAATGAGGAGTGTCGACCGCTGGTCACAGAATAAATAATAGAACAAGGTGTCAAAGTTTGTCAGGCCTCTCAAGGACCTCTGAAGTGGCTTAACGACTATCATTTGTTAGCAACCGGGACCGACGGCTTAACGTGCCCTCCGAAGGACGGAGAGGTGGAAAATCCACAACTATTAAGTCATTGGTCAGTCCGAGGAACGAAACCGGTGTAATTGGATTGAAAGGCACACCTAGAGATGGTGGCCGGACGGTATAATATGTACAATAATATACCGTCCGGCCACCATCAGATAAGCTCTCAATAAAAACAAGTGCATAACTTACATACTAGACAACGACTTAATAATATGGCTAAAATTTTCCCCTAACATAAAATTAAAATAAATCTTTCTAAATGACGTGAAAATCTGACTTCTAAATGTCATTCTAAATAAAACGGTCTAACTTTAATTCCCACAATGCCTTTTATGATTTACGGCCATCCATTCAGAAAACTAGAAAAATCTTAAGATTTGAAGACAACAGCATCAAAGATTTCGAGAGTATAAAGGTGGAAACACAATGGGGCGAAAACCTCTTGGTTTTCGTTGAACCATTCATTAAAAAGTTGGTGAGAGCTTCTCATTATAATTATGGAGAGTCTAGACTTTAGATAGAGGGCAGCATACACACGGACAGTATCTAAACTTGTTCTAAAGTACGAAGAAAGGACAATTTGACACGCTTTGTGAAAATCAAAAACTTCTCGTTTATGTAACAATAGATTCTTTGAACTCCAAACCTACATAATGATAACGGCATATCTATTCGGCCCGCGGGTCGAGTTTTGTGGGACGCTACTTGTGTTGTCATTATATGGGATGTCTACTGTTTCAGAAGGCAACAGTCTGCCCGATAAAACAAAGAACAGAAAACTTACGGACTCTTGTATTACTTTGGTCAATACTCGATATGACGTACGAGTAGTCTGAGCGTGCAATTTACAGCTGGCTGCATTTACCTGAAAGTTAAAAAATGTTTTAAATATTGAAAGAAAGATGAAAAAAATAGCTTTGGGTCCACCGGTGGAGCTTGGCGGTGGAGCCTGGCGGTGGAGCCTGGCGGTGGAGCCTGGCGGTGGATCCAAGTGGCCGGAGGGAAAAATATGTTTTATTCTAGTTTTGTGTCGGAAATTCTTTAACAAAGCGACTGTCTCCTTGTTACCCTTAACTAAATAGATAAGACCCATCGTAAACAGTATCTCCGATAGGTGAATTCTGCATTCAGTTACTACACCAAGTTGTCCAAGTTACACGAAATCGTGGTACTTAGAGTACTGTTTAGCTTTACCTCTACTTTAACTAGATTCTCAGCCATTTGAAAGTTTAAGAGTTGAAACAAAGAATGGACACTAGCACTAAATATCATCTAAAGACCGACTAAGTGAACATTTTGGTTTCATTGTATGGGTCTTTGAAAGCTTAAACAATTAGGAATATCAGATTAAAAATTAAAAAATATATATGAATATCGGAGATGGATGTTCTTGAGTGGAAATCCAGCATGGCTAGACAGATATAGTGTGTGGGCCGCAGGTACTTCATGATGAAGCTAAAACTAAGCTCGCCGCAGTAATTCCCTGTAACGATCTCGTTATGTTTCTAAAATTGTCAACACAGAACTCAGCGTGTTCAGTGAAAGATTTATATGTCATATCCTACAGAAGTTACCTAGATAGCACACATTAACATTTTAGCGAGTATAAACTCTATGACGTAATCCCTCACAGACGTAAGAACAGAAAGCTTTCTACAATATTATTCTGCCTACGTTAGTATATATCAATGTAATCGCGTTACTCTATGTATTAAAAGGGCATATTTTATGGAGTTGGCAGCCTTCCAGCATATTTAGGGTTGCCATTATTTTTGGGTAAAGTGGATCAAAGCTTTGAACAGAAACAGGACATAGAACATTTTCACTGGTATAAATCTTTCATTCAAACCAAAAAAAAGGCTACAAGCAAATTGATCACGATAAAGCTAAATTCAGTTCTGTCAATCCGAAAGTTCTTGTGTAAGTTAAGTCATATGGGTCTATGAGAACACTCTTGAGTGTTACTGGTTCAATGATTAGACCAAAAATTTACAATCTGCATAGTCACTGATTGCCAACTTTGACAGATACTTGAACCCTTCAGACTTCCCCAAAAAGTCCGACAATACCGTTTCACATGGTAACCCTACCCCGAGATGAGTGAATGAGATAGTAACGGCTCTCACTATTGGTTCTAGATTTGATGATATGGAACAAGAGTTATTCGCAGCGAAAATAGCGAATCATTTTTAGAAGGGAAGAGATATAGCCGAGCCTTGAGGAACACCCACGAGATCAAGGTTTTTGCTAGAGGTTTAGGTTTAATCAAATCAAATGTACCTACAAGTTTTTTAGGACTCTACACCACACTTTGCCAGGCATTCGACCGCTACGCAGTATGTAGTAAATCCACAGAAGTGAGTGAATCTTCTGGTTTCCGTAGGGCACTTATACAACGAAATTGATGGACATTCGTTTAAAATATATAGGTACTAAATCCAATTTTTCACCTCAACATTCGAAATGAAGGGATTGCTTGAGTTCAGAACTTTTCTGATATTTTGGCACTGATGCAAGCATAAGCAGGTGGATGATTTTAAGGGGAGCTAAATGTCCTCATTCTTGCTCTTTTTTTTTTGCTGTCGATGTTGTTGCTGCTTTTTAAAATGTTACATGGTAAATATCCTGTTTCATACGTATTCTACTAAGATGTATTCTTCCTTGAGTTCCACGTCAAAACAGTCGAACCAATGACACGATAAAAAGAGGTACCTATATCGAGTCTCCGTAGTACGGGGACGTCGGTAAATCAGCCAGTAATTGCGTCGAATACAGCAAAATTAAATAACAACACTTGAAACTTGATGAAAACCCTTGATACGGGAGTTTGCCTATATTAAGTTGATGGTATTTCGGAACTTTAGGATTTAAGTGAACATGTTTTAGCTCTCAGAAATGGAGTTTGTAGAAACCTACTTGATGGGTTGTGCCACGGCTGCTCATAATACTACTTAACCAAAATTTATACTTTCAAACAGAAAAAACCGCACCAAAATCAGTCCATTCGTTAGAGAGCTATGATGCCACAGACAGACACCCTCACACACAGATACACACACCCTAAACTTATAAACATCCCTCTCTTTTCGTGTTCGGGGGTAAAAATACATAATAAACTCAAAACCTTCTTGTGATGGTCGGGTAAAAACAGTAATAAGTCCACGTTTAAAATTGCAATACGCGAAAACATGATCCAAATCCAAGACTCAAAGGTAACAACCGCGGGTACTATATAATTGGATTACACCAATCTTATTACAAGTAAAAAAAACTTAGGATAGGAACCCACTGAGCTTGCAAGCGAGTAGAAAAAATAAAAAACAAATATGGAGGTATTTGTATTTGTCATTAATTTCTTTAATAATATCTAATTTAAGCGATGTCATTTCATGGCTTCTTTTTGGACCTGTAACACATTCTAAATTACACTGTATAACTCCACTTATATTAATGTAAGTAACACAAATGTCAAGCGAGAACATTTCGAGAGGATTTGAAGAGTGTATGTTAAAATCTTTGCATACATCATATGCTGTGACTAGCGACGGTCTATTTTTATTTTGCCAATATCAGGGCGGTCGCACTCCGCAACAAGTACAAATAAATTCTAGGACCCAATATTCGGGTCCGTTCAGTCGAGTGTCAAGCGTGCGCTCGATGAGTCGCGCGCCTTGTACTTAGCGATAAAGTACCTACTTACGTAAAGTTATTGACAAATTTTATTCGTGTTTTAATTATGAGTACCAAGAAGTAACCTAGAAGGTATTGCATAGCATTCGGCTGTTTGAATAGTGATAGAAATGACGACTTTCACTCGTTATAAAGCAAGGAATTCAGACATCTTTATTCATCAAAGTGCAATACCTATAGGATATAATCATAATCAACCAACGACACTTATACGTAGGTAGGTATCTCACTAAACTTATCGGCGTTCTGAAAACGGGATAGGTAGGTAGTAAAAATGAGGTAGTAGGTCTATTCTGATAAGAATGTCATTGTATGTAATAGAACTATTTTAATTTATAATAATAAGTAGGTAATAACATAATACATTATTACTTATTTATTCTGTTACAATATCTAAGTCATAACATATCACAGAATAATTAGTAGTACAAGTACCTAGTCAGATCTTAATACAACCCTACCGAGCGAAAAAGGGACAGAGCGATTCTGAAACGGTTAGAGCAATGGAAGTTCTCGCGCGTTGTGATACGGTGCATTCTAGCCTGCACGCGATGGGCGAGCGCCTTCTAGGTAAATATAATTGAAAGATCGCAGCGCTGTGCGAGTTAAATTGCACTTTATAGCGTTTTAGTGAGAGTCGCTATTTATTTAAATGACTTTACTGAGTTATCCTTCTGTACTTGTACTATTATTTATTCTGTGCCAATATCTAGAATTTGCAAATCTATAAAGATCAGCCAAAAGTTGTATAGTCACGCTATTAGTACAGGACATACTCTTCAAACAAAACTTATAAGCGAGATATAGTCTTCTGATATGTAAAGCATAGTTCACTCTCCATGACATGTATGGGAGTGCTTTTAATAAAGCCGCCTACTATTCTCATTGCCTGGTTTTGTTTTTATCCAGCTTATACATATGCACTTTTGCTCTGTTCTTTGGCTGCTTCCGTATCATAGAGGAAGCAGCCAAAGTCTAATCTACTTCTTACCAAAGAGATATACAATATTCTCAAATATTTAGGGTGTATTCCCCATTCTTAGTCGTTGGATGGGTCTGTGAATAAATCCCAGATGGTAAGGGCCCTAAAGAGGTTGGTTGAAACCGTAGTGATGGAGTTTGCCAGCTAGACTGCATGACGGAATCTAGCTTCCTAATGTGCGTTTTGTGAATTATATTAATACATATCTAGCTGCGCTCGTACCGTACCCGTATGGACAATGATGATGGATGATGATGCTGATAAAAAACACACATACTTACAAACTTATGACAGGAACCCACTGAGCTTGCAAGCGAGTAGAAAAAATAAAAAACAAATATGGAAAAAATAATAACACTAAATTTGTTTTTTGGGACAGCCAAAATAAAGTAGGTAGGTATAAAATATGTATTTAATGCCATATCGCGTACTTCAAGATTATTAAGATCTAAAACATAATCAACCGGTTGGAAATTCAAAAAAACTTTGGGTAATGAAATTAACCTAATCATCAAGCTTACAGAGGTATATAAAAGAAAGCTGATCAACTTTGATACCTGTTATAAGCTAAAGTTCACTAAAAAACTAAAATAAAACAGCTCCATAACAGGATTTCCATTTACTTTCCTCTACGGGAAATTTTCTTCCTAAGTAAACCTCGCTCCAGACTAAGCCTTTTACGACTACCGCCCTATTCAGCGCACCTCATGTTAAACCGGACTTAACTAACGTTTATCTAACTAAACGCCAAAACAGAGATCAACAATCCTGGTTAAAAACACACAGAACTAGCACGGACACATTAGTACAATACAGATAAGGACAGTTACTGAACTCGATTCTCCTCCTCAGTCTCGAACAACAAGACAATTGTCAAAAAGAGTGACTTTGAAGTAGAATAATTTGCACCTATAACAAAATTTTATGCGTCATTATTATAAGCAATGGAATACCTTGAAAGTCCTACCAAAGCCAGTAATTCCAGAAATACTCAATCTTTACCAAATTAAGTATTTTGACTATAGGATTGTGGTCAGTAGCATCTTCATTCTATAGGTACTTGTCAATTTCTAGACGTAGCCCTCTCCTATTGCACGCCTCTGAGCTCGGTCTTCAGCTTTCTACATCCAGTTTCTGCCAGCCGCTTTTCGCAGGTCGTCACTTCACGCCACGCCACAGGAACTTCTACGCTACGTCTCATTAGAGAACTTGTCAGTAACAAGATCGTCAGGATTTAGTCCAAAAATTTACAATTGCTATTAATATTGAAATAAGCATAATCTTATCAGCTTGCACAGCCTTGTGGAAGATTAACATGTTACAGTAAAAAAAAAACGTTTTCTGGTAGAATACGTTTTATCTCGTTAAAACATTTTTTTTCCGAACGCCTTATTTAAAACTGTAAGGTGATGAGTTAAGTACGCTTTTTGCGCCCAGAAAAAAACAGTAGGTTAGTTAGATTGACAAAAGATTTTAGATTCAAGTAGCCATGGAATTCACAATCATTCATACATATCAACCTATCATTCACAATCATTCATACATGCTAAAACACTTTTATCTAAGAATATTAGTTAAAACTAGTTTTGACTGACATGACAGTCAGTAAAAAAATTTGTTTGCCAAAGGCGTTCTCTAAAACCTAGCAATAACTAGTTATTTTTACTAAAATATATTTAAACTAACAGTAATTGTAATAGTTTTAGTTGAGTTAAAAAAAAAACGGTGAGCGTAGTTCTAGACATTTTGTAAAAACTTGCCCTACTGTTTACACAGCCGCATTACTCCAAAGCTTGTTTACCAACTTCAGCGAACTAATCGCTCTGCAAGTTTCGACTGCAACTCGCTCCCTGCTGGTATCGATTCGCTGTAATTATACTAATACTTAGCGGACAAGAGACAGAAGTAATGGATGGTTAAGACTAAATAGGTTAAGTTTTTGAACCTGAATTTAATTAACATTTGTTAAACTATGCTGTGTTTAGCGACTTCGAAATACCGAAATATATGTTGACGCTGTTAAAATGAGTCTTGATCCCTATGACTATGATTCTAAGAACGTCTGGCGAAGACTCGGTAGTCTTAGGTAAACTAATAACACACTTTTCTTCTCATAAGCACGATTTCATAGATTTATGTTATAATTTTTCTTTATCTCATACACATGGGCAGGCAGGAAATAGGTAGTTTTTGTGGACTTACGACTCTAATCAAACTGCAAGTACTGTAACTTTTGTATGGCAGAGGCACTCATCTTGAAAAATTGAAATTGAAACTGAAACAATCGAGAAAATATAATATTCGAACGTTTGACTGTTTAGTAAATACTTTTTACTAACCAGTAGCTCAATTTAAAGAGTGTCCTTATATGAACGGTTTTAAAATTCCCCTAATAAACGAAGGCCAACAATTTCAATACCAATTCCATTTGGTATTCCCTGTAGATACGAAGTTTATCCGACAAAGCTCCAAGTTAACTAGATGCAAAAAAGATACCAGTAATCCGGCAGCTTTAAGTTTTCGTTCAACACAACCGTGCATTAAGAAGCTTGGAAACTTACTAACGTTGTCAAATGTTTACCACTTAAACACTCCAATAGGGTTGCCTTTTTAAAAGATTTTGTTGGGATAAAGTTCAAGTCACGAAAAATCTTCAAGTACGGCTTGTAGAAAATTTTAATAAATTGTAGAATTTTGTGCCTGCCGCTGATAAACACGTTTTTCAGGCAATTTTGTTTTATCCTCAAATCATCGCACATCGAATTGAAATTGCTCTGTTCAACTGGTATTTTAGACGTGCGAAATGATGATGTGCTTTAATATACTATTATTTCTTCTTTCTTATTAGAAACGGGTTGCTAAACTGACCAAACTTTCATGTTTTTAGGTACATAATACATGAAACTATATTTAACACTTAATTAAGAGAGAAAAAATACACTCATTTGACAACATCATTCATCCAGTAATGTCATTTTCTATGGTATTTTTGTCTAAGATCTTGTTTTGTACACTTAAGTGGCAGCCCTACACAACCAAGGTGGAAGAGAAACGAAATGCTTTTTGAGCTACTATAACGAGACTTTAATGTCGCCACGCTTTACTTAGCATTGACTCGTGGGTTGTAAAGATTATGTACCTAGGCATTAAAGGTGTTAGACCAGAATTAAGGGACTAAAGAAACAAACAGACGGGACGGGTACAATCAATAAGTGACATCCACCAACCTGCATTGGGCCAGCTTGGGCTAGTGGAATATGACCCACTCTTTTTATTTATTTACTTACTTTTTAATCAACTTCTAAAAGGAGGAGGTTTTCAAGTAGTCGTTTTTTTACACGACTGCCCAAAAAAAATAGTGTTATGTTTTTAGGATTCATGTATGTATGTTTGTATGTATGTATGTATGTATGTATGTATGTATGTATGTATGTTTGTATGTTTGTATGTATGTTTGTAAGTTTCATTATTCCAATTTCCACCTTAACGTATTAGACTTATGGGGTATCGTTATATTAGAATCCTTACATCCCCCGAGTAATATAGACTAATTTTTTTAAATCAATATGGCTGCAGTATGGCGCCATTTTCAAACAAAAAAAATATATTTTTCTTCGATTTTTACAATATGGGTATCAAATTGAAGGTCTTGATAAGCACATTCCAACAGTACATAATTTATTGGCACAAGTTCTTTTTTGGCAATGCAGGCGTGTTTTTTTAGCTTTTAAGCTAGTTATTTTGTATGTTTGTAGAGAAGCCTTCTACCCAGCAGTGGGAAACTGCAGTCAAAGGTTTCGGATTCACACATGTTTGTTTCCATGCCATGGATGTATTTACTCGTATTTTTGTATGTTAATCCGTTGTGTATCAGGGTATACTAGTTTGGGGATTTGTAATGGGAGTGAATTGTCTTATATATAATAGACTGATCATGGTATTCAAGGTGTTAAAAATATTTCAAACAGTTTTATCTCCAGACAAAACAGGGCAATGACCTGCTCTGAGTGCACAGAATTAATTCCTAGAAAGGTACTTACTGGATAAGTTTTAATTGAATATTCCTCCCATTCCCAAGGATTAAAGCCACCTTGAGTTTATCTTCGAGGAATAAGAATTAGAAGGTATTTTATGAGACGTCAGGATCGTTAGCAGTATACCCCTTTGCTATTATATTGTGCACACACACGCATATGGCTTTAAATATTGACAACATATTTCATATCTACCTACACTTATAATAAAGGAGTGAGTAACAAAAAGTCTGTACAAAGACAATTTATTATATTTGGAATATCTCTATCGGATTGTAGTCTGAAATGTGGCGGATAAATAACATAGTCTAGCTTAATTTTTAAGAGCAGTATTATTTTCACTATCTCAACAAAGCGCGATAAATTCTGCACCTCAATAACTCCCAAGGTGTAGAAACGGAAAATATATAAAGGCGAATATATTAAACACTATCAGTTATTTAAAACGTATGCCGAGCGATAAGTCCGATCGTAAATTTGAATTCAATTACGGCGAGCCTAAAGGCACGCTCCATTATTTCATTTTGTTATTGAGGCGGATGGTTGTTTATTTTTATGCACAACAAATGAAACCTACAACCTACATGGAGCCTAAATGAAGCTTGGAGTGAGTTCACGTACGCTAAGCATGGAAAATTTCATGAAAATTAATATGAAATTTTTCATGCATTAGATGAGTATATTTGAAAAAATATGTGAATTCCTTCTTACAAGCAAAGACACACACAAGCTACGCTCATCGCCAGTAACTGCAAACATCAAATCAAAATTCAATGGTTTCAATAGCTCGGATTGACTTTTAAATTAAATTAGGCAAGTAACATCTTGAACAAGAAGTAATAATGAAATGTAACAAATACTATAAATTAACCAAATCAATGAATTGAACTAATTATACTTTGAGTTCGAAAAGTATAATTTCCTTTTCATGTGCCGATTCAGAGGAAAATTTGGTCCAGAAAAAGGAAACCTATCTGATTTCACCGCGCGGGTGCTTCGGAAATACGATCTCCGTTAGAGGAGCTCCAAGAAACTCTTACTTTTCCTTCTTAGACATCACAGATCATTCGACTATCATCGTAACCTCGGTTTAGTTAGATATAGAACATTACATTAAGGATTTATTATTAATGATTCCGTGGAAAACAACGAAATCCCGGTAGCCTGGCTGAATAGTTAGTGCAAGCAAAACCTTTACGATTTCCGCCCAGATTTCAATGAAATTTTGCAGATGGGCGATCAGAAGCTCAGAGAACAGACATTAGAATTTGGTAAAATTTATAAAATCCCCCCATAAAAGGGAGTTTACCTAATTCCTAAGTACGCACCGGGGCCGCTCTTTATTTTAAGAATTTAATTTCCAATACGTGAAAATATCAAATCGGATTTGCGCTGTTCCCATTAAGTGTGCTTTCCCATTAAATTGGTATTTAATTTCGTTACCCCACGGGAAATCATTCGACCGAAAATAATGCGAACATGTAAAGGGAAAATTAAATTTTCTCTATCAATTGCTTGGTTCATGTGTATAAGGCATAATCTGATGTGAAATTAGGCGGAAGGGAAGTAAGTGCCTTCGCGTTTATTTTTGAACGATATTTTAACCGTAATACTTGTAAAGGTAAGTCCCGATGATAATATAATTATATATATGATATTTATAATAATATAATCCCGTAAAGGTAAGTACCTTTTCAAGCATATAGGCTACTAGGTTTTAACCACTAACTAACCTGGTGATGGTAGTCGAATGATAGACTAGTGCGAGCTAGAATCCAAGAATACTGGGCTAATATGCAGATTTACATAGCTCCGTGCTTCGGAGGGCACGTTAACGATCGGTACCGGCTGTTATTGATTAATAGTAGTGGTTATAGTTAAGCCTAGTCAGAGGCCTGATAAACTGTGACACCAGAGGCCAGCACTACCTTACACGATAAAACAAAGAACCTGGTTTTAAGTGAACATGAAGTCACAGATGGTAAACATAAACACGCTAAGAAGGGAGCATTCACCAAATAACACCAGCGCTGAGTAACGCCTATCAACTGGAAGTGGGCTAGAGCTTTGGCCTTTTCTTATTATTTGGGATTATTTGGCTTGATGTACCAGTATACCCAAAAGCTCCAGGAGCCGGAGGTTTAAAAATGATCAGCCATTAAGAAATTTGTATGAGATGCCGAAACACCGTGAGAAAGAGGTCACGCGCAAAAGGAAATGAAACAAAAAAAATGGTCGTATTTCAAAAAGAAAAAAGACCAAAAGAAACATTATCTTGTAAAAATTGGCATAAGGGTAATTTTTTTCTTCTCTTCTTTTACCTCAAATATATATTCTTTAACAAGAGTCAGCAAAATAATTCAACTCCTCACCAAGTATTTTTTAACAGTTACAATTGTAATTCGTAAACAACTAAAAACAACTTCATAACTTCAGACAATCGCCTCAAAAACCATTTATTCTTGCTCCAACCGCTGCAAAAACTAGCATCGCCGAAAAACGTAACAAATATACGAGGAACGTGGCGGGCAAGTTTTTCTCTTACGATTTATAGTTACACTTAGCCTTCTCCTGCTCGGTAACACTTAAAAATGTCTGTGATTCTGGTCGGTGGCAGTGCAAGCGAGTAGCGGAGCCCTGGATAAAAAAAATGTATTTCAATTGAATGGCAATGGTATGGAAGAAATAAATTACTAAATAAACTATTAATTAATTCACGAAGCTTGTAAGGAACCACATGAAGAGATTATGATGACTATGTTCTTTCATATATAGTCATCATAATCAATACAAATAATCTTGAGAATAGCCGCGTTAAGCACCTCGAACTCGAAGTAATCAACCCACTTACTACCAAGAAGTTACAAACATAACATTATTTTGAATTGTCTATTTCCACTATGTTTTAAACACAGATGCACATAAACAGTCGTAATCATTATGTAATTCGTTGTTATTCTCAGATAATTATAATAAGAATACATTAAAAAAAAAACCTTTTACGGGTTTTTTTACATATTTTTTGTTTCTTTGTAACTTTAACGTTTTTTTTATTGCTGTGTCATCGGGTTGTGAGCTACCCTGAAAGTTTCAGCCGGATAGCAAATCGGGAAGTGCACGAAATTTGAATTGCAAGATTACAGGACAGACAGAAATATATAGATACATACAAGTGAAGTTCAATAAAAGCTTTAAATAAATACTGATTCGGCCGCTTACACTACGCCCAAGCCTTTAGTAGAATAAGCTGCACTACCACACCACTTCTCATTTTATTTTTATTTCCTATAGAAGAATGCAACACTTAAAAGGTACGAAGTAGTGTAAGTACCTATATAAATTATTTTCTTTGTAAATCTCTAATTCGAATTACGAGACGAAAAGAGTAAAAACAGATTAATGCGCTCACGGAAGCGAGAAAAATACTCAACAAGTATAAGCATCAACATGAATCATAATAAATCAGATAACCAACGAACTGAATGGGTCTATTAAGTTTTATCTACTAAATTAGCGCGGTATACAATAATTCTTTAGAGCAACAAATTGTAGGCTTCACAAAGGTCAAAAAGATAATTTTTATAAGTCTCGGGATCTATAAAAGCATATATGTTGCTCACTGTCTGAATTGATACGCAAATTTGTTGCAAATGACTTTTAGTTTAAGGCGAAGCACTTTTATCAAACCATATACGAGCTTTCATTTTACGGTGAGTCAGTTGGAGGTTAGAGATAATACTTCACTTAGCTTAGCTTAGCTCAGTTTAGTGTTGGACTTGGCATGAAATATCGTAACTAGCATTTGAAAAATCGTTTGAAGTTCAAACTCATTTCACAGCTTAAATAATTGCAATGAAATCGCAGATGGTTCGGATTTCATCGTAGATCATTAGGACGTAACATTGGTTAGCTTGTTTCAATTCAAGAACAATTGAAAGTCAAACGCGTACAACCTTAATTTCTTTGTCATAATATTTATAGCAGTTTATGAAGTTTCTCTATTACCGTGAGTTCTTTTATGTTACTAAATTAATAGTAAAATTATATGTAGTGGACCTCCGATATTTTCAGTATCCGATCGAGTATTAACCAGGCCGTGGGTGCATTCTGATGGAATATCCAAAGCGACGAATCGTGGCGGCTGATACGGGATCCACTGACCTATTCCGCCTTGTAAGGGAAAATGTGGGCTTCAAAGCAAATTCGTATATTGGTAGGGTCAAATCGGGTCAGTGCTGTCGGAAGAAAAAGTACTTGTTACAGAATGTGCAAAGTACAAATACCGGTACAATAGGGTTATAATTTGACAATTACACAGGTAAATGTTCTTAAGAGGACAGACCCTAACTTTTGGAGTTAATACCATCAGCATTCAAAGGTTTAAAACAAAAAAGGATGGTCAGCAAGAAAAAGGCCAATCCTCACGTTTTCTTTTCAAATGTCAATGGATCCTGTTTCTCATTAGGATCCAAACACTATTGACCAAATTGAGGTCAGTCAGTCATGGTACTGTTTTATAGGTATAGATTACTTATTTGTAATCTTAATATTATGCGGGGATTGCGTTCTTTGTCATTTCCAGTACGTTGGTCTATATTGTTTGGATCATAATGCGAAACAGGATCCATTGACAGTATTGACACCATGAAAAGACATCGGGAGATATTTCCTTTTTCTTGCTGACCATCCCTTTTTTTAAACAACAACAGAGCTACTTTCGGAAGTGGCGTATGAATCGCCTTAACATTAAAAATACAATTAGAGTCCCCATATCTCTAATGACATATTTGGGCGTATGGTAATATGACCAAGCTTTTACGCGATATGGGGACCGCTCAGTTACGCGTGACGTCACTAATTTTTTGGGTTCCGCAAGAGGTCGGACAACCTTTCTGTAATGTGAGCGGGAAAAGATTGATTTCCTTTTAATTATTAGAGAAATGCCTCGGCTTTGCACAGATTAGAAAAGATTTATTTATAGAACTAACTGTGCCCACGTCTTTGCCCGTGTGGTCATTTCTCTGGGTTAGAAGTATCCTATGTGCAATTTTTGGACCAAAAGTAACCTAGAAAGTATAAAATACCTATTTTCCTTCACTTTTTTATCGATTGCTCGGCTTGTACTCACCGGATTGAGTTACAAAGTACACCAGATTTTAAGCCAAACCCTAAGCTATCCAACAGTGAAAACGGCATATCATGCGGTTCAGTAGTTTGTGCGAGATGCGCTAGCATACAGGAAGACACCATTTAAAAAAATACTTGTTCAGTGCTCTATTCACCTAGACCATTTTTTATTATCTTCATTGTACAAACTTTTGATACTTATTGTTTTATTATAAGTATAGATGTACTTTAAAATCATTCTCCTAAATATTACTTCCATTGGAGAAAACTTAAACAAAATTGGTTTAGTAGTTTCTGAGGTTTGCGCGTACAGACACCTGGGTGACTTTGTATTCTAATATAGTAGAAGATTTACAATATTTATCCAAAATTTAACTAAATTACTGAAATACTTTTAACTAGTTTTATTTTCTTTCATTGTAGGAACTCCATTTATTAGATTATTTTTAAGTTTCGGTTAATTTTCCTCATAATTTAGTTTAAATGTTTAACCTGATTTCAATAATTGACATGATGATAATTAAAATAACCTTTAACGAAGTAATAAAGCATAAATAATTAAATAGAGGGTACTCAGAATCTCAAGCGATATATCTACCTAATCAAAGGGACAATATAAAGTATTATGTATACGGAACCAATACGCACAATTCTGTCAACCAAGCCAATGGCCATTTATTTTCATATGTTAATAAGCCAGATAAAGACATATAAATTATATAAAAGTGATACGAGAATGCGTACTTTTACTTCTCCGCTGATAAGCCCCACTTAGAACAAAAACATCAAAATATCAGCGAAAAACTTTATGCTTCATAAAAACATATTAAAATCAAAAAGCACTTAACTTGTCGATGCCGATCGTGCGAAATGGCATAAAAATGCAAAATTTTATGTAAATTTCTGAAAGGTATTTTGGTATGACAGCTGATTTGTATGACAAAGCAATAATTACTCAGTTAAGCTAAATTTCTGGAGCAAAGATCGTATAATGTGCCTACTATTTAATAGGACGCATTGGTATAACGTTTTTTATATATATTTTTTTTATTTTTTTTTATATATAAAGAACGTTATATTTATTGCTACATTGTTACATTGGTATAACGTTTTTTATATATAAATAAAAAAAAAAAAAAAGTTAAAAACGTTATACCAATGCGTCCTATTAAATAGTAGGCACATTATACGATCTTTGCTCCAGAAATTTAGCTTAACTGAGTAATTATTGCTTTGTCATACAAATCAGCTGTCATACCAAAATACCTTTCGGAAATTTACTGTATGTGTTATTCCAGGTTCTAAAATACCAATATACCAACATTTCTTCAACCGTTAAAATGTTTTTTATCGATTGCTCGGCTTCTACTCATCGGATTGAGATACCAAGTACCCAGTTATTAAGTCAAACACTAAGCTATCCAACATTGAAATTCGCATCGCAATCGGTCCAGTAGTTTTTACGTGATGCGCGAACAAACATACAGACAAACTAACAAACAGACACGACACGATTTATAAAAATGATCTATTCTTGTTCAGTAGCTTATTTTAAGTACTCTAGACATATTTTTCTTAAATTATCTTCTTTGTACAGACTTTTTCGTTGTTATTGCTTTATTATAAATATAGATGAGTAGTTAGTTGCTCTCTCTGTCACAAATGTTTGGCATCCACTCAACATCACGTCTCTGTTTTTTTAAACATCAAATTTCCGCACGGGTGAAACACCGCGGTGTATTAGTCTTTTAGGTCTATCTCGAAGTGGATATATGTATAGAGTTTGATTGTTTATTTAATTTGAACGAAATCTGGGGTTTCTAGCTGGAATTCACGATTTACCCAGGAAAAAAACAGCCTAATGTTGTTATTTTGCATCTACCAGAATACATTCGACTTTCTCATAAGATCTGACGATAACTCTATAAGTGCATAAAGTCCGCTTTCTTTGCTAACAATAATAAGAACATGTCAACATCTTGTCAAGTAGGTCGTATAAATTCTAAGGTCCGCTCTAAGGTTCACTCGAACGGAGCGTAAAACTTAGTAACGGACATTGGACTATGATATGATTTGCTGCATGGTGACCATGCAGCGACAGGGACAATCATGAGGCATATCTCATGACATGAGTCAATTCAATTTGAAACAAAATACTTTTACAATTTGTTATTAAAACGTACGTCCATGTAGCTAGTAGCGACATGAGGAAAAGGCGAAACGAGGTTCATTAAACTGGTTCATAAAACGAGGCACTTAGCTGCAGTAACTTTAAATGCAAGGAAAAATTACTTAGTGCCTATTTAAGACTACTTAGGTCAAGTATGTTAAGTCACGACGATACCAGGTATCGTTATAATAATTATGTCGTACTACTGTATCGTACCTACTTTATTTTCCACTCTAAATTATTTTAATAAGCATTTTTTTCACCACGACGTAGACTATTTATTTTAGAATATATTATCATAATTAAACTTATTTAAGTTTTCATTAAGTAATACAATACTAAACAAAATTTTACTACTAGAAAATGTAAAATGAGTTTTCTTTAAAATAGAAGAATCACGACCAAAATGTTATCTTTAAATTGTGGCTTAATTTATCCTAATTAATCATTAATTATTCATTCCTAATTTATTAAAGCTATCAACATGAACTACAGTTCTTATCGATACTCTGATTAACCTAATAAAATGTAATTACATTAAACTTAGACCATATTAGCAATCGAAACTTAATTTTAATTGCACGGTAAGTCAATCGAAACTGATATGAGTAAAGTGGCAAAGTTGAGAACTTGAACTACCTATTAAGTTTTAACTCAAAACTTTTGAGGTATACTCGTATGATCTATATTTTTGGGTAAACTCATTAAAAGTGGTGCATATTTGAGTTTTGGAAGTTTGTTTTTCAGAATTGAAATATCCAATGGTTTTTTGTAGAAATTATGAATTTTATGTGTAATCGATGTATATTGTAAACTTACAGAAGTGGTTATTAAGAAGTAGCTATAAACAAATGTAACAATCCCGAATAAAACGGCATTCAAACAAAAAAATAAATGCTTTGGACATTCTGTTTTCCATATAGTGGAGCAAAATACTCAAAAGCCTTTTTTCCTGGCTATAAGACTAGACTAGACTTTTTTGTTTATGAGACTTTGTCCTTAAAAACACAAAATCATGGCAAAGTCGATCAAAAACACAGTCTAGATGATTTGAGCACGGACATTTTCACGTTGCGTCGTCCAAAACAAACTAGGCTCAACTAAACCACGGTCACAGTGTAGCGACAAACGCTGCGTGATGAAGTGACTCCACGCCAGCGGCCCATCACCAAGCTTACGAACAAACATCAACTCCATCTTTCAAAACTTTACACTGTGCACTAAGGCCGCGCGTACATTGAGACAACGGGTGAGCCAGTCGGAGACGGATCCGGTCTTATTTTAAAGAGCCAACTAACTTTGAAAACTATTAATCCAAGATTGTTACTTTCTTAAATAACAATCTTGGATTATTAGTTTTCAAAGTCAGTTGGTCAATAGGATATTAGTATATCCAGGACTCGGCAACATAAAATGGTATTGTATCAGAATAGATCTGATCTGATTGATATAATCTGATTGTTGACAACGAACGGCGATAAATTGTCATAATTTTTATTTCAGCGAATTTCGTGCTAGATAAAGAAACCGAAAATAAAGTAAAAGTACCTTTCAATTGTCGCCACAAAGGAATATTACAAAAGTATTTTTTTGTCAGAATTGTCGAGCTGCCACGGTTATAAAACAGAATAATTCGAGCACAGCTGTGCTAAGAACATAGTTAATGCGCGCCGACTAATTGACAGATAGGTAGTTAAATTATTCACTTACTGAGCTTAAAACTACGATGTATGAGTATATGACAAGTGGTGTTTCGTGTCAATTATGTCTGTCTCCGATATATTAGCCAGCGTTGTCTCTCTATGCGCAAGGCCTTATACAAACATTTGTGTCTCCATCTTTCAAAAGTTTACAGTGACACTTAGCCGAAGGATTACGGTGCGAACAGAACTTTAGAGTTACAACCTGCGTTACAACTGTAATAAATCTTAGGGATTTGCTAAGATTGTCGCGATATGGAGTGTGAAGGAGAAATTATACAACAATGAAAGTTGTATTTTAGGATCATCAAATGGGTGGAATAGAGCCGTTGTGATATTAAATGTAGACTTTATGTTGATAACATTAGAGTTTGTTTTTGTCAAACCATAACTTCAACTTAGAACATAGAACATACTCTAACTCCAAGAAGGAACTAGGTTCCTTCTTGGAGTTAGAAACTTGATTTCTTGGAAATAGCTCATAAGAAATTTGAGTCTAGTAAGTCTAGTTTATTCTAGAATATATTATTTACATACCTTAGAAACTAAAAAGAGGGTGAATATCTATCTGCACATGGAAGTGTTTTTTTTTAAAATAAATTGTCATCCAAAAAGCTTAAGTTTTACAATGTTTGTCGGTCTGTCTCACTCATTCTAACTATGTAATGCAGTTTTGTGATATGGAGGTATTCTGTGGAGTACTATGGAGGTCCATATCTTGTTCAAGATCACGCGGATTTAATGCTCTTGCTGCACGTTTGTCTTAATAAAGACTATAGGGTGTGGAACTGAATGAGGGATGAACATATGGGAATTATGCTATACTTAAGGATATTTCAAAATATTTCAAGTTAAAACATAAATGGACAGCCGATTCCTATTTCCTTTATATATCATTAACTGAGCTCCGCGGCTTTGCCAGTAAGGAAAATTATCCTAAGATGATTCAAGGACCAAAATTACCTATGGTACAATATAGCAAATTTCTTTCAATCGTCAAATGTTTTTCGTACATTTTTTTTCGGCTTCTACTCATTGCAATGAGATGCAAAGGACAAAGTCAAATCCTAAGCTTTCTAACAAAGAAAATCACTTCAGTAGTATTCAGTAGCTTTTACCTGATGCGCGAGCAAATAGACAGACAAACAGACACCATTTGATAAATGTTATTTGTTCTTTAGCTTATTTTAGTCCCCTAGCCTTTTAGATTATCTTCATTGTATAGACTTTTTTGTTACATACTGATTTATTATAAATAGGTAGGTATAGACATACCGAGCACTTATAGATAGATAAAGGAAACTGGTAATGGTATGATATTATGATCGAAACAGGCAATAAATACTACCGCAGCGCAGCCAAGGTAACCGACTTAGCTTTAAGGATATGCAAGCAAAACTGGCAGTGGGCTGGTCACATTTCCCGGAGTACCGATAATGAATAAATAATTGGGGTAGACGAGTTTTCGGGTGGAGACCACGTTTAGGCAAACGTAGCGAAGGACGCCCTATGGCCAGGTGGAGTGACAACTGGCGAAAAGCGGTAGGCATAAAATGGATGAGGATAGCTGAAGACCGAGCACAGAGGAGAGGCCTACTTCCAGCAGTAGACAAGTATAGGCTGATGATGATAACCGCAGCGCAGGCAACGTATGATTTTATGATGCAGTTCTTATTAAAAGCAGGCAGTTAAATAATAAATAAGCTTATTGTTATAATAAAAGTTAATAAATGGCTCTAGCATAATATGAAATGCATCAAGAGAAATTTACCATTGTTGATCAAGCCATGCGTAACCACCATAAATATCGAAAACTTAAGCAGCGATCTTATCTTTTACCTATTGTCTTTAAAAATAATAAATTGTGGGTACTTCTCGCCCAATTTTCATTCATCAACTGTCATATTTACATTTATTTAACAAGTCCTCAGTATAATTAGCAATTCGTCACAAAAACTCTAAGAAATTTTAAAGAAATGAAGACATTGTACAAATCTACCGTATCATAATTTAATCCGTAACCAAGCACTATTCAAATTCCCTTACAGTCTGTTCAACCGACATGGAAAAAATCTGAAACAACATTAGACGCGTACATGAAATTGATTATTCTACCGAATGGGCTTGGAGCGCCCTCACTTTCTATGCCTGTTGTAGTTTGAGACAAGATAATAAAAAAGGTGAAAACCCGTTCTGGACCTTTAGAATGCATGGTGCATTTCCGGAACCGTCATCGTTATAACAATAGCTTCTTTAAGTAGAGGCGATAAGGGTCAAACTCTATTGACACGTCTGAGAACAATCGTGCACATCTGATTTGAAGACGAGCACTTTATTAGGATGATAGTAAAGTCCATATTGCTTTGGCATACAGACAGTAACAGTTGGACCAACTTCTGACCCATGACCGTAGTCCTAATCCCTCGAAAAATAAGGTTCAAAATTATTTAACATAAGGCGGTCAGTATAAAGAGTTCTGGGTGGCAGGGTGTCGGTTATAATAGGTTTCTGATGGCTTTTTAATTCGGCTTCGTGTGAACTCCTGCGCAGGAATAGACACTTTAGCGTGTTTGTAGTAACTCAGTAAGTATTGGACAAATAAGGTGTCTAATAAAGTTGTCAAATAACTTGGACTACTTTGTGGGACTAAGTAAATGGAATCTTGTGTGAAATTGTATATATTACCCTATTTTTAAAACTTGTGTAGACTTTGTAGTGTCTGGGTAGATGACCATACCTGTAAATAATAAAGAAATTTATCATTAATTATAAATTTAATAACATAATACCTACTTAGAAACTACTAATAAACTTAAAGCACAGATACTGACGCGAATTAGTGACTGTGGTAACAATCCAAATTCACAAAAATTATACTTAGCTATGATTTATTTTGTGTTTATCTGTTTATCTGATGACATTTTATAAAAAAATAGTCTGCGCCATGAAGGACATTGTTTACACGACGCTGTCGGGTGCATAAGTTGGGGGGTAGGGGGGAGGGGGTGGGCGAAAGAGACGCTTAGTTTATGGGATATTTCAGTTAAGTCATCGTAAATAAAATTATTAATTAGTAGAATGTGTTTTTCGCTGCTTTCGCCAGAAAGTAAATTGAAGATGTTATGTATGGCCCCAATGACTAGCGTAGGTTAGGTTAGAACATGACTACACATCGTGTGAGCGGAGCGAGCGCCAAAGTTAATTTGCTATTAATTTTTAATTAACTTAAAACTGAAATATCGAAGGGCAGCCCTCACTCCACCCCCTCTCCCCCCATTCCCCAACTCCTGCGCCTCGATTCTATATATTAACTCCATGGACACATTGGACACACAAATTAACACGTTACAAACGACACAATAGAACAAACATGCTCATCACACAAAAGTTTGCCACGGCAAGATTCAGCCAGGGCACTATGATTATCAGACAGACGCAACACCAACTGCGTTACAACAGTGCCGCCTACATTTATAATTATAATCAATAATAAAACATAATTATCGCCAGATAACAATAGCTCCCTTTGTCACATAAACTCGTAAGTACAAAACAAAGCGTTAACAACAGCCGTAACATACTTCATAAGTACTAACAACTCATAAAAGTCCAGTAAGAACTTATAAATAGACCCCTATCGGCAGAACTTTGGCCCCCAATAACGGCCCTTGTCTCGTCACAATGATCCTGGAAGTCCTGCGATAAGATAGTGACACGGGGACAAATAAATGTGAAGACCACACAAGTCGTGTGGATATCTTGAGTACAACTTGTGAGGAATTAAGATTGTGATGGAAAAAAGACCACCTTAGTGAATAAGTGATATGTTAATGAGCCCCCTTAGTATTTTTAACTCTTCGAAAGTACGCTTTCTTATCCTTTTCCCTAGCTTCAAATGTCGGAGTGAATTCTCAGGGCCCAAACAACACCTTGTATAAGTCTTTCTACCAGCAAATCTGAGTCCGGAGCTTCTCTCGTGTATCGATCGTATCGTCAAAAACTTGGCAGACCGTGACCAGACGAGCAGGTCACTCGTCACTCCTATGGCTTCTGACCATTACTGTTACACTAGATATAGATCTTTTATTCTATATACCTGGTACTTGGAAAGACTTTTTAGAACTCTATTTCTCAATGTTTCCTCCAATCTGTTATGGGTTTCTATGCTCTCCTAGTATTTGGACTTTAGAATATTCGAGGAAACGACCCTTTTCAGCAATAATAAACCTTCGCGTTTTAATCATACGAGCGAATATGAACTTTCGCAGGATCGACCCTTCGAGGATGTAAGCATTCGAGGAAAAGACTTTCACAATACCGACATTCTGAATTCCGTACGTCATGTATATCCCTACAATGAGACCCACGTCTTTAGATTGCAAAGTTTACTGGGCACTTGCCGATAATTGCCCTGTAAGTTCACAGCTAGTTCAAATTGGAACACAAAACGAGGCAGATCAAAATATTTACTCACTATAGCAACCCTATTTACAAAACCTTTTCAACTCTCCTCCATCAATTCCTCCAGATTAAACCATATATCACCAAAACCGAGCAATCAGCCGGTATCGAAAAACCGGGAAATACCGGGGAAGAATTACCGTGGCGGGTCAGGTACGTGGCTCGAGTGAAGCGCAAACAGCATTGTTTACTCAATAGATTGGTGGATTATGGCTTGTTCCGGTGCGTGGGGAGGGGTCTCTACCCGCCTCGCTTATGGAAGAGGTGGGAAAAACTGACAGTGGATGATTTAGAGTTTATAGAATGCTGCGCCCGCAGTTTGGCTGGCGTGGTAATTTTTCCGGAAAAAAAGTGCCTGGGTCCTTCTCTTGATGCACACTATTTTCTCGTAAAATTTCATCAAGATCAGTTCAGCCGTTTTGTCGTGAAAAGGTAACAAAGAGACAGAGTAACTTTCGCATTTATAATTTAGTGTATAGATTATGCCCATAATGATTGGACATTGGATAAACAATTTTGAAGAGCTTCTTCTTTCCAAACCGATAGATGGCATTAATGACACTAAGCAAGGTTACGTTCATTTTCGGTCGTTTTAAATGCCGGGGTATATCAAAAGAATTATCGTGGCGAGTCATAACGGGGCTCGATTCGAAATCAAATATCTTAACTCACATTGGGCATATATAACCATGCGAGAAGAACCGGTAAGAAACTAGACGGAGTTTTTAAAATGTTATCACTTAAAATTATGGTTACAGTAAGCGTCGAGTGGAGCGCAAACAGCATTGTTTACACAGTAGATTGGAGAATTATGGCATGTTCCAGTGGGTAACGGATCAGTGGGGAAGGGACTACCTAGTTTACCTATAAGTTAGGGAGATGGGAAAACTGGTTATACTAAAACAGTACTTTCCCAACAGCTCATCTCGATTGTGTGAGGAAGTAGGGTCGCTGTAAATCAAAAAGGTCTTTTTAGTCTGGGTTTCGGCCCTAATGCTTACAGTCCCGCACTCTTGGCCTATAGTGTACTGTATTGTATTGGCCGAGAACTCGGTTGGTGTAATCAAGTCCTTATGTCGTGCAAAAGCGATCAGGAGAATAAAGCAACAAATTATCTTTCTAAGCTTTACTAACTAAAAGGAATCTATAGTTAAGTATAAGTCTGTCCATCTGTACCTACATATTTTTATTGTTCCTGTTTGGAACCCAAGAGAGATATCCTTTTCAAGAAAATGCCAAATTGACGTTAGAAACCGAAACAACTGCAGACAGAGCCGACTGACAAAGCTAGTATAAGTAAAACGGTATCAACCCAATAACAAACCAATCAGCTTTACCAAAGGAACCAAATAGCCGTAACGGTTCCACGAAAACGGTAGAAAGTAGGTACAACTGCAGTTGGTATGAGACTTGTGGAAACCTAAATATTTGATTAAAGACAACCTTGCCTTACCATCAAAGTGAATCCGACATTCGTCGGTAAAACGCTTGGCGCATGAAATAAGGTAGGAATGTGTAGGTGAAATGTTGAAAGTTTCATATATTTTTCTGTAAATGAAGCCTAGGTAGGTAAACAACGAAGGCGTGATCAAAAGTTATTCTAAGAGTCAACATCATCGCAAAAGTTATTGCCAGCTCTCATCCATTACAACTGCAAGGCCTCCTACAATCTGCACCAGTCCAGTTTGTTCTCAGATTATATAATAAGATACTACGTCAGGCTTTAATTCTGGCCGAAGCGAGTTGCAAGTTGTCGCTCTATCTTCGAATTTGCGATATTTTTTGGAAACTAATCTTCTGGTTCCTCACGATGTTTCCTTCAGCATTTTTAGCTATGGCAAGGCAAATGCAATAATAACCTAAGCGTGTGCTTTCAGAATGTCTGAGTAAAGTTCCTCATAAACTATTACTAAACCACTGTGCTTGCGTTAGTTAACCAACGGATAAAGATTCAGATAAAATTGCAAGTGAAAAGTTGACTTTCTTTTTAAAGTAAATTAATAAAGAAAAAAAGCCCAGATGGTAATCCTGAAACCCAAATGTTGTAAAGACATACGCATGAGGACAATGGTAGCGTAACCACAGAATAAAAAAATAGTAATACGGCTTAACGCCACGAATAAATTAGATGACATCAATAAAAAAACAACGAATTCTGAACGCGGCGTGGACACAGATTGATTCCCAACTAATTTCAAATATATTAAAGTAACCTAAACTAAACGAACTAACTTTTATCTTCCACATAATTTAAGTATTGTGACGGATGACAACTTGGTACTTTAATAACACACTCAAACGAACCCTAAATGTTTTTTTTAAGAGTGTGTTGTTTGATGATGATGTTTAATTTAACAAAATTCTCTACTATTAGGTAAAATAATGAATAGAGCTGATCGTTTTATTTCAGCGATGAGTCAGGGTTGACTCATTCATTAAAAGTTTGTGAATTGGGGCTAAAAATACTGGTACGAGCGCTTTGCACCGGTGCCAACTTTCGTTTTAATTTACGCTACGACAAAGCTACGCATGGTCACCTACCGAAATAAACTTTACAAATAAAATACTATGTATTATTGTAAATGCAGGAATTTTATACATTAAAGCCTTTTGTTTAAGGTTGACAGATCGGCGGTGCTCGACATTATCTTCATACGAAACAAACTACGTATTAGTACGTTAGTACTATTATTTCTTTTGTGATATTAGTATTAGGTATGAGAACTGCAAACGGGATTCCATTTAGGTAAATATCTTGTCTCCAAATGTTTTTAACAGTTTTGGATAATTATTTTCTAATTAGAATGTGTGATCCCAAATAAACTTCACTACTCTTAGTACATCCAATGTTTTTATTAATTGTTTTTTTTCTTAGCATTGGATTGGACCGCGACCTCACCTTAGTGTAAGTGACGATGGACCATATTTGCCTACCTTAAATATAATATGTAACATAGATGGAATCTGTGTAGGTTCTTTACCTCAAAGTTAATTTGTATTTACTAGCTTTTGCTCGCGACTTCGTTCGTTCGGATTATAGTTTATCGCGTATAATTTATCCATCTATACTTGTAATAAAGCAGTAATTTACAAAAAGTATGTATAAGCAAATAAATAATTTAAAAAAAAAATGGATAGATTGATAGATAACTCTTTATTGCATACCACTTAAAAGTGAATCGTATATTGTACTAATTACAAACGAAAAAAAGAAGCGGTTACACATTTGGCGGTCTTATCGCCTACAGACAACTTTTGAATGAACTAAAAATATATTGAAAATGAGTAGACGGTGGTGACAACAAATTAAACAACTTAAAAGTAATAATATCAGAAAAAGCAAAGGATAAAAATAATAATAAAAGAATACTTATCAAAAATATGAATATATATATATTTATTAACTAGGTTACTTAAAATAAGATACTTAACAAGAAAAAGAATCATTTTTTAATGGTGTCGGTCTGTATGTTCGCGCATAACGTAAAAGCTACTGGACTGATTAAATTCCGGGTTTTACTGGTAGGCTTCTAATTAAAATCCGGTGTAATTTGTAACTACATCTATTTTGTGTTCTACATCAGGTAAGTAGAAGCCGAGCAATTGATAAAAAACTATTTGACTGCTGAAAGAATTTTGATGAAATATAGTAGTAGTGTAGTTGGGTAACTTCTTGAATCTGTGCTTTTGATCCTGGATTTTAGCAAATAGGTTGTGTAGATACTATTAACCCAGAGAAATGACCTCCACACCAAATTTCATCCAAATCGGTTCAGTCGTAAAAAGTTAACAGACAGAGTTTTTTTCGCTTTTATAGTATTGCTATGGATTATAAGTAGAACATAATCTCGATGGTGACACCAAAGAACCGCCTACCAATTTGAAAGACCTGCCAAAATCAATAACAGTTAACAAAGAGTTCCAAAAAAGGGGATGACAGCAACCTTATAAATGTAATCAAACATTAGGGCAAATTCCCATCGATGTCCGCTGAAAGGCTTTTAGCGAAAACACCTGAAAATGGATAGGTTCGCCAGATTATGAGGTGGGGCCGGTATTAGATTATGTACCTAGTAGGTGGACAAATGCTCTTACAAGCTCTATTCAAAAACTGGGATGTACTTACTACCTTTGCCATTTCGTTTAACCTACGTTAACTCGAAATTGTCATACCTACATTTTGCATTGTGCAGATTTTGGAGAACTAGCCTAAATGTGAATCCCTGTGTCTAAATAAATAGGAAAGAGAAAAGAAAAAATTTCGGCGGGAAAGCGAAATGTGACGTTGCTTTTGTATTTTTTCTCAAAGTTGTTCTCGAACTCTACTTGCGCTAGTGTAAGCAAATGATACAAATGCATAAAAAACGTGTAACGTTTTGTGTTCTCTCCATAACTCTCTAGGAAGTTTCAGTAAAGCGTCCACCAATTTACTGAATCGTGACTTTGACTGTAACTTGACTAGACTTTGGTCTACTGACTGACTGGGATAATTACATTTTGGCTATTTGTTGTAAACACTTACAACTTATAATATCTTTATAATTGACACTGGCTAAATGCACCAGTCGTGCAGAGCCAAGTTAGGAAGTATATGACAATGGTATGTTTGTTAGAATAAGTACCCCGACTAAGTAACTTCTCAACTCGGTCCCATATTGCTGGTGTGAAATAGATCCGCAAGGTAACGCCAGAATCTATTAGCAGATGACGTAAAGGCCTACGGTCTGAACAAATATAATTTAGCAGATTAGCTTTCCTTGGTAACGCGACTCTGTTTACATTGTTGGCAGCGAAGTCGATGAAGTAAGACATACATTTGTCGGGATGTGACATCATTATCAAACTCACGGCTTATTTATGTGGAAGATGAACAATTCTAGAAAGCATTGGCGTGCCTTGGCTATATTTTTGCGATTTTGCATCAATGATTTTAAACGGTTTTATTTAGCTTGCCCTGATTGTTTATCAGGTCAAATCAAGTAATTGAAAATTTACCCCCTTCCTGTTGACCGATTGATCTGCAATTTGGTACACACCTGACCTGACACACATTGATGACAACACAATTATATATATATTCAGTATCATTGTCAATTTAAGATGGCCGCCTTCACAAAATGGCGAAGTACATATTTTTTTCAACCCCCCTTTCAAATGAAAGGATAAACTAGTAGAATACAGTATACCATGAAAAAAAAACAAATCCAAGATGGCCGCCACCACAAAATGGCGGAATACTTTTTTTTCAATCTCCTCAATATCAAATGAAAGTGAACACAGTACACTTTAAAATTAACTAAACGGAAACTAAAAACTTGTTTTTTTTTATTTAACCTGTTTTATTGTAAAGAGAGTTAAGAATGATGCAGATAATGTACTAAGAGATAAAATAATAAAATTAATAACGTGGGGCGAGTCGAGTGTGTATTACTCAGGTAACGCTACGTTATTTTCTGTATAGATTAATTAGATACATGTTTTCACGATGGGACTAGAAGGCCAATTATGGTAGTAGCCCTAAAAGTAGATAAAAATAACGGGACCTGTCTCGAGTGGTAATCTATTTGTGAAATATTATCACTATTTGATTTTATTGATTTTGTAATATAGTTTTACTAGGTTAGTTACTTGAGTTTTAAATTAAAATCCATCTAAGTTCACGAATCTCTGTCTTAGATGAACCAAAGGCATACACAAAGAGGTGGACACAATATGCGACAAATAATATTTTAGTCGTAAAATATATTTTGGGTGGCATCCACCTCGACGTTTTCGTCTCGATATTTTTCCAACAATCGAGTCTGCTCGATTGCTCAATTCATCGATGTCAACGAAAAAGTTTAAGCAGCCTTTTTCGGAGTATTTATTAAGCGGAAGGCGGCGTTTTGTAAAACGGACCTTTTAGTCGGTGTCGAGAGTTTTTACAGAGCGATAAAATATCGATTGTTTTGTCGAATCGATTGTTTTCCATTCCTGTTCAATTTTGAATCGATTTATGTTTTATTTACGGAGGACTGCTACTTTTTTTTGCAGATAAAATATCGATGTTACTACTGAGATTTTAAAGGTGGAATATAGTTCATTCACTCAATAATATCTGGACAATTTCGAGTATTAAACCAAAGATACACCTCTCCTATAATTTATTCTATGCTTACACAAATACACATCCAGCATCTAAATTAAAATACACACACATTATCTAAGTTTCACTTTCATAAAAATTCTCCACAAAACTAAACTCCAAGTCAAACCAAAAATATTTTGAAGGCCCTCAGATCGGCGATAAGTTATTGTTTGCTGAAAAATCGAATGGCTCAACAAAGGCGGCTATTGTGTGGAGGGACAGAGTAATTTGCTAAAGTGGTAATGCTCCCTTTGCCCCTACCAATCCCCCCTTTAGGCGCATGTGCCCTGGTGTCTGCTTGAAAAGCTGCAACATTATAGGTCGCTTTTCTTTTGATTTTAATGTTTCTTTGTACTATAATATTATTAACCAGACTTTATATTATATAAAGTCTGTGACTTTATATTATGTAAAGTTATTGTTAAAATGGTTTCAGTGTGCAACAATGACCTCGTGTTGGATACAATATACAAGGAGAAGGAAATAACATCAACATAAATAAACATGATTTGTGGGCTACCCTGAAAATTTCAGCAGAAATATAATCGAGAAGTGCTCGAAATTTGAGTTGCAAGATTCCACCCGGAACGACAGGCAGACAGAAAAACATGAAAGTGACTTACGTTATAAAAACGTGGTAAAATGCGAATATTTAAAAATAAACCCAAAATTAATTCAATTACAAACTGCGAACGACTGCGTCTAAATTCTGCAAGTTATCGCTATTAAACCATTATTAAACGTGCCATAAATTACTGCCATAAAAAATGACGAACGAACCTGTCTAGAGAGGAGACTATAAATTAATTAATACGTTTAAAAAGTGACGTTAATTTATTCTGCATCATTTTCCATGCATAGTCCTGTTCTTATTTTCGATCAGTAATTAAAACATGGCAAGAACGTCAGCTTGGCAACCCTATTGAAAAGGGAGGAAAAGCGTAAGCGCTTTGTAAGAGCCGATGAAAGCTCTCAGATATCGGACGCTAGGGCTGTCAACACTCATCAAACGTCAATTTTTATTAGGAAGATTATTAGCTTAGTTATTTGACTAATTAAAAATATGCTTTTGCCACGAGGCATTGAAATATAGACAGGGTCTATGATGCTGCCAGTTTTGTACGAACTATTGTAAGATAACCAACTCGCACTGGATTAAAATACACGGTGACATTTAATTCGATAATTTTCTTAAGTGCATGTATTCAGTTCATTATTTAGAATCGTTCTAAAACACTTAATTAAAAAAATAAAAATTACTGACCAATAAAATTATTATCTTTAAGCTGAAATGTCTATTTCACTAAACACGCTACACGGTCACGGCGCGGGTGCTCCGTCAGGCGCGTTTGGTCACACGATTGCTCGCTGACCGGCTATTGTATTTTGTTCCGAGTCCATTTGTTTCTCATGTCCCAGGGATAACAAGTTTTAATTTCGACTAATTTAATAATGCCTACTTTTATGTTTTAATAGTTATTTAATTTTTAGAGCTACAGGTACATTCTGTTGCATGGTCCGAGTACATAAATTTAAGAAATATATGGAATTCAATTTCACCGTGTTAGCGAAGACCCTAGGAACAGAACTATGTCCTACTATTTGAAGTAGCCAGGGAAATCACTGTATTATTTGCAGTTGCAGTGCAGTGGTAGCACTGCAATTTCTTACCACCAAAACGGTCAAATTGTACCGTCCCATGGTTGAATAAAAATCTTCTTATCTGCGGTTTAGTAAGATTCATAGAGCTTAGTCACAGTAAATAATTCACTGTGGCTTAGTGGTTAAGTGCGTCGATTAAGGTTTTTCGTCGCGCGTGGGTATTCTTGTTTGTGCTGGCTGAAGGGATGATTGTTTCGATTGTTGCCGGTTGATCCGTTTGTTTGATCTGCTCAGTTGTTTGTTTCGGAGGAATGGTTTTAAGATGCTTGAGTATCTAGTTTGGCTGTAAATACGAGTATTTGGAAGGTGTGTAAAATAAAAAAGCACGGCGAAGTTTAAGAGCTTGTTTTTCAAAAATATATTATTGGGAACTGGCTGCACCCTGCGGCTTTAACCGCGTTGAAATATTTCTGCTGTAAAGTACTATAATATGTGTTACCTATTCCACGACCTGAAGTATACCTGTATACTACATTTCATCAAAATTCGTGCCGCCTAGTTATTTTTTATTGATTATCCGACTTCTACTCGTTCGAATTGATTTGCAAATAGGTACATTAGATTTAAAGCCAAATTCTAAGTTATCCAAAAGTGTAAACTGTATTTCAATCGATCCAATAGTTTAAATGGGATGCGAAAACAAAACGTCACACGAAGTTCCCTAGAATATTTTTTTAATTATCTTCTTTGTACAGACTTTTTTTTATTATACTGCTTTTGTTATACGTAGGGATAGTTAGATGATACCAATAAGTAGATAATCGTATATATTATATGGATAAATGAATAAACAAAAAAATATGTAATAATTGCATTTCTTAAATCGTTTTCAAGCTAAAATCAACAGCTTTCCTTCATTACGACAACTTCCCGGCAGTCAGCTCAGAGATTGATGACGTCACTGGCCCTGACCCAGCCTGACCTCGGTTTGGGAAACTCATCGGATGCGAAGTAGGATGATAATAATCTAAGAAATTGGGTTATGGGGGTTCAGTTATGAATTAATGATCAATTGGACGATATTGAAAAATATTGAGGAAAGAGCTGACCAAGATTGACTCAAAATAGAGTTGAATGGCATAAGTACCAAAAGGAGATGTTCTTGATTCGACTGTTTCTTTTAATATCTCTGGGATTTCTGAACCGATTTATATGAATCTTTTTTTTATTTGGAAGAGTATATATCTTCATTTTGGTCCTATATACAGTTTATTGTCATTCGTCTGATGGTATATATTATATGTATAAATTAATAAACAAAAAAAGTGTAATAATTGAATTACTTTCATCGTTTTTAAGTTAAAATCAACAGCTTTCCTTCATTACGACAACTTCCCGGCCGTCAGCACAGAGATGACGTCACTGCCCTGACTCAGCCTGTCCTCGGTTTAGGAAACTCATCCGATGCGAATTAGGATGATAATAATCTAAGGAATTGTGTTATGGGGGTTAAGTTATGAATGAATGATCAATTGGACGATATTGAAAAATATTGACCGGATTGAATATTGATAATATTTTTCAATATCGTCCAATTGATCATTGGTCTCGTGGCTAGAGATCCTAGGTACGAAATCGAACAGTCGCGGGTTCGAATCCTGCCAGGTGCAATCATTTGTGTGATGAGCAGAAATGTTTGTTTCCGAGTCATGGATGTAATATTCTTATCTATGTATGTTTATCCGTTATCTAGTGCCCACAGCACAGGGTATCCTAGTTTGGGGCTAGATAATTGGTGTGGAAATGTCCCGAATATATTTATATTTATTTATTGAGGAAAAAACTGACAAAATGAATACTCTTATCGAGCGGAAAACTTCGTATGCGTGAAGTAGTACTCCTATACATTGGAACTGAAAGTCCAAACAAAACGTCAAAAAAAGTATAAAAAACAGATTAGCACCATATATATTTTATCTTCATGCTCAAACGGCTCAACGGATTTGGATAAGATTTGGTACCAGGATAGCTTACATCCGGGATTAACACAAAGGCTACTTTTCATCATCATCATCATCATGATGAAACCGCGGGGCGCAGCTACTCTATATAAATTTAGCGTTCTGATAAACCTTACGATCGTGATGAACAGCGTCGGTATTTTTTTAGATAAAGACCTGCCAAAGAATTCCAAAGGAAACGCCACTGGAGCCAAATTAGCACCTAGTTTTATGATGATATAGTTAAACTACAAGACATCCGGCTGAGACTATGTAATCACAGTTACGATAAAAACAAGCATCTACAAACCTACTTGTAATTAAACTGTGAATTAAGTGGTTGAGAAGTCGGTCACATCAATGTCATCTTGATTAAAATACTGACAAAAACATGATGCTCCCCTAAATAAAACAAAGATTAGTGGAAACCTAAAGTTAATCTGCTACTGCGTTTTGTGATAAGTTTTATATTTAGTCTGGATTGCAAGGAATTGACATCAAAGTTGACAACCCTAAGGCCCCACGGCCTTTAGAGGCAAATAATGCAAAAGATGCACTCTTTCAGAAATTACTGCGGTTGCAAAACTCCCTGCCCGGTGCATTCACCCTCACTATTTGCTGTCAGAAAATCAGGAATTCACACGATTCTGCTGGTTCTTTTTTCAATTATGTAGTTAATTTTGCTTTTGATGGTTTATCTCCTGATGTCGATCATCATTATCAAGTGTTTCGTGTTCCCAGAACTAAGCGGTTTTCAAATATGGCACGGCATACACCACCAAGGTAACACATGCATTTGGTTGGCCGCCCAGCCAGCGGTTTATCATAGAGGACTGCCGTTCGCCGTCCAATAGTCGAAGAACTAGCGCACATTATCGAAGAGAGAATAATACTGTCGTATATAATCCGTCACTATTTGAGACAAACTTTATTGTGACAAATGGTCTGCAAATAATCTACCTATACAGTAGAAAAAAAACTAATTAGTTACCTACGTTTTATAGTTAGGTACAACACAATAAAATCGCGAGATACGTCAAAATAAGAAAAAATAGGTATTTGGTTTTATCGCACCTTTAAATCTATGCTTAATTCATGTTGCGAAAATACTTGTATTTATTAATTAATTAATTTAAACAGTAATAAAGTTGTATATGATATTAAATTATGGCTAATACCGCAGATAAATAGTTTCGTTTACGAGTACAACTTCCTTAATTAGTTTAAAAACTACTTATGAATGTTATTATTTAATTAAGCTATTAAACCGGTTGAGAATTAACATAAATCCTAACACAGTTTCATTTGAAAAACTTTTTAACACCACTAAATCATTGAACAACATAAAATTTCAAACGTTCCAAGTCTTGACACGTGTTGGCAGTTAGAAATATGGATGAGCAGTTTAAAAATATAAAATATTTTTATTGGAGATGTCCATTCTATTCTAAAAGCGCATATTTCAAAAGAAAACGGCGAGCTGTCATTGCTACAACTATATCGCCCCTTCCGTATTAATTACAAAGCTAAGAGCACACGCGCGAAGCCAACAACTGTAAAACTATTAACGGGGTAGTCGAAATATCTAGTTTGAAATAGTTTCGTTGGCCCGCCGCCAGGATCGCTGCCGCCGCACTCCACGATAGATCGCTCGCGCTGCCTTGCATTTGACATCATTGTAAACAAAAATAATAAATAAGAACATACAGAAGTCAGACATGTTTTGATAAATGTGGATTTCGTTTTTGCTTTACAGCTTTGCGAGTTTTATTGGTTTTTACGTTAGATTAGAAATGACGGGTGTTGCGTTTTATGCGAGAGTGAATCGGACGTCTGTGTTGATGGCCAGTTCTGGGTGTGCTATTAATTTATTCTGTCGTGTGGCTGGATTTGATCTCGGGGGAGGCTTCGATACGCTGCTGACTTATTAATAAGATTGAATGGGACTAGACTGTTATTTAATAAAACATTTTGGGTGGTAGTTGCATTTGACATTTACGTAGCTTGGTGGAAAGTGATGATGCGATAATAGTTTTTTGACTCATGTTCACAAGAATTTACATTTAGCACGGAATGCAATTATTTTATTGAATTCAGATAAATGAAACTCATGCACGCTTGCTTATCGTATGAGGTAGTAGTGGCTTCTGACGTCATAGTTTGCCCGGCCGCTCGAGGACTTCTGACATGGCTTAACAACTGCTATTTTTCATTAACAGCCGGGACGGACAGCTTAATGTGCCCTCCGAAGCTCGGAGCGATGGAAAACAGCACATAACTTAAAAAAGTCATTGGTGCGGAGCCATAAACCATATGATAAATGATTTGTAACTTACGTTAATTCTAGTGACACGGACGATTGGGTCGAAGATAGAGTATTACACTGAAGTAATCTATTGATACTAGTCTGTAAGATCGTATAGAGAAATAAATTGGAAGGGGGCAAACAAAGACATTCAGAACAAGTTCATCCAGCTCCTTGCAATGCAATCTTTATCCCTAAACTTTTCCTTATAATCATATGAGCAACATTTCATTTTAATCTAAAAACTGTTCAATTTTGTTTCACAAAAATCGCTGTAGCAACAAAGTTCGTTATCATCATCTCCCACGACAACATTCACAATTTGCGAACTAACTTTGACGAGTCTTAATTTCGTCCGCCATTATGTACTAAGCTTTATGTAGCCGCACAGAAAAGTATTTAAAAGTATTCCAGCGAAGAGCCGCAAGGGGGAGAAGTTTTTCTTCGGTGTTGTACTTTAGTACTTACTGGGGGTCAGTATTTTGTACGCATTTGTGCTTAGAGTGAGGCTCAGTACCCAACATGCGAGGCAATAAGAACTGTATTTTTATCACGAAAATTAAATCATTCGTTAATGTTCTTTTCCTTTATTTGTATGGCGCTTTAACTTGGTTTACTATTAGTGGAATACAACAACAAAAAAAACCCACTAAGTTGGTATTTTTAACTGACTCCAAAAAGGAGGTTATCAATTTGACGCGTGTAAATACTGTAGGGCGAATCACTGAATGAAAAAACTATGAATATATTTTATTTTCAGTGATTCGACCTGATTCTGACCTATTCGGGCGAAACGCGAATGACTCGTATTTTTCTATATTTAAACCGATTTCTGGGCCGTTATCAATTATTGTTATAATAATGTATTTTTTTAATTATTTTTCCCGTAGTGTGTCCATAGATCACAAGGTGTTCCATGCGTACGCGCATCAAACGCGCGTGGAAGCGCGAGCAGTTAAAAGGTCTGACCAGACCACTGGGATGGTCCTATATGAATTTCATTAAAATTGGTTCAATACCATTCGATAACAACTGCACTTGCAAACAAGCACGCGGCACGCGAAACCCTAATTGAAGGTTATGTTTTATTGTTTATCGAATGGATTTGATAGTTACCAAAGGGAACTAATTAAACGCATAATCTATTCTTTGATTGTTTTTGTACCAACGATTGCACATCGGGACACTCAACCCAGCGATGGTAGCCTAGCTGTATATTGGTGCAACTTAGAAATCAATGTTACCGGGTTCGGTCCTACGCTCCGCGCCATTACTTTCCTAATTCATGTGCTGTTTTCCATCGGTCCGTGCTTAACGTGTCAGTCACGTCTGTTATTTATTAATAGCAGTTGTTAAGCCATATCAGAGGCTCTCAGGGGCCTCACAAACTCTTGACACCATATGCCAGCAGTTCCTCACTACAAGCAACATTCAGTCCAGTGCGCTTCGACCCTTAGGAGTAATTATGTGCTTAGACGAAGAGTTCTAAGGGCCCTAAGGGGTGTACTTTCTTTAGTTGGAGCTGTATGCTAAAGTTGTTCTGTCAGTAATTTGTCAAAATTGCGTAAATTTTGACAAATTACTGACAGAACAAATTTAGTTTTAAGTTTCTGTTGTCAAAGTAGTCAAAGTTTATTATCATGATTTTTGGACGAGTTTTATTTCTATAAGTATAATAATATGGTTTATCTGCGCATAAAACTACACAAAGGCAACGTAGCTACTACTGGGATACCGGTTAATACCGCTTTTATACTTTCTAGTTTAATAATTGAGTTAAATATTATTACTTTTTCAATACTAGCGCAGATAGACCTAGTTTCAAATTTGACAATAACGTTGACTAAACTTGTATAAATCAGGATTAATATTGAAATAAACTTAATTCGTAGATGGTAACTAACTTATATACCCAAAGCTTCCAGGGTTAACTAAAATAAAATACTTATTGAAATTTTATTTTCTTACATGACTATTAATGAATATTGGTTCAATTGATTAAAAAACCTTAAGTAATCAAATCAAATGATACTTAAAGCGACCATAGAAAGGAGAAGAGGAAAGATGTTTGGCCACCGTATACGACATGACAACTTCATACGAGTAAAAACCATCATAGAAGGGAAGGTGGAAAGGAATAGAAGAAGAATGACCTAGAAGGAAATTCTAAGGTCAGATCAAGGAGAAGATATATATTTACTGTCGTATAGAGAAGTCAATGCTTTGGTCAAATGGTAACTAACTTATATACCCAAAGCTTCCAGGGTTAACTAAAATAAAATACTTATTGAAATTTTATTTTCTTACATGACAATTAATGAATACGATGGTTCAATTGATTAAAAAACCTTAAGTAATCAAATCAAATGATACTTAAAGCGACCATAGAAAGGAGAAGAGGAAAGATGTTTGGCCACCTTATACGACATGACAACTTCATACGAGTAAAAACCATCATAGAAGGGAAGGTGGAAAGGAATAGAAGAAGAATGACCTAGAAGGAAATTCTAAGGTCAGATCAAGGAGAAGATATATATTTACTGTCGTATAGAGAAGTCAATGCTTTGGTCAAAGATAAGGAAACCTGGAAATTACTCCACCGACAAGAGCTGGTCTTAAATAAGAAGAAGTAGAAAAATCAAACTAATCAATCGTGGCGGGCTTGACTTCACATTAGGTACTGCGTTGAGTTAAGTCTGAGGTTTCAAAATAGTCATAGTTACTATAGAAGGAAATACCATTTTCGTGTGTAAGTATCAACATGTACTGCGATCGCCAAGCTTGCTTGCTGATTATGGCATAGACGTGGACTTCTTCGCGCGGGTGACGATAATAGGACAAAAATAAATCTCACGTTACTAACACTAGATCTGTCGCAAGACATGCATTTTACAACAAGCAATCTACAATCGATAACCAGTATATATTCCGAACATTCATGAACTATTTAAAAATAAAACAGTCAAGTAGCATATCCATACCAATATATAAAAGTGAAACGTTGTCTATTTGTTTGTTTGTTTGAGGAGTTTTAACTCGATAACGGCTAGACGGATTTTGATGAAATTTAGAATGGAGAAATGAAAATTTAGTTAAAGAGATAGCTTATATCCTGTAATAATACTTTTCATCATCGTCATCATCATACTTCACTCTCAAACGTCTGAACGGATTTTGATGCAACTTTGAATGGGTATAGTTTACATATAGGATACTTTTCATCATCATAATCATCAACATAATCATTCCTCAAGCGGGTGAAACCGCGGGGCACAGCTAGTACATGGGCTTTTTTCCTTTTAAGAATCGGAAACAGCTAGCAATTTATCTTCAAAACTCTAAAGACAATTTACTTAGAAACAACATTTTTTTAAACAAATGAATGTTTTAAAATCTTCCATAAGTGCCGCTTCATATAATTTAAAGTCAGGGCATAACCAAGGTATAACCAGGGTCCGACATCAAAAATTAGAGGGCACTTAATAAATAATTAGAAGACCACACAAGCGTCCGATTTCTACCCTCGACGATAAAATACAATTTGGTTCGCTCCAGAGCGCCCTCTATACATCCGGGAAGGCAGTACTTCCGGTGGCCGACTTCCTGTAGGATACCGCGTTATTCCCTACTTTTTTCAAGTGGTGCTTGCACGAAGTACCTTTTTTGTGCTGAAAGTTTTTCGGGAAAATTGTGGGTAAATGTAAATTATTTAGTGTGTTTCCGGTCGCGCCTTGACCCAGTTGCTGTGGAGTTCCGGTTGTTTTGTCAATTGAACACTTATTTTTTTGACTGGTATTGCGTACTCGTACATAATCTATAACTAGCGGCGGCGCACGGCTTTGCCTGCTTGGAAACTTTGAAACTTTGCCCCGTTCACCCCCTTAAGGATGGAATTTGAAAAAAAAAACACCTTCCTTCCTATTCCTTGAATACCATAAGGGTGAACTAAGGAGGTTCACCCTTATGGTATTCAAGAAACATTTTTTACACAAACCTCGAGGTCCAGCGGTTTAGGTGTGCATTGTTTGTCTGTCAGTCAGTCTGTAACCGCCCAAGGTATTCTTACCTATCTATTTTCAAGAAATCTCTTTTGTGTCTTTGTAACTTAAAATATGGCTGCTGTCTCTAAAGTAACTTGCTAAACTCCATAATTTCGTTCACAGTTGATTATTAGCCCGAGGTATATGCTAGTTCCGTTTGAAGCATTCAAAAATGCTAACAAAGGGGCACTAACCTAACCCAATACACTTTTAAAACGACTCTTTCACTAAACAATGTTTAACGGTTCAAATATAAACAATCCACGTTTACAAAGCTAGTTAAAGACGCACGCTGATCGATTTACTAACGGAAAACAAAAAAGTTAACGCCACAATTTTTGTTCAGTTGTTTCTTGTCTTTCAGCGTAAAAACATGCAATACCGTCATTACAAAACTTTTTAACTAGAACAAAACCGTACTACCTTATAACATAGCAAGAAGACTTAAATTCCATTGTAATATCAAAAATCGACAGCAGATTAAACGGCATACGAAAGCACGGACCTAATTTCTGATAGACTCGCAAGTTAAGCAAACAAATTAGTACTTTAACTTAGGGGGATTGAGTCCAAATTTGATTGTAGCAGGTTTAGAATTATCCCAAAGTAGCCCAGTTAACTCAATATATGAAAATTACTGTTTAGAATATCCTGACGACGGACATAAGTGTGTTCCGATCTGAAAACAGAATGGTAAATGTCAAATAAGTAAACAGGATTTAGGTGGATTTATTGTTTCAAATGGGAACAGTAGCCTTACGTTAGTTAAATTACTATTAGTTAATCTGTGTGTCAGTGAAAGGAAGATGGTATGTTATGTTTGGGAGCTATTCCTGGGCTTGTTTTTCCTGAACATCGTTGTTAACAATCCGGTTATTTTTTTATTAATGATTGATATAGAATTATAGACTATTAATTTATAAGAGCTATTAATGTATATGAGAATATTAATTAATATTTTTAATAGATAGGTGACCGAGCGATGTACTATTGCGCGTTATAATCCAACGATACCAGGCTCCACCAATCCTCGGCTCTGTACCAATTACTTTTCTAGGTAGGTTATGTGTGGATTTCTTTCTCTCCATGCTTCGGAGGGCATGTTAGGCTGTCGGCCTGAATGTTATGGATTAATAGTAGTCGTTTAAGCCATGTCAGAAGTCTCCGGCGGCCTGACAAACACTGACTCCAACGGCGAGAATAACTTCCTATGACAAGCAAGCAAAAAAAGCGGTTACAAAAGGTAACCGTTTGTAGATCTGAATAAAATATTCCGGGATAAAAAGTATCCTATGTGTTATTCTAACGAAGATCTAGACTGATAGGTATATCATTAAAATCGCTTTAAGTTTTTAATTCGGTTTTACATGTTTTAATTTTGAAAAGCGAAACTAACCTTTTCAGTTTAGTACCTACAAACTATGTAACTAAGGACCTTGTTCTAACTAAGGCCAATTAGGTACGATAATACCACGTTATCTATTAGCCAAAACATTTCCACTAACAAACAATTTTATCGTCGTGACACAGGCCGTGTGTTCACACCTTCATTTATGCAAATTTGACACGTTTCAATTCTACTAATTGGTATCAAATAGTTGAATTCTAAATTCTAACGCAATTTTAACAAGCTTATAAAGACCGCAATACCTTTTATATATTACGGTATTCAAATAAAGGCATTATCGTAATTTTTAAGTTTCGTTGGCGATGTTATTGTTTCGGTAGCGAAATATAGAAGATTACTAAGTAACGCAAAAGATGAAAGGACAGATTACACATTTATATATTCGTTGAAGTCACAGTTTAGTAATTGACAACAAAGATCTGAGAAAAATTATTCCCTTCTGCCAAAATTACAAGATCTTTGTTCTCAATTAGTAACCTGTGACTTCAATCATCTTCAAGATCTTTGTTGGCAGGGGGGGGGCTGCCAATGAAATATTTTTTCTTTCTATTAGATAATTAATGTCAATAATTCAAATTGAAAATATAAATTTAATACATTTCATTAATAGCATGTCATACAATAAATTATTAGATAAAGATTATCTATTTGCTCAAAGCACAAGTATACGCATCACATGAATGCACAGATTTTGTCTGTCTGTTATAAGAATCTTGTGTTTTGCCGTTACAGGCGTGCAGAGAACATCTAACCTTTTTGTATTTAGCCTGGCATACCTAAACATCGCCAATATGAAAAAATATATAATGCCATCATTGAAACTAGTGTCAATCGATAGGGAAAATTATAGTATGCCAATAAAGTTACATGCTCTTTAAAAAATAATTACATCAATTTGGCATGCAGGTGAAAATTCATGCAAAAGGGAAGTAAAAAAACGCAAAGTATCGCCTGAATCTATCAATTATATCAAAAGGGAAGTACTTCCTCCGTCACCGAAATAAAAAAAAAAGTAAAGGCTTGATTGCAGTGCATAATTTTTCCGGTACAATAACAGATTTTAACAGAAACGTTCCCTGTCTATGAGTAATCAAGATCTGGGTATTTCGTGACAGTTTGCATTTTATCGTTGGTAAATTGTCCATATTGCTCTACAGTCCATTCTTTGTGCGGTTTATGCAATGCAATTGGCAGATTGAAACAGGTGGCAGTGAATGAAGTTAAAAGTGACTGCCTATAGGTCTGTTCTGTTTGATTCGTTCTCTTTGAACTAGGCATAAAGGGAAACCCTACCCAAAAAAGTACTTTTCGACATAACAAAATCGAGACCCAAAAAGTTTAAGATGAACTTCAAGCAACTTCACACCGCCTATATGCCAAGCATACTAGCAAAAACTATTAGTTACATGGTAATTTAAGGATGCCCCGGATGCCCTCCGAATACCTAACCGGAGGAACGAGCGGGAGGACTTGAGAAGTCGATCAAAGAGGGATTTGCGGGACCCGTCACGAGCTTCGTAGGGTATAGGGTAACTCAAATTGAAATTTTGTTTTTGTTTATACAGCCAGGTGAGATTTCTGCTAAATTGGAAACGCTTCCCGAGCGATCTTGGAGTAAGTTTTGTAAATAAATGGAAAAGCAAAAGTTTTTGATAGTTTCGGAGGGTAGGATGTTGGAAACAGGAATGAAAAGAGTAGTCGAGATTCCCAGTCTTTACTATTATTTCGATTCATTTTTCTGCGAACCTTACTTCCGAGAAGGATAATTCGCCATTCAGCCACTAGTAATGCTCTCATGGCCCATCTTTCTTGGATAGGATTCTTCCTTCCAAAGATGTCAATGAACAGTGCCGGTACTAACAGTTGAATGCCCGCGTTTGCTAGAGATCACTAGAGCATGCAAAAATTACAAAATACATTTAAAGAAAAAGAATAGAGTTCAAAAATCTATAACCCCGAAGGTACTTGTTGTTTAGTATAATTACAACTGGACCAGTGGACGTGGTGGATTATAAAATGGTGCCAGATCGAAATAGTGGAAGTCAGATGACGGTATTTTTTTCTGTAAGGGTAACGTTATTGTTAATTTTTAATATACATACACAGCAGTTAGTAAATCAAAAATGCCACCTGTAAATGCCACAATTACGAATATTATGAGACAATTCGCACATAACACTTGCAAACAGATACCCAACTTGCGATTTTATATTACAAGTTTATATCTCAGATATCCGATACCAGGTTTTATGTGCGCCACGTAAGCTTCGAGTAGGGTTGGCACGCGTTAGTTATTGCCAGGACGGTTGTCGATACGCTCGTACTCTTTTATGTTAGTGAGCATTGACGCCTGCTTAGCAAGTGTACCTGTTTTAAAATTATTGGGAAGGAATCGAAATAAATCTCATGCGTTGCCTGAAGTAAATGGTGTTTATAAAATTAAGAATTCCGCATAAGAATAAAAATATAGGTAGTAAGTAAGTAGCTGAAAAGTAGAATAAATAAAAGACTGGTTAAAAACTAGAATCTCTTTCTAGAGCTAGAAGTGCTGCTAAAAACCAAAATAGCCAGTTTCTAAAAAAAAAAAAAACGAAAGATTAATAACACAAAATTCAAGATGTTAATAATTTCTACGTATGTCATCAATAGATTTCGAACAAGTGACAACCCTAACCCCAAGTTATGTTTTTACGAGCAGTAACATTCTGCTTACTGCGAACTTATCGTTATTTCGAATATTAACTTTAACAGTCTATGGCTATGTCCTGATGTCCTTCCTGTGCCCTGATTTGTACGGCTTTCTTATTTTTTCAGGAACCTATGCTTTCTATTTTATTTTATGAGTAAACATAATAGTTTTCCTACTTTGGTCTCGTGATCAAAAACGTGATCGACGTTTATCACTTTTTGAAAGAATTGTAACTTACTCTCGTGTGGAAAATACAGCACAGAATACTCGTAATTAGGATAATGTACAAAATACGATAATAATTCTTTGAATATATATTCTTCAAATGGATTGACTAATAAACTGGACAAGTACTTACTGAACCGATTTTGATGGACTATAATGAGAAAATAATAATTATCCAAATCGGTTCAGAATTCTCGGAGATACGAGTTAATATAAGAAAAACAATAACACAAAAAACATACATAATCATACATAATCTCCGTGAGAAAGTCGATTAAAAAATAATTCGCAATCGTGCTATTTATGCAAGACTAGCTGGAAACACCTGCCTAACAACGTGCCTCTAACAGCACGGTAGACACATACACCCCCAAACCACATCCCTTAATTAAAAGTTTTTATTCGCCTTCTTGCCGATTCTTCTCGAAGGTGTATTCCGAATCGGTGTTCAGTTACTCAAATCAATCAAAGGGCTCCTAGCCATTTTGTCAGGGGCCATGGATCTCTATCAACACTAGCGATCCAGCGGTGTTTAGTTTGATCCCCGTAATATAGATGACAGCCCAAGCCGAGGTTACCCCCTGGGTGCCCTTGAGCTAGTCGCCAAATTAAAAAAAGTTAAACTTTAGCGTGCGCCACACATCGAGCTATCGCGCCCGCCCCTCACGCCGGTGACGCTTTAGAAGCCGGTAGAGTACAACAGCATATGTACTTAATGAAAAAAAAACGCGGCTTTGTCCACGTGGACATAATTCCAGAGAAAAAAGAAAAAAAAACTTACCAAAAAAAGTTGTACACACTATTTCCTTGTCAAATTTCAATATCGGTTCAGCCGTTTAATCGTGAAAAGATAAAGACAGAGACAGATAACTTCCGCATTTATAACAGGTACTACCTCATGTCCACGACTTCGTCCGCGCGGACTACAGTTAATCGCGTTAAAAAGTCCCTTGTCCTGCCCCAGGGTTCAAACTATCTTCATACCAAATTTAATCAAGATCTGTTTATTCGTTTAGTCGTGGAAAGGTGACAGTTACTTTCGCTTTTATAATATTAGCACAGAATAAATAATAGTACTACGATAATAGTATGGAAGTATGTATAGTATGAATATGGAAGTACAGACACAGAATAAATAATAGTACAAGGTACAGATTAGAATGATGTGGATTAAAAGTACTACTTTTTCGCCATGTCTTCTCGTCGGACATCCCACAATGCCTACAGCCAAATTCTTTAACCAGCGTGTCCTACTTGTATTGACATACGGATCCGAAACGTGGACCCTGACAGTGAGACTGGTCCACAAATTTTAAGTTCAACGATCTATGGAGCGGGCTATGCCCTGGGTTACTTTAAGAGATCGCATCCGAAACGAGGTGACCCGTCAGAGAACGAAAATCACCGACAACGCCCAAAGAATTAGCAAATTAAAGTGGCAATGGGCCGGTCACATAAGTTTAAGAACCGATAATATATGGGACAGGTGAGTTCTTGAGTGGAGACACCACGAATAGGCAAACGTAGTGCAGGACGCGCTCCGGACAGATGGAGTAAACGGATGGAGTAAACGTTTAAACGGTGTGAATTGCTAACCCTTATTTAGTACCGGTCGATAAATAACTACATATTCTATTGCCACTTGGCTTTAGACCAAAACTAGATGCCTAACGACAGCTTCGGTCTAGACCGGCGCTAGACGGCGAGTCTGCGACTGTTTTCAGTAATTTAATGTTTAAACATCCCCTGGCACTGTCTTCTTTGATAGGGTCTTAAGATCTAGAATTAATGTGGTACATTTTCATAGACAGCTGTCTGGGTTGTCTATTATCTTCATAATAGATAATACAAATACAATATAATGTTAGTAAGTTTAGCGTGTATTTTCACTTGTAATTGTAACTAATTAAAACATTATTACACCACAATAAATAATACGACTACTTATTACTGGTATCATTTACTAGTACTAATTCAGCTATTTTATGTACCCTTAATTAATTAAATAATAATTAATTGATTAGTTAAATTATTAATTAATTAGTTTTATTTATTTTCATTTTTATTAGGTAGATAATAGAGAGCACAGTATCTTTGAACTTAGCTCAGAACTGAATGACTTCGTTTTTTCTTAAATATCCGTTTTGAAACCTAGGTAAAAAAAAAATGTAAAACTTTTTCAATTTAGCTGATCGTCAATTCATCACCATCACCGCAGTAGTCTAGCTCTACTTTTAATAAAGGCCGCCCACAACATAACCAACCTCTTAAAATGTTAATCAACTCCTTTGCAGCATCAAAGTACCAACTGACAGACACCAGCACTCAGAACCAATAATGTTAACAAATACAATCTCATACATTTGCCTTATTAACACTTCCATCCATGACAATGTCGACCCTCTCCCGCTAGAAAATATTAACTCCATCTATTTCGGTCGTCGACGTTCGCAATTCATTAAAATCTGTGCATTTAGGTGTTTCTTTTTTTTTTTACTGTGTTACATTAAAATGCGGTTGTGTGGAATCAGTGGGCAAATTATTGGGGCTATACATGTTTATTCAAACTTCGCTGTCAGCGTTAGACAATACAATTAGAAAATTGTCGATTTTTACAACCCGGTCCATTCCCATATTGGATTGATCAAAAAATTCCCAAAAGACTAATTTAATGCAGCTAGCTGTCAATGTGTTTGATGATACAACACTGCACTATGCAGAGCAGTTACTTAACAAAATTAATAATTCAATTCTGTTTTTTTTTAAACGACTGCCCAAAAAAGGAGTGCTATGTTTTTAGGATTAATGTATGTAAGTTTATTTATTCTATCATAACTTTTAAACGCCTGAATAGATTTAGACGTATGGGTTATCGTTAGAATCCTTACAGCCCGCCCCCCCTCCTACCCCTACCCCCCCCCCCCCTCCCCGAGTAACAAAGGCTATATTTTTCTTTAAAAAATATGGCGTCAGTATGGCTCCATTTTCAAAGGCGAAAAAATATATTTCTTCGAATTTTACATTATGGGTATTAAATTGAAAGCCTTGGATAAGCACATTCCAACGGTATATAATTTATTGGCATAAGTTCTTTCTTGACAGGGCAGGCGAGTTTTTTTTAGCTTTTTTGCTAGTTTTTTTGCATTTTGTGTTTCTCAATATCTCCGGATATCAGAACTAATCAGTTATATTTTATTGATGACAGTAAAGTTCGGTGTGATCTCATATAAACAACAGAATTGGTTCAGTAGTTTTATTATATCTATTTGTTGAAAAAAAACTGCCAACCCAACCCAAGTGTGATCATAATTTCTTAGTACCAAAATAATGTTTCCGCATCAAATTCCAACTCTAAAAAGTTTAACCGAGGTTTAACCACTGTTCTCTGGCGTAACTCATTACGTTTCCATTAAGAACGCAGGGTTACCCAACGCGTTTAAAAGATAGCCAACCTTTAACCCGCGCCGCTTTGTGGGCGGTGCCCGCCATTGTAACACTTCTGAGCTATTCCAAGTGTCAAATTAATGATCCGAAACAGTGAAGAGCTGGTGCGACCTCGTTTTGTGCTTCCTTAGTGGTTGGCGTGAGTTATAAGCGGTGATAAAAGAGATTCTATAAATTTAACCAAAAAATAAACTAACGAGAAGTACGAATCGTTTTTCGATTAGCCTAAACGCCTGCACAATTGCAGTTCCATTAAAAACTTTGGATTGAAAATCTTGAGACATGTCGTTTTTAAATCTCATACCTAATCCTGTAATGGTTGTTACAACTGAGCGAAGGTTTCCCCTGTTTTATTCTTCGTGTCCCTAGCTAGAGAGGTTTATTCTAATCAACATGCCAATTACAAGTCGATAATTTTGTCTATTTTTTCTAATTCGCCGAAAAAGTTTCCGACCACCTAAAGGCAAATTGCCCCGGTCCGTTGTCAATTTTTCTCGATTACTGTTGTCCCATCTGAAATTTGACTCCCTGAAGTTAGCAACAAACAGAATGCGCGTTCCGAGATACGCAAACTAACAGTATTTTTACTATTATTCATTACCTATATCAAGAAGGTTTAAAAAATACGGAGTCTACACCGCTACTTCGAAAGTGAAGCACCCGCCACATCGCAGCAAGATCTCGACCTTATTAGTCTTGTTGATTCTGTCAAGTTTTAACGGAAAATCAAAAACAAATTTTGTGATGACTAAGTGAATCAAACACAAAACACCACAAATTATTCACTCATGCACATATACGCAGCCTCGATTTGCTATGGCGGTATAGCCCTTCTTTTGGTTGCTAGTTAGTTGATATAATTCAAAGAGGCAGATTTAAACAGTGAGAAACCATCAAAAACCTTCAAATCAACCATCCCTGTGTAAACCATCACTTTTATAGGTTCAGTGTGCTATATATAATGTGCCACGAAGCTCTAGTCCACTTTGGGGTTGATGTGTGTCACAATGTGTGTTAATAGGGCATACCAACATTTTCACGCTTTTCTTGATATTTTTGCACGAACACTCTTGTGCAATAGATTGCACGATAACCTAATCGTTTCACACGTATCTTGAACTTTTGTGCTTTCCATACGGCTACACGAGCCGTGTTATTTTACATATTTGCAATTTAGCTCTTTGTCTCAGTAAGATCCGGTTTTAATATCGATGGGAATTATGAATGCTGAATTTGTAAAGGTTCTAAAATGTTAAGGTATTTTTTGGATAGTAGTCTAACGAGTTTATACTATGCAGACCGTATTTTGCGTTGTTTTATTAAGAATCGTTAATACCTCTTTGGATCACACATGGACTCGTCTGGATATTTTACTGTGACAAGGTTGTTAAGTGTTAGCATATTTTTTATGGGTACTCGACATTAACTCTCTATTATTAGTGCGTCCATTACTTACAGATGATTTATGAATTCGTCTTGTTGTATCATCGTTAGTCTTTTTAATTTTGAGCTTTTGTCTAAAATGTTGAGGCGAAAGTTCTCTTGGAAGTTTTAAATTTTTAGTTCTCACTCTGGTCGGTCAATTTATTTTTTGTAAGTGAGCATTAATTCATGCATTCATTATTAAGTTTGAGGTTTTCATTTGACTGCTTTCGAATCTGAACTTTAGAGCAAAGAAAAAATCCTCTCTTGTCGTCTTTATTAAGCTTATTGCAGAATGAAAATAACGTTACCTACAACAGATTATAATTTTTACAAATAAGTATTACTAAATCCGGCTAAAATAATACAATTTTCATCATACACCCATGAACTAGACAAAGCTTGGGCCAATAGATCAATTCCAGAAACCGAAACCGAAACATTCATACTTCCACGCCGCATGTTCGAGGAAATGCATGTAACTTCGTACATTGTATCATAGGGACAATAGCTTATTGGGATCCCAGTACAATCGACCAGCAGATCCAATGTTTGAGATAGCATTCTCGCCTTTAACATCATCGAAATACGATTGAACCTCGCCAGTCACTGGACAGCCTTTAGTGCTGTAGAAATAGGGTTGGATATACAAGATCGGATCGGAGATCAACGGAACGATATAGCACGTCCGACCCAATTTCTAAATCTGACTGAGGTTACGACACATTTCAATTAGTTTGGCAGGTATGTGGTGTCAATAGCACAGGGGCATGGGCAGAGAATGGTGGTTGGTGAAGTTCACTCGACGACTCTTAGGCTCGTAATCGTAATTCCTTTGAGTGTGGGAAACTGCGTGAGGTTCTCTTGTTTTAGTTTAGATTGTGTCAGATATGGAACAAAAGCATCCTATACAATCAAGGGAGCAATTCTTGCATGGGAAGTCATACACAATTTGTGCGAATTTCAAAAGAATCTGAATTGAAGTTATCGATGTACTTAGAAGGAGGTTACAACAATTTGAACTAATATCACACATAAATAAATAATAGTTGCTCATATTGAGATCTCTATCCCTACTCCGTAATTATTTGTACTATTATTTATTCTGTGGCAATTATCCGAAAAGCCTAGCTATGTAGAAATCAATCTATGAATGTTATATTTGTGGGAAAACTTTACGGCGAAGCTCGTGTACTAAAAGTATAGTTTGTCGTACATTTTTTCAGTTTATTGAGAGTAGGAGCATATAGGTTTGTAGTGTAGTTTATGTGGGCTGAAACATAAAGATTGAATAGACTAGCTAGATTAAACTAACTAGGTACATCCGACTAACAGTTATGTGCGAGACTTTTGATGCCACAATTGATTAAAAAAGCGGGATAAGTATGACTCATACTTCTGGTGTCATACAGCGGACTGCGTGTGGTGACAATAATGTGCATAAATAAATAATAGATAAGAGAATCGAGGAGTTAATTGAGATGAGACACATTGCATCATCCAAGTCATCGATCGATCCTAGGCTCCGCACCAATGACATTTCTAAGTTATGTGCGGTTTTCCATTGATCCGTGCTTCGGAGAGCACGTTAAACTGTCTGTCCCGGCTGTTATTGATTAAAAGCAGTCGTTAAGCCATGTCAGAGGCCCTCGGGCGGCCTGACAAACTCTGACACCAGAAGTCAGCACTACCTCATACGACAAACAAACATCCAAGTCATTCGATGCTCGTTGATTATTACAATGGAGTGGTAGTTATTTTATTTTCATATTTAGTTACAAGTAATAACAATGACCACTAGAGGAAATCAAATGTAAATACAAAACAAATATGTTTATAACTAAAGCTAAACAGGAAACTTTTGTTTGATTTTAATCATATCATTATCATTTTTTTCTTGTGAAGGCAAATTTAGTTTATCTAGGTATTTACAATTATAAAAAGTTTCCTGTTAATTGACCGAGCGAGAGAAGCGAGCTCAAGTCTGCTTCAAGTACAATCAATTTGCTTTCGTGTGTCAGTTTCTTGGTACTCCCCTACAGGTCCTATTTTACAACCGATCTGGACGAAACTTGGTATACAGGTTTAATTATTATTTAAATATTATTAGTCGTCGGGTATTTTCGTCGATTTATTGGGGGTGTACCAAAAAAAAAAGAAGGTTCTTCCAAAAAGGGGAAAAAAGAGGGCTACTGAATACCCGCGTCTTATTAGATCCTTAGATTTCGATGTTTCTTTTTTTGTTTGCAAGGTAGTAACTTTAGTAGGTCTCATACAAATTTGGTGAAGATCTGATTAGGTTCTTCGGCGTGATGATCAGTATAGCTCGTCAAAATGCAGTAAATTGCTGACTTTTAGATTTTTACCAGTGGAATCAGCCCTTTACCTACTAGGTAGGGATTGATGGAGTAGAGCAAATAAGTTATTAATGTCAGTTTTACCATAAGGTCACTAGATTGTGCTAACCAGGTCTACTGTTAGCAGAACTACTGTTTTATAAAACAAATACTACTGTTTTATACCTAATATTTGCTATTGCGCTGTCCTCCGCGCCAACTTCACAGCCGTCATTAAGTTTGATCCGTACTGTACCTAATGAATAAATTCGGAAGAAAATCAGATAAGAATATTATTTACGATTGAAATTACTAACAATTACAGTACGGCCGATAAGTCATGGCCACTCTGTACATCGTGCAAATGGCTGCGCAGTGAACATCTTTAGAAATCGAATGGCGGAAATGAGGCGATGTGCACGGGGCTGTGGTCTAGGCTAGAGATGCACCTCATTCCAGCATTCTGGTATATAAAATGTTCCTTGCGCTGCCATTTGCACGAAGTTCAGAGTGGCCACGACGTATAGGCCGTACTGTAGGTACTTAATATGTGCTACTTCTTTCCGTGCTTTTCTACGATGAAACATCAAATTGCATTTTCCGTATAAAAAGCCTTATGAATCATAGATCTAATTAAAATTGGGAAGATAGGTATCAGTTCCTCAGGCGTGGAACGCATAAGTTAGGTGCAACGCATACAATCAACCTTCTTTGGCCTTAGTCGAAATCAGAGTGGAGTTTGTGTAGCACGTGTTAGCAGTGACTCTCATGCGCGCTACAGTCTGCGTATGTCTCTCTAGCTTTATTTTTGCAACACATGAAGCACGACGTTGGAAATGCAGCTGTATGGGTGTGTGTTGGCGGTAATTGTATCTAGTCCAGTTTTTGCTAACGTAGCATGCCGTATCTTCCCCTTTTTAACAAGATCTATTTTAAGAACCTTTTCATTTTCTTATCACCAAGAATGCGCATCTTTGTACGTGTTCTGCGCGGGCGCATCCAATGCGAATTGACCACAAAAGATTAACTTACGACCATCCCACTAAAAGCTGCGTAAATTATCTTTATCGATATTTATTTTTCACTCTGCATGACAGAAAAGGAGAAAATACTAGGTCCCTATCTCACTCGGTGACTTAATGCTACTTTATGAATGTTAAGCCCTGATATGTTTGGAGGATTTGTATTTAAGTGTATTATAATATTTTAGCATATTGTATTTACGCCTTGAAGTTGTTAAGTTACTTTTAGAAATGATTATTATCAACACATTAGTACAATACTATCATTTGTCTATATATACTTACTATTCAAATACAATTATCGTACCTATGGCATGTCACAGTACCTAAGTAAGTGCCTATAAAATAAATGAAACCTATTTCCTTAGACTAAATAAACGCACGATTCTCCTTGAAACGTTAGACTTTATCTACTTTATTATTCACAACAGATAGCCCAGTTCATCACAAGTCACAATGCATACTAGTAGCCTGCTTAAAAATAGCATTAAAAACAAATAATTCTCTGCCTGTCAAGTAGAAATACTTATTTCGCATACTATCAAAAAGTGACGACATTCTGACTAATGCTGTAGTTAGAATAACAATAGACTAATGTCACAGGTTAGTTAGTAGTTGCTCGTGTAAGTGATGTATTGTATGGGTGTTCTTTACTTTTCCTATTGTAGCACAGATTACTCAATAGGATGTAACGAAAGGTTATCGCCAGATCGAAATGTAGGGCGATTTTTACTTTTCACAGATGGTTCAAATAAAAGATGTTTTTTTTGTTTTGAGTCCTTACCTACCTACATCATAAAGTAAAAAATGGCTTGAAATAAGTTATTTCTCCCGCGCATATGGTGGTGATGATGATGATGATGAAAAGTACATATCCATCGTTGCATCGATGCAAGACTGTCAGGCGTCTTTTGTTTCTTGTTGAATTTAGAATATCATCTAAGTCATGTTTAATAACTCAATAATCATATAGAAAAGGGACTTTTAAAATTTTCCTTTCCATAAAAAACTAATTCGGACTATAAAGTCGACAAGGAAAGTAAAAAAAAAATTGCCATTCTGATGCGCTTATCAACGAACAGTATTTCATTTTTATTTATATATGTTATGTCTATAGGTGTATTCCCGTTGTCCCCATTGCCCGTTTCCCCATTAAAGGGGACAGTGGGAATTATAGATAGATGATTTTAGTTGCTAGGTTTTTAAAAAAGGATGACATGACATTTATCGGCATGAGAATGAATGAAAATTGAATGTCAATAATTCTGTTCAGACACCAAAAAAGGACTCTTGGCAACAAAACAATTATTTGCGTGACTGAGACACAAAGGCGTTAAGAGGTGTGATGAATGCAGCGAAAGCGTCACAAAAGTAGCTAACACGATGACAAAATTAAAAACAAAAAGTGCACTTAGAAAAGTACTGACCAATTCAATCTAAAACTCACTATTCACGCTGGAAAGCTCGAAGAGATAAAATGCTAACAATTGTGACGCTTAGCAAAAAGGTACGAACACGATAAAAGAGCGGCGCCATCGTAAGGTGACGCTGAGTCAGCTGTGACTAGCGCGCCATATTGGATTTTTATTTTTTAAACTGTTCGCATAGACAAACGTTTTTGATCACGTTTGGATTCAATTTGTTTTTAGTACCGCTTGTTACTGCTTGAGGATGGTGCTTTCGATTTTTAATGTTCGAAACGGAACTTCACATGAATCGCAGAAGAAGGTGCAAACCGTTTGTGTGTTTGTCGTGTGCCAGCCAGCACATCTTGACAAGAGTAAAAGAAATATTTTTGTGCTAGTTAATAAAGCACTGTTCTGTAGCAGGTCAATTAGCAGATACATCTTACCATCGACGGGAATCACAATTTACTCCCCTTTTCAGCCAGACTTTTAAAAATAAATATTAACTATGTTATCGGAGATATTTAACTAAATACAATAGTAAGTACCTATATGAAATTCTACAGCTTAATCGAGGTTCTGATGTAGGCCAACCTGTCATTTATCAAAACATGTTGCTTTGCTAGTAAACCTGGTTAATTGAGCTAGATCACGACAACGGCTAAAATATTACATTTGTAATTCATAAGTTCCAAATTACCCCAATAAAACAGAACGCCCTTTAAATTGTTTTGAACTGTAATTGTATAACTTTAAAAAACTAAATTTAGCTAGTTGTTTCGTTCAGAATGAACACGTGCGCATTAAATAGCGTTAATAAATCAAAATCGGGGTCAACAACTTTTGTAGGCGCGAAAGCAAAATTGCCAAAAATTCACGGTACACGGCGAAAATAACCGCGAGAATTACGCCACGAACTTTTTTAATAACGCTCCAGATTCAATCTCAATCGAAAAATACGTAACAAAAAAAAACTCTGCACAGCAGTAAGAAAAATGTATAAACATGTCAAGGGACCGGCTCAGGTACGCCATTTTTTATTGAATTGAACACCTATGCCCGAAAGGGACGCTCGCTCGCTTCCCTGCCTTTTCAACCCGGGGCTGCGACCACAGGCGCGGAGAGAGACGACGACATGACTCCGTCCCATTTCCTCGGGCGCTGCATTCATGAGGACAAAGAATAAGTAGTAATAAAGACGTGACATTCGTGCAGATGGTTGATAAAACTTAATACTTGGCAGTTTGTTCGTTCTTCGACTATTAAAAGGCAACGAACAGATACGTTGTTACACGCTCTTTAGTTCTCGAGTCTCATGAAAACATTAAAGGAAATGGTTCTCTCCGTCGAGGTCGTATATTGCCTTCCATGTTGGTGGTATCGGCGAGCCTTTTTACTTTTGCTATTGGCACGAAATTGGAGGGAAAAGAAAATGGCAAACAATTCAATGTCTCAATTTAACTCGAGAGACGGAGGACCGAGTTGATTGCGTTCGAAGTATCCAGATAGGGACCCAAATAAAAGAGTGCAATTATTTCAAACGCGAGCCTAATTTTTATCATCGGTCCCGGACCCGGACGTTCGAATTCCTTTTGAGTGTTTTTAAATGACAAACTTCGCGATCCATCTGTTTTAGCTTTCTAGGCCGGTCCTTTGGAGCCAATTAATGAAAGAGAAATCCGATATCCCGCTTTCGTCTCGGAGGGGCAAGTTTCGGCCTCAATTTTTACCTGAAGCTATTAGGTACTAGCGTTGACAGTAGTATTACAAGGGTCGCAAAATGTGCGACACTTTTGAATTATCCCCTTGTGATATGTTCTAATGATGTTTAATAGGATTTGTTGAATGAGTTTCGTTTTAAGAAGGGTTTCAAGTGTGATCACTTGAGCTTATGAACGGGCATGCCTAGCGCGGGAAGGAAGACATAACAATCTAATGACACATGGATTTCCGCTTTGATGACGACAAACTTCTCAAATGAGTTCCCGAAAACAGCGCTTGAGCCAATTTTGGAGTCGTGCGAAAATCGTAAAACCTAAGCGAGGCTCCTAGTCTCGACGCACCACCAGACTGTAATCTGACGTAATTTAACGGTCGTGTCGCTGTTATCGTTACATTACTCCTTCGACACGCAAATCCAGCCGAATTTATAAAGGGAAAAGTCAGTACGTTGCAAGTTTTTGTGTGAGCGAAATTGCCGGGTGTTCCAGTAGAATTTGGGTGCGGGGAAACTCGTAAAGCGGTGTTACGTAAATCGATCGTTTGTTCAGCTGATTGCTAGATTGAAAAGCTCTCTTTTACTTTGTAATCCGGCCGCCTTATAACCTACACGAGCTAGTCTGTGCAATTTCTGTATCTCTTTATGTGCTCTGTTTCACGTCTTCATTTTGGACGTTCCACTTCGTTATAAATTCAAATCGATTTGAGTGTCAATAAATTGAAACGTTCGTATATAATTCCGAAACAATCTCCATCAGCGATAAAGTTCGAAGTGGGTATCCTAACGGGACCGAAATTATTTTGGAAGACGAGAGCCCGCAAGACAATAAAATAGCTTTCTTATAACCGTTTCGCCTCGGGCCGATCCTGTAAATGTAACTTCCTTGCGAATTCTTAGAGCCGGACAGTTCCGTGAAAGTAATAAAACAATGAAATGTTTGCAAAATTACTGTTTTAAACAGCCATGGGTTAAGAAGCAGAATGTAAAACAGGTGCCCAGATGGCGGGAACTTTTTTTATGCAATGCAATTAGGTACTCCGACGTTGGACCGCTTTTCACGTCGCTCCAAGTAGTTAGGTGATTTAATGAATAGCTACTGATTGTTGCTCTAATAGCCGGTTGTATTCAAAACTAAACATTTATGGGAAACATAACGATGGCAATTACTAAGGTCACTTTATTCCGTGGCCATTATTCAATATCATAAAGTTCAACGGAAGGCCAACAAGCAATGTAATTGTTTTAGATTGATAGTCACTAATTATGAAATCCTGCGGTCCTGTAACACCTAAATAGGCCCTACTTTTCTTGTAGGGTTATTTATAAATCCAGTGAGGGTACTTTATAGTTGTATGCACAAATGCAAATCAAGATCCGTCTTTTTTATGTTGATGGCTGCTTTAGATTATACATATCAAGTAAGCATTTTTTTTATTCCAAACCGTAGAGGTAACCAATCAAACCTCAGTGTGTAAATAGGTTCCTTATAAAAGAGGTCAATTTAAAACTATAAAGATTTACTTTAAAGCATTTCTCTGAAGTTTTAAACAGTGAATGACTCAAACAGCAGCAGACGTAAAAAACTAAAAGCTTCTACTCTGTTTAAAGTTTCTTGTCGTTAATTACGAAATACACTTACCTAGTTTGTTTATTAGTATTGTCGAGATGTTTGGGAATATTTTTAGTTTTCTGTGACTTCGCTGGTAATGGCTGGCACACGTCATGTTTAGGGAAAGGACTTAAAAAATAAAGATTTCTGGCTTTTTTTAGCTAAGAACTTGTTTATTAGTCCGAATTTTTTCGTAAGAATTAATTAAGTAAATTAAATTCAATAGGAATTATAACTTTGGCTTGACATAAGACGCAGAAAAACTGAAGAAATAAAAAAACTAAAATAAGGGGGCACTACACGCACGAAAAAACAGGTGAATCTTGTTAATTAGGTATATATTTCCAGACGAAATTAGCTTGTGGCAGATAGAAATCTTTATTGCATGCTAATCAAAAATAAATCGTACCTAAGTTATAAAAAAACAATTTAAAAAAAAGGCAGATGACCGATGAGAACAAAAATAAATTATTATAAAAAACCCTACTATACTACTGCGAATAAAACTCAAAAGAGGCATACAATTTTTAGGTTCTTCATTTTGAAATTATAAGATGCAGTCGAAGGCTTTTATCCGTTGTCGGGATCAGCTAGAACCTGACGAACTACTTACTCTTCATGCCTCCAACTGCAACTTATATTAAAAAAACAAGAATCTAAAGCTTGTTTGCTACTTTAGTTTTTTTATTGCATATTTTAATATATAACATATTCGGGACAATTCACACCAATTACCTAGCCCCAAACTAGCATACCCTGTAATAAGGGCACTAGGTAACGGATAGATATACATAGATACAAATATTACATCCATGACTCGGAAACAAATATTTCTGCTCATCACACAAATGATTGCACCTTGCGGGATTCGAACCCGCGATCGTTTGATTTCATAGTGGGGTCTCTAGCCACTAGACCAACCGGTCGTCATAATTAAATTAAACTTAAGTTTACATTTATAAGAACTATATATTTTTGGAAGGGTATTGTAAATACCTTCATTTTGATACTAACTTGATAGGTTTTGGTCATCAGTTAGTAGGATAATAAATAATAACCTAACCAACTTTGAATCGTTATAGGATAACTTTGGATCATTTAGAAACTATCATTCGAAATGAAAAATTATGAGAGAAACCAAATGACGATACTTACAAATACTTACCTATTCAATGATTCCCCACTATTTAGTGGGGAATCATTGAATAGTTCAGTTAATTAATTATAGTTCGTCGACTTTAATTTTTTTCTTTGTGATGGCGTCTTGTTCTCGCCATATTGAATTTTGATTACTTTCATGTCTTTAGTGACGCAAGATTAAGATAAATCGATTGACGTAAGAATCATCAAAATAACGCGTTTGGTCTCTAGAGAGCCACAAAAGAACAAACATACATACCAGACATAGGCTAATAAACACATTACCCTCCTTTGAATCGCGCAGTCGGGTAACAAGGGACTACATTTACGAAACTACGAGTAGGTAATATACAAAAAAATACATAATAACTAAAAACGATAACACTTAAACAAGGCACTTCAAAGAGAGTTAATTCTTAACTACAGCATATACAGAAAATATTCACTGCATTCCTAAAAAAGTTGAATTCCTAAAAACTAAAGTGGATCCTTGAAGTTTTTAATATAATATCCTTGTTGAAGAATCCATAATGAAGAACTCCACTTCACGTCTCCAGTTTGCATGCCTTGTTTAAGATTTTAAAACGTTTGGTTAAGAGATGGGTTGCCAGCTATGAAAACAGAATTAGTTTTTTGAACAGGAGTTTCATGCCAGCCCTATGGAACTTAATCTAATTATACTTTTTGCAGTCCAGTGACATGATTAGTAGAGGATTTACCAAATATGACATTGTTTTAATTATAACGGGATCTAAAGATAAAATTCGTCTTGATTTTCAGTCATCACTATACTATCATAGAAGTAAACTGAACATACAAATGTTCTCCTTGGTGAAATTAATGTAAATATGTACTTAAATGAAGTGAAACTGAACTAATTAATGTATGCAACTACGGTGGGCTTTCCGAATCTTAGAATATTAAACATATGCAATGTTGATTTGTATATACGAAAAAATGTTTACGTGTGAACATATGTTTGCAGATTCATTTTGAGAGACATTCTACAAAGTGAGCATTTTTTAAACAAACAAAATGTTTTTATTTGTAATTTGCAAAATTATAAAATGCTTGCATACAATACTAGGCTGAATAAGAAAAGGGGAAGAACACTCATATTAGGTATTAAGGAAAACAATAATCAAGAGCAGAAAATTTGCAAAGATTTAGTTATATATTTAAACGGGACTTAATCACGCTGAAAACTTAATATTTATTTACCTCGACGTTTCGATCAAGTTGCACTGATCGTCACGAGAAGACTGAAGTAGCGGGTGTCAGCGTCGAGAAGGGCGAGCGTTGTCTCCAACTACCCGCATTTGGTTTTGTAAAAATTCAGAATTGCCACGACCCACGACATCTGTAGATTTCTTCTGTCATAAGCCGCGACGCGAACACTTGCTTATCACGGGATTCCAGGACGCAGCCAACTTGAAACCATCCTCTCGGTTGAAATTGGGATACTTTTTAATTTCAACCGCTTCACTTACAATCCTGGAGTAGTAGTGACGTTCCGTGGAGAGGATCTTCGGATCATAGAGTTCTATCCAGTGATTAGGGCCCGATTCGAGCAAATGCTCAGCGATTGCAGATTTATTTATCTGGCGGTTCTTTACAGCTGCAATGTGTTCTTTGACCCTTTCCGCTATGGTACGCATTTTTTGTCCAATGTAGGAACTACCGCAGCTGCAATCTATCTTATATACGCCAGGAGTTTGAAAAGGAATGACATCTTTCGGTGTTCTAACATGCCTTGCTAACTTGGATAATTGCAAAGATTTGTATAGACTTTAATAGTTTTGAGATTTGTGGTATTAATGACAGAAATTTAAATATAAATATTTGTTGTTTATATAGAACGCCAGATGATAAGAATTTTAATGATTTTATTTCAAGGATGGAAAAATTACTAGAACACTTTTTCAGCAAAGGAGTAGTAATATTTAGACTGTTTACTAAAAAAGCATAGAGGCTTTTTCGAGAAGCGATAATTAAGATTAGATTGCAATTTTAAATATTTTTTAAGAACCTACTATACATTTTTAAAAAACACCACTTCAAAAAGTAAGTGTGTTAAAGAGTACTAAAAATAATTGGATCTCTAGAGGGGTCAAGGTTGCGAGCAATATGAAGAAGTTTTTGAATTCTGCGAACAAAGACGCCTGTAATGAAACTGTGCTGACATACAGAAAAATATATTTAACTGTACAAAAAAGTTATCAGAGAATAGAACAGAACAGCCGTTCAAAAAGACATAGAAAAGGCAAATAATAAAATAAAAGAAATATGGAATGTAGTTAATCGACATAGAAAAAAAGGTAAATTAAAGAAAATTGACAATTATATGCTAAACATTCATAATACACCACGAGAGGTTGTTGCAGTTTTTGCCGAACAATATAATTATGGAAATAACGTCACTAATCATCAAAGTGCTGCTTTAATGTTACTTTAAAATCATTCAACTTTTATTGACTCCTTGATGGAACTGAGAATGACAAATGAATATGAAATACGCAAAATAGTAGATAAAATGGTGTCTAAGAAATAGTGTGGTTATGACAAAATCCCAATTACAGTGATTAAGGATAATATAGACATTCTGGCAGAACCCCTTGCAGCGTTTGTCAATATATGTCTTACAAATTGCGTCTTTCCAGAACAACTAAAAATCGGTGGAGTGCTTCCAATTTTCAAAAAGGGTAGCAAAACTGACCCTAAAAACTATCGTCCCATTACGTTGTTGCCTACAATATCTAAGATCCTTGAATAAAATATTCTCAAAGATCGGTTGATGTCACATCTTAATTTGAATAGTGTTCTGGACAACAGTTTGGTTTCCAAAAATGTATAGGAACTGTTGATGCCATTGATTTACTTGTCAATGATATAGTATATAAGCTTAATTCGAAAACCTCCTCGGTTCCTCGATTTGAGTGCAGCTTTTGACACAGTGGATCATCGTATTCTAACCTCAAAATTGGAACACTATGTCAGAAATAAAGCTATAGAGATGTTTACTTCCGATCTGAACAACAGAAAATGCTTCGTGGAAATAAATAGTATGGTTGACAGTTACGAAGTAGCTACGAGGTTCTGTTTAGTAGATATAAAGAGAGGAGTTCCGCAAGGTTCTATAAAGGGCCAATATTCTTCATTGTTTTCATGAATGATCTCATTGGATACATACATGATACTGTACCCAATCTTCAGGTTTTTTATAGGTGATTTATGCAGATGACAACATTACGATCATATCATCTAAACACATGTAGGACTTACAAACGAATGTGAATTACGCTCTTGTAGCTTTTAGTAACTGGTTTGACGCAGATAATTTAAAACTCTAAAACGAAAAAAACAAACAAAGAGTATCGTGTTGAAATAAAAACATTAAGTATTTACAAAAACAATAAATAAAAAAAAACATATATTTACCTAAAAAAAAACACGATATTATTTTGTTGATTTTTCAAATAACCAATTGGATTTTAGTTTCATTTCTCTTTTTTTTTCTGCTGCTATTTTAGCCAGTTACAAATAATAACAAAACACACAAAAAGCTTAATTTCAAAATATGACAGACACTAACTGGCTCTATGTATTGCGTGACCGACTCTGCATCGTGACGGATACTACCAACATGTCTAAGGCAATTTAAGAAAGATACAAATAGTATATATTGCTTATGGCAGCGTTTTTTTTTTCAAGGATGAAAATTAATTTTAGCCTTGTTATAGAATAACTCCTTCTAAAGTAACAGTTAAAGTTCTGTTTTTTCTGTAACCTACTCCTATACTATTATTTATTATGTACCTACACTACGGCTCGACTTTGCAGACATTAGGTACGAGTTATTATCACCGAATAAAAAAAAATTAATTTAAATTTCGAACTGATTATGGGTAAAAATTTACATAACTAATTAATACATTTCAAATTGTTACAATAATTGGAAATACTTTTCACTAAAATGAGTTTCAAACTCAACCATTAAACACACAAACCATTACAGGTTATTCACGACGCCATTTCGAAACTGACTGTATTTTGCAGAAAACTAAAAACAAAACTATGCTATCACTTTGGAATCATATTGCCACATTATTTAATCAATTTTAAAACCAAAATAAATTATTTAAGTTTTGGCACTAGTGGTAGACTTTTACAAGGAATTGCCCGAATGCTAAAATAAATTATTTAAATTTTGGCACTAGTGGTAGACTTTTACAAGGAATTGCCCGAATGCTAAAATAAATTATTTAAATTTTGGCACTAGTGCTAGACTTTTACAAGGAATTGCCCGAATGCTAAAATAAATTATTTAAATTTTGGCACTAGTGCTAGACTTTTACAAGGAATTGCACGAATGCTAATGACACAAAATTTGTTGAATACTTGAAACAATATTCAGATATTTAAATCCGCATGTAATACAGCGAAATGTCTTCATTTGAGTAGGAAAATTAAACAGTCTGAAGATAAAATCAAAACAATATGGAAAATATAATCCGGCAGAAACCGGCAAACTTAAACCTCTGAAATGTATCCTAAACATTGACAATTAAATAATTTATTTATTATTTAATGTAATTGTGTTGATGAAGGAGTTTTTCTCTACCTACATCATGAAAAATAGTAATCTATTATCCGAGTAACTACAAACCCATTTCTATACTTTCCACTCAAAGTTTTTTTTTTAATGTAATATTTTAAACAGTTACTAACACACTTTCATCTCAACAGTCTGTTTCATAGTGAATAAAATACGGCTTCACTAAAGGCCGTTCAACTACAGACGTAGGTACAGGGAGATTTCACAGAACGCAATTGGGGTTTTCTGTGATTTATCCAAAGCATTTGACTGCGATAGCCACGAAACCTTAATTTGTAAATTATATTTTAAGCGCTTATGGGCAAGTTTGATCCATCTTCGGCCGTCTCGTCTTTTACCAAGGTGACATCACGGCCAAAGGCTTGCCTAGAATGTATAAAAAATAAGTATTCGTACCTAAAATCTGCAATTCTGTTTATTTAGGTACCTAGGTAGTGAAAATACCCAAGTGTAAATAGTATAGAAACGTGATAAATTTTATTATTTTTCAAACACTGAGCCATGTTGTTTACAGCTGAAGCAATCCATGGTGACTTAATTTCCCAGAGCCGAGCTCGCACCGCTCTCGCTGTTTGTTCGAAAATAATGCTCGTTTTGAAATCGTACAATATTTTGTCCTATTATTTATTCTGTGCCTATACTTTTAAAGTTGTCGTACACTTGCGTCAAAAGGAGAAAAACGGAACCCCTATCGTCTCGTCAAGAAGGTTTATAAAAAGACGGACTCTACACCGCCAAACAAACGAGTGAAGCAAAGCAAAAGGCACTCACGCACACTTGAGTGGATAATTTGTGTTGATACACAATTTCATAAAAAAAAACTGCATTGGTTTTGATTTTCCGTGAGAACTTGACAGAATAAACACGACTGATAAGGTTCCGGTCGACAAGTCGATCCGCTCGTACGCAGAGCCCCACGCATACGTGGGGCTCTGCGTACGAGCGGATCGGCATACCTATATTGGGTGCCTCACTTTCAATTTGGCGGTGGGGACTCTATCTTTTTTATAAACCTTGACGGAGAGTCAAGGTTTATAAAAAAGATAGAGATAGACAGAGTCAAGTGACCGTCTGAGACTGCTGCTTTTCTCGAAAACTTGAAACATTCAAAGTAGGTAAGTAGCTTTTTCTAATGGTAATGAATGTCCTGCAAAATAAACTTACCGAATCACCAAGTTTAAGTTTTCAATTGTTGTGAATAATAGCAAAATTTACCCACTTATACTTAATTAATCAGTTTCATTCCCTTTTTTTCTAATTTATGTTTATTACAAATAGTATTTTTTATTTCTGTTTTAAGACTAGGCAAGTAAATGTAACCTACGCAATAGGTATACTATGCAGAATTTTGTCATTGAAATGTCAAGTCCTTAAGGGGATTGAAGAAGCTAATTTAACCACTTGGCCACCGTAGCTGCCATTTCAGTAGAGAAAATAGATACCTACGCAAGTAGGTGTTATAAACTAGGCAGGCACTAAAAATCAAAGGTTTGTACCTACTACTACCAACAAACCTATAAATTTTACTGATTTTGCTAATAACCTGTACTTACAATAAATTTAACACATGCAATGTAAAATACAAAATGTGAGTCCAACAAAATTGTATTTTGGCTGTACATAGCAATACCGTAGTATTTAAACGATATGGTTTGACTATTAGGTATACTCTGATTGCCAAAATCTTTAAGTATGCAAACTAGGTAGATTCCTACTAGGTAAGTAAGGGGTAAACTAAACTCACGTAAACGTCTTTTACGAAGTTAATAATGAGAGAAAAAACTTGATAGACTCTACAAAAAGTCACCTGTAATCGTCCTTCTACGACCCCTAGACTAGTATTCAAGCTTAAGCTTGTAAATTAGGCTGTTTAGTACTTAAACATGGTTCCTATTTGGTATAAATCGTTAAAGTTTAATAAATCACCAAACGTTCAGTATTTTCGTAAAAAGAATGTGTAGGACTGGCCGAAAACAAGCTAGGTAGGTAATCGAAAAGTTTACAAATAAAAGAGCCTGGTAACGCGTTTTAAAACTGTAAACTGGGTTTGAAATCTCCATTCGCTGGAAGGAAACCGCATAAATCAAACTTCGAAGTTCGAACGCACCCCACCCAACGCATCAATCGTAGATTCGAAGCGTTCCGTTTCACGCGCCCTCCGATAGAGCGGAACAGGGAACGCAGCTCACGTTTTTACTTTTTCCCTAGTCAATTAGACCACGGAGAGCGCCGGCATACAGCCAGCCGCGACACATGTCAACATCTGTTCGACAACTACCGATGTGACACGCACGTTTCCGGCGTTTGAGATTTTTTACGCGGTAAATTAACGCCGCGAGGCGTCCTCCAAAAACCGCTCTTCTTGAGTTTAAAACACGTGCCTCGAGAAGTGAACAATAAAGTCGGCGATAAGTTAATTTTCATAACGTTCTTATTACTTCTTCGTAGTAACGTTTCGTATTTGGACAGCTCGGATAACATTTTAAGCTCGTTGATTGTTAAAGTGACATAATTTACCTAGAAGGAGGGGCTAGAATCAACATGGTTAAAACAATAATTTCTTGACGTTATTTGATTTGCAAACATGGTGTTACGGCCAAATACAATGTCGTCTAAGGACACTATATTCAATACTAATTGTTAGATTCCCAAATTAGTAGGCTGTGATTATACTTAGTTATAAAAATTATTTATCATAAGTAGATCTTCTATGCTCAGTATCCTTCCATCTTGCCTTACATACTACCATAGCGTAAGAAACAATGTAGGTATACAACAATTTACTAACAAAAGAGAGTCACTAGTATTGATTAATCAGCATTTCGTTCATAACTCTTTCAATACCTATTGCAATCTTCCAAATTGGAGCAAGAGCGTCAATTAATTTATGTATGTTTAATTCTTATAGGACCATGAGGCATGACATGAACAACAAACGAAGCGGTTGTCAACAGACGGACCCAAAATAACGTTTCACTCACAAAAATCTAGATACAAATATAAGATAACACATTATTCAAAATCCACAAGTTTATCTTCCACGCGCCTCGACCGCCATCAATATTGACTTTACGATTCGGTTTACGATTAAATCAACGGTTTCATCTTGTAAATGTAACCCTTAAATTGTCTATAAAATCATGCGATCTGAATACAGTATTCAAATTCGGATAATAAAACACGTTACGGATACCTACAGACATTGTTCCAAAAGTGAGAATGGAACGGAATGAAGATGTTGAATCCGAAAACATGTGCTTTGAATAAAATATGTCCGTGAAACGCAATTTACCTCATTCAGATTTCGTGAAAATAGAGTTCTCGTTTTTTTTGTCGTCGATATATTCATAATTTTAATTTGATAATAATTATTATTTAAATACCTACTTAGCTAGAGTTTTTGAACATTCACTTTTCAAAACGTCAGATACCATGCTCAAATAGTTTACATTCGGGTAGGTAGGTAGGTACCTATGCTATGCTATGTTATGCAGGCATAATGCATAGGTATATGCCGTAAGTTGCTGAGAAAAAGGGTCTTGACAGACGGACAACGAAATGCTCCTTTAAGGGTACCATTTTTCCTTTAAAGGTACGGAATCTTAAAAATGAAAAGAACTAAGTAGGTACCTAATTTTTTATGTAGTGAGTTGTGCTTGTGGTGTTCAATTTCGTGTTTGTTTTCATTGTGTGTGAATTTAGCTGTGTAATTGCGCTCCTGAATCGTGTTTTATTGGTGTTTTGTGTGGAACAATAATAGCCGGCGTAAAATCCTGTTGTTGTTCGGAACTGTAAATTGGTCTGTTCTGTTACTTTACTACCTACCTAGTTGAAACGCTAAAATTACTCCTGTGATTGTTGTTTCGGTGAAATCGGGTTAAGAAAGCTATACCTATAATAAGTTGTTTTGTTTCATTAGCATTAAGGATCCGCCCCCGATCTATTGAATCGTTCCTACATAATTATAATTCGGGAAAGCTCATTGTTTTGCCACTAGTTACGCCATCTGTCGTGCCGCTTTGATAATCTAGCTAGGTACCTACCTACGATCTTTTGATTATGGAATGGAATTTAACGTTTTGTTGGATTGATTTGATTTCTATTTTCCAGTTTGTAATGGAATAGCGAATGAAACATGTTTCGGGAAACTGTATCAATATAAGTAGGTTTAATAGAAATATACATATGCCTTGCTGGGTTTTATGACACCGCTTAGCCTACCATATATATATATATATAAAGTTTGATAATAAAAAATTGCTCCGAAGGCAGATATGATTTTACATGCCAGTAAATTTAATAGAGAATCGATCCAAAAGCTCGGCAAGCGTAACTAATGTTGCCGGAATCTCACGCTCCTGCCATTCCAGCGACGAGATCAGACCAGTGAAACAGTTATTGAGTCAATTATCAAGTCGTTTTAAACGAATCGACAAAAGTTCAACAACGAAACTTATCAAATGATCGTTAAGTGGCAGGGGAGTACCGGGTACCGTTACACTGGACCGCCTAATTAATAGTCGCCCACTCGCAGCGGAACTGGTTCCCGGAGGCTGACTGCACTGTTTACAGGCCTGCAAGCCGCGCGCATCTACAATGCAAATCCCAAACACCATCCGCAATCTGAGATTCAATATCCGCACATTACAACTCCCTCGGAACTTCTTCGCCCGCATACGGAGCCCAATCGAGACTATCGATTCAACTCACGAGCCTCGTAGAAAGAATTCCTTACAACAATGAGCCGGTGTAACAATAAATACCTTAATGATATCCCGAGATCGGAGAGAGGAGGCGTCCGGCGGCAGGCGGTACCCGTCCCACACTTTTCAAGAGAAATCCTCCACTATATCACCTCGGGCACACAACATCACAAAATGGAACGGCACAATCTCACTGGGACACTATTCGGGTTGGTAATGTTGGAATCCACAGCACTGGTTTGGTTTTGGTGTTTTTTCGTAACACAACGCGGCGCATAGGATCCCTGAACAAGGCGACCGACGCGCACGGCAGCCGGGCACGAACTGAACTGGTTTTGCTGGCTCCGAGGGGAGGGGTCGCGGGGAAGGGTGGACGGGTGCGTTTGTGTTCGGTTTTATGAAAATATTTCGTGAGTAATGCACGTGTTATGTCGACGAGTGCGACGGCCTAGAACGGCCTCGGATCTCTGATTGAAGTGCAGCGAGACCTGCAATAGATAAAGATAATGAAGAAGCCGACACCGGCCGGCCGTCGTGTCACAGTGGTCACTTGCCCGTACGTGGGGTCTTTGTCTCATACCCACGCTTTCAATAGCGGAGCTTACCCGGGCTTAGCGCTCGTTGCATTTCTATATCTACATTCTCCGATCTTACAATGAATTGCTCCTTGTTTGATATTAGGTCCGCTATTGTATCTCGCCAAGGTTCTGATATTGCATTGATGATACCTACCTACCTACAGGTAAGTTAGGTAGGTAGTGAGTAGATTCCGTTGCCAAGAGCATTGAACTTATGGATCTTGTTTACGGGCGTATGTTACCTATATAAGTATACTAGATTACTTTTATTTACCTACCCATAAGTTTCTATTTTATTGTCTTCTTAATTACTATTAGCTTATGAAATGAAAGGATCCAGTAAAGTGAGTCGTAAAAGCAAATAATGACTAACTATCTTACAAACCTACCTCATAATCATCATCTTCACCGGTGCCGACCCACTGCTTGGTTAATGCCAAATCCTTTTTCTACCACATCCCATCCAATCACATTCAGGTCTTTCCTGGGTGATTTTCTATGTCGTCAACCCAACGGGTGTACTGCCAACGGATAGTTTACTCAGTGACCACTCTCAGAGTTCTACGATTACGCCACTTGATTATCATTAACCGTTTTCCAAACTGAAGAACTGAAGTGAAGTGTATTGTCGGATTTTGGAATTTCTGATTCTGTTAATAAGGGCTCATTCAAGAAGGTTTCTACACCGACAAACAAACGAGTAAAGCATAGCAAATGGCGGCGTATGTGTGCGTAAGTGGATAATTTACGTTATTTTATGGTTGATACACAATTTCATCAAAAAAGATTGGAACGTTTTTATACGCTTTATATTAGCTTCACTTGTATGTTTGTATGTTTGTAACCGACTCCTTTGGACGCTATTTTGACCCACTTTAAACGGTCAGATTTCATTTGGAATCCAACGATACCGGGTTCAAAACCTAGGCTCCGCACCAATGACTTTTCTGAGTTATGTGCGTTTTTCCATCGCTCCGTGCTTCGGAGGGCACGTTAAGCAGTCGGTCCCGGCTGTTGTTGATTAATAGCAGTCGTTAAGCCATGTCAGAGGCCCTCGGGCGGCTTGATAAACTCTGACACCAGAGGTCAGCACTACCTCATACGATAAACAAACAAACATTCTAATTTTGCACAACTGTCAAAGACCGATGACAATGCAATAATTCGGAAAAAAAGAAAACTAAAAAGTAGAAAATAAATAATAGTTTAAAAAAACTAAAAAACACGCTTTATATAGAAAACCAAACTATAAAATAGAAAATAAATTTTAATAGTGTAAATAATAAAAAAATGTTTTATTTAAAAAAAGCGTGGGGTGCTTCTCATATCTGTCAATGAAATATTTATAACTATTGACCCATGCACCCCACGTTTTTTTTGAAATAAATCATTTTTTTCTTATTTACTCTATTAAAATTTATTTTCTATTTTTTAGTTTGGTTTTCTATATAAAGCGTGTTTTTTAGTTTTTTTAAACTATTATTTTTCGAATTAACACGACTGAAAAAAACGGTCCATTCATTTGGTAGCTACGATCCTCACCCCTATTCCCATTTATATCTAAGAAACATTTCGTTTACCCAGCTTTCAAACATAAAAAACCGCAGCAGCAAAATCGGTCCATTCGTTTGGAAGCTACGATTTTCAACTCCCCCCTCCCCCATATAGCTAAGAACCATCTCAATCACATCAACTTTCACACAGAAAAAAACGCACCAAAACCGTCCATTCGTTTGGGAGCTACGATGCCACAGACAGACACACATATACATACATACGCACCCTAAACTTATAACCTCTCTTTTCGAGTTAGGATGTTAAAAATAGACTAGATCCATCTGAAAGACGGATCATATTCAACAAATGCACGCATTAAATGCATCCCCATGAAAAAGGGTAGATTATCAAACACGGATAGATCAATATTCCCAACCACTCTGGCAGGGTTAATGGATCCCAAAATAAAATAGTCATAAAGACTATTGGCAGGTTTCATCACTCGTGAAGATTAGCATTCTCAATATGCGTGGGGCAGACAGTGTGATCACCGGTGTGAGTAAATAATTAATTCTTTGGTCGTCGGATCTCAGCCTAATATAGGTACTTATGCTATACGTAAGTATATGTAATTGTAAAGATGGTGTACGCGTACATTAATAAATTGTTGTTGTAGAGTAGATTACATGTGAAATAATCCACAGATAATATATGTTTTAATAAATTACCATAATGTGACAATAGTCTAGACATTAACAAGTACTTACATCATCATCGTAAGAGAAACAAGTATAAATTAAAAAAAAATGCAATAATTCGAAAAAAAAAGATAAATAAAAAAAGTTCAATATAAATAATAGATTAAAAAAACTAAAAAACACGCTTTATATAGAAAACCAAACAAAAAAATAGAAAATTATTTACACTATTAAAATTTATATTCTATTTTTTAGTTTGGTTTTCTATATAAAGCGTGTTTTTTAGTTTTTTTAATCTATTATTTATATTGAACTTTTTTTATTTATCTTTTTTTTTCGAATTATTGCATTGTCATCGGTCTTTGACAGGTGTGCAAAATTTGAATGAAATCTGACCGTTTAAAGTGGGTCAAAATAGCATCCAAAGGAGTCGGTTACAAACATACAAACATACAAGTGAAGCTAATATAAAGCGTATAAAAAGGAATTAAAAAACAACATTTATGAGTTTTTTTTCAATGTCTATATTATGTTTTTTTTTCATATTTTTTATATTTATATTTTTCACCTTTTGAGAGCTTCTCTGAAAGTTTCAGCCGGATAGCTCATCGGGAAGTGCTCGAAATTTGAATTGCAAGATTCCAAGACATACAAAATACATAGATAATTACATTGATACATACATAGATACATACATACAAGTAAATTAAATAAAAGCTTTTAAAAACACAACAATCCAAAAAAAAAACATGAGAAAGAAAACCTATGTCACTCGGGATGAGGGGACACAAAAGACAAACAAACTAATTTCTTCTCTGTTATATTTCCAGCCTGTTGTGAAACTGCTGATAAACAGACACAACAACAAGTATTCATAGTATTCATACACAAGAACATCAGATGACAAGGTTCTAACGATACCCCACACATCCAAATCGGTTCAGGCATTTAAAAGTTGTGGTAGATCCACAGGACAAAGAATAGTACAAGGTAGAACAAAGAAACTCACGTACATACTTACATACATACATACATACATACACCCTAAAAATATTACACTCCTGTTTTGGGCAGTCGTGCAATAAGTTAACGTTCGACTCTAGTTGGATTGGACCCCATGTTATGCGGTTTCTCAAATCGAGTGTTCCCTGGCATTACACATTGACCACACATTTGAGATTTTTCATATATTCATAACCATCATAAATGTTGGCAAGTAATTTCTAAACCTCTGATATTTACAAGTATATACATACTAGGCCGCAAAAAAAGCGGTTCGGTAAGCGGTTCGGTAACAAAAACCTCAATAACTTCCGTAATATTGGAACTAACTTTATGAAATAAACCCTTCATTACAGTCAATTTTATATTGCTCAAATAAAAGTCATAAAAATTCAATATTATTAAGTTTATTTTGAATAAAAGTATGTTTCTAATATCAATACCGGCTATGACTAACGTGTTTATTGTCGAAAACATAACACTAAAAAGTAGGTTATGTAAAAATGACATATTTAAACCAGACTTCGAAAATTTGCTAGTGTGTAATTTTCTCACATTTTAGTATTTTGTATTGCCAGTTTGCCACCATTAGCTGTTAATACAGCTGTTATACGGTTAGGCATACTTTCCACCAGTATTCTGTGCCGATGCTAAATTATAAAAATAAACTTAATTTTTTATGTAAGGTTTTTCATACAATCACCAAAAATAAATAAAAAGAGTTTTACTTTTTCCTATATTTGTAATGAAATAAACTTTAATTTAGTTTTTATTTCATAAGGATAACTCAAATTTTTTAAAACTTATCGCATTTATATAACCAAGCCTCTTTCTATGCAGTTGTTGAGATGGGTGCACTGTATTATACAAACGAATTTTACAACATTTTTCTTTCCTGTTCCCCTATTTTTAGTCCGGAACCGGAAACATAAAACTGCATTTTTATATTTATAAACAAAGGCTATCGGTTAGCTGAGTGATTTGAAGTTGGTGTGACTAAAAATTACAGAAGTAAAGAGGATGGAGGAGAATTAGGTACCTAAGAGAAGATACAGATTATAGGTATACATATATATAATTTTTGGGTTAACTACTACCTACCTTGCTTTTAACCGCTTTTAACCTGTCTCAGTACGTTTTTGCACATTAACACCAAATGCGATCATGTACGTATACAAAAAATTGTTTAAAAAATAATAATGGTGCCTAACTTAGACAATCTATACTTATAATAAAGTATTAAAAAAGTATGTGCAATAAAGATAATAAAAAATAATGATCTAGAGTACTTAAAATAAGCTACTGAACAAGAATATAACATATCTAATAATTTTCTAAACGAAAAATTTGAATCACGGACGAGGTTTGAACCCGAATCATTCCGTGCCTCTGTGTGGCACATGCCTTTACCAATTCGGCTACCGTGTCAGTTGCAACATCATCCAAATTTTCCGCTTAGATTGTAAATCCGTTTTACGGATACGGTAACGCCATCTATTGACAGGCGTTAATGCTAAAATCATATAAACAAGAATAGCACATTTTTTAAATTTTGTCTATCTGTCTGTTTGTCTGTCTGTTTGTTTGTTCGCGCATCAAGTAAAGAATACCGATTGCGATTCGGTTTTCACTGTTGGATACCTTAGGGATTGACTTAAAAACTGGTGTACTTGTTATCTCAACTCAATTCGATGAGTAGAAGCCGAGCAATGAGTTGGTAAGAGTCACGTGAAAAATCTCAAAACAGTCAGAACCATCGTGTCAAAACAGGAGATTCTTGCCGAGATCGAGGTTTTTTACGGACACTTATACGCTTCGTATGTTCCTCGGCCAGAGACTGTTTGTGAGGATTCAAGAACCAAGTTGACCTGCCACTATACTGATGAGCTGCCAGACTTGGAAGAGATGTAAGTAGAATGGCCCTGAGACAGTTGAAAAATGGAAAAGCCTCCGGTGAAGATGGAGTAACATCGGAGCTCTTACAGGCGGCTGTTATAATATGTGGTAGAACTCCTGAGGCATGGCTCAGGAGTGTGGTGGTACTGTTTTTTCTCTCTCTTCTTAACGGTTGATGGTTTGTGCCCCATCGAGAACAATTTATAGACATGGATTATAAGTGAGATGGGTATATAATTTTTAAGCAAGGTTTCTATAGATTAAGCAAGGTATAAAAAACCTTACTTAAACCAATCTCACTTATGAGCCATGATCTATAAATGTTTTTGAGGGTCATTACAAACCGTCTCGCGCGAAGAATTGACGAGTTTTAGCCTCCCGAGCAGGCTGGGTTTCGAGGTGGTTATAGCACCGTAGACCACATCCACACAGTGTACAGAAAACCAAAGAGCCACTGTGCTTAGCATTTGTGGACTATGAGAAAGTCTTCGACTCAATAGAGACCTGGTCTTGTCTGGATTCCTTGCAGCGATGCCAAGTAGATTAGCGATATATCGAAGTGCTGAGATGTCTGTGTGACGCTACTACAACGAGAGTCCATGTACAGGACCGGAGTACTGAGCCTATCCCATTGCTCAGAGGAGTAAGACAGTGGATGTTATATTCCTGGAACTGTTTACGACCGCAATGGAGGATAAGTTTATGACGCTAGACTGGAAAGCGGTGGGCTTCAACATTAACGGAGAGTACATCTCACACTTGCGATTTGCAGATGATATCGTCCTTATGGCAGAGTCGCTGTAAGAGCTGCGACTAATGCCTGAGCCTACCTAATGACTAAGCATGGCTGTCGCCTCACGAAGAATTGGTCTTCGCATGAACATAGACAAAACAAAAATGAAGATCAATGACAGTATTGTACCGGAACTTGTAGAAGTCACTGGCATGCCTCTCGAAATTGTACAGGAGTACAATTTACCTCGGACAAAGTACAAAACTAGGCAGTTTTTTTAAGAAGAAAGCCTGTAGGATTATTCAGCTGGGCTGGGCAGCTTTTGGAAAACTTCGTTAAGTCTTCTCGTTACCCATTCAAAAATGCCTGAAGACAAGTCTTAAATCATAGCGTCCTACCCGCAATGAAATAAGGAGCCAAAACGAGCTATGGAACGAGCTATGCTCGGAGTTTCTCTGGGAGATCGAATCAATTGAGGAGATTCGGCAGAAAACTAAGTTTACCGACATAGCTCAGAGAATAAGCAAGCTGAATTGGCAATGGGCTAGTCATATTGTCGTAAAACCGATTACGATTACGATTATTTATGTCCAGCTGTGGACTAATATAGGTTGTTGATGATGATGATTCTACTTTATAGGTAATTTTGGTCCTGAAATAACACATATGTAACTTTTAAAACAGAAATATGACCACGCGTACAAAGCTGCGGCACAGCTAATTTGATATAATTTTAAACATTTTAATTGCTCGTATAATTTTATGTAGGTGACTGATAAATATTTTTAACATCTAGGAAAATTTATAAATTCCGCGTAAAACCGGAAAAAAAACTGATGAAATTCATTTTTTTTTATCCCGTTAATACATCACTACAACAGTGTTAATAATAGCAATCCACACCAATATATTAAAGTGAAACGTTGTCTGCTTGTTTGTTTGCAGAGCTTTCACGCCAAAACCACTGATTTGATTTTGATGAAACTTAGTAAAAAGGTACTGTATAATATAGAGAGTAGAGACACTATTATCATAGGATACTATTTATCCCGGAAAATGGTAAGATGCCACGGGAAAACAGGAAAAAGACGATATTACTCGCTGTAAGGAACGGAAGGACATGCGCTGCCGTGAAAAAGAAATAATAACAAGTCTGTCAAAAAACATCAAAATCGTTGGTGCTATACTTTTGCATTGGTTTTTAATATCCTAGATGAACATAGGGTGCTTTTTTTTTCGCGATAAACTTGTTAACTCGGGCGAAGTCGCGAGCGAAAGCTAGTAAGTAATAACTTTATTTTCCTGCTCAATTTTACTCTACGTGATAATTTCCAAGAAAGTCCGATAATGTCAGCGTGAGTTTTCCACTCCCCTTTCCTGCAAATGAAATTAATTATCCTAAAGGTCTATCCTTGATCACATACTGATCCTTTGCACCTGTTGCTAGGATCCTTTTTTATGAGACTAGGTGATGAAGTGGCAAGTGGTCTGATGGTAATCTGTGACCCTTGCCATCATGGACTTTTGCCATATCCTTACAAGTGCTTTAGTACGAGTATGATTATATCTGCAAGAAGGTTTAAAATAAAGCCGAAGCATGCACCGCCAAATCGAAAGTGAAGCACCCAAGATAAGCCGATCCACTCGTACGCACAAGCCTCAAGCACGCACTTACACCATGTTACAACGAACGGCCGCCTCATCGCAGATCAGACCTTCTTAGTCGTGTTAATTCTGCTAAGTTCTCACGGAAAATAAATAACAATGCAGATTTTTGTGAAGAAATTATGTATCAACCACAAAACATCGCAAATATAGAATATAACATAATTAACTATAAGATACCGGGGTGTAGTTCGGCAAGGCGAATAACGTTAGTTTAACGACTTCTGAAATTTCGAAGTTTAACATTCATGAATTTACTTTTAAAGATTACTGCAAAAAAAACTGTTTATAATACGCTTTTGTAGCATAGAATAAATAATAGTATTGCCTAGTAATCAGGAAAAATTACTAGGCAATATTAAAAATAATGGAATATGGAAGTGGGAAAAATCAATAATCATCTTGATCTTGAATTCACATTGCGCAATCAAAAGCTACTGCGCAGTACTTACCTAGTCAGTCGCATGTCAGTAGACGTCAGTAGACGTCATAGTGAAAATAATGACAGAATTTTCTACAATGTTTTGTTTAAAAAGTGAATCCTATCATAAAATTTGTAATTTCAAGAGAAGAAATTTAGAAATTGAAAATTTGTAGTGTGTTATATCATTTATGTATTGTGGTTCAATAAGCCTTCAGTGCTTCCTTTTGCTATACTAACACTAGTGGGTCCAACAACTTCAACACAAGTAACTGAATAATATATACAGGGTATATATTATTCAGTTACTCCTTATATATCCACCCACGCACACTTACGCAGCCGCCATTTGCTGTGCTTCACTCTCTTGGTTGGCGGTGTAGATTCCGTCATTTTTTAAACGGTCTTGTGTTTAAGGAAGACTGTGACGACGGAAGACGGTTTTGTGTTTAACGGCATTGGATAAAAATAAATCTTGGAAGACTCCTGTTGATATAGATTCCACTATCTTATCCCTCACCAAACGGTAAACACCTCATCATCAGCCTATACTTGTCCACTGCTGGACGTAAGCCTCTCCTAATGCACGCCACTGAGCCCGCTCTTCAGCTCTCCTCGTCAATTTTATTCAATCCGCTTTTCGCAGGTAGTCACTCCACCTGGCCACAGGGCTTCCTACACTACGTTTGCCTAAACGTGGTCTCCACTCGAGAACTCGAGAATGTGACACCCCACTGCCACTTTAGCTTGCTTATCCTTAGAGCTATGTCGGTTACCTTGGTTCTCTGTCGGATATCTTCATTACGAATCTTGTCCTTCAGAGCAACTCCAAGCATAGCTCTCTCTATAGCTGAGCGACCTTAAATTTGTGGACTAGTTTAACCCTGAGTGTCCACATTTCGGCTCCGTAGGTCATGACTGGTAGGACGCACTGACTGAAGACACCTTATAGTTCGTATTTATGATTGACTAGTGACACGCCCCGGCTTCGCACGTGTAGCTGAGGGGTTGCTAAAGGTTTCTCTTTATTTGTACACGATTCTACCCGTGTTTTGATTGACTAATTGGAACAAAAAAGGTTATTGTGACTTAACTATATAATAGTTAGAAATGTAGCCTCGCGGCTTTTTTTGCGGGTAATTATGAGTACTATAAATATGTTATTATATTGCGTATCATATTTGAAATATTAGAAACCAATGGAAACGTATAGCAGCAACACGCCAGTATGCGTAATTAAAAATCTTTGCAGCAACGCTCATGGTGCTTTTAACAGACATGTTATTTCTTATTTCATTTCCACTGCACAATGTCATTCCGTTCCTTAACGCGAGTAGTCGTGAGTTTTATAAGCAAATCTTTGATACCTTGGGTTACACTATTGTAATTTACGAAGGGATCTCAATTTTTTGTAAAATTAAATATAGTCCATGTTACTCGCTGATAATGTAAGCTACATCTACTTTCTACTAATCTTTCCTCTTTATAATATTAGGGTAGAAATGGTCCGCGCGACTGGACCACTTTTATTTTGTTCGTTTGTAGTATGAGGTAGTGCTGGCCTCAGGCGTCAGACTTTGTCAGGCCAGCCGAGGGCCTCTGACATGGCTTAACGACTGCTATTAATCAATAACAGCCGGGAGCAACAGCTTTGCGTGCCCTCCGAAGCACGGAGCGATGAGAAACCGCTCATAACTTAGAAAAGTCATTGGTGCGGAGCCTAGGACTGAACCCGCTATCGTCTGATACTAAAACGCACTATTGAACCGCTAGGCTACTATAGCTCTCGTATGTTATGATAGATCAGTTCTAAGTTCTAACTAAACTCTAAACAGTATAATAAAGGTACTCGAGAAAACTGATTCAATATGTAATGGTTAAGATGGGAATAAACTGCACCAGCTGGACATTGTACTTCGATCTTAAAGCCAAGTAGATAGATAACTCTGTATTGTACAAATGTACACTGATGATACTGGAACAAAATTTGCTATATGTTGTTAGAAGTAAATTAGGAAAGGTATGCTGGCTATGCAGCGTCTATGACCTGAACTTAAGGATAAGTGACCTCTAAATAGTACAGACCAGTTTATGAAAGAAATGTCCAGGAAATAGATGTAGGTACCTGTTCTTTGAATAGAAAAGAGTGGATGCAGTACTACTGACAATATAAATCGCAATGGCCGGTGGCCTATAGGCTAAACCTAAATGTAAAGGTGTACTTACATGTAACCGCCTCGGAAATACCTGTAAACGACTCACAGAACTTACTGAGAATCCATTTATGTTCAGCTTATCGAATGCTTACGGTAATGTTACCTAGATTACCGATTTTCTCATCCAAATCTTTCGATTCAATGTGAATATTTTAATAGATACCTATTTCCCGTTTATCCTCAAATTCCGCGAAGTGACCTACCTCCGAAACAGGATCTGAAATCGGCTGAGCCACGGGACTCCATCATCCGAGATTCGCTGACAAAATCTTTGGAACCAAAGCGGGTATTTCTATAAAAACGCATTTTCGGAATTGCCGCGTGGCCCTTTGAAGTTAATTCTTGGATTTGGGCTTCAGGAGATTCCTTCCCGAGAGTGTGTTTGTATGTAAATGTTTACCGTTAACAATTTGAGAATGCTTTGAGGCAATTTTGTGTTGAGCTTTGGCTTTGTTTTTGTTAGTGTTATGGAGGGGTCAGGTGTAATTGGTGGACACTAGCGACACCGCGCGGATAGGCGTGTAATTGCGCCCAGTTGGAGTTCGTAGTAGAGTGTCGCGACACTCGCGACGACATCGAGTGGTTGTCAAAAACTCGAAAATCGAATTGGTTCGTTCATTTCCATTCGTTCGTTTTGTGCGATATTGGGTAGGTACGCGGTGGACGATGTCTAACAGAATCTCGCATGTCGTGCGTGCGTATATTGTAATTGGGTTCCTGGCCTATAGGCACTGCAGATATCTATATAACTGACAATGTTAGAAAGTTAAAAGGGTCTATTTTTATTTCTACAAACACGGCGATTTGGAGAATTAAGCCTGATGTTTTTTCTATACTGTGTACTTGGTTATGCATTCTATCTTAAATAATTATGTTTCTAGACATACAATTACATCTGCTTTGAGAGAGTTGATGAAATTAGGGGGAAAAGAAAATATACTAACCTTATTCACCACGTACCTAACATTTCGCACCTAGCGTGCGATGTCTAACTTAATTAGACCCTAAGCCCACCAAGCCTACAAAGAGAAACTTAACTACTCTACTTCACACGGTCCAAATCTTAATCCCTATTTATTAATAAAGCCAAACTTTTTTTTTTTTTTTAGGAAGGATATGTGCTGTTGGTCTATAACTGACCTCTACAGCGTCACCAGACGGTGGGGCGGGCGCAAAAGCGCTTCGCCGCAATGCGTGACGCAGAAGGCGCACGCCAAGGTTAAGTTTTTGATACCAGGGGGCATCTAATGCACCGCGAACGAATTTATTTTGTAAAATCTAAAGTTTCTCTATGGAAATGCGGGAGGCGTGAGCAAAAGCTACGGACGAGTATGCCATTGTCGGTCGGACGCAGGTTTTGTAGAGCGTCAACTTATTTCTAAGAGACATTTTACTGCGCCTGCCTAGGAGTAACGCGAGGCGGTATAGGTATAATGCCGCCCTTTTGTGGACGGCGTGGTAAAGCCAAACGTTGTTTGTTTATCTAATAAACTGAACAGATGAACTGATTTCGATAAAAAGAAAAATTGCCGTAACGTCATGTACATTACCTATTTAGTCTGTGATTTTATACTATGCGTGTCGTAGCCGCGTCGATAGATTCAATTTTTGTTGAAATTGAATTAATTATGACCTCACCTGGGACCCTACGAATAATAATATTAATCGTAGGGTTGACCACAACATAACATTAAGGGATACTCAGATCGAAATTCGAAGAGAAGTGACCTTTAAATCCTTGACCTTTTGTTCAAAGTTCAGTAGTAAGTAAACAATGGCTGAAAATGGCATTCAACATGTTTGGGGTGCGTTCAGTTTGCTCGTCGGACGTTGGTCGTATGAACTCCCGACGAAAGACACTCTTTCGTTATCTATACCCGTTCACTGGCATGGAGATGCTCTGTGGTTTGGAGACTAGCATCCCAAGACACAAAAAGTTTCTCGCATTGTATACAGGGTGGAAAGTTTGAACGGCCCTAGAGAGAAAGTACAACTACAGGTGTTTCTTTTACATTTTCCCACAAAACGTTATTGCCAAGAAGCCGTTCAATTACCTACTTATTGTAAAAGTTCAATTCACTGTCTTATTCTTTAGTAGAGTTTATTTAGTTAATATCCTTATGTTTTGAGAAATATGCGAGCTATAAAAATGTGTACGGTGGGCGTATCCTATAGTGTGGGACGAGGAACTACATAGAAAGCAAAAAACCAGGATAGTCTAAGTGGGGGTTTTAACTATTTTCACTATTTATTCTAAAATAATTAAAAAAACACATTTTCATTTGAAATTTCCTGATTTTCCTCCCAAAAGTGATCTTCATATTCAAAATTCATTTATTTAGGTTACGTTTGGGTCACAGAAATTCATATTGGTATCAAATTTCAACTTATTCGATCCAGTAGATTCGGAGCAAATTGGCTGTGACAAACGGACAGACAGACATCGTTCCGTTTTTTTTTCATTAAGTCGTACGGAACCCAAAAAGAATGAGTTGCGTATTTTTTTATTGTACAAGCTTAGTGGAACTCGAGCCTCACTCCAGTGTTTGTTTGAATAACATACGAACATACTAGTTAATAATCTTAATGTCCTTTAGACAACCTCTGCTAATTTATCTAACCGCGGTAAGTACCACTGTTTCAGGTCACGTAGGTCGTGAGATAGGTCACTGGACCCAAGATAGAATCTCTCTTATCTAAAACAGTTTAGTCTTCTGTGTTCGTCTTAGGTGGTAGATTTTTTAAATCTGTGGTTAGTAGCACTTTAGTTTATTTGAGCTTGATGACGAGTTATTGTCCTTGTGAAGTACCCACAGACCATATATCTAACTTACGTGTATGAAGGTGCAAACGTGCAAACAAAACAGGTTAACCATTGCGAGAACAGGTTAGCGGTGGTAGATATGCCAATAAATAAACTAGCTTTTCTATAGTTAATAATAATAATTACCTTTATATACGTTTCTAAACCCGCCATACTGTCTTGGTGTACCTTGGGTATGAATATCTGCCTGATATCACGTAACTTTGCATAATCTTTGTCACTTTGTGTGTCCATGTAGGTGTAACTGTTGTAGGAAAGTTTAAGAGATATTACAACGAATAAACCTAAGTACAAAACCTCACCTGCGTCATAGTTATACAGAGGTAAAATACGACCTACCCAAAGTACTGTGACGCCGGTCAATACCTACAATGGCATCTAACGTCAAATGGCATAACTTCTATATGGGAACTTGTAGCTACTCGATACTAGATGGAGCCACTAGTATGAGGTTACGCCGGTTGATCTGGAATGTTCAGGTATCCTAGCTAGTACTGGATAACACAACGTGCTAGTACCTACAAGTACTTTCCAGAAAGCACGGGACTTGCGCGTCGGGATATAAATATGGCACGCATTGGCTGCGTAAGTCAGTTTAAGCTACGAGTGTTTTCAAAGTGATTCGAAGCAAATATACAGTGATATTTAGTTGAGTTCAGTGATATTATATTTATATTTATATATTTGCTGGTTTCATTTATTTTTATAGTTTTTCCAAATAAAAGTGGATCTTGATTTAATTGGCATAAATTAATTTAATTCCAACCCCAGCTCGTAACAGTACTGAAGCAATTACAAGAGAAGAGCCGAAGATCAGGCACAGCGGCGCATCTAGCTCAATGGCGCGGGTCACATTAGAAGATATCCAGCAGTGGACTAAAACTGTCTCTTAATGATGATGATGACGGAAAATAACGTAACGTATACACTGTATCAGATCTAGATACCATTCTCTTCATAGATATAAAGTCAATAAAAGATTCACCGATCTTCCTTAGTGAGTCCTAAAATCCACCGGTAGCTGTCAAGTCATGCAATATGCATCTAGGCAGCTACATCAAACACAATCAAGAACTTAGTAGGTGTGTCTATTTCGTCCTATTGAGTACTAAGGTCTAAGTTCATTCTCAGCCTCAGTAGTCATGAGGTTTAGTTAAAAATGCTAACCCAAGATGGCTATCCCAAGATTCCCAAGGTAAACTAAAACCTTCGTTTTCTAATCTTCGAACACAACTAGGTAATTATTACTCAATAAATACATTTTGATATGATATAGGATTGCACACATGAGGTGTACAGATGACCTGGTGCGAGTTTTGGGAGCCAGCTGGATGCTAACTGCGAGCAATGGCCCGTGTATCGTTGGGGAGGCCCACAGGGGACGCCTATATACTAAAATATTCAGTAATAGTTAAATAGTTCATATTGTATCTTAACATTAATATACACTTATCTAGTCTGAATCAGCAACTAGAGAATTTGCGAAAAAAGCAGGGTCCTTTCAAAATACACTAACAGGTTAATAATTTAGGCAGAATTGCTACACTCGCTGTCACGGCTCCCTGGCTCCACGCGTTCCACGACTAGGGATTTGGCACAACCCTGTATTTTTCTAGTTTCGACAACCTTGGTAACTTTTGACGCAAAATAGATGCCAAATGGGACATCAGGATTTCGAAGTTCCGTTTCTCCGCGGGCGGATTTCGCTCTCCTTCCCGCTCTCACAGTGATTGAAGATTGAAGCCGCCGAAATTAAGAAGTTAGAAGTAGTAAAGCGAAAAATTATTCAAATAAAGAATAATCAGACAAATCGATTAAAATCGAAGAGATTTAAGTGAACAATTGAACATAGACACAAAAACTTACATTCGATATTTGAGAACCGTCTTTTGGATGTCCATTAAATATCCATACTACTACTGTACTATTCTAGACAAATACATAGAACTTCCTTGACCTAATATAAACCGTGAATTAAAGTGAACACCACTTCTCTATTGGAATAATAGAGCACATCCCTCAAGTTTGAAACAAACCATAAACTTAGCAATGCAGTATAGATACACAAAAAGGTTGAATTACTACGCTTAGATACAATAATAACTTCTCGTCGTTTCATCTGTGCTACAGTCCCGTTGATGCATCTATGCAGTTCCTTTGATGCATCTGTGCAGTTTTGTTGATGCATCCACTCCATTCAGGCTTGCTGCAGTATTTAGTCAATTGTTTAATACACTAGCATGCAGCTGTTGACCACTTGTTCTAATTAAGGGTGCTGCGGAGGTGTTGGGGAAGGGCGGAAAAACAAAAATTTGTATTTACTAATAGCTTGACTAACGTTAAACTTTACTAGGCTAGAACACAGGTTTTTGAAAAAATATGATAAGAAATCATCGGCAACATTTCTAAATTTTATTTACTCCTAAAGAAAAATAATAGACATAAATAAAAAGATTTTTAAGTTTGAGGGCAATAATTTCTAAATAACTCGATTGGTATGCATATGTGAATTCTAAGGTAACATTTTTATATCGATGTTTATTCCGTAAACTAAAAGCGCTATCAATGCTTATCTACTCTCACTTCACATTTCATTAATCAGACAAAAGTTATCTGGAAGAAAATTCCAATGCGCATTAATTCCTGGAAAAGTACATGCATATTTATTACCGTGTAATAAAATTATTTCTATTTATTGATTAAGTTAAATCGCTTCCCGCGCCTCTCCTGCCCAACCCCACACCATCCTTAACAAAATCTATTTATTGTCCCGGCGCGTGTTAGTTTATTTGACATAAACAGCGTTCGGAAAGCTCGTTAGTTTCTACCGACTCGTTTTATTCAGCTGTTTGATCTGACGAATTCCTCTGTTCAATTGGAAGGGTTTGTGAACGGGTTGCCATTACCTTCGAAAATTGGGACATTGATCAAATCACAGTAGAAAACGTAGCTACCGAAGATAGTCACAAAGATTTCAAACAAATTGGCTGTCTGGATCTCCTGACACGAGTGAATTGAATTAGGGACAATTACCTATTTAGGTAAGTTGGGTCTCTAGTTTAAACATATTATTAGGTAAGAGTACATTTCAACTTTTGGACAAGATTTGGACATATTAACATAACATACGTTAATATTAAAGCTTAAATTAAAAGATAAACAAATTATTCATTAAGTTATCAACACGGAGCATATGTGTTTCAAAATGTCTAGGTATTTGAAAGACCTAGGTTGCATTGCCTAAAGAAAACATAGTTAAAATACTAAAAAATAGCCTATGCCACTCTTGCAATGAAGATGAATCGAGTGTCAAATCGTGTGAATCGATATCTCGCTTGTCAAAAACGGACCAAGTTTTTTTTTTTTCTTTGAATGACATGACGGGCAGGTCGTTCGCCTGATGGTAAGCGTCACGCCTGCCCATAACAGTTGCAGTGCCACCCAGAACTTTGGTTGCAAAGTCTTGCGCGTCACTGCACTGCGCTCGTCACCCTGAGACATTGGTTGTTAAGTCTCATTGCCCAGTAATTTCGCTGGAAACATTGCCCTTCAAACAGAAACACAGAAATGTTTACACAGTACTGCTTGGCGGTTGAATATCTGACAAAGGTGTGGTACTACCCCAGGTGGACTCTTGCGTAAGAGGCCTACTACTACAAAAGATACAGATAACTCTTCCTTTGCTTCGCCGTAGTCAGATAAAAAATAGCCTATGGCACTATAAATGAAAATGAATCGATTGATTTTGACAAGCGTGGTACGCTTGTCAAAATCGGACCAGGTATTTATTTTAAACACATAACCCTTCGCCCTTTGCTTCGCCGTAGTCGGGTAAAAAAATAGTCTACGAGTATGACACTATAAATTAAGAAGAATCGATTGATATCTTGCTTGTCAAAATCGTACCAATAGGGACGATGCTATGGTGGAAAATCCATATATATATATATATATATGCTATTCGTTGGTTTGCCGTAGTCGGGTAAAAAAAAGAAGTTGATGACAACCCTACGAGAATCTAATTCGGCCATATGACAAGGACGCGGTTGTAGGCATTGTATAGTTTCTAACTGTCTGAGTCTAGAATTTGCCATTTGTCAAATACATACACACGGTCACATTAAAAAAAACGCATAAATAAACAATCTCTAAGAAACCGGACCAGTCCGAGTTAAACTCATGGAGAGGGTTCTGTAGTGAATATTATATCATTTATATCATCTGAAAATATTGAGATTTACCATGTTATTTTAAGACCATGGATTTCTTGTAGGTTTTCTTGTAATCCATAAATAAAGAACTATTTTGTGTATTTTAATACAAAAATAGGCTCATAATAATAATAATAATAAATCTTTATTTCAGACGTACATGTCCATAGTACACCAATTTTTTTTATTATGTAATATAAACTTCACACAAAAATTAAAATTACGCTGACCAAAATTCACTTTTTAATACCTAATAACAACTGTATTACATGTGCTTGTAATGGACAATCAGTTTGTTCAGCAATGGTATTCAGAATGCTATTAACACTGCCTCGAGTTCTGCGTGAGAGAGATGCCGCCTTCTTTCTTATGATCGCGTAAAAATCATCAGTGCGTGCCTCTGCGAACATTCCAGACGCACTGCAAAACCGAGGCAGGCCTATTACCCTGAATCCATTATTATATTGAACCCGCAGAGCGCTGTAGGCCCTCTGCGTATAACGGACCCATAGGCTGCTCGCGTAAAACGACTGGCAATATGCCTTAAAAAGAGTAATCTTAACATCGGCGTTACAGCGAGCAAACCTACGAGCCAGCATGTTGCATCTGACTGCCAGCGCCCTGCGTTCCCTCTCAATTTCCTGATCGTCCCTAAGATCATTGTTACAATATGACCCAGGTATTTAAAGTTGTTGACAATATTTAAAGGAGCTCCATTTAGGGTTACAGGAGGAACGTGGTTGGGTAATTTATTTCCAGCTTGAAAAATCATTATCGCACTTTTTTTTACATTGTAACTTAATCCATGTGTTTCTGCGTAAGATTCACAACAGTTAATTAATTTTCTTAAACCGCCGATTGAGGGGCTCAGTAACACCATGTCGTCAGCATAGCTAATGTTGTTAACACAAGTATTACCAACATAGCAACCCGCACGGATGTTGCTGAGCTCCACAATCAGCTGATTGACATATAAATTAAAAAGTTTGGGTGATGTTAGTCCGCCTTGTCTAACTCCACATTCTAATTTATATGGTTCGGACACCTCATCCACCCATCGCACACAGTTCACTTGGTTGTGGTACCAATGTTTCAAAATTCTTATTAGTTCTGTGGGAAGATTAATGTCCTGTAGTTGTTTTCCAGAGTATGTCGTATGATACAAGATCGAACGCTTTGGATAAATCTAGGAAACATGCGTAAATAGGTGCTTTCCGGTCAGTATAAGTTATAAGTTTTGGAGATAATGTCCCCTACATTATCTAGGATGGACAATTTTCATCTATTTTCTCAAATAAGTATATGTAAAAATATTTATTTTAATATTATACAATAAAAATGAGGCCCTCACAACAAGCCCTTTCATTTGATATGTCACACGGTACAGTTTGCAAAGCCTTATTATTAATTTTCTAAATTGGCTCCCCAAAAGTGACCACATTCAAAATTAATTTATTTACGTTACGTGTCTGGGTCACAGAAATTCGTATGTGTTCAAGTTTCAACTTAATCGATCCAGTAGGTTCGAAGCAAATTGGCTGTGACAAACGGACAGATAGACAGACATACGAGTGATCCTATTAAGGTTCCGTTTTGTTTCATTCGGAGGTACGGCGTACGGAACCCTTAATGGTTAACTAACCTGAAAAATTAAATTCCCAGTTAACCGTTATTGCTAAAGATTCTCAGAAGACTTCCCACAGATAATATACGTTTTTCCTTGACGTCTTCATTTACAATTTCCAATAAATATCAAATTACATTGTAAGTTTTGTATCTGGCGATAAAAATCTGCATCAAAACTGCAAAGTACAATCTGCAGAATCATGCACAATAAAGTGTACGGATGGTTTGTGGTGTACTGTCTATCTGGAGTTGGGATCAATATTAGTGTAGGAGTTACAATAATTCCTGCACGTTGAGAAAATAGTGCTAGGAAGAGAAATGTATGCAAAATTACAATCCTGATAAAGTGTTGGTACAATGTTACTAATGCATTATGTAGACTGTTTTACGATTTGTATGTATTGAGAGAGTGTAATAGATTACTAATTTCTTTAGAGGTTATTTTCACTTACTATTAAAGTAATCCTATTACAGTACTATTACTTTTATATAAAATAAAGAAAATCTATAATTTAAGGTTTTTTTTTTATCTAATATGTAGTTACTTGCAGGTGCTCAGTGTATGCTTAGAAACATTATAATCCGGTCGGAAATTTTGAGATATGTACGAGGTACCAAAAAATTCATTTTCATAGAGCAGTAAGGGTACTTCCCATCGGATCGCGATATCAGAATTTCTAATTAAGTGATGAGCAGAATAACTCCTCAAAATGCATTAAATTGGTCACTTTTAGGTTTCTACCAGTGGAATCCCTGATGGATTGCTGGAGCACCTTGGTTATTAATGTTAGTTTTACAATAAGGTAACTAGATACTGTGCGCCGCTAGATTGTTTGCAAAAAAGATTGTGCTCGCGAGGTCTACAGCTCACAGAGCCACTAGTAATAATTGTAATAATAACATTTCTGTTTACACTTCAATGAATATTAAAGTGTAGATAGAAGAGGCATGTCGGTATTTTTCGCAATGTCCTCTAATATGTGAGATAACCTATGGATGTTTTGCAATGAGATGCCGGTTAGCGCATGCAAACACTGGTGGATGTGGGTAGGTTGTTACTTGGAACAATGAGATAAAAACTTTATAGATTAATTATTATGTATGTTACAATGTTTGTTATAATGAATAAAAAAAAATGAATGACAAGCTGGTCGTTCGGCTAATGGTAAGCGGACCACTGTTCAAAATAATACTGTTATTTTTAATAAATGCTAACCATTTAAAAAAAGTTTCTATTAATTTTCTCCAAACTATCTATCTTAGACTATGATCTTTCTTCCCCCTTACCCTTTAATTGCAACGCTATCAAGAACTTAGGGCTACATAATCTTGCGCGTTTCTGTACTGAGTTTATACAGATTGTCTTTTCTAGGGATCGATCGAGACTATCTCGAAGACTGAATACGTACCTACGTCGTAAACGAGAATCGCAGTTTAGTTATAAATTAAAAGTGTTATTGCTAAGTGCCCAAGTTTATGAGAATGAGGCATGCTATGTTAATTTCTTTATTGACTCTTATGTCTTAATATATTATTTGGTAAATGCTTGTGGCCAGTTACGTTTGTAATTAAATAGTAGGAGGTGGAAAAGACAGGATTGTTATAGGTTTTATTGCCCATGTTATTGAGGAGTTGTGCTGCTTTTTTATAAGTTACAGGCTATATTTATTTGCCTACTTCAGGACCCTTATTCGCTATGACTAGACACGTATACGTCGGTAACACGTCGCGTATACGTCGTACGATATCTTCGTGAATCGTCCGGTTGCCCGAATGGTTAGTGACCCAATCTGTGAAGTCAACCAACAGTCGTGGGTTCGAATCCAGCTAGGTGCAATCGTTTGAGTGATGAGCAGAAATGTTTGATTCCTAGTCATGGATGTAATATTCGTATCTATGTAATATGTATGCTTATCCGTTGTCTGGTACCCATAGTAGAGGGTATCCTAGTTTGAGGCTAGGTAATTGGTGTGAATTGTACCGTTTTTCTTAAATAATTGTCGTAACTGAACTCGTTTTCTGCAAGGAATTTAGTGTAGCCTAGAGACACATTATGATATAGTACCTCGTATCGTCTGTGCTCGCCTTGACCATAACGTTCGTTTCGTAACGGCCAAATTCTGATGTATTCATTTATACCTAAGAATTACATTAATACCTACTAATATCATCACAGAATAGTCATAAGAATACATAAATACACACGAGACTCCGTATTCATTTCTGTTTACATTTAAAAAGGTCAATCAATAAATTATCTTTGGTATGACCCAGTTGTTATCAAATTTATCATGTTTGGACGTTTCGTGGGAACTTCTGATAAGAGGGAAGTATTAAAGTATAAGATATATTAGGTATGCTTGGTAAAATATTTCAACTTAAAGTAGCGAGAGCTTCATGCCTCGTTTTTAAAAGCTTTTATTTAACTTGCAATGTTTGTTTGTATATATGTTTGTTTAGGTCAAGTCTTGCAAGATGAATTAGTACCACTTCCTCTTATCATTTTTATGGTAAGCATGACTTGAATCGACATCCAAGATTAGCTCGAGATAAAGGAACTCTTCAACTGTTAACAGGACTTTAATCGGATATATAATATTTCAAAGTTAATTTGAATGGAAAGCATTCAACTTTCAGCTTCAACATAGACATGAATTCATACTTTACAGTTTCATTCAAGAAGCTTGGACTTAAGTAATTCATTCAAAGTTTCATTGTAATATTTAGATGGGCTTTTTCACTATACTTATTTACCTACAAGCGCTTTAGGATTTAAAGGTTCTTGAACCAAACCTTTTCATAAGCTTACATACCTACCTATCACAGCTTTTTGTTGAAACGTCCACAGAGTAACGACTTAGCGAGAGCACTAAGGAGCAAGGTCTTTCAACACAATAGGCTAAATAGTAGGCAGTGTACTTAGCGCCCTTTCAGTGCCCAGGATTAGTTGTAAGAAACAGCCGAGTCATCCAGCTCAACATATCGGAGTTTTTGTGCGGTCACGTGCTTCAGAGATGGTGGATATATACAGAAGGGATACTTCGATCCCTCGCCCAGAGCGCAGATTCAATATCGCACAACTTAATTGTAATAAATAATGAAACTCGTAAATAACGTCGTGAAAGGAAATGCAGCTCAGTGTGGCAAATTTCATTTTTTTTTTTTTTTAGGTACTCAGACATCCAGGATTGTGGCTTAGATTATACTCGTACTAACACCGCTGTCGATATCTTCAAATTAGCATGCACGTTATGTATTTTGTTCGTAGGAAGTATTCTCTGGACTCTGGATACTACTGATGAAAATTCTTTCCCTGATAAAGCTACACTGGAAAAATGCAGTTTTCGTGGGATAGTGAGAAAATAACGGGTGGATTCGAGCCGTAGAGCGGAGCAGCTGTAAGCTAAAACAATGAAAATAACCAGAAAATTCACGCACATAGAAAAAACCAGACTGAGAATGATTGCTAACCAACTTAAAAATCGATATAAATCCTAAATAGTCATTCCAAATGAAAAATTATAAGAGCAACCTAGAGATGATTTTCAAATACCTATTCATTTTTCTTTTTTTTTCCCAATCCCCATAATAAATTTTGATTAATATCATGTCTTTAGTAGCACTCGCAAGAGAAAAAATTATACAAGTAAGAATCATAAAAATCGGTCTACGCGTTTGGTCTATATATAGTGCCACAAAGGAACATACATACATAAATACATACATAGGTTGATAAACACGATACAAAAACACGAGGACAGGTAGATAGTCCGTGCGTCCGTGTATATTAACGATATGAACAACTCGTCCGTGATACAAATTTTTCCATTAGAAAATTATTAGATATTCTTGAACATTATAGTTATTAAGTTTATATTAATTGTAAGATAAAAAAAATGGATTTGATTTGCGTGAATTTTAAGTTTTTTTTAATCGCAGCTTACGAGATTTTTACCTGTTTGTAAAAGGAAACGACCTTAAAAAAAAAACTAAATCCGTAGTAGGTAATTTCTTATAATAATCACGCGAAGTTCCTTAAAATAGAGCCTCAACCTCGGAGTAGAAAGCCTCAGCCAACTACAATATATCATTATGTTTACCGGTTCTAGGTACGAGTACCATTTTCGTACAAACGCAAAGCCATCCGTCTTGGGGAAGGTGGTCTGTAGTGTTTCCTAAAGAGGTTCTAAATAATTTACACACCACTGGCCCAAATGATTTGCTCTAACTCTAAGGCCAAGGTAAATAGTAACTAAGCAGAATCAAAATATATAAATAAAATTATACCTCTTCGATCTTCTTTTTCGTGAGTTTTTAGCCGTTTTATTTATATTTAAAATTATACCTGCCTAGAACTTTTCACATTTTGCTTAAGCATTATAACTGATGTTGAACAGAATACTATAATCATTATAGTACTCTAATATAGGAATAGAATGACTGTAGCGTGTATGCAGAAAACTTTCTTGCGTGCAAGTATGTTAGTTTGACAATCTTTGAATCTTTTTAGTTCGATCTTTATAAAAATTGCAAGACAGTTGATAATGACACTAAAGGCGAAAGTATGTATGTGTGTATGTTTGTTACTCCTTCACACTCAACCGGCTGAACGGATTTCAGTGAAATTTGGACAGGAGATACTTAATACCCTGGATTTACGCTACTTTTCATCATCATCAATTTTCATCATTGTTCACGCGAGTGAAATCGCGGGGCGCAGCTAGTAATAGAATATTTGTTTGCTAGTCAGTGTTTCAGATTGGGTGTCAGATGAAAGGGCTTATTTTTTTACATTTCAAAACAACATTTGTTTAATTTTTGTTTATATAATTTACGAGTTTTTATCTCGTAAAATATAAAAACAAAAATGAACTTACCGGGTTTTTTCACATTTTGGTTTTAAAAAACCCGGTAAGTTCATCGCGAGGTCGTTTGGAACCAGTAGGTTTAACTTACACAAGGTCATTTTGTTGAACCTGAAAAAATTTACTAGATCGTTCGAGGATTTATTTACACTGCACAGGTTCCCATTAATTTTACCACTAGGTACACTACACCTAACCCCAGAAACTCTTTTAATTCGTAAACTAAACATTACTTTCACAAACACTGCATGAAAATATGCTAGGTAGATTAAAGTCTAGTTAGTGTCTGCACGTTGACACTCACGGTCAGACTAGTCCACAAAATGGTCGCTCAGAGAGCTATGCTTAGAGTTTCTCTGAAGAGCATGATTTAATGAAGTGATCCGACAGAGAACTAAGATAACCGATATAGCTCTAAGAATAAGCAAGCTCCAAGTGGCATTGGGCTGATCACATTTCCCGCTGAACCGATAACCGTTGGAGTAGACGAGTTCTCGAGTGGAGACCACGATTAGTCTAACGTATGTAGCGTAGGATGCCCTGTGGCCAGGTGGAGTGCCGACTTGCGAAAAGCGGCCGGCAATTGATGAGGTGAGCTAAAGACCTAGCTTAGTGGCGAGCATTAGAAGACGCCTACGTCCATCAGTGAACAAGTAAATGCTGATGATTATGATGATGAGATCAAAGTCATTCACGTCACGAAAAATGTAATACTAGTTGGTACTATGTGCCTTCTATATTTATTACACAGTCATTGCCAAATCGAAGCTAGTTTTTATCATATCACTAACCATATTCATAGCAGTTTTTCTTAACGTCATTAGTTATTGTGGCCGGTTTAATTATTGCACAGTGATTAATATCTTGTGATTCCTTCATTGTTGAGACGTTGTATGATATTAAATAGAGGTTTTGTGTTTTGAAGCACTTTTTTGGTCTTAAGACGATTTCGAGGTCGAATTACGCACGCTTTAGGTTTTGCAGTAGTTTATTGTTCTGTGTACCTACAAGTGTAATTAAAAAACGGCATTTGATACTTTAAAATGTATTTTACACAAGCTGTGCCCTACGGTTTCATCTGCCTAGATTATGATGATAATCAACGTTTTTTATAAATGTGTTATTCCAAGTACTAGACATTGAATTTTCATCAAAAAAAATACCATCAAAATCCGTTTGGCCGGTTCAGCGCTGTAACAAACAACACACAATTAAACACTTTATTTAGCATTTATAGTAAGAAATAGGTAGGTATCAGCATTATGTTCAGCTTATTATGGTCCCGCTGTTGAGACAAAGACCATGTATTATTATTTTTACTCTTATTCGCTATCCCCCTCCGCCAGATATTGAGCGAGGGAGAACGAGATGCCTCTTGACCATCGAACAGGTAACCTAACACCATCGATTGTAGCCTAGCGGTTTACTAGTGTGACTGAATCCAACGGTACTGAATTCGGTCCTAGGCTCCACACTAATGACTTTTCTAAATTTACGGCTGTTATTGATTAATAGCAGCTGTTAAGCCATATGCCTGAGGCCCTCGGGTGGCCTTACAAACTCTGACACCAGAGGCCAGCACTACCTTATAAGACAAGCAAACAAATTGCAACTGTTATGGGCTGGCGGCCATCAGGGGAGCGTTCTGCTCGACTCGTCACTAATATATACCATACCATGTCATATGGATTACCTGTTGGCTTATGCAATTAGATAGCTGATTTTTTGATCAAATGGCTATCAATGCCGGTGTACCTCAGGAATCGGTTCTCTCAGATACACTGTTTTTATGCCGATGACAGTACTGAAGTTGAGAGATACACTTCCAATGCCAATGCCAGCTGCAACGCTGTCCAGCTTCAGAGAGAGGCTATGGTGGACCGTTTGAATTTAGCCTTAGAAGCCGTGTTTGATTGGGGTGATGCTAACCTGGTGAAGTTTAATGCTACTAAAACGCTGGCGTGTTTATTTTCTGCTAAAAAGAGCCCTCTAAACCTATATCCGTCTTTCCGTAGTGTACCAATAGGCGACAACCTGGTGCTTTTGTGTGCCGAACTCACATCGAACCTGAATTTTGGGTCTAACATTTAATCCAAAGCCAAGGTAGCTGCAAAGAAACTTGGTATATTGTCTAAGGTTAGGCGGAACTTCACACCAGGACAGCTTTTGAATCTTTGTCAAGCACAGGTCCGATCTTGTATAGAGTACTGCTGCCACCTCTGAGACGGTTCTGCCAAGTATCAGCTCGAGTCTTTGGATTCAATCAAGAGACGTGCTATCAGGCTCATTGGGGATGACTAGGAAAGAGTAAGCTTCAAAGTCTGGCGCGTAGTCAAACTATTGCCTGGTCCGTTATAAAAAAAAGGAAGTAATTTAAACTCAAACTAAAGTTAGCCAGTAATTAAATACCGTAACAAACTTGTGTCGCTACGACATAAATTCCAATTTGCGTTACACATAAAGCTTCTAAGCTACGAGCTAACAATACCTAGGTGTGGGGGTTCTATACTTTCCGTTTTGCTGCGGACAGTCCATAAAAGCATCGCTTAGATATTGGTCAAGCAACAGTGTGAATAAATATTAGTTCTCGTGACTATATTGTAACTATATTGTTAATAGATGTGTTACTGCGACATGAGCTTGTGTGATCATCATCATTACCAGTCCGTATCAGACATAGGCCTCTCGCAAAACACGCTACTGAGCCTGATCTTCGGCTATTCCTTTCCACCACCGCCGCCAGCCATCTTGCGTATGTCGTCGCTGTACCTAGCCGAAGGGCGTCCTACATCACGTTTTCTGACTCGCGGAATGCCGTCCTATTCTCTCCAGGTTGGTCCGTGATGTCTGATACACAAGTGAACGGGTGCTGCTTATGGGGACTGGTCCAGCCTAGTTTCTTATCTACTACCTTACTCGCGTGCGCTACCACGCGCATGACCCCTGCATACTGCGCGTGCGCACGCGTAGTAAGGTAGTGGTTATAAGTACAGAAATAGCAGTCATTGGATTTATTTATTTTTATCCTAGTTTGTTCATTGTGACATTAGTCCTTATATACAAAGGTAGAGGCCGTATCATATAATTTATAATAATTAAGTACATAAAGTAGCAATCATGAAAAAAACATATACCATAATAGTTTACGTATAGCTTATCAAAACTGTTATTTTTTTTATGTAATGATTTACCACGGAATTGTGGTGCCTCATTAAAAATACAATCTAGCCTTAAGGCTAATAAGTAATTTTACTTTCACCTAAGCTGCTAAGTAGAGTATAAACTAAGAATGTGTCCAATAACACTTTTCTTAATGTCACTATTTAAGGGGAAGTCACTTTGTTCTTGTTTATTTGATTTGCTCTAATTGATACTACATTGTCACTATCATATCACTAAACTAACTCAAATGGTTTTGTCCGTTTGAGTCTTCTCACGATGCCCGTGTTGTCGAGGAGCTGGATAGCCTCGACGTTCACATGATGATGAAGTCTTCGTTCGTGAGCTTCGGCAACTTTTTTAATGACCTTAGTAACGAGATCCACCTTCAGGTCTCGATGGAGGTCGTTACTTCTGATGTACCACGGTGCATTAACGATGCCTCTGAGTACTTTATTTTGGAAACGTTGAATGATCTGTATATTAGTGGATTTGGTACAGTCCCATAGCTGGATACCGTAAGTCCATATTGGCATGAGGACTTGCTTGTATAAAAGTAATTTATTGCAAACTGACAACGAAGAATGTTTTCCTAGAAGCCAATACATTTTTGTGTAGCGGAGCTCCATTTCATCGCGTTTCTTTTTGACATGGGCCTTCCAGCGAAGCTTTGCGTCTAATGTCATACCAAGATACTTGGCCGTATTTTCGTGTGGTATTACTTGATCGTTTATAAATACAGGCTGATAATTCGTTTTCTTGTTTGTAAAATCTACATGTGTGGATTTTGATTGTTAAGTTTTATTCGCCATTTTTTAGTCCAATCGAGGATGGTATTGACGGCTGTTTGCACTTTCCCGACCGCTTCCTCTTGAGTAGCCCCAATCGCCATGATTGCTGTATCATCAGCAAAGGTGGCAATGGTATTATTTTCTAAATCTTGGATATCGCAAGTGTACAATAAGTACAGGAACGGACCTAAGACACTCCCTTGCGGTACTCCAGCTTTTATTTGCTTAAGTTCTGAATACGCATCTTCTTGCCTTACTCTGAACATTCTATGTGTTAGATAAGACTCGAGAATATCTGCAAACTGTTTAGGCAACATTTTTCTTAATTTGTGCAGCAGACCTTTATGCCAAACTTTATCGAATGCTTGAGCTACATCTAGAAACACAGTTGTACAAATTTTTTTCTCCTCTAAAGCTTTTTCAATAACATTAGTGATTCTATGCACTTGGTCTATTGTAGAATGCTTTTCTCTAAATCCAAATTGATAATCCGGGATGAATTTATTTTCTTCTATAATGGGCTTCAATCGTCTCAGTAGTAGTTTTTCAAACAATTTCGACATTATCGGCAGCAATGAAATTGGCCTATATGATGTTACTTCATGAGGTGGTTTACCAGGTTTGGGTATCATAATGACTTCGGCTACTTTCCATTCACTTGATACATGCTGAAGTCTAAATGATGCATTGATGAGCGTAGTTATTTTAACTAAAGCTTTACGAGGGAGGTTTTGTAGAACTTCGCCAGTAATTAAATCATAACCAGGAGATTTCTTGCAACTTAGATGTTTGATCTCGTTAAAAACCTCTTTTGGTGTAACAAATCTTATGTTTAGCTCAATTTTAGAAGTTTCTTCTTGTATAAAGTCTTCATCATCTGTAAGATCTCCATTTGATTGAAAAACTTGCTCTAAGTGCGAACCTATTAGCTTTCTATCTGTTATTGATTGCCCACTTTCCATTATGTTCTTTTATAGGTGGGATATGCATGATTGGCTTTCTAAGGTTCTTCATTGTTTTCCAAAGAGAATAATCTGTTGTCCGATCACTTGTTAGCTGACTTAGATTATAATTTATAGTCTCATCACTAAAGTTCTGTATTTCCCTTTTAAGTTTTTTTGTAAGATTGTTAAAAAGTGTGTTAATGTAGTCATCTGCCACTTTTGTCTTTGATTTCTTTTTTTAGCAATCAAGTCTCTGATTTTTTGTCTTTGATTTCTTTTTTTAGCAATCAAGTCTCTGATTTCAATAGGGTACGACTTAACTCTGGTCCTCTTTTTATATTCCGGTGTGTTTGCCCAATCGCATTGTTGTATGTCTTTTATAAGTTTTCTTACTTCTATGTCTAGCTGTAGTGCGTTCTTTAGTGGGACGTTTAGATCGATTTTTCCTTCTAAATCTAGTTTAAAACTTTCCCAGTCCGTCCTGTAATTAACAAGTCGGAATATTCTCTTTTTGTACAATAGTATCACTTAAAGTTAATATTATTGGTGAGTGATCTGAGCTCATATCATAACCTTCCTCAATTAGAAGAAAGCTGGGTGATATATTTTTAAAGATGAAGAAATCGATGAGATCTGGTATTTTATTGCCAATAGGTGGGCTTTCCTGTTGATATTACATTACAATGTATTTCTTTGATTGCACATAATAATTATTTTCCTTTAGTAGTGGTAAGGCGAGACCCCCAGAAGGTGTTCTTAGCATTAAAATCACCGCCCAGTAAGAATCGATTACCAAGTAGTTTTAAAAAACTTCTATACTGTTCTGCTTTCAGCGCATGCTTTGGTGGGCAATATATTGCTGAAAGGGTTACAGGATAGCGCTTAGTTCTGACACAAATAGCGACAGCTTGTATGTGATGTTCTTCAAACTTAAATTGTTCATGATGGTACATGTTCTCCTTTATTATTATGGTGCTACCCCCTCTTGCAGTGTTATTGGGGTGCAATGCGTGATAAGTTTTGTAGCCTTGAATTTGAATAAAGGATTCCCTTGCAAAGTGTGACTCAGAGATAAGACACGTCAATATTTTCGTAGTAGTCCATTAGCGTTCCATTCCATGATCTTAAGTTTACTTATCATTTTTTCTGTTTTGATGAAGCTGTCTTGGTGCTACTTTCAAGTGTTTTTAAACGTTCGTCGAACAATGTAACGAGGTTTAAAATGTTGTTTAATTTTTCATCCATGTCATGTGTCATGCTTACTTGCTTATATTGTTTGGATTGTAGCTGCTGTAAGGTGGGCTAGGCTCCTTTTGTTATTTGTGCATATGAAACATGTTTTGTGACATTTTGAGTAGCACTATTTTTATTTATTTTACGGGAACCTGTATCACGGGCGTTGTTACATTTAACTTCAACAGTTTTTTTTTCATGCTCTGTAGTTCTTTAGCAACTAAGAACCCTCTGTAATTGGCCGGATGTTGCTCACCACAATGGACACATTTCGGCTTAGCTTCTGCTGGTTTTTGGCAGTCTCTGGTTAGGTGCTTGCCTGTACATTTCACGCACCTTGGTTCTTTTGAACAGTATTTCTGTGTGTGGCCATATGCTTGACATCTTTTACACTGAGGTATGAGCTTATTCGTTTTTAATGGTTGTATCTCCACCTTGCAGCCTAAAATGGATTTTATACCGTAGAGTTTGTTGATGTCCTCATCTTTTTGGAATGAAAGCATACACATGTTCAGTGGTTCCTTACTCCTCCAGCTAAGCTTAATGGCAGCAAAGTGGATTTTGTATCCATTAAGTGTCAGATCTGCAACTATTATATCGGGAAGGCAGGACGCATGTAGATTTTTAGCCATTACTCTAATTGGCCTGTCTTGTTTGTTCTCGTAGGAGTACCAGAGGCAATTGTTTTCTAACAAGAGCTTGGTGATACATCTGTACGAGTCTTCGCTATTGGCATTTATTTTTACATTTTCCCCATTCATCACTTTTGTGATAAACGAGTCTCTCGTTACGCTGGTCGTTAACAGGTCGTAGAACTTTTGGTAGTCCTTTATGTTTTCCACTATTATAGGTTCTTTTACAGTTTCATCGGAGTTTGCTCTTTTTGGTGGGGACGTATTCAACTACCTTTTTTTCCTGCTTTTATGACGAACCCACTCTGTTTCTTTAGCGAGACCTTCTTCGTCCGTCTCATACTGGACTGATTCTAAAGGCAACTCTTTATTAGTGCTTTCCTCTGAAACTGCACTGATCACACACAAAACTGATCTGGTTCCTTTTTCTTCTTGTCCTAAATATGATAGTGTACATTAGTGTGGATTATCTTTATTACTGTTCTATTTATCTCTATTTATTACTTTTAGTGGATCTCAATCCTTAAAATAAACTGGGTAAAACATCCGAGATTTTTATTTAGTTTTCTAACATAGGCATGTTCGAGTTTATTGATAAAATTGCATCACACTCATTCACTTTACAAACTTTCGTCTATATCACGCTGAAAAGGCTGAACGAATTTTGGTGTAATTTGGTATATTGATTCTTTAGGTCCTGCAAATAGGATATTTGTCATCATGATCATCATCCACGCGGGTGAAACCGTGGGGAGCAGCTAGAGTATATACATTCTCACTCTCTTTCCTATTCTCATACAGTTCTCACTGTCCTGTTAGATTAATTTAAAAACCTGGCTACCATGCTGAGGTCTCTTCCTGTGACCTATATTTCTAGGAGTCTAGTGTTTGTCTTGAGGCTAGAACCCGGCGAGCAGGAAATTGCAAAAAAATACTCCAAACTTGTCAGAACTAACTTGTCCATGATACTTTTGTAATTAAAATATCATTTTTTATTTGTTTACTTCATTGAACTTGCGATAAGTTTTATCAATGTTCGTTTGGTGAATTGAATGTTATCAGGTTTACGATAGATGTGTTTGGATGTTTGGAAGAGGTCGCTTGTCTAGAGATAAGACCGCCTCGCGGCATGCGTCGTTCCTTCCCACTCCTCGGCAACGATCTGAATTAGTTCGATTTACTGCTTAAACGATTAACCAATTTAATAAAGGGATGTTTGTTGAAGTATGGATTTGGAATTTAGGTAGTAAATTAAATAGCTTATTTCCTATCAACACTAATATTATAATTATTATTAGTAGTGTTGATAGGAAATAAGCTATTTGTTTTTGTTTTTTTTTTAATGGATTAACTCTAACAACTTAAATAATTGATTTTAATAATTATTTCACCTATAGAAAGCTACATTACCAGCGAGAAACATGGGCAATATTTTATTTATCAATAAATTGCAATACTGTTACACAAGGTATCAAAAATACAGAACGGAATGATGTTGCCATGGTAAAGAAATAATAATTACATGTTGCCATGGAAACGAAATAATAACAAGTCTGTCAAGTACATGAGAAATAGTGCAGTTGTCAGTGGTCAAACACCACGATCGTTGCTGCCAAAGATTTCAAATTACGCTTACTGGCGTATTTTTTGTTAGCAGTAACGACGCGTATAAACATGCTAGAAGTAAGTAAAATGCCGAGGTGTGAGCGCTACCCGTGCGAAGCCGGAGCGAGTCGCTAGTATGTTTATAAAATAAGCAATAGATATTGTAGGTATTTGGAAGTGCAAATCTTGTAGCTATAGCTTAACTTATCATCGTACGTGATAACTCAGCATCACTTCTCTCTACTTCTCAACATCAAAAAATAAAATGTTTACCTATTGAGGCCAATTCAACCATTATCATTAATACTAGCTGGACACTAATCTGTGGCATTAGACGATTTTAATACCTACTACTAAAGTACAATGAGTTAGCCGATATGTTTCTTTATCTTGAATGTTACAGAAAAAGTTTGATAGACTACAATCTCCCAAGAAAATGTTATACTTTACGACTTTGTTATATTAAACAGAACGAGAAACTCTTGAGAAACTAAAAGCATCTCAAGTTTTCCTATTGCGATAAAGTTCTAGATTGTATTAATTTTTGTTTTTTGTAGATACTCTACAATATAAGGAGAATCTTCTGTGAACCTTTATTCAATCAACTATCTTTGTAACATGATTTTATGGTTGAAAATAGGATGACATCGTCATGCGATTGGAGCAAAGCTAATGCCGGCGGTCATTTGTTATGAACTACCTTTGTTGTGGTGATGTCATTCGTGTTCGAAGATAGTTCGATTCGAGTGCGACTGGATAGTCTCATATGTTGACTAGGGATGTTATGGATATCCATATCCATGTCCGAAATATTTTGGACTAGCTGTGACCGCGGCATTGCTAGTCATTGCTCTAGGTTAAAAGTACTCTATGTGTTATTCCAAGACTAAAATACCAATATACCAAAATTTTATCAAAATTCCTTCAAAAAGATTTTTATCCATTGCTCGGCCTCACTCATCAGATTGAGATACCAATACCCCAGTTTTTAAGTCTAACGATATTCGTAATAACGATATGCAGTACAAACCGCATCGCAATCGGTCCAGTAGTTCTTACGTGATGCGCGAACAAACATACAGACAAACAGACAGTAACATTTTTAAATATATTATACTCATGTTCAGTAGCTTATTTAAGTAACCTAGTTTATTTTATTTTATTTATCTTCTGTGTACAGACTTTTTCGTACTTATTGCTTTATTATAAGTAGGTATGTATAGATAGTGACGGATATTTTAGCCACATATTGGTGTACCTTTTGTCATCAATAAGTGGCTATTGTATTAATAAGTTAAGACTGTCACATTCATTTATACATTTCATATCTCGTTATTCAGTTGCTTGAGAAAAAGCGATAAGGTCGCCGATTGCACTTTTAAGCTCAATTTCTAACGTTTTGTAATTTTAGTTTACAGAGCAAGAAAGATCTTACTGAAATTAAGAAATCCTAATTCAACGTCTGTCAAATAGCCGTGGAAAGTTGGAAGAAACCTTTCCATTGGGAAACCTCAAGAAAAATATAAAATAAAAAGAGTGTTCACAGACGCAGGTGTTAATATGCGGCAATACATAAAAAATAACATAGGCGAAGCATCAAATAGAAAATAATGATTTATGTAAGTTACTTCTGTCAAACAGTATAATTATTGGTAGACTAGTTATGCGGTTTTTTCTGTGGAATTCCAGGACCAAAAGTACCTATGAAGTACCGAATTTCGTTCAGCCGTCAAATTGATTTTTATCAATTGCTCCGCTTCTACACATCGGGTTAAGATACAACAGATTTTAAGTAAAAACCTAATCTTCAGCCCAGTGAAAACAGCATTTTAATCGATCCAGTACGTGATGCGCGAACAGTCATACAGAGAAACAGACATACAGTAGTAGTTTATTTGAAGTCCCCTAGATGATTACTTTTAATTATCTTCATTGTACAGACTTTTTGTTACCTACGGCTTTATTATAAGTATAGATAAATTAATTACATGACATAACTCTAAGTACTCTAAATACTCCCCTCCCCCTACAAGCCTACTTACTAAGCGTAATTCAAAACCTTTGCTTACCATACCCATACTTCATCGAGCTAAAACTAAGATGTGTGTACAACCTTGGCCAAAAGTATTAGGCACCCTTTATATGCCTAATATTTTTTGTTGGAGTTGAAAAATATAACTAGTATTGTTTTTTTAATACTGTATATAAGTAAAAATTTCTAAATAATTACGACTTCGAAATTCGGTCTACATTTTTTTGACTTTATTACAGGAGCAACCTCAGTATGCTTCGTACAAGAAGAGAACATTGCTCTGTCGCAACTGTATGCGACAGAGCAATGTTGTCTTGCAGTTGCGCGTTTTTCAGCTCTGATTTAGATTTAATGGGATGCTCCCTTACTTTGCGCTTCAAGATACCCCAAATGTTCAATGGGATACAGATCTGGGGACTGAGCTGGCCAATGCAATAAAACAACACTATTGCTTCTAAACCAGCGCATTGTGGTCGCTGATTTATAGCAAGGAGCATTGTCTTGCTGGAATTTTACACCGTATAAGTTGGTGTTGCCGAAAATGTGCGTTTTAGAAGGCAGCAGCGCAGTTTCAAGCACATTAATGTATTTTTCACTGTTCATGAAATCTTCACAAGAGAACATTTCACCAACAGCATCAGCACCCATGCAGCCCCAGATCGTAATATTGCCTTCTTCGTGTTTTACGGTAGGCACCATGGCATCCATGTTGGATGGAATTCCTCGCCTACGCGCCGTCTCACGAATGTAACTACCGGTGTTAAGAAAATGTGTAAAATAAGAAATAACCTTGTTTTAAGTCCTTAATCATAATTTACATTAAATGACACTAAAATAAAAGTGAATATGGTTATTATTTACGAAATATCTTGTAAAAACTTACCCTGAAGTTAGAGAAGAGAGCACCAAGAAACTACGCATGTCATTTAAGACGATCCAGTGTTACAAAACTCGAAGACCGATCGGTCGGTCCGTCCTGCGATGATTTATCGATAGACATCGGCGCTGATCGGCCGGTCACGCGCGCACCCACGTGGGAGAATCTCTCTGGTTTCTTACCTAATTATTTTCACTACGATTGATTTTTGGTGTCTATGTATAATGACTGAAATTTTGGACTCTACAAAAAAAAACTTACTGTTTACCAGCGGCGTCTAACTAAAGTGGGGATATGTCGCGTTTTTTTCATGCATATCTCCGGGATTTCTCAGCCGATTTGGATGACTATTGTTATTTGAAAACGTAGTAATCCCATTCAAATTTCAAAATTATTGGTTCTGTAGTGTTTTTTTTATTCTATCCATTTTGTAGTCGATTTTTTATTGTAAGTAATTAGTATTCTTTTGTTAGTTGCTTTATAAAATATTATCATTGAGAATCAGGTCTTCTTTCAGATAAAAATAGAGAAAGAGACAGAGAGAGAGAGAGAGAGAGAGAGAGAGAGAGAGAGAGAGAGAGAGAGAGAAAGAGTTTTAATTATAGACAACTGCACATGTTTTAATCCACCTCCTTTACCTACCATAATGTAATAATGGATGTCTCATGTGCTCGCATTTTGATTCATGGACATTACCAAGGGATGATCGTATCCTCAAGATGTTAAGTCTCCACAAGCCATAATTATAATTATTCGTAACTAAATATACGTATTGGGGTAGGTACTACCTATCCAGAGTTCAGGATTAGTGTTCCCTATACCTATCACTTTCGTAGGACTACATTTGTGGATTTATTTTGAGCGATATGATTACAAAAATAATGCAAAATACAGGTGGCTGCAGGGCCTGTGTCGTCGCTGCCGTGCCGGTGCCAGTACACAAGCAAATAAACAATTATAGATTAATGTAGAAGATATTTCAGTAAAATATTAGTCCCAAGTCCCAAGACACCCAAGCTCCTATTAGCGGTATGACAAACTGCCTTCACGTTGAGAGTTCGAGATGTCATCATTCGCGATGTAAGAGCCTACGCCCGCTCACGCCTACACGGTGCTAATGCATCTGTGTCCAGTGCCACAGATTAGTTAGGGTCTTTGTGTACTGGATTGGTTTATGATTCAGAGTACTGTGAACCAGTTAAGCAAATATGTCTGCACTGTAATTACTACGACAGCTGATCGCAATCAGCTATACAATAAGAAGAGTGTGCACAAAAACTGTACAACCTGATACAACAAGATGATCAGCAAAACGCCATCATTTTGTGGTGGAAATAAACATTAAGCTTCTTCATTCATCAGAACAACAGCAAAGGCTTAGTGTATAATGTGTGTGTGGGCTTAGTGTGAGTGTGGCTTAATGTACTGTGGCATAAGACAAGTAGAACGCCTTGCCGTCGTCAGTGTTTCGGTCACCCCCGATATTTGAGGTTCGAATTGGAGTTACAAAATCTTATGTCAACTTCTTCAATCCATTAGCGGATGACCAGACGTACGGCGTATCACAATCCTACCAGGTAAAGACCCGTCATCCACCTTTAGAAACGAAATGATTTACTCCACACTCTATATTATTCTAACGGTCAAGGAGTGAAATGATTTGCTGCCGTGTTTCCCTATAACTGCTAGAAGTCTTCAAGTGAAGACTGATATGTTCACAATGAGAATATATGCCTACATGGCAAGCGTATGTCTAACCGCATCAAAACTTAAAATCATCAGGCGTGGTCCAGAAACGCTTGCGTATTTTGTATTAATTAAGTCCAAGTACATAGTGATAATAGTTTTTAGTGCTTTAGTGTGATTGATTCAGTTATAAATGTATAGATGGCGTTGCCTTCCCCATCACTATGACTATCACTTCACTATTACTACATATTGTAACAGTGAACGCGTCTGTCTGTTTGTCTGTGTGTCATTTCAGGAAATACTTACCAATTTATTTCCGGTATGCGGTTTAAAAGGAAGGTTTAAAGTATAATAAAATTTTGTATAAATTTAGTCGATGTAGGGCGAATTTTCTCAACAGAGTCGTAAAAAAACTGTTGACATCGTTTTTTTTTTGCGTTCGCTTAAGTGCTGTATAAAAGTAATGAATAAAATGATTGTCCTTCTACAAAAAATTATATCTTTTATCGTATTACAAGTCCAAAATAAAAGTTTTTCTACGACAATAAATAAAACATAAATAATACTAATTAGTAATAATAAATAAAACATAAAAATACCACAGGTGAAGCATCAAATAGAAAATAATATCTTATGTAGCTTAATTCTGCCAAACAGTAATTATTGGTACACTAGCCCGCGTGGTAATTTTTCTGGGGAAAAAATATCCTATGTGATATTCTAGGACCAAAAGTATCTATAACGTGCAATGACTAAAAACATTTATTTTAACTCATCATTCTAGAGCTTTACGTGCTAAACTACATGAATCTTTATCAAAGTAAATATCACAATCATAGACATATATATTATTACAATAGTGTTTTATACTTCATGTAGATCAATTTTGCCTTTTAAATCATACTTTTTTATGTATAGTTTGAAAGCTATGACGATGTTTTTGTTGAGCGGATTTTAAAGTAGTTCATTTTGTGATAGTGCTCACGCGGGTGTGGGCGGGCCGCGGATGTTTTTGGCTCAATGTGACGTTAGGAAACCCTTAGTTACCCGTGCGAAGCCGGGGCAGAGTGCTAGTCACAGGTAAAATGAAACTGAAGGAAGAACTTGGAGTGCGATGTGGTGGTTTCGGAAAGGCAAGGATAGTGCCGCTTTAAGTCCCGTGTTTTTTTTCCTATAGGTATCTAGATCTAGACAAACGTGCTACACCGCATCGTACCGTCTTATTACCATCAGTACGAGCACCTTAATACCAGTACGACAGTTCACTCAACGTGACTTCAGTAAGTGTGCTAACAAGGTCCACTGGCAGTAAACAGGGCTTTCGCTGTCTTTGTGTTTATTAGCCAGATTAGCGGCCAGACTAATGTGCTGAGAACTGACTAAATTGGGCTTGGGGAAGTTAGCTGTGGGCTATTAAATTACAGGGCCACTGTGGTGTTTTGCGTTATGACACACAAATTGACCTGATTAACTCACTTTTAAATTTTTGGCCCAAGTCTGATATCTCATCAACTCCCAGTTGTTTCAGCTCTGATCAACAACGGTTTGAAAGTCATTGCAAACAACATTTACATACAAACATACATTCTACGACCAAATTAATTTATTTTTGGAGACTTCGCATGACCCGGTCCGTTACTAAATTATACTGATATCTTCCAGAAATAGACCCAAGCGCCAAAATCCATCACCAATCACCACACATAGGTAGGTAAGTGACGTAATTACAATGATCCAACATATAATATTACGACAATGAGCTTAATGATACAAACAATATCGAAACTTGATCCAACCAACCCCTGAAGCAACGTAGATTGGTAAAAACCGTAGGTTTACTTTCGACAAGTAAAATAGCTCACGCACACTCAGTTGCAGTTTTACAAACCGAAACAAAGTAGGTACACCTAACCTATGCTAGAATTTTCAATTACTTATGTCTTGGAGAACATTATATATGTACAAAATATACACTTGTGGTTGGTATACATGGCAAAATAAGTAGAATATAGGAAAGTACTAATAATCCAATTGTCACCTCCTCACTCCCCGCTTCAACTGCTATGAGACAACCGAGCAATAGATCCGTTCAGGACTCAAAACCCTCCCTCTACCATCCACAGCAACAACAATATTTCCAAAGTACTTTTAACAAAACTACTACGAGTTTCAGAATTATACGTTAACTACATAAACATTGCTATGGGGAGCTTATATAGCTTATAGTCGCTCAAATACAATGACAATGCATAACGTAAAAAAACACGAACAAAACCGCAAGTGCTAGCCTAACTCACATCCGTGCGGCAAATGGCGGCAGCGGCGGCGCGGGCCGCGCGCCTATACGAAACGGCGCGGCGTGGCGTCTATATTACTATTATCCACTTTTGATATCATAGAATTGAAGTCTAGTATTAGTTATTCTGTGACAAGACTGGAAGGTCCATTAAATTACCCCTCCCATAACAAAGAGCATCGTGATATTCGTGAAACACTTGCCGACTATAACACAGAGATAATCGGCCTTAACAATAAGGGCATCATCCCAGAAGATAGAAGAGTCATGGTGGCTTTCCCCAAAGAGTTTAAAGCAGTGGATGGCCTCTGGTATGGAAAGTTGACTCCAGAGAGTGAGTGTACCAGGTGGTGACTGAGAAAACCATAGCTGTTATCTTCAACAGACACATTACCGACCATATTGGAGGAGCAGCTAGCAAAAATCCTCCTGAGAATGGGTTGCTATATATATTTATGTATTTCTAAGCTACACACGAACGCTCAAAATATTTCAACTTTTAAAAGGCTTGTTCGTCTTCACGTTGGTATTACAAAATTACTAAACTTGAGTGTCTGCGTTTATCCTTTACGTTCCGCGTAAAGCCTCAATGTAAACTGATACTTGATGTCCGAAGGGCGTTGAACGTCTGGTTTCTAGGCAGTGCGAAGAAAATCTTAATGTTGATTGATATTAAGCCGTATTGAATAACTTTATGAGGAGGTATTTAGAGAATGAGCAAAACAGAAAGGCCTGTCAAGTCTCTAGAGTTTTTGCTTATAGGAATACTTTGTTGCTTAGTTACGTTAAAGTATATAGCTGCATTAAAGTCAAAGAGCTAAATTAAGTTAAACGGAACCCTTATCTATGAAGTTGAAGTTGATAAGCTGGATATATCTAGTTTATCCTTTGGGTATATTAAGCTTGTTACACACAAACATTACGATGAAGTCCGCTGTTTAAAGCAACGGAATTGCCAAAGTAATGAGATGGAACCGTGTGCGCGTGACGCGCCGGCTTTATTATGGGGTAAAGTTAGTGGCACAACGAATGTCCTGGGGGACAAATTCTTGCTTCTACTACAATCTTTAAGATAAACATTTCGTATGTTTTTGTTCTTTATTTACGTGTTGCGCAAACAAACATACAGACAAACAGAGACAAGATTTTAAAAGTAAAACTTTAAGTACGCTAGACATTTTTTTTTTATTATCTTCTTTGTACAGTTTTTTGGTACTTACTGCTGTATTATAAGTCGATGTACTATGGCATAGTATATTGTACAACGAGTAACTAAAACGAGCCATTTTACCTGATATATTTATCTGACCTAGCCGTAAGCGAGGGTAGATATTGAAGTTAAAATAACATACCTTGTTTTATAATAGAGTATAGCTCTCTGCTTTTCACTTTGATTGCGGAAAACATAAAAAACAAACATTTGAATACTGCTAAGAAAAGACGCGGGTTTCTATTCTGCCACTTTTTTTTAAAAACTTTCTACGTGAAACATTAGGCTTGGGTCGGAAAACTTATCTACTGACTAAAGCATAAAATGCAGTTTTGTTCCGCTTTAACCCAGCATAATCAGTAAATTTACTAACATGAGACGTGAATAGGTTTCTTTTTGTATCCAATATTGACAATATGTCATGTGAAATAAAAACAAATGCCTATGATCATCATAATCATCAGCCTACATTATTCCAGTGCTGGACGTAGGCATCTTGCTGTTATCGTCATAGATTGAGCTCAATATTAGGATCTCATCATCCAGACATTAGCCGCCGTTATTCCACCAGGGTCCCAAGTCTACTAAAACAATTGTTCATAGATTTTTTTAATTGTAACAACATTTACGCCTTTACCTTCACTTTTTTTCTATTACTGTTTTCGATCATTGTGACAATTTTAAAACAATTGTCAAAATTATCGGTGAATGAAGAACCATTGAAGAAGAATACCAAAGTTAGCTTAGATTTGTTAAAATTCTATGAAAAATCGATTTTGTAGACTTGGACCCTAACCTTGTTGTTATATTCTTGCCTACTTGGCCAGCTCAACTTCAAGTAAATAACATGTCAAACCAAAATAAATTAAGTATTTTATTTAATAAGTTAAACGTCCATAACTCATGGTTTGGACATTTTTGAGCTTACAGACGAAGGACTTCGGAGTAGTTTCGACTGTTTAACCCGAGACTTTAGCTATTTGACATATTAAAATGAGCACCACTCGTGACAGTTTACAAACTCAAATATATTATGGTCGGTCATAAAGCTCAATGTGCCACAACTTAACACTAAAGGCACGTGAGCACACGTGGTCACAGTATTTACTCGGCGGACGCGTTCTGCATATTTTGCGCTTATTACGTAGCTTTATATTATAACTTTAAGTGGATAACATGCCTGGATATGACATGCTTGTTTCGCTTAGGTTTTCAGCACTTTGGTGACAACTTGATGAATTTTATTCAGTACCTAACTAAAAGAAAATTACAAAAGCGAGCCTTTTCCATTTTAGGTTTGCCATTCGACATTAATTATCAGAGTTTGGTCATTACTAGTTTATACAATAATAATAATAATTTCCGGATAGGGAAATAGATTTTTCTAGTTTTATAATTGTGTGTTATCTCGTCAAAATTGGGCTCGTAACTGTTTTGAGTTTTTTCGCTACCTTCTATAATTTTTGATTTGGCTATCCATGCTCTGTTCAAAGATTCAATCTTTATAACGAGAACGAGCGTAGGATTGAGAGTTGAAACTGGCAACGCGCAGACAACGCCGCGCGGGCTTCAACTAGTCACGTTTATCCATTCAATTTAAAAACACTGCTACACACGAAACAGCTAACAATGTGTGGCTACAAACAAACATACTTACAGGCTTTTCTATCCTATTATACTATTGATATCGAAGCCACAGCAGTGCGGATACAGAATAACCAACAGTGCCGGTTAATCCATTCTTACAAGCTGATTATAGTTTTTTTAGTATACAAGCTTTACTGACGAAAAAGTGTCATTTTACATTTCAGCATTAATATTATAACAAAACAACAGAGAACCAAATATAACGACTTGGCTCAAATAAATTAGCAAGCTGAAGTGGCAATGGGCTGGTCACATCTCTCGAGGAACCGACAACCGTTGGTGTAAACCGCGTTTACTTAACGTATTGTAGGGCGCCCGCCGCGCCGGCCAGGTGGAATGACGATCTGCGATAAACGGCTGGCAGGAACTGTATGAGGATAGGCAAAGATCGGTCTCAGTGGAGTTCACTAGGAGAGGCTGACGTCCAGCTGTGGACGCGCATTATAATCCAACGATACCGGGTTCGGTCCTCGGCTCCGCACCAATGACTTTTCTAATGTGCGGATTTCCATCGCTTCGTGCTTCGTAGGGCTCGTTAAGCCTTAATATACGTGGAACGTTAGGTCCCGGCAGTATTTTTTTTGTATTGTTTTACGAGACGAGCATCTCGCTCGCCTGATGGTAAGCGTCACACGCCTGCTCATAGCAATTGCAGTGTCTCCCAGAACTTTGTTTGCGAAATCTTGCGCATCTTGGTTTTAAAGTATCATTTCCCAGTAATTTAGAAAAGAATAGAAAAGAAAAAAAAGTTTATTTGTGATAAGTAGACTCATGATAAAACAGCACAGAGAAAATAAAAACTTGCATGATATGTCACAAATCGGCCCCAACCCAGCATAATGCTGGCAGTTAACCAGCGCTGGTCTTCCGTTGGAGCGTTTGGTGGAAGCATTGCCTTTCAAATACAGAAGTGTTTGTACACTACTGCTTGGCGGTTGAATATCGGACAAAGGTGTGGCACATCCCCAGGCGGACTGTTGCATTAGAGGCCTACCACTACCAAAATTTCAATCGAAATCAGTCGTTGACCCATGTAAAAAAACTCTTGACACCAGAATGCCAGCACTACCTCATACGACTAGCAAGCAAGGGGGCATAAAATAGGTGCCAGAAAAACGCTTTAGAATAATATCCAACTGCACCCAGTGCGAACCTTCTTAGCCCATCCGTAGTAAATTGGATTATCCAAGACCATAAACTTAACCTTCCTTTCTTGAAAGCTTTAGTAGTCATTATTTTTTAAACGTTTTGTAGGTAGCCCGCAATGAGATCGTACTAAGGCTAATGCTGATCAATTAGGTTTAAATAAATACGGATTCTACATCTCCAAACAAACGAGTGAAGCATAGCAAATGGCGGCAGCGTAGAGCGATGGTAGCCTAAAAGTTCAATAGTGCTTTTTAGAATCCAACGATACCAGGTTCAGTCCCAGGCTGTGACTAGACCAATGACTTTTTCAAGTGATGTGCAGTTTTCCATAGCTCCGTGCTTCGGAGGGCACGTTAAGCTGTCGGTCCCGGCTGTTATTGATTAATAGCAGTCGTTAAGCCATGTTAGAGGACCCCGGGCGGCCTGACAAACACTTACACCAGAGGCCAGCACTACCACATACGACAAACAAACAAACAATTAAATTGTTTATCATTTTCCGTGAGCACATGACAGAATTAGCACGACTAACAAGGTCGAGAGCTTGCTGCGTTGTGGCTGCCGATCGGCATAACATGTTGTTAGTGTGTGCGGGAGGCTTTTGCGTACGAGCGGATCGGCATATTTTAGGTGCTTCACTTTCGATTTGGCGGTGTATACTCCGTCTTTTTTTAAACCTTCTGGATGCTGATGATGAATTCCGTCATAATCATAACACATTACTGACTGCGATCTCATGCAACCGAGGCAATGTACACACATATCATTGTAACTTCCGAAATCCCACCAATGGCAACGGCACTCGGGTTGTACATCGTGCCATGTTACATACGTGGAATTCCTGAGGGGGCAGGTAGGCAAACAATAATAACAATTAGCAAGGCGCGCTAATTCCGCGGTCTAATGGCCGACATACCGCCGTGGGTGACGAGACCACAGAATAAGTAATAATAATATGCGGGATGAGGAATACGGGACGCTAACGAGCATTAGTGGTATGGGCTTTTGTGGGCAGCTACCTTTAGACGTAAAGGCTTGGATCATATTTTTAGATTCGTTGCTGTAGCATTTCGATAAGATTATCTTTTCACATATCATAATTCGTCCCTACTTATCGATTGGAGCGTAATAAAACGGACTTTATTACATTTACACAATGTTATTTATTTATTTATTGACCGTTGGTAATCAGTTTTTAATAATTCAAATACGGAAGTAGCATTTGTAACATATAAAAAATAACAAAATGTAAAAAAGGGGTCATCAACCTATCTTGCCTCAAGATATGGGCAAGATAGCCGCAGCCCATCCTTCATTTGAGGTGACCGCCATAATAGGAGCAAGGAGAGTTTTCTCCATCACTCTCACTTTCTGGTGGAGAGGTAGGCCTTTTTTTCTTCTTGTAATTTTTTTAACACCAACTTTTTTCTGGTTCTTATTTAGTTATCTCATTTATTTTCTTTCTGCTTATTACGAGTATCTTCCGCCACGCCAGATGGGGCACCGATCATTTTCCACTAATTTCAGTACCCCGTCTTGCCTTCTTATGCATGCCAAAATGAATTAAATAAAATTATTTCAAAAACAAAGGACGGAACGGATTTCAGACATATTTGGAACACTGATACTTCGATGTTCTTGCTGCGAACATCGCAAGCATGTTAATAAAAAACAGTGTTTTGAACGTCAAAACAAAATCGCGAGTGTTTGCAAAGCGGTCACTGGGAATGATATCGAGATAATTTGCAATTTACTGACTGTTCAATTTGTAACTCTATGGTGATAAACATGAGCCTGACCAACCAAGGACATGTTCACAATTTGACGGTGGCGATAGAATCTCAGAGAAATCGGATAAAGTGTAAAGCTGTGCACTGATTGGTCGTTATATTCGATCATTCATCTATTTTTACAATTTTTCGTATGTTTGTAATAAAACGAATTGGAATCCGCCAGATTGTAATGTTTCGGTTTTTACAATAAACCGGTGATATACTCTTGATTTGATGTGGTTGTCACATCTTTAGCTTGCTTTTCCTTAGAGGTATCGGTTACTTAGGACATCGTCGGATATCGTCGGACATCTTCATTACGAACTTTGTCCTTCAGAGAAACTCCAAGCATAGCTCTCTCCATAGCTCGCTGAGCGAACTTAAATTTGTGGACTAGTTTGACCGCACCGTGAGTGTTCACGTTTCGGCTCCATAGGTAATAGGATAGGACGCGCTGATTGAAGACTTTTGTCTTCAGGCACTGTGGTATGGACGATGAGACTTGACGAAGCTTTTCGAGTGCTGCCCAGCCCAGTTGAATTCTTCTGTTAGCTTCCTTCTCAAAGTTGTTCCGCTACGTGACAGCTTTCGTCAGGCCGACAAGTCGCGTCGCGTCGCCGCGCCGCGCCGCGTCGTTTGTGTTCGCGTTGCTAGGACCCGTTATCATTTCGTTTCATTTCATTTATTTTTCTCATCTAGTCATCTCACTGCTAATCAAATGATGACACGTCTCCTCATATTATTTTATCGTATCACCCACAGTCACCATTCACAATAGCCGTTCTAAATACATAATTAATGTCCCTAAAAAGCGGCGAAATAACCTTTACCTTAAAACGGCGCTGAACATTAATCTAAAAACAAATATGACAAAAATGTAATGAGATAAAATTTAATAACGCGCAAACGAAAGTAAAATGAAATATTCGCTCATGTTAACAATTTTCTAAGGGCCTAATATAACAGTTTAAATTAATTATTTTAAATGTTTCTGTTATACTTCATATTTAGTAAGAATTGTAAGTTGAATATGAGAGCATGTTATTTAACTATGCCCTTCGGTGCAAATGAAGTAAGTTAAAATGGGCATTCAGCTATTAATGGGGCACGTTCATTATAATTGCAGTGCTAGCCAAAACTTGGAATTTTAAAGTCCGAGGGGCACTGCGTTATGCTTGTCTAATGTTGTTATACCCAAATTCTACTCGTATATGGCCCTGTTTGCTTGTTTGTCTGTGAGGTAGTGCTGGCCTCAGGTGTCAGAGTTTGTAATGGCCCTGGGCCCCAATTCTACTAAAACAATTGTAATGACGATTGTCACAAAATTTTCGCATTTGGAGTTTTTTTTTAATATATTTTCTTTATTTCCACAAAATTTTCGCTTCTACCACTTTTAAGAGGTAAAAGCGAAAATTTTGCGAAAATTGTTGACAATTGTCATTACAATTAATTGTTTTAGTAGAATTGGGGCCCAGTAGCTTGATTCGTATAACTTGGATTTAAAATGTAGGTATGGTTATAATTACAATTGGATCATATTATTGGACCATACTTTTTAACCATCATAAGTTGTTACAAATAAAACCGATGACTAAGCTACGGAAAGACAGTAATAAACTTTTATCACTATTATCGAGCTCTTCCAAAATGATCGGACTAATTTCATCTTGTTACTTAATTTAGTCCAATCGCCTTCATGTTTGTCGCACGTCGTAAATTAATGTAAACAGCCAGTTAAGTTAAACGCTGGTTAACACTCGATCGTTTATAGTGAGGGTGTCAAGTGCGATGACCCTGCCAGCTATCAGGGTTGAGGGAATTAGGGGAAGAGATAAGGAGATAGAAGCGCTTGCATACGAGTATACAATAGATTTGTATATTGGTTTGTGTAATAATTGTTAGGAAGCTTATGATATCTACCACTATAATTATAAACAGGAAAAGATGTTTGTAAGTACATGTCCATGTAGGTATGTTGGTGTTACCACAGAATTAATAATATGGTGGTACTGATCCGATACTAAAATTTCACTGATAGAAAGCTACTTTATTCCAGACTAGCTGTGCCCACCGCTATGCCCACGTGGTCATTTCTCTGGGTTAAAAGTAGCCTATGTGTTGACGGCCCAAGCCGAGGTTCGTACTCCCTGGGTGCCTTGAGCTAGTCGCTAAAGTTTAACTTTGGAGCATGTTATGTATGTCGAAATGTTGTATACACGTTTAATTGTGATAGCCCGTTCTAATTTTCATCATGACATGGCTACTGCATAAAAGCTATTTATAAAATGTTCTATTATTTATTCTGTTTTGTTCGGGGTGTTTACTTATAATCGATTGCTTGGACTTATAATCGATTGCTAGTACTTATAATCGATTTATAAATTACACTAGATTTTAAGTCAAAACCTAAGCTATCCATCAGTGAAACCCGCATTTAAATCATACAGATGCGCGAACATATAGACAAAAAAACAGACTCCATTTTTCAAAATGTTATATTCTTGTTCAGCAGCTTATTTTAAGCCCCTTAGTCCATGTTTATATTATCTTTCTTGTAAAGATTTTTTTGTTGCTTTATATAGACCTATACGAGGTATAAGCAAAGTTTCCGTGAGATAACGGGAAATCTACAGGCGAAGCCACAGAGCAGAGCAGCTATTGGTTGTAAAAACTGATGTTGAAGCGTTGCCCGCGCTCTAATGACAATGAACAGGACATCAGTTGAAAAATAAAACAAGACTACGGTAGGGTAAAAAATAACCTATGACACTCTTGCTATGAAGACAAATCGATTGATACCGCTCGCTTGTCAAAATCGGACCAAGTTTTTTGTTTGAACAGATATATATCCCTTCCTTTGCTTCGTCATAGTCGGGTAAAAAGTAAGGAGTGAGTTTAAATGAAACTCACTCCTTACTTTTTCATTTTCCTAAAACGGAAAAGGCGACTAGACTTGGAGACCTACAAAAACGTCCTTTTGAAAACATCACTCCAATCCAAGAACAAGACATAAGTTCTAAAACTAAAACCAGACTACGCTCGGGCAAAAAATAGCCAATGACACTCTTGGGATGAAGACGAATCGATTTATACCTCGCTTGTATTTGTGTACTCTTTGCCTCGCTTGTCAAAACCTGACCAAAGTTTTAGTTTTGACACATAACCCTTCCTTTGCCTTACTGTAGTCCGGTAAAAAAAATAGCCTATGACTTTCTTGGGATGAAGACGAATCGAGTTATACCTCGCTTGTATTTGTGTACTCTTTGCCTCGCTTGTCAAAACCTGACCAAGGTTTTAGTTTTGACACATAACCCTTCCTTTGCCTTACTGTAGTCCGGTAAAAAAAATAGCCTATGACTTTCTTGGGATGAAGACGAATCGAGTTATACCTCGCTTGTATTTGTGTACTCTTTGCCTCGCTTGTCAAAACCTGACCAAGGTTTTAGTTTTGACACATAACCCTTCCTTTGCCTTACTGTAGTCCGGTAAAAAAAATAGCCTATGACACTCTTGGGATGAAGAAGAATCGATTTATACCTCGCTTGTATTTGTGTACTATTTGCCTCGCTTGTCAAAACCTGACCAAGGTTTTAGTTTTGACACATAACCCATCCTTTGCCTTGCTGTAGTCCGGTAAAAAAAATAGCTTATGACACTACCTTAAATCGATTGACAAATCGAACATCTGTATACATTCGTAAATACATACTTACGTACATACATACATACATACATATACTGTTAAATATATGTATATATATTCCCTTCCCATGCTTCGCCGAAGTCGGGTAAAAATGTATTTCCATTGAGTTTTTAAACCAAATTTTCACATTTCACGTGAATTTCTAAATAACAGGCTCACTTCACTCGACTTCATCTCTCGACTACCAATAAGGAGGTAAACAAAAAGTTTTTCATCGAAGTCTCCGCTCAATCTCCGATAGACAATGGATGTACAGCCTACGCAGGGTAACCATGATTCTAAAGAAACTGAGGACAAAACAACAAAACTGAGGACAAGAGACGTTTTAAACAGAATGAAAGCGGTTTAAACAGGTCACAGTCAACTTTGTTCACTTTAATGAGGTAGAAGTAGGTAAGTTAATTTAAAACATAATAAAAAAAATAAGCTTTTATTCAGTTGCCATTTCATGTTGAAACTTAGAGCGGGCTATCACAATTAAATGCATTTAAAACATTTCGTGTCGGTGCTGTTAACGGTTGAGGAGTTCCCTAGTCAGGACCCAACCTTGAGTGCAGCAACCATGTCATGTTAAAGCTTAAAACCGGTTATCATAATAAAATGCGTACACAAAATATCGTGTCTGTGCTGTTGACCGTTGAAGAGTTCCTTTATCTGGAGTTAATCCTGGATGTCGATTCAGATGAACCAACATGTAAAAATTCAACTCCATAAGATGAGAGGAAGTGGTTCTAATTCACCTCGCAAAATTCAACATCAACAAACATCCATACATTGCAAGTTAAAAAAAAGCTTTAAATAAAAAATAAACTACCATCGTCCGAGAAAAAAACACATTAAGATCTTCAGTGTGAGGTTTATAGTCTAACTTCACCGGGTTCCACCCTCGGCTGGATTTTTAATTATTTATATGCGTATATCCCATTGCTCCATGCTTCAAAAGGTCGTGTTGGTCCAGGTTGCTGAATAAAACAATAATTGACAACAGTCGTTAAGAACCTTGGTCAGCCTGACAAACTCTGATACCAGATCCCCAGCCCCCATTCAACATACACAGGTACATACATAAAGTTTTTTTTTCATTTATGTTTTTCTGTCTGTCTGTCTGTCTGTCTGTCTGCCTGTCTGTCTGTATCTTGGCCGCGCATCACGCTGAAACTACTGAATGAATTCAACTGAAACTTGGTATGATTTGAGTTCCTACTACGATAGGGGCTGAAAATTATTTAAAAGAAAACGTACCATGCTGAAACTACTGAACGGATTTTGATGCAACTTGGCACAGTCATAGTTTCGTTTCAGTAGTTTCAGCGTGATGCGCGGTAAAGATACAGATAGACAGCCAAAAAGACAAAAATAAAAAAACTGTATTGGCTTCAGTACCAAATATAGAGTAACCTCCAAAAAATATATATTTATAACTTTCAAATTAACATAACTTTGAAGCCTTATCCCGCAGGATCCCTTTATTAAAAGTATCCTTAATGTTAACCCATGATATTAAACTGTAACTGTGCCAAATTGCATCAAAATCCGCCCAGTAGTTTCAGCGTGACCCGTGTTGTTTAAAATAACTTTCAACCCCTATCTTGCAGACTCCGTGTTTTTAAACCTTCTTGGAACCAGCTTAGTATGGCTAGTTCAGTGACTCGTCCCACAAAAAAGTCGTCCCAATAGGACGAGTTAATGAAATTAACTATATTATTTTTTCTGGCTAGTTCAGCGACTCGTCCTATTCATTTTATCCTAAAACGTCCCACAACAAAGTAGTCCCAATAGGACGAGTTAATGAAATTAACTATATTATTTTTTCTGGCTAGTTCAGCGACTCGTCCCATTCATTTTATCCTAAAAATATATAACTTTCAACCCCTATCTTGCAGACTCCGTCTTTTTAAACCTTCTTGGAACCAGCTTAGTATGGCTAGTTCAGCGACTCGTCCACAACAAAGTCGTCCCAATAGGACGAGTTAATGAAATTAACTATATTATTTTTTCTGGCTAGTTCAGCGACTCGTCCCATTCATTTTATCCTAAAAATCTGAATGGATTTAGTACAGTCGACAACATAATCTTTAAATAATTAATGTTCTATACCTATAAAACAGTAATGTGACACACTGACTGACAGATAATGCACAGCTTAAACTGATGAACCTAATTTGAAATTGAGAGGAAATATTGAGTAATTTAAAGGTTTAAATACTAAGGAGGAAAGGGCAGTACAGTTTTTAAGATACATTTTTAAGGTTACTTCTAAAATTAGTCTCAGGGTTGAATGGGGAATGGGGGGTGGTTCTTGTATGAAGAAAAATTAATGGATTTGGATGAAATTTGATACCTCAGGTCCTGGAAAAATACATATTCGAGTGAAACCGCGGGGCGCAGTTAGTGGATTAATAAAATTCTAGATATATTTTTGTTTAAAATAGTGTATCAAAAACAAAATCAGATTTAATTTATTTTACACACTAATTAAGTTGCACTTACAATATCTATAAAGGTATAAAATAGTTTCATTTACATATATGAAATATTTTAATACATTATTTATAAAAGGATTTATCAAAACAAAATGGCGGTTAGACCATTTATAACATGATGCTGGGGCACCATTTTGTTTACTTAACGTATTTGATAGAAGTAATAAAAATAGTGTACTGCATCAACCGGCTACTTTTACTTACAATATCTATAAAGGTATAAAATAGTTTCATTTACATATATGAAATATTTTAATACATTATTTATAAAAAGATTTATCAAAACAAAATGGCGGTTAGACCATTTATAACATGATGCTGGGGCACCATTTTGTTTACTTAACGTATTTGATAGAAGTAATAAAAATAGTGTACTGCATCAACCGGCTACTTTTGATAAATTATTAAAAAATGTAATAGGAAGGTTTTCATAAATTTTGATAATTATTATAAAATTCATTCTAATTTATTATTTACAAGGTGCCGTGCTCTATGTCCCTGCCCATAGTGTTTCCGTTACCCCACGGAAACTTTGCGTTTTCCTGAGGATAGAAGTAGCCTATTTCCATCTGGTATAGTGTAGCTTACTATCTGAAAGAATTGACAGAATCGGATCAGCAGTAACGAACAAAAATAAAACAAACTTTACCTGTTTATATGATTAGTGTAGATGTAAACAACTACAATTTTAAATAGTTTATCAACCCATTTCTCCTTGCAAGACAAAACAAATACGTTATATCTGTATCATGAATGAACATGATATGAAAATAAAATAAATTCTACAATGAACATACTATTTATGTAACACAACTTAGTTTAAATATAGTACACAGAGGCCTTGTAACACCAACCAAGCGATGTGATGAAAAGAAAACTGACTTTTTATTTTTGTAATAATATTCTATTGCTATTAAATAAGTCATGGTCCTATTGAAATCAAATAAACGAAACCTAACTAATAAACAATTTATAAATAAACTTGAAACATTTTTGTTGTTGACATTACTTAGTATAGATTTTGTTAAAAAAAAACAGAGGATAAATCAATGGGACGAGTTACTGAACAGAATAAATAATGTATTTTAAATTCATTCTCTCGTCCTATTGGGACGACTTTGTTGTGGGACCTGTCGCTGAACTAGCCTTTAGTATTAGGACTGCCGTACAAAGAAATAAACTCCAAAAAGATTCTCTTAGAAACCCTGGTCACCCTACCTATTGAGGAGGTGTAATAAAGTATTGAAAACAGTGGGAAAACTCCAATCAATATCCCGTATACCTCAGGGACGGCAGCTATCCTTGCTTATAACAGAGATGTGTTTCTGTTGCTGAAGATTTCTGTGGATCCGTGAAGAGTTAAGACTAAGTTTATTACGGATAATGGAGTTTAGTTTACGGATAGGTAAACACAACTCCAACAGTCGGGTAAATAATAAGCCTATGACACTATACATGAAGACGAATCGGTTGATGCCTCGCTTGTCAAAATCAGATCTATAGGGGCGATATGGTGAAACATCCACAGACATACATACGTACATACATACATACATACATACATACATACATAGACCGTTAAACTCATTACCCCCTCCCTTACTTCGCGTAGTCTGGTAAAAAAGATACATATCGTCTTTATTTACTGAAATCTTAGAAAGAGACTGTTTTAACTATTGCGACGTTTTTTTACTATTGTAAATGCATGAAAGATTTTGTCTACAACGGTGAAAATTGTTTAAGTACATTGATATTCATTAGGTATGTTTGAAAAAATAAAGACTATGTAATTACATAATTAGTTTGTTTGATTTTAAACAGATAACAAAAAACGGTGACTTTTTGTGCAATAATGTCCTTCCGGCACGCAAACGGGACGCAAAGGGGATTTCTGGACAAAAAGTTCAAAAATCCCCTTTGCAGGGGATTCTAAAAAGTGTTTTAATATGAATAATAAATGGTTAAGGGGATTTCTGGACTTTTTGTTCAATAGTCCCCTTCCAGCATGCAAAGAAGACGCAAAGGGGATTTCTGGACAAAAAGTCCTAAAGTCCCCTTCGCAGCGGATAGTCGAAGGGGATTTATGGAATAAGCCGCAGTAAAGAGCATGCAATTGCGGAAAAAATTTTTGTTACAAATTACCCACATTTAAAAAAAGTGTTTAATTTGAGAATATCAGCAATTTAATAGATGTGACAAGGAATGCAACTTTATTATTGGTAAAACCTTCACTAACTATATACATACGACCATATCCCTTTCGAACATGACGAAAATCTTGGATTGATGTACTATGCCATGTTTATTTTTATTGGGTTGACGTACAATGCCCTGTTTTAAACATTTAACAGAAATAAGTATTTCAGCCCATTTTTCATAGATAGATCCAACCAGATTTCAAATTGACTATTTAATTGTATAAAAAAATCATTTGCATATCATGTTTTTGTTTCTGCATTATAATTTCTTAGAATCACGTTACAACCTATTCCGATGAGGATATATTGATATAACAACCTTATAGATATAAAAATCTCGAACACTTTAAGGTGTCGTTTAGTAGATGATTACTGGTTAGTAACAGAACCAGTAATCATTCAATAGGTCGCTTGATATCCGAAACTATTATTTCAGTTACGGACAATCCATAACATCTTTAGTTTATGTTGCTGTGGATAACGGTAGGGTTGTGACGAGTGAGAACTTGATAGGATCAGTCAGTTCACTGAGGGTTTGAGAATTAGTAATGATACAATATTAGAATGCACACAAACGTATAGGCGATACCGCAAGATCGTAAAATTGTTAGAAAAACAACGTGTCATTACAGTAATTTAGAGATGGGATCCATCGATTTTTAATGCCGCAATAAGGCATTTTTGTATTTTTAACCTGATTTGTTATGTACATGCTAAACTGACTGGGGCTCCACCACCATCACCAGCACACCAGCACCAAATTTAGGAGTTATCTATGCTTTTTTAATATGTGATCGCAAAGAAGAATCGAATGGCTGATGGGTTCCGGAGCTTAGTTCCGCCAAATATTAGTCTCAAAAAACGTCCTGTAAGTTCAAAAAGAGCGTAATATCTATTCATGATTAGGAAGTGCATTCCAATACGAGTTAGAACCTAAATAAACATAATTTAAAATATTAAATTAAAAAAAACGAAGCTTTTACGACCTTCTTTATTTTTTCTTGTATATTTTTTTGTTTCTTTTCACTTTTTTGTTTTTTTTTTATACATCGGTTTGTGAGCTACTCTGAAAGTTTCAGTCGGATAGCTAATCGGGAAGTGCTCGAAACTTGAATTGCAAGATTCCAGGACAAAATACATAGATACATCGATACATACATACAAGTGCAGTTAAATAAGAGCTTTTAAAAAACAATTAAAGAATCCAATGAACTCTTCCACCGGGTCTAGTATTAGACTCACACGGGTCGAAAAAGGCAATCGTTTTTTTCATGGCCGCGATCGCCCGCTAATCTCTTTTATAGTTTCATTAAACTCTGAATAAGGCCTCCGCACGCTTGATACTTTCTGCGTAGACAAACGATGATTTTGTAATTGAGTTCATGCTGGCTGAGTAAGATTAGATGATTCTTTTGCATAGGTACCACCGCGGCAATAGTATTGCGTGACTGTGATTTGAGTATCGCGTCAACAACACATAATTTATGTGCGATACGCTTTTTGGAGGAGCTTCACATAACTTAATCTAAAAAGCACGGTACACATGTTAGTTTTTTGTCATAATTTAGGTTGCGATTATTTTTCTAGACATACTTACTTAAACCCCGATGCAAAAATTACGGGGTATTTTTGCATAAGTTTGGAGCCTTTGTCTGTCTTTCCGTCTGAAGCATCGTCGCCCCCAACGGATAGACCGAATTCAATGTGGTTTGTTTTTATTTGAAAGCTGGAGTTGGCGAGATAGTTCTCAGCTTTGATTGGAAGATATCGGTGCAGAAGTCCCAAGGTATTAAGCTCTGATCACTTTTGGTAAAGGAATTCTGGGCGCTCATGCAGCTAAAAACGTTGAGTTTGTGCGCATAATTGTACAGTTTTGATGGCATTCTTCGACCCCCTCATATGAAGTCTTAAATCAAAGGGATTTGTTGCATAAATAAACTTTGAAATTAAGTTTTGAACATTACAAGTAGCTTCGCTGATGGAACAAGAAAATTTACACATATAGAAAAAAAACCCGACTGAATGAATGAGAAATGAGAATGAGAATGGTTTCTAACTAACTTTAAATCGTTATGGATCCTAAATAGTCATACGAAATGCAAATGATAACAGAAACCTAAAGATCATTTTCAAATACCTTTCAATGATACCCCCTTAACATCGTTCGTCGTTTTTTTTTTTCCTTTTTTACGTTATGGCGCCTGGTTGTCACCATATTAAATTTTGATTTATGTCATGTCTTTTGTAACAATCGCAAGAATAAGACAAATAGATAGACGTTTAATGTCATGTTTTTAGTGACAATTGCAAGATTAAGACAAATAGATAGACGTAGGAATCATGAAAATCGGTGCACGCGTTTGATCTATATAGAGCCACAGCCAAAAAAAAAGGAACAGACATCAATGTTCGGTTTCAATGTGAACCGACTGCATTGAATTGGGTTCAACACCAACGCATTAGGCAATCGCGGCCGCTCGGTTGACAGATGTCAAAAGACAGCGTAAGTTAGATGGCAGACAGATGTCAAGCGATGTGTCTGCCGGCTCTCGACCTTGGGGTTGACCGTGAACTTTGCAATGAATGCAACCTTGAAAATGATATTGTAAAAATCATGTCAAATCGGTGTTGTTTACGCGTGATAACACCCCCTATTTGAGGAGTAATTCCGCGTTTGGATAAAGTTCGATATTTATTTTTGTTGTTAACAGCGAACGGATTGCATAGTTTGCACGCTGTGTTTATATCTTGTAAAGAACTTGTGATAAGATAACTTTGATTGCTGGGTATAAACAATATCCGCAAGTTAATGGTGGTGTTCTCCCCGCGGAAACGAAGGCTTGTGAAGAATCCGGTGCCGGAGGCAGCCGCGAGACTTCAAGACATCGGGTTGGACTGGGGTATTACACACTTACACATTTTTTAACTGTACTGGCCAATACTGTTATCTGTGTTCAACCTAAGGCCCCAATGAGAAACCACCAAATGACATAGGTATGTCATCCTAATTAGTCAATACCTACTTAGTAATCTAAGTTCATCTTCAGAAAAACTCGACGATGACCGTCGATAGAGACGAACGGGAGTTAGGGCTGATCTGCTTGGGGTCAGGAATCCTTGGCCTGGCCCGTTTCGTGCACACATACATACATACATACATACATACATACATACATACATACATACGCTGATAAACAAAATACCCTCCGCTCAGGCGGGTAAAAAGTAGCGAGAGTGCGGCAGCTATTAAACTCCGAATTAAATGGGGACTGTAGGAGAGGTAGTCATGCAGCGAACTGGTGATAAAACCGAAGATAAACCCCCTGATTGGGATTCAGCGCGCGTCGCCAACGTGTCCGGTTTTAGGACAGCGGATTTGATTATTCGAACGAAAAGGGTTTTCGTAAAGGTATTGTGATAATGTGATACACTAACTTTAAATTGCTACTATGATCGAATGCGGAACAAGTAACTAAGTACGAGAAAAAAAGGGAGTAAACACTTCTTTTTTTATAGTTGATAGAATCAGGCGTTACTTTGCGGAAATCCATATATAAAATGAACAAAATAAACTTCTTCTTTTTATTTTATTTTTTAAATTGTACTTATTCTCACTTATTTTCCAAATAAGAAAGAATGAGCGAGAATAACTGTTACATAAAATATAAATAAAAAAGGTGTTACGCTTTTTTTTAATGAACGTCACTTTAAATATTTTTCTTTTTTTTATTGCATGTCCGTTTTTGACGTTTTTAAGTACGTATTTCTTTTCTTTCTTTTTTATTGCTTTATCCTCAATTTGTGAGCTACCCTGAAAGTTTCAGCCGGATAGCTATTCGGGAAGTGGTCGAAATTTAAATTGCAATTTCGACCACTTCCCGACAGAAATACATAGATACATACATACAAGTTAAGTTAAATAAAAGCTTTTAAAAAGAGTAAGTAAGAGATCGCATAGTAGAGACAATGCCGCCGATTTTATTATAACTTTAATTGTTAGTGTTTCTTTTGGTGCAATAAAGCTGTCTATTTATATTTTAAAAAAAACATAATCAATATATAGAAAATGTTTGAGTGATGACTCGAGCTGTTCGCTCGCCTGATGGTAAGCGTCACGCCTGCCCATAGCAATTGCAGTGACTAGCAGAACTTTGTTTACCAAACCTTGCGCGTCACTGCACTGCATTCGTCACCCTGAGACAATAGCAGTAATGTCGCTGGAAACATCATTGCCCTTCAAACTGAAACACAGAAATGTTTACATAGTACTACTGGGTGGTTGATTATCTGATAAAGGTGTGGTACTTCCCCAGGCGGACTCTTGCGAAGAGGCCTAGTTCAAAAAATATTCATTACGCTATAGGATCACGCATTACGCACTATTTATTCTTCTATTTGTTTCATAATTATGGTGAAAGAAAGTATTTATTATTATTATTATTATTAGGTACCAGCAGCGACAAAAAAAAAGTTAAACATGACGGAACTTTCAATTTACTTAAAATCAATGAAGAATTTCAATTATTATTTTAGGCAATTTTCTTCTCTTATTCTACGCAAAATTTGAGTACCTGTATACTGTTTTTCCTTCAGGTAGGCAAATGGGAAGTTAGGAAATGTTTAGCGACTTATGTCACTAAACATTTCCAAAAAGTTCTGTCCAAAATACGAGTAGAAGGTATCCATTTGCTTTTTTAAATTTGGAATATGGATCGCCCTTGTGGGCTCATTAGTTATCTGTATTTTATGTGATCAAGATTAAAACAACTCATTCGTAACATTGAAATGTATGATAAAAAAAGCATGAAAATTTAAAGCCAAAATAAAGAAAAATAAAAGTAATCCAATGAATGATGAATTTAATTCAAGAGCAATGTAACACAGAGAACCTACGTGACATTGGTAAAAAGGAGTCGACACTTGATATATATCAAGCAAGAATAAACTGATGTGAGGATATTTGGTAGAGTGTTTTTGTCTGATTGCATCAAATATTTTTATATAGGACGAAGGTGTCACCTTTTAGGCACCAAGTGCCGAGGGGCGCGCGTGCTTATGTGTGTATTTATTTTGATAATTTAGTTGCTGTCTGTACCAGAATTTAAAGTTGATCAAGGGTGAAGCGACCATAAATATTATTCTTATCTAATTTTGCTTCATTGAAACCTTTTTTTATTGAGAAAAATAGATTCATGGATCCGATTACACTAAGATATGTGTCTAATGGCCGTATTAATAAACCAACCTCAACTCTGAGAGCGCTATTGAGAGTGATCTCAAGATGCTAATCTAATTAATAAACATATCTTAAGCTGTTGATTGAGATGCCGTAATCAGCTGAGTTAGTGTTTAATAATAAATCCATCTCGACTCTCAAGAGCGCACTTGTGCTGTGCTTTGAGATGCAGAATGTTGAGTGCAGTCGATCCGTGACTTGAGAGCGTGATTGACAGTTGCTAGAATCAAGGATTTTGAAAATATTATGTCAGAAGTTGATAATTATAATTATATTAACCATCATTAGCAATAGATATAATTAAAAGAGGGTAGATTAGGCACTAACTCCATACCGCACTAACTCCATCCTCCATACATTAGGTGCAACGCACACAATTGGCATTCTTTGGCCTTAGTCACAATCGGAGTGGCGTTTATGTAGCACTACGTTTGCGATGTCTCTAACTTTGTTGTTGATGCACATGAAGCATGACAGTGGAAAAGCAGCTTAGTCTTTAGTTGTATCTAGTCCAGTTTTTGTTTACACGATATCAAAGCTTGCCGTACATTTCTTTAACTAAATCTATGCCATCACCCGATCAACTCCAATTTTTTATATCTATTTACAGACAACTTGTAATGCCTCAATAATGTACAAAGGCGCTCATGACACCCAGACATCACGATGGTGGGCTATGCATGACCAGTTATCCCTGATGGTATCTTTTTTATCTCTTGCATGGTCTACCGCGACGCCAACTCGCTTTATTGGGTCGCCACATAGAGGTTATCTTGACCGACAGCTCCGTCGGCCTGTTAGTCATTACTCCCTTTTATATTAATTTCAATTAATTATACACAACGGTTTTTGTTTGCGACAGATCGTCACCTTTCACTAATAAACAAGCTCCCCCACCGCAGCTATTTGACGAATCCACTTCCTCAAACGAAATACCTCACAGCTTTAGGTATAAATATATCTGTCGATACCGACTACTATGCGACCATAACACAATATAGGTAGAAGACAGTACCTTACTTCATCGTCAGGATTAGCCGCTGTTATTAAGGCCTTTTCTCATAGAGAAAGGGGATAGGCCATATTCCACCACAATGGCCCTGGGCGGATTGAAATGTCCTTGAATGTAAGTAGTATCTTATTTACTGGTCACTTAATTTGTTCTATAGTGTTTGAGGTGCCGTATCATGCTCAAACGAACCCTACTCTTTCTCTCTGTATGTATGTCAAATGGCCTGGTGGCTTAACGACTGCTATCAATTGTTTTTAGCAACCGGGACAATGGCATATTCGCACATATAAAAATCATTGATGCGGCCGTGGAACGAACCCAGTGTCGATGGATTGTACAGAACACAATACTGGCAAGGAGAGGTTCGGGCATATGCCCTGTAGGGCCAGAGCTAATGATTCCACTGCCTTTCAGTCAAATTTGAGCCTAGATCCGTCGAAGGACACATAAACTACATTAAAGGGAACAGTTCCTGGGAACAACTTCCACCCTGAACATGATTTTTCATATTGTATGGCCATTTAGGATCTAGATCGATTTAAAGTTGGTTAGCTAGTTTAAGTGAGAATAACCATTCTCACTTAAATTTTTGCTTCATTTTGGTTTTGTTCGCAGTCGGGTTTTTATCACTCAATTATATCTTGTTTGTTGAGCAACTATCGCAATGCAATATTCATCTGGAGTAGAAACAAAAGAGGGAAGGATAGCTAATGGCGGCTATGTCAGTGTGTGTGGATAATTGTGGTCGACTGCATTGCTTTTCTATTTTTCGTGAGATCTTGTCAGAATTAACACGACTAACAAGGACGACTTCTTGTGGCCATAGTATTACAATACAATTGGTTACAATGTGGCGGCCGATCGGCATGACATGGTTTAAGTGTGTGCGTGAGGTTTGTGCGTACTAACGGATCAATATATCTTGGGTGCTTCACTCTCGATTTGGTTTGGCATCCGTCTTTGTCGAATACGTCTTTTCTTAAACATTCTTGGAGCGGAGGTAATTGATCTCCGTTCGACCACCATCTTGCTTAATGGTAAAAGACGCGATGACGTAATGACTTAACTGAGGATGGATCACCCAAATTTAGTCGTATTCACTCTAGCTTTGAGGATGATCAGCTTGCAGGTTGTATCAACCATTTTCGATCTTAAACTTGTAAGCAGCCTGCTAAATGCTAAATCGTACAAGCTTAAGTACCGTTGCTTGCGTATACTCTGTACGCGACCGCAGAGCCTCCGCGACCGCAAGTCGGAGAATCCTCGGCATTCAATCACTGAAGTCGTATGAATTCGGATAATGTACTACATACTTAACTACCTGTTTAGTTAGGGACGGCACAAATTGGTAGACGACGACGTGAACGAAGAAAAAAATGCCAGTATCTAAATTTATGAAAGATAACATTTTGATTAGAAGTAACGCATTTGACGGTGGTGCATGATTGCCTAGAAGATTCACTCTCGATATAAAGATACCTAGATTATTATAGTAAACGGGAAAATAAGCTGGAAGGTGTACTATTCCTTCACTGTTCGAATTATAAATGTGGACGCGAATCGCTTTGTGCAGATTATGGAATTTTAAACTAAGATTCGATGCAGTATTTGCGTCCGTCTTGTTGTTTGATGGTAGAAGGTACGTAGTGATTATATTCTCTTTGGTAGCAGGAAAGGAGCTGGAGGAATGTTAGCATGCTTCGACGAACATCGACGAAGCCACTCCGAGTTGTTCCGAGTTCGGCGAATGAAGGAGCGCGAAGCAAGCAAGCAACCGACGAACGACGTTGACTCGTTCAGTTGCGCTTCAGCCGCCGAGAGCTCAGGGTGTATTTTAGGCATACCTACCTTTGTGTGGTTTTGTTATTTATTTGACTTGTTAATCATTTTAAATAACATTCCAAGACAGTTAGTTTCTCTAAAAACCCTCGTCTAGAGTGAGTAAGTTAACCCACACTTTCCGAAATTATATCCTGTAGAGTGTAGAAGAATACACTGTTATTTTACACACTGTTAACTCAGAACTGAGAATTTGAAGCTCGCGTTAAGTGACGATGGATGTGGATTGTGGTCAGAGCAAATATGCTCTAAAGGACACTCCGAAAGAGGTTCGGCAGCAGGTTAGCTTGAGGGTATAGCTAGACTATTGGACAAATTAGTTTTCTGGGATGTTTTCTGGGAAGCCCACGCTCATTTTTTTACGTTCGTTTGGTTGGTTTTGAAAGCACGAGCTACGGCCCGGCGTCCTACCACATAGTCCACTAAGTTACCATCGTAAAAAATGACATTTCTTAGTTTTGTGTGGATATCAAGACTAACCTTGGTATGATAGTACCTTTACATACATAATTATGATAATATAGTACAAGCCCTAACTCTATGTGTTGGTTACATACATCTGCGTACCAGCTTGTTTTGCCTTGTTCAACTATTCCTTAGTCTGTGGTTACACGACATACATTTACATCAAGTTACGTGGTTTAGTGAACATTTCTAGTATAAGTACAGGTTGTTGTAAAACACACCACAACGTACCTATACATTAGAAGTGTTGAATTTGAATGTAAATACATGTCAGAACGTAAAGTGGTAGGTACCAAACATTCACATTAACACACACACACACACAGAAACTTTCGCATTTATAATCCGTTAAAAAGATCAATGTTTTTTAGTAGGTAATGTTATATAATAAACAAATCAATCTTTTTTTTATTATGTTGTGGCAAATGATTCGTCACCAGGATATTTATACATACCTTTTAGTAGTTTTAGCATGGCTAAACCTGTAAGTTACATTCTGTATTTATGATGCAGGCATTTTGTAGAATCCTTCATTTTACAAACGGCGATTCTCAGGCAAATTGTACAACTCGTCCTTTTTTACAAATGGCGTCGTCTATTTATTCAAATTCTTGTGGTTACTAACATGTTATGTATCACTGTTAGCTAACAACATTTTGTTAGTAAGATGTCGCAGTAGACCCGGCTTTAAATGTCTCCTAAATAATTTTAATTTTTATTTTAAATAGACCAAATCAATAAATTAGATTAACTATACTTTTCAGCTGGGTCGGGCAGCATTCGGTAGGCCTCGTCAAGTCATCTCCTAGTCCATACAATAGTGCCTGAAGACAAAAGTCCTCAATCAATGCGTCCGGGGACGGCTGTCCAACTGGTCCTCGGAGCGGTGGCAAGTCCGCATATAATTTATGAAAAGTAATTGTTGCGGGGCCGAGGAACGGACCCTACATCGTTAGATTTCAAACCGCTCGACCACCTCGGTAAAGGTGGTCGAGCGGTGGTCGGTGGTGGTGTTTCAAGGTTTTTTTTTGTATTTTGGACCATTGTATATCTTACTTATATTTACAGAAATTTATTAGCAATATTTCATGTTTATCATAAAGTTTTATCACCCCTTTGTGTGATATTTCAGAAAAGACCTAGGGCCTTTGAAAAGATAAATAATTTATGAGCTAGATGCGTAATAACCTAGACTCAGACTAGGTCACAAGAGTCCTAAGTAAATAAGCTAGGTTGTCTTGCAGCTGTGCCCAATAAAAATGAAACAATTTTGTGAAACGGGGGTGTATGTGGAATTAAGCATATTAAATACTTATTTATTCAAATGAAAAAATATCACAAAAATATGGTGGCGCTTGCATGCCTGGTCTGCCGCCGCCATGCAAAGATAGAAGAATGTTCAGGTTGATTTATGCTTTTTTCAGAGGTTTTTGGGCATCTGTGAAATATAGATGATCAAAGGGTACGCACATTCTGTAGTTGTAAGGGTGTATGAAACGCCGTTTTTATGCATCTTTTGACACAGAATAAAAAACATTACTCGGTAATTGTGATAAAAACGGACAAGTGCGAGTTGAACTCTAGTGGAGAGGGTTCCGTACGTTGAATCTATATCTTACAATATTGAAGGTTTCACCATGTTATTTTAACCCTTGTGCCGTTTTTCATAACTAGCTACGAAATAGGTTTTTTTTTCACTGTTTATATTATTTAACGAACAAGAAAAAAGCCATCACGCTCTCATAATCATAACAACATTTAAAAAAAAAACAAATAAAACAGTCTTCTTATTAAAAAATATTTTTTGTAATCAACAACTTATTTATTCTTTTCAGAATAAAATAGTTATAATTGCACCAGAACATTAACACTTTTCAGAAATTAAAAATAGTAATACATACTAAACAAACATTCAACACTAAGAAAAGAAAGAGTTTTGAAGTCGGTGTCAAACCGAGTCATAATTTAATTTTTAATTATTCTCTAAACATATAAAACAGTTCCGTGACTTATCTACTGACTGACAAACAACGCAAAGCCTATATAGGTGGGTCTAGAGATCCATACTAATATATAAAAGTGAAACGTTGTCTGTTTGTTTGTTTGTTTGGGGAGCTATCACGCGATAACGGCTGGACGGATTTTGATAAAATTTAGAATGAAGATAGCTTATATCCTGGAATAAAACATAGAATACTTTTTATCCCGGAAAATTGTAAGTTTCTACGGGAAAACTAGAAAATGTTGATTACTCACTGTAAGGAACGGTTGCCATCACAGAATGGTCTGTGGTTGCCATGGAAACGAAATAATAAGTCTGTCAAAAAACGTCAAGAGAGATTGATGTAGATTGAAGTACATTGTACTTTTGCAATGGTTTTTAATATCCTAGAAGAAAATTGGATGCTTTTTTTCGCGATAAACAGTAGTCTGCGCGTACGAAGTCGCGGGCGGGAAAACTAGTTTGAAATAAGGAGGAAATATTCCTTGAGTACCTAGGGGTGCACTGAGGGGTTCTTTAAAATTCTATCCTAAATGGGCGAACGGGGATGACAAACTTTGTGCTGATTTGAAATATCTATCTAAAAAAAACTAGCTCAGTTCATAATGTTAATGGACAGTAACATAAAATAGATCAAACTACGGTTACGAAAATCACATTATAGTTCTTTTACTGTAGCTAGTTACGAAGATACCTAGTCATGTCTTTTTTTCTCATTTGATAGCCAGTTTTGAAAAAAAAACCCTGCTAATATAGGAAAAGGTTACGAAAACGGAAAATTATTTTTTATGTATGAAACAGGGAAAATATATCCTTTTATTTAGCTAGCTATGAAAAATTGTTATGACAAGCCTAAATAAAAAATGTATATAACCACTGACCCCCATCCCCATTATAGCTAATAAGCGTCTCGATCACATCAGTTTTCAAACATAAAAACCACATCAAAATCGGTTAATTAGTTTGGGAGCTACCCTATTCCCCCCCCTCCCCCCTTATAGCTAAGAACCATCTCATTTACCTCAGCTATGAAACATTATAAACAGCAGCTAAATCGTTCCATTAGTTTTCTCACCTAACCGATTAAGTTAAGTTTGGGTCAGAGAAATTCATAAGTGTACCTCAACAGAATCGGTCCAGTAGATTCGGATCAAATTGTCTGTGACAGACAGATAGACAGACACACAAGTGATACGAGTTAGAAATTTTTCATTCGGACATACGGAACACTAATAATCGCGAATGGTCCCATAGAAGCCACTGGGAGGGGAGTTAAGTTGATTGCGGACGGTATCAAAACTCGCGATCCGCTGCATTCTGCGTAGCATTTTTATTTGTAGTTCCAGCAGACAACTAACAGGAGGCAATTTTCAATAAGTCATTTTTTTTGGGGAATTTTCTGTTATTTAATAATATTTCCTGGATTTATATAATTGTTTTTTTTTATTGAAAAGAACCTTAATTAAAAATATGGTTCAATAGTTATTGTACATAGTGAATCCATTTGAATTCTGTTTTTTATTCAATTTTTGTTTTAATTGTATTAGATGCTCCGAAATTTTACTTTTTTCTTAGTAGCGATAAAACCGAAAATGATACGATAACTATCGTAAACATATCACGATTCATTCGCATTCATTCCATCATCATTTTTCAATACTACAGATCATCTATCAGGGATATCTCTCAGTCGATTGATCGGTGGATCAGTGGATCGGGATTCGGGACGCAGTACAATGTTTTCAATCTGCTTAATGTAAAGTTATTATATAATTAGACTAGCTTAACCGCCCGCGACTTCTTCTGCGCGGACTACAGTTTATCGCGAAAAAAGCATCGTTTGTTCTTCTAGGATATTAAAAACCAATGTAAAAGTAGGTATAGCACCAACGCTCTTGATGTTTTTGACAGACTTGTTATTTCGTTTCCATGGCATCCGTTCCTTACAGCGAGTAATCAAAATTTTCCAGTTTTCCCGTGAAAACTTGTGTGTATTTTTTTTCTTTCTTCTTCTAATATGAGAGTTATCATCTGCATACAAACTACGTTGCAGTTTGGCGGAATATTGTTTTATATATTTGCTATACTATATATATATATATATATATATATAAAACAATATTCCGCCAAACTGCAACGTAGTTTGTATGCAGATGATAACTCTATATATATATATATATATATATATATATATATATATATATATGTTTACGTTTCCCCGCCTAATGTTGATCGTGTAATTTTTTAAGGCAAATGTTGATCAGTTAGTTTTGCCGATTACTCCTCCCTCTCGGGGTACATCGGTGCAAGCTCGCAACAGCGCCTATATATTCGCGACGTTGCCCCTCCTTGTCCGATCCCCGCGTGAAATACTCATCATCAATTTTCCAATCAAATCTGGCTCGCCTAACGGTTTTTTCCTTACATACAGTCGCACTTAGTGGCTCCGATTGTATAAGTATTTCTGGTAGTAGATGTGGCTCATATACTATTTGCTTACGTTTACCCAACGTTGGTGGCTCTTCCGACTATATCAAATGTGGATCATATGCACATTGCTTACTTATAACCATCGTTTGTGGCTCTTTAATTTAAATTCAAAATATGAGGATGGTAATTATATAAATACAAAAAATGTACAAATCTCTCGTCTCATGTGACTCAAGTAACAGATGTTTTCGCAACAGATGTAGCTCTTATACAATTTTATATCCATCATTTGTGGCTCTTCATGGTTCGTTTGCTTTAGTTCAATGTTACATCTTTTCAGATGACGCCGCTTTCAGATTATAAAACTCCTTTCCTACCCTATTCGTCGAATTAATGCCAGATTTACCAGATGTCCAAAATGGAACATTTTAGTGTCCTATTTAAATTTGTAGTACCATTCTGTCACCACCCGTGTCAAGTGGTTTTTTGTTCATTGCAAGTGATTTTACATTCCCCACCACCAAAAAGCAATTACATTGAATACTATCTGATGAAGATATTCTTGGATTACCTGTGGCAACTCCGTATGCCACTCCCGTTTCCTTTATGATAATATCTGACTTAAAATAATTCGAAATTCCCATACATCAATTATTCATCCCTAATTGGATTCCACACTTTATGTATTGATTATCCACAAAAACTGAAATCGGTGTTTTTCTTTATTTCTGTCAATAATAATACTCATTTTTGTATTAAAACAAGGGAACTTTATTGTTTCATAATGTTCGTCTTTCAGTATGTTAGTCATTTTATTTTTTGACACTATGAGCACAACGAGGTTGAAATTTTATATATAACCACTACGTAGGTGTTTAAAAATCAATAAAAATAATTTTGTAATGCCTTTCATGTTTTCACTTTTCATGTATGGAAAAACATGAAAGCTAAAACTAAATACACTCGTTGAATAGGTATTTTATAATTATTAGAAAGTTTCTGTAACAGTTTTTTTTAAATTAGGTTCTGTTTGCGCCTTAAATATTAGGCTTTAAACTGATCTTTTTGCATTTAGTTGCATGTTCCCCCTAATTCTTATTAAAGTCTAATTTTTTTACTACGTTTTCATTAAGTTTCTTTCTTGTTTGTCTGTCGTTCCGGGTCGAATCTTTCAACTTAAATTTCGAGCACTTCCCGGTTAGCTATCCGGCTGAAACTTTTAGAGTAGCTCACAACTCGATGTGAATGCATTGTAAAAAATATTAAAAAATATATGGTACATTTACATTTGCTGCTTATTAAATCTTGAGCCTTACATGAATAGTCATTTCTATCTAGAACTGACTAGTTTACGAGCTACATCTGACCAAGTTAACGCTTATTTTGGCCGTCGTCAACTCTGAACAAATTCCATAGTGAGGGGCGGAATCCAACTGTAAGAACAAATGTGTTGATACATTACATAAAAACTAACCATTAAAATGAGGTATTCATTGTTAGTCTTTGTTGTTGACATGGCTAAGAAAGCTTCTGTATATACTCTACAACTTATCAGCACAGAATCCCAGAAATCAGTCTATCTAGCCAAATAGACTTTCGTATTTATAAATGCAAACGGAAGGCTGGTTACATTTTTTAAATACATCACAATGAATCAAATATAAATATTCAATAGCATTCGAGAACGAGCCATTGATATTTTAATTAAATATCATCTTCTGTAAACCAATCATAAACTTTAATCTTAAAATAATGTACTTAAGATTGTAGCATTAACGCCTGCTTATCGAGAACAAAACTTTTAATATCTGACTACTTTCAGTTTACTTGCAAAAAATCGGAATGTGCAAATAAACTAAACAATGCAACTTGCGCGTTCGTTTCCATGATCAGTGCCTACTTATAATTTTATTGTAAGTTATATATGAGCCACATTTGAAAGTGAAAATAACCATCAAATGTGGCTCTTATAATTATATTTTTTTAACATAAAACCATAGTTTGTTGATTATATATAGGGATTAAATTATAATATTGTATTTATAGGTAGGTTGTTTAACCATCAAAATGTGACTCATATATAGAACATTTTACATAAAACCATTAATTGTTACTCCTAATTATTATAGATTCAAAATGATATGTAAGTTATATATGAGCCATGTTAAAGTAAAAATAACCATCAAATGTGGCTCTTTTATATTGTTTAAAAATAAACCATAATTAACCATATAACCATAGTTTGTTGATCATATATAGGGATTAAATTATAATATTGTATTTATAGGTAGATTGTTTAACCCTCAAAATGTGGCTCATATATAGAATATTTTACATAAAACCATCATTTGTTACTCTTAATTATTATAGATTCAAAATGATATTAATTTAGTAAGCTTCGCAAAAAATATACAAATATTATTTGCTTGTAGGATAGTCTAAATAGATTGGGTTTTTTTGTACTTTTCTTCATAACTTAAAACTTTTTTTTTATTCTGCCTCTTTTCTGTCCCAATAAAAGACAAACAAATAAAAGGGACAGGAAGGCCGAAGCATTTCGTTGGTATTAATCCTGAATGTCATTCAAAAGAATGTGAAAAATGCTCAAGATAACTAACATTCTTTTGAATGACATTAATATTTTTTAATAATAAACTTATAAATCAAGATTAAATAATTGAGAGTGTCACTAGATCACAAATTTAAGGTCGCTCAGCGAACTATGGAAAGAGCTATGCTTGGCCAAAACGTTTGCCTAAACGTGGTCTCCACTCAAGAACTTGTCTACCCCAACGGTTATCGGTTCTTCGGGAAATGTGACAAGCCACTGCCACTTTAGCTTGCTTATCCTTTGAGCTATGTCCTTACCTTGGTTCTCCGTCGGATATCTTCATTACGAATCCTGTCCTTCAGAGAAACACCAAACATAGCTCTTTCCATAGTTCGCTGAGCGACCTTAAATTTGTGATCTAGTGACCGTGATTGCCCACGTTTTTAGTATGGCAGCCAATAATTTATTAACGGTTCTTGAAATGACTAAAGGTTTGAACTTTTTTAGTTCCAGCATAAATTCCCTACAAATTGTCGTTTTGGAGATCCTATTGGATATGTACTCCATTTAAGATTTAACCTAAACCATTATTACCATTATTTATTTTACCTACATTTTAACCTGATATCGGACTTTTCATATACTCACTAAGCCTATATAGATAGGCTCACTAAGCCTATATATTTAAATAGTCAAATCTCTCGTACACCACTTATACATGCAACGACTCTTGAAAAAAGAACAGTCACTGGCCCAAGAACAGAAAATCCTTCTTTCTTTTATAAGCACACACGTTTTAACCAATCATGTGCAAGTCGAGCTCTGATTGGTTAATTCAAATTGGATCAACCATGGCTGGTCTGGCGAGTGTTATTTGTACATACGGAGGTAAGCGCCCCCGCTACTTTCTGAAGTTTAAAGTAAAGCAAATATGGCTCCAATTGGAGCAAAATATTCAGTAAATTATTACAAAACAAAGGTCCCGGTCCTGTCCAATATTCAAGTCCTGGTCTAGTCCATATTCACGTTCCGGTCTAGTCCATTCACGTACCGGTCTAGTCAATATTCACGTCCCGGTCCAGTCAAATATTCACGTCCTGGCCCAGTCCAATATTCACGTCCCGGTCAAGTCCATTATTCACGTCCCAGTTCAGTCCCAATATTCACGTCCCAGCCATTCAAGGTTCAAAATTCAAAATTCAAGATTCAATATAATTCAATACGTTTTCAATATTAAAACATAACCACGTTGTACTGTATTTTTTTTGACTATCTGTCTTAGTTTTGTTGACTAGTTTAGTTTGTCGACGAAACAAACGAAACTAGTCCACAAAACACAAACACCAGTTCCAATATTCACATCCATATTCACGTCTAATATTCACGTCCTGGCTCAGTCCAATATTCACGTCCCGGTCTAGTCCAATATTCACGTCCTGGTCCAGTCTAATAGTCACGTCCCTGTCCAGTCCAATATTCACGTCCCGGTCTAGTCCAATATTCACGTCCCGGTCCAGTCCAATATTCATGTCCCAGTCTAATTCCCAATATTCACGTCCCGGTCTAGTCCATATTCACGTGAAATATTCACGTCCCGGTCTAGTCCATTCACGTCCCGGTCTAGTCCAATATCCACGTCCCGGTCCAGTCCAGTCCAATATTCACGACCCGGCACAATCCAATGTTCACGCCCCAGTCCAATTTCTAATATTCACGTCCCGGCCCATTCTAATATTCACGTCCCGGCCCATTCTAATATTCACGTCCCTGTCCAGTCCAATATTCACGTCCCAGAGCAGTCCAATGTTCAGTCCAATGTTCTCAGTCTAGTCTAGTCCAATGTCCAATGTTCTCAGTCTAGTCCATTATTCACGTCCCAGTTTAGTCCCAAATTTCACGTCCTTTCAAGGTTCTAAATTCAAAATTCAAGATTGATCGATTGATTTGATTGAAAAAATATACAGTACAACGTGGTTATTTATATATTGAAAACGTATTGAATTGATTCAATATTAACAAATAACCACGTTGTACTGTTTTTTTTTTGACAGTTTTAGTTATCGTTATAACAGCGAAACAAACGAAACTGGTCCACAAAACAATATCCAGTCCAATATTCACGTCCGGCCAGACCATTATTCACGTCCCTGTCCAGTCCAATATTCACGTCCAATATTCACGTCCCGGCCAGACCAATATTCACGTCCCTGTCCAGTCCAACATTCACGTCCAATATTCACGTCCCGGTCTAGTGTAATATTCACGTCCCGGTCCAGTCCAGTCAAATATTTACGTCCCGGCCCAGTCCAATATTCACGTCCTAGTTCAGTCCAATATTCACGTCCCAGTTCAGTCCATTCACGACCCTGTACAGTCCAACATTCACGTCCCGGTCTAGTCCATATTCACGTCCAATATTTAGGTCCTGACCCAATCCAGTCCAATATTCACGTCCCGGTCCAGTCCAGTACAATATTCACGTCCCGTCTCAGTCCAATATTCACGTCCCAGTGTAGTCCAATATTCACGTCCCGGCCCAGTTCCAATATTCACTAGTCCTAGTTCAGTCCAATATTCACGTCCCAGTTCAGTCCATTCACGACCCTGTACAGTCCAACATTCACGTCCCGGTCTAGTCCATATTCACGTCCAATATTTAGGTCCTGACCTAATCCAGTCCAATATTCACGTCCCGGTCCAGTCCAGTACAATATTCACGTCCCATCTCAGTCCAATATTCACGTCCCAGTGTAGTCCAATATTCACGTCCCGGCCCAGTTCCAATATTCACTCTCCGGCCCAGTCCCAATATTCACATCCCTGTCCAGTCCAATATTCAAGTCCCAGTTCAGCCAATATTCACGTCCTGGTCTAGTCCATATTCACGTCCAATATTCACGTCCCAGTCTAGTCCATTTACGTCCCTGTCCAGTCCAATATTCACGTCCCAGTCCAATCCAATGTTCACGTCCCAGAGCAGTCCAATATTCACGTCCCGGTCCAGTCCAATATTCACGTCCCAGTGTAGTCCAATATTCACGTCCCGGCCCAGTCCCAATATTCACGTCCCAGTTCAGTCCAATATTTACGTCCCGGTCTGGTCCATATTCACGTCCCGGTCTAGTCCATTCACGTCCCTGTTGAGTCCAATATTCACGTCCCGGACCAGTCCAATATTCACGTCCCGGCCACTGGGCTGAAAAATTGACACACGGAAAACACTGAAAACACAACACGGAAAATTGGACTGGACCGGGTAACCCAATAAAAATGAAAATGAATAGTCCGGTCCAGTCCAATATTCACGTCCCGACCCAGTCCAATATTCACGCCCCTTCCAAAAATAAAAACAATATAAATATCGTCCGTGAATATTCACGTCCCAGCTCAGTCCAATATTCACATCCCAGTCCAATTCCCAATATTCACGTCTCGTTCCTGTCCAATATTCACGTCCCTGTCCAGTGCAATATTCACGTCCCAAAGCAGTTCAATATTCACGTCCCGGTCTAGTCCATATTAACGTCCAATATTCACGTCCCGGTCTAGTACAATATTCACGTCCCAGTGTAGTCCAATATTCACGTCCCGGCCCAGTCTCAATATTCACGTCCCAGTTCAGTCCATAATTCACATCCCAGTGTAGTCCAATATTCACGTCTCTGCCCAGTCCCAATATTCACGTCCCAGCTCAGTCCAATATTCACATCCCAGTCCAATTCCCAATATTCACGTCTCGGTCCTGTCCAATATTCACGTCCCAAAGCAGTTCAATATTCACGTCCCGGTCTAGTCCATATTAACGTCCAATATTCACGTCCCGGTCTAGTACAATATTCACGTCCCAGTGTAGTCCAATATTCACGTCCCGGCCCAGTCCCAATATTCACGTCCCAGTTCAGTCCAATATTCACGTCCCTGCCCAGTCCAATATTTCACGTCCCTGTCCAGTCTAATATTCACATCCCAGTTCAGTCCAATATTCACGTCCCAGTATAATTCCCAATATTCACGTCCCAGTTCAGTCCAATATTCACGTCCCGGCCCAGTCCAATATTCACGTCTCAGTCCAAGTCCCAATATTCACGTCCCGGTCCATTCCATGGCACGTCTCGGCCCAGTGCCGATATTCACGTCCCAGTTCAGTCCGTATTCACGTCCAGCCCAATTTTCCGTTTTGCGTTGCGTTGTGTTGTTGTTGTTGTAGGCTCGAGTATACTGAAGAAAAAAAAAAATGGGAAGGCTCTTAGCCTCAACACCGGTAAGAAGAACAAGAAGAACAGAACAGAAGTTCCATAGGGAGGATAACTTCTATTCTGTTCTTTTTCTTCTTCCAAAGTTCACTTATGCCCTGGAAGATATGTTTGTTTAAGATATGTTTTTACTTGTTTATTTACGCTGGATTGGAAAGGATTGGAATTCATATCAATTTTGAGAATATCTCACACTTACGATTTGCCGTTGATATCGTCCTGATGGCGGTGTTATCAAGCAATATGATTTTTATTGGAAATATTTTATATTTGTTATTGTTATTTGTTTTTTTTTTAGATGGAAGCCATAATCATTCAAAATCACACCCCTAAACCTACTATATCTACTGGCAGGTAACCCCGAACGACGGGATGTCGCGTGTGCCGTTGAAAAATATAAACAGGATATATTTACGTTTCCCCGCCAAATGTTGTTCGTGTAAATTTTTAAGGCATCATGTTGATCAGTTAGTTTTGCCGATTACTCCTCCCCCTCGGGGTACATCGGTGCGAGCTCACAACAGCGCCTATATATTGGCGACGTTGCCCCTCCTCGTCCGATCCGCGCGTGTAGTGTCGCCTAACGGTTTTTTTCCCTTACATTCAGTCGCACTTAGTGGCTCCGATTGTATCAGTATTTCTTGCAGTAGATGTGGCTCATATACTATGTGCTTACGTTTACCGATCGTTTGTGGCTCCTCATTTGAATGCATGAAATGTGGATCTTAGGCACATTGCTTACGTATAACCATCGTTTGTGGCTCTTTAATTTATATTCAAAATATGAGGATGGTAATTATATAAACACAAAAATGTACAAATTTCCCGTCTCATGTGACTCAAGTAACATATATTTTCGCAACAGATGTGGCTCTTATATAATTTTATATCCATTATTTGTGGCTCTTCATGGTTCGTTGACTTTAGTTCAATGTTACATCTTTTCAGATGACGCCGGCATGCAAAACGTCAAAACTCCTTTCATACCCTATTTGTCGAATCAACACTATATTGCCAGATGTCCAAAATGGGTCATTTTAGCGTCCTATTTAAATTTGTAGTACCATTCTGTCACCACCCGTGTCAAGTGGGTTTTTGTTCATTGCAAGTGATTTTACATTCCCCACCACCAAAAAGCAATTACAATGAATACTATCTGATGAATTAATTCTAGAATTACCTGTGGCAACTCTGGATCCCACTCCAGTTTCCTTTATGATAAAAATTGCATATCTGACTTAAATTCCCATACATCAATTATTCATCCCTGATTGAATTCCACACTTTGTATTGATTACCCACGAAATCTGAAATCGGTGTTTTTTTTTATTTCTGTCAATAATAATACTCATTTCCGTTAATTTTCGTAGTCAACAAGGAACAAACAAGGAAACCTTATTGTTTCATAATGTTCATCTGTCAGTATGTTACACTCATTTTATTGAGACACTACGAACACAACGAGGTTGAAATTTTATATATAACCGCTACATAGGTGTTTAATAAACAATAAAAAAAATGCCTTTCACGTTTTTACTTTTTATGCATGGGACAAAACATGAAAGCTAAAAAAAACGTTGAATAGGTATTTTAAAATTATTAGGAAGTTTCTTTAAGAGTTTTTTTAAATTAGGTTTTGTTTGCGCCTTAGATAATATAGTATAGTAAAGTGATCTTTTTGCAAGCAGTTGAATGTTCCCCCTAACTTTTATTAAAGTCTTATCACGTTTTTATTAAGTCACTTTCTTGTTTGTCTGTCGTTCCGGGTCGAATCTTTCAACTCCAATTTCGAATACTTCCCGGTTAGCTATCTGGCTGAAACTTTCAAGGAAGCTCACAACTTGATGTCAATGCATTCTAAAAAAACATTATGAAAAAATATTACATTTACATTTCTGCTTTGTTAAACCTTGAGCCTTACATAAATTTACTAACAAAATAATCATTTCTATCTAGAACTGACTAGTTTACAAGGTACAAATTAACGCTTAGTTTTGCCCTCGTCAACTCTGAACAAATTCCATAGCGGGAGACGGAATCCAAATGCGTTGGTGCATTACATAAAAAGTAACGATTGAAATGAGGTATTCATTATTCGTCTGTTGTTGACATAGCTAAGAAAGCTTCTGTATATACTCTACAACTTATCAGCACAGAATCCCAGAAACCAGTCTATCTAGCCAAATAAACTTTCTTATTTATTAATGCAAACGCAAGGCTGGTTACATTTTTTAAATAAATCACAATGAAACAAAAATTAATATCGAATAGCATTCGAGGATGAGCCATTGATATGTTTATTACATCATCTTCTGTAGACCAATCATATACTTAAATCTTAAAATAATGTATTCATGATTGTAGCATTAAAGCCTGCTTATCGAGAACATAATATCTAAAAAAAAATAAGAAAATTTGAATCACATGTGAGAATCGAACCTACGTCTTCCATTCCACTTCACAGCACAAAACACATTGGTAAATCTTGAAATAATTGTGAAATAATTTGTAGGTGCTATTAACCTTTTAATATCTGACAACACCGACTACTTTCAGTTTACTTGCAAAAAATCGGAAAGTGCAAATAAACTAAACAATGCAACTTGCGCGTTCGTTTCCATGATCAGTGCCTACTTATAATTTTATTGTAAGTTATATATGAGCCACATTTGAAAGTGAAAATAACCATCAAATGTGGCTCATATATATTTTTTAAACATAAAATCATAGTTTGTTAATCATATATAGGGATTAAATTATGATATTGTTTGTATATCGGTAGGTTGTTTAATCATCAAAATGTGGCTCATATATAGAACATTTTACAAAAAACCATCATTTGTTACTCTTAATTATTATAGATTCAAAATGATATTAATTTAGTAAGCTTAGCAAAAAAATAATACAAATATTCATTATTTGTAGGACAGTCTTAATAGATTGTTTTTTTTTATACTTTTCTTATTAACTTAATTAATAACTTTTTTTGGTTTCTATGACATAAACAAATAAAAAGGACAGGAAAACCGAAGCATTTCGTTGGCATTAATCCTGAGTGTCATTCAAAAGAGTGCGCAAAATGCTCAAGTTATTAAATTTATAAATCAAGATTAAATATTTGAGATAAGACTAAAACGTTTTTTTGTCATCATTATCATCATCATCTTAATCAGACTATACCTGTCCACTGCTGGACGTAGAGCTCTCCTAATGCACGCCACTGAGCTCGATCTTCAGCTGTCCTCATCCATTTTCTTCCCGCTGCTTTTCGCAGGTCGTCACTCCACCTGACCTACACTGCGTTTTCCTAAACGTGGTCTCTACTCAAGAACTGAAGTCCCCGATGGTTATCGGTTCTTCGGGAAATTTGATCAGCCCACTGTCACTTTAGCTTGCTTATCCTTTGAGCTATGTCGGTTACCTTGGTTCTCCGTCGGATATCTTCATTACGAATCCTGTCCTTCACAGAAACACCAAGCATAGCTTTCTCCATAGCTCACTGAGCGACCTTAAATTTGTGGACTAGTTTGACCGTGAGTGCCCACGTTTTTTAGTATGGCAGTCAATTATTTATTACCGGTTCTAAAATTTACTAAATGTTTGAACTTTTTTAGTTCCAGCACCACCTCCCTACAAATTGTCGTTTAGGAGATTCTATTGGATATGTACTCCATTTAGAATTCCATTTTCACCTGAAATTGGACTTTTCCTATACTCACTAAGCCCATCTATTCAAATCTCTCATACATCAGTCATACATATGTATGAGAAAAAAAAAACAGTCTCGCTTGCTACCACTACTGGCCCAAGAACAGAAAATCCTTCCGTATATCCCGAATAACCAACGTTAACAATTGCACGCACACACTATGTATAAGCACACAAGTTTTAACCAATCATGTGCAAGACGAGCTCTGATTGGTTCATTCAAATTGGATCAACATGTACCAGAGTGTAATTTGTACATACGGAGGTAAGCGGGGGGCTACTTTCTGGAGTTTAAAGTATAGCAAATGTGGCTCCAATTGGTGCCAAATAATCAACAAAGGCTGCCCAAGATCAACATTTGCTAACAGATCAACATTTAACTGATGCTACTTCGCAAAAGATCAACATTAGGCGGGAAGGGATAACTATATATATATAATAAGCTACTGAACAAGAATATAACATTTTAAAAATTCGTGTCTGTCTGTCTGTTTGTCTGTCTGTCATCAGTTTTTTACGCGCATCACGTAAAAACTACTGGAGCGTTTGCGATGCGGTTTTCACTGTTGGTTAGCTTATCTTTTGACTTAAAAACTGGGGTACTTTATATTTCAATCCGATGAGTAGAAGCCGAGCAATCGATAAAAATATTTTTGACGGCTGAAGGAATTTTGATCAATTGTTGGTATATTGGTATTTTAGGTCCTGGAATAGCACAAAGAGTACTCTTAACCTACAGAAATGACTACGCATGCGAAGCTAAATAAGCTAGTAAATAAATAAAAATAATAATGAAGGGCTGTTATAAGAATAAGCCTATATTCAGGTTGTATAAAAACAAGACGAGTATCGAAACTGTTTAGCATTGAAAAGCTTTATTTTTCCAAAAAAGTCTCGCTGAACCTTTTCTTATTGTTAGAGAAAATATTTTTCTTCACAACTAATCATTCAAGTCCATGCCAGAGAAACCTAAAGAAATACGTGTTCTACCGAACTGTTAACTATTCTGTGACCGAAGGTAGGTATTTTTTTAGCTAAAGTGAGTGCTTCGACACAGCTGTGCCATTGTGAAAGGCTCACAACATCAATAAGCCATTCTGGGGAAATGTCCGTAAAGGGACCGGTACAATGGCTGTAAAAATATGTACACGCTTTTCGTAACTAACGGCGGGTATCATTAAATAACCTATCTGGAGTCCCTTCTAGAGATAAAATGAGTTCTATAGAAATAAAAAAAAACCTAGACGTGTCATTTTACCAGACTGCGCGGTGGGTATAGTACTTATCAGCTTATGTGTATGATTGTTCCTTAGTGGCGCTCTAGAGTACAAACGCGTGGGCAGATTTTGATGATTCTTACGTCAATCGATTTATGTTAATCTTGTGAGTGTCACTAAAGACATTGCAGTAATCAACATTTAATGTGGCCACAGTCAGACGCAATATAGTGAAAAAATAAACATTTCGTGTGACCATTTAGGATCTATAACGATTTAGAGTTGATTAGGTTAGGTTAAACAAATAAGTACCAAATGAAGGTATTTAAAAGACCATTCCAAAAATATATAATTCTTCTAGATATAAGCTAAAAATATTGCCATAAAAATTTATTATTATGAAAAGTACGACTGCGAACAGTAGTAAGAGAAATCTCTTTTAAAAGAGGAATCTCTTTTAAACAACTTTAAAAAGAGGAATCTCTTTTATCAACTTTTTGCCTCATTTTAATTTTGTTTGTAGTCGTTTTTTTTAAAATAGTTATTTAAAGTGTTTTAGACCAAACAGGTGAGTTTTTTCTAGCCAAAAAATCTTAATCTGCACAGATAAATACTGAAAGGATTGTTATTTTGAAGATGTTATTTATGTCTTTTATATCTTTGATAGTATGTTGATAGTTCTGACAACTGAAAATTGCAGGTAAGGTTCTATAGAAAAAAATACGAACTATAGTTATAATCGATTTGAAAGAAGGCGATGTGATTCAATGAAGTATTTGTGAAGTTTTCTAGAAGCCGTCATAGCATAAGTGAACACCTCTTTAGTTCTACAACGTTTATTTTTATAGGACATTACAATATACGAATTCACATGATTCACGCTATTTTTTAAAGTTTTAGCTTTTAGTATGTGACTAGTAACTCGCGCTGGCTTCGTACGGCTAGTTTCTTACTTATGTCTTTTTTTTAAGCGACTTCAGATAAGGAGACGGTTATATGTTCGACTGAATGTATGTGTTTTTTTATGTATGTCAGTCGATATCTCCGTCAATTGCGGACCAATTTAAAAAAATAAAATTTTGTTTGAAAGCGTATACTCTTCAGGTGGTCCCATATAAATTGTATCAAAATTGGTTCAGCAGTTTTTCGAGAATAAAAAGTTTTTTGAGTAAATCCATTCGATTTTGTGTTTATCTCTCTATTCTCTCTTTTAAGATTTTTAAACCAATTTCGATGGCTGTTTTTTAATTGAAAAGGGTAAGTTTTCTGTGTAGTCCCATATAAACATCATCAAAATTGGTTCAGTAGTTTTATTAGAAAATGTATCTGTTTTATAATTTATGTTCTCTACTATCTTGGGATTTCTGAACCGAATTAGATCATTAGATCATTGTTGTTATTAGGTCATTGTTGATATTATTAGATCATTGTTTTTACTTGAGTAAGAAGACTAGTGTAGTACTGTATAAATTTCATCAAAATTGGTTTAGTAGCTTTAAACAAGCTTTAATTTAATTCACTGTGTTATCATGTTTAGGACTGGATTGCAAGTCAATTTTGAACAATTTAAGGACATCCAAAGATGCTGAAGTTTTGCACATGGGTGTAGTTCTGATGACAATTAAAAAACTATAATAGTAGTAGTATTAGTGGTAGTAGTCAAAGGAACTACACAATCGGATGATGGAATCCCTTCGAGTTTGGGCTCATTTGGATTGTCTTGGTGAGTTCTCCGGTTTTATGTGGTATCCAGGGTCTGATGATGGAGCCGGAAGGTAGTCACAGGAACTCAACAACAAAATGATAGAACCCCCTTCGAGTTTGGGCTCTTTTGGTTTGTTTTTATGAATTATCTGGTGTTATGTGGTATCCAGGGTCTGATGATGGAGCCGGAAGGTAGTCACAGGAACTCAACAACAAAATGATGGAACTCTTTCGAGTTTGGGCTCATTTGGTTTGTCTTTATGAGTTCTCTAGTTTTATGTGGTATCCAGGGTATGATGATAGAGCCGGAAGGTAGTCACAGGAACTCAACTTCAAAATGATGAAACCCCTTCAAGTTTGGTTTCATTAGTTTTGTCTTGGTGAGTTCTCTGGTGTTATGTGGTATCCAGGGTCTGATGATAGAGCTGGAACTCAACTTCAAAATGATGGAAACCCTTCAAGTTTGGTTTAAAACCTAATGAGGTTTGTCTTCATTAGAGGTATCGACCTCATTAGACCAGAGACCAGAAGGTCTGATGGTAGAGATGGAGTCATAGGATTACCCAACCATCAAATGATGAAACCCTTTCGAGTTTAGGCTAAATAGATTGGTCTCGATAAGTTCTCAGGTCTTAAGTGGTGTGTTGGAAAAGATTGCTTTAAAAACATCATGACAGCTTTTAAAACTTATAAATCCATTTGTTTTGGGTTTATGTTTCCTCATGTCTACGTGACATGTAACCATTTTTAATCGACTTCAGAAAAGGAGACGGTTATTTTTAAAGAGTTCCATTTCATTCCAGTAAAATCATAGATAATTATCGTCAAAACTAATTCAGTTGTTTTATATGTAGGTTTATTCATCCTTTGTTTTAATTTACCAACGCTTTGAGTCTAAAGTGAGTGAGTGTCTACTATTTTCTTTGGCATATATTCTTTCCGATGTTTGCTTATGCCACTGAAAAGCAAAAAAAACAATATTTTTCAAAAAAATAATATACGATTTCATAATAAAAAATATATTTTGTAAACAACCACTAAAAAGAATAAAATAATTACAATTGAGCCAGAACAATATCACTTTTTCGAAATTACCAACGTAATAATAAAGCAAAAATACAACATAAGATAAGAAAGAGTTTTTTGAAGGCGGTGCCAAACCCAGGCACAATACAGGACGACCAGACTGTTGTTCCATGCCTTTGGAGTTCTCCCAGAGAAGAGGACAGAATTTGACATACTTTGAAGCTTTTTAAGCGTAGGAGTACCTCCTGCCTTCAGGAGCTACTTCGGAATTACGTAGCAATTCCGTAATTCCGTCCTCACCTGAAGCTTTTCCATTTTTGAGCTGTTTCAGAGCCATCTCGATTTCATCACGGCTGACTTCTGGCAGCTTTTCCGTATAGTGGTGGGTCAGAGTGGCCCTGGAATCCTTGATACGACGCGTGTGACACCTACAGTCAGCCATAGAAATCTTCAACTTTCGCGAGAATCTCCGGCTTAGAAACTACAACAATCAATATCACTTCTTGTAATAATATCACTTCTTGCTATTTTGTTGTTATTCTGTTGTGGTTTCACTGTATATTATTTTTATTATGTTTGTATATATTTGTAAATGTATATGTAGTAAATGTAATTTATTATATACTATATAATAAACTATATTATTTATTATTTTTATTATTTTTTATTTATGTATATACTATGTATATGGATATATATTTATATATGTATATATATATATATATATACTGTACTATATATTTACATATTTATGTGTAGGTATATTGGAATATATGTGTATATATGTTTATTCATTGTATTCAGTTTTTATTATTTATTTGTTAGATTATAATGCACCACCGTCTTTGCCGTATATTAATTCCTTTCCATCCAAAGATTGTCTGGAAGAGATCGCTTTTTAGCGATAAGACCGCCCATTGTCCCATTTATTTTGTATAAATGTTTTAGTTATTATTGTATTTTTTGTTCTATGTGGTGTACAATAAAGAGTTATCTATCTATCTATCTATCTACAACTTTCCTGCTTGATATGATCAACTTCAGATGGCTTTGACCAAGCTGCTGTCTGAAGACTTTTGAACCACGATTTCGCTCTATCGCTTCTTCTATAGCGCTTGTATTGGAGCGTCGGAGGTCTCGCCTTACCAGCTTGGTTATTTGCTTATTCTAAACTCGCTGTTCTGACGAAGTGACTGCTGGATCTTCGCGTCGTTTCTCAATGAGCTGCAGAGATTCCACCGAAAGTTTTAATTTCCTGCCTGTACGCCGCATCTCGCAAAACTTCTTTCCCTCTTCCCTCAGGATTGTCATTGTCAACGTCAGTTGTGCTTTCCAAGGCACCAATCGGTTCTCCAGTTTCAACTGGAATGTTTCAGATCCAAAAACGGTTTGGAGCAGGTTAGGTCGGAGCGTGGACTTCATCAAACGGAGAAGTTCAAGCTTGCAATCAATATCCAGAGTGCCTCGGACAAGTCGGTGATCACTCCCGGTTTTAAACCTAGTGATCACAGAGACATCTCTGAATATGCGCTTTTTGTCCGATTTTATCGATTGCTCAGCATCTAATCATCGGATTGAGATGCCAGGTACCCCAGTTTAAGTCAAACCCTAAGTTATCCAACAGTGAAAGCCTCATTACAATCAGTCCAGTATTTCTTACGTGATGTGTGAACAAACATACAGACAAATAAATAAACAGACAGACAAGATTAAAAAAAACTTTTTTTTAGTTATTTTAAATGGACTAGATCATTTTTTTTAATAACTTTTTTGTACAGCTTTTTTTGGTACTTACTACTTTATTATAAATACTAGTGGTGTTCGTACGTCGTCGTGGCGGTCATTTTTCGAGATTAAAAGTACTATATGTGCTATTCCAGGACCTAAATATACCAATATACCAACATTTGATCAAAATTTCGTCAGCCATTGAGATACCATGTGCGCCAGTTTTTAAGCCAAACCCTAAGCCAACAATAAAAACCACATCGCAATCGGACCAGTAGCTTTTACGTGATGCGCGAACAAACATACATACAGACACGATGTAACAAAATGATCTATCCTTGTTTAGTAGCTTATTTTAGGTACACTAGACTATTTTTTTTAAATTATCTTTGTTGTACTGACTATTTCGTTCCTATTGCTTTAATATAAGTATAATCATGATATAGATTTATATCATGATTATACATAAGTCATCATTATATCATGATTATACTTATTTATATGAGATAGATTTTAATCATGTCAAAGAACAGTAACGTGTCACGGAAGCCCTTTAATTTTTCGGGATGAAACGTATCATATGTCCTACCTCGTAGTATGAACTCAAATCATGTTAAGTTTCATTTGAATTCGTTCATTCAGTGGGTTTGGCGTGATGTGCAGCCAAGATACAGACAGACAGATAGATAGACAGATAAATTTATCGAATATAGAGAACACTCCAAAAAATAATAATATTTTCAATGTACAGATTTGGACCCGTTACAGTTTTATTATAAGTATAGATAGATGTAGATAGTATAGATATAGATTAGTGTATACAAAGTTACTAGAGTAGACATAAAGCAGGTAGTTCTCTGGTAAGCACCACTTCATCATTTAACACTACCACAAATTTTGATTGAAATTTTTTGTGCGGCAGTACAGAACTTTTGTCTTTTTATTTTCCGTCGACATCATAACTAAAATAAGTAATAGGTGCGGAGCCGAGGATCAAACCCAGTATAGTTGCATTCTAATGCGGACCACCATCGCTCTATGATCGTCGATTCCCGCAGCTCCCAACGGGCGACCTCAGTGCTTAGGGTTCCGTACACTCATAGGGTCCTAACCTAAAACTAACTATAACCTAAACTAAACGCAATCTAACAATCCACTTCAGGAGATAACGTCAATGCAGAATGTTGTATGGCAATGCAAAATGTTTGACCTTTTGGACTTAGATAAAGGCCATCATTTCTGTCACGCGGTGCTTTGACCAGACGCTCAGAGAGGTATTTAAAAATATAATGAGCTCTTGGCCCCCTCGGTCCCAGCGTTTGTACCACAAAAGGCTCAAACATAGAAACAAATAAAAAAAATAATTATGAATATAGACAAGGGTATATTTGCGCCTTTTGTGTCTCTCCTTTGATTCAGCCGCCACTAGCCTGATGTTGAGTTTCTGGAAGATAAGATGGTGCAAGGGTGTCTAGTCCCACACTAAAGACCGCTCAGATTAGAAAAGCAAAATAGATATATGTTTGAGCATTTTCTGATCATTTTTCCAAAGTCTTGGGTTTTCAATAATAATTGATTTGCACACAGATTGCTAATCTGAAGTTAATGCACATATTACTGTATGTTGCTTAGGTCCCTCTGTCTTCAAATTTTTGACGCGAATCGTTTTAGCAAGAACTCAACGTTTTGTGTATTTTATTTTATGGTTTGTATTCAGACTCTCAACACAACACAAGCATTAGCGGAATAGAAGTCATTCCGTCAGGTCTTTTACCATCGTCTCGCATGAGACCACTAATGATATCATTGAGGCTGGAGAGGCGGGGAGTTCAATAAATTAAGTCAACTATGCAAGTTTGCGGGGTCTCACTTTTTATAAAATAACAAAATAAATCACTTATATATAAATATTATATTTACCATATTATCGTAAATTATTTACCAGCGCCGTACAATCTATTCCGGTAATTAAGTCGCTCGGTACCAGTCATTACTTTTGGGTAGTGTACCGTTAAATTTCCATTATGAACAGGCTAACAGGGCGTTTTTAATTCCCTGTTAGAACGAATTCTGGGATAATAAACGTCATGTGAGAGGTTTGTGGAGTGTTGATATAATTATTATATAGGTTTAATCATGTACACCTGTATTAGGAAGTTGCATCATGAAGTGCATAAAAAAATTACTAAATTAGTAGAGCAAAAATCTCAACTATGTGAAATTATGAAAATGGAAACAGAATTAATGAAAATATTTTAAAAACATTTAAAAAAATACTTTTATGCATAGCCATCTCAAAATAAAACTTAGAACGCTATCACAATTATATGCGCATACAACATTTTGTGTCTATGCTGTTAACCATTTAGAAAAGAAAGAAAGAAAGAAAAGACATTTATTCACAACAAAAACAAAACAAATTAAAACACAATAAATACATGCAAAGCAAATTGTCACGAATCGTTCCCAACTCAGCGTTATGCTGGTTGTAATCGACAGATCAACAACCAGCGCTGGTCTTCCGTTGGGGCCGGTAGGTGACGTCACGGGTCTCTCCACGACCAGTGTTACGTGTCGTCTTACACAACCCTAAATACAATAAACCACGTGGCAACGTAGTATATAACTATATAGCTTAAAGAGGCAAGTAAATAATAAATATCTACATTTAAAAATATATTATAAATAATTACATATTATACCTATATATTATACTAGCTGTACCCGCGGCTTCGCACGCGTGTTCTTTTCTTTAGGTTCAAAGTACTATAATGTGCTATTCCAGGACCAATATACCAGCATTTGAACAAAATTTCTTCAGCCATCGAAAATACTTTATCAATTGCTCGGCTTCTAACTCACCGGGTTGAGATATCAATTACACCAGATTTAAATCAAACCCTAAGCTATCTAATAATAAAAACCGCATTGCAATCGGTTGCGTAATTTTTACGTGATGCGTGAACAAACAAACATACAGACAAACAGAAAGAAAGAAAAAATTAACAAAATAAATATGTTTAATATCTTTTTTAAGCACCCAAGAGTGTTTTTTTCATTTGAATTCATTTAGTAGTTTGGGTGCGATGCGCGGTCAAGATACGGACAAACAGACAGACAAAATTAAAAATTAAAACAGTTTGGCTTCCGTATCGAATATAGAGAACCATCCAAAAAAATTTTTTTATCACTTAAATATTCACATTATTTTGGACCCATATCCCGCAGAAACCCTTTACTTATTCGGGATAAAACGTGTCCTCAATTTTAACCCATCATATAACTTAAGACAGTGCCAAGTTGCATCAAAACCCGTCCATTACTTTCAGCGTGGTACGTGTTCTTTTAAATAAGTTTCAACCTCTAAAAAATAACCCATAATTTTTTCGATATGTAAAGTATCCTATGTCCTACCTCGTAGTACGAACTCAAATCATACCAAGTTTCTTTTGAATTCATCTAGTATTTCCGGCGGCGTGATGCACGGCTAAGATACAGACTGACAGACATACAGACAAAAATAAAAAACATACAATTTAGGCTTCATAATAGAACATAGAGAAACATCAAAAAACTGTATCTTTAATGTACAGAATTTGGACCCATAACCCACAGGAACCCTTTACTTATTCGGGATAAAACGTGTCCTCAATTTTAACCCATCATATAACTTAAGACAGTGCCAAGTTGCATCAAAACCCGTCCATTACTTTCAGCGTGGTACGTGTTCTTTTAAATAAGTTTCAACCTCTAAATAATAACCCATAATTATTATTTTTTTCGGGACAAATTGTACCCATAATTTTCACCTATCTTATAAACTATGTCTGTGCCAAGTTGCATCAACATCCATCGAATAGTTTCAGCATGCTATGTGTTCTTTTAAATAATTTTCCACCCCTATCCTGCAGGATCACTTAATTTTTTCGGGATGAAAAGTATCCAATGTCAAGAAGGAAGAAGTATGAACTCAATTAATACCAAGTTTCATTTAAATTCATTCAGTAGTTTCGGCGTGATGCCTAGCCAAGATACAGACAGACAGACAGACAGACATACAGACAAAAATGAAAAAAAAATAACAGTTTTGGCTTCAGTATCGAATGCAGAGAAAGGTTCAAAAAATTGTTTCTATGTATCTTCAATGTACAGAATTGGACCCGTTACAGTTATATTATAAGTATATATATATATATATATATATAGATTATTATAGTGAACAATGCTGTACACACAACACATAAATTAGTGTAAACATTAGTTGCACAAAATTTAAAATTTAAAAAGCACTAGTATCTTTACACAGTGTTTCCTGACCAATCTGGTGTTTACATATGAATATTTTTAACTTGTTTCTAAAACTATGAACGTTTTGCAGGTTCCTTATCGGCGGCGGGATATTATTCCAGCATTTGGTTGCTGCGTACCGGAAACTACCTCTAAAAGCGACTGAACGAAGCCGCTGCGTGGTGAGATGCATCGCGCATTGCCGGAACCCATACTCCCTCCTGCTGGACCAGGACAACTTTTCAAAAAGATATGAGGGAGCTTCATGTTTTATGACTCCAAACAAAAGACAAGCTAAATGCAATTTACGGCGGTGTTTCATTTTTAGTTAGGAGTTCCTTAATCAGGAGCCAACCCGTAGTGTCGCAGCCATGTCACGGTAAAGCTTAAAACTGGCTAGCATTATAGAATACGTACACAAAATTTCAGTGATATTGACCGTTGAAGAGTACCTTTATCTAGAGCTGTTCCTGAATGTCGATTCAGGTCATGCTTACCATAAATATGCATTGTTATTGGAACTGAACCAACATGCAAAAATTCTTTCGTAAAATAAGAGGAAGAGGTTCTAATTCAGCTTGCAAGATTTGACTTAAACAAACATACATACAGACATCCATAATAATAACATTGCATGTTAAATAAATGCTTTTAAAAAACTCTATTTGTAGAAATAACACCCAAATTAGTGATCAAGGCTAAGTACAAATTTTTCAAAAAAGTTCTATTTTGCCTTGTCTCAAAAACCAAGTGTTTTTAGAGGTCAAGTTGTGCTCATTTGATCGGAACTTAATGTTTGAACATTGACTTTTGGGACAACCTGTAGGTATAAGTAATTGGTGCAAGAACGAGGTTTTTGCTCTGGTGCCCTTGGATCGTTAGCAGAAATCGGCCACCACGGCACAACTTCTAGTCTCTGATACGGCAGGCCCTGTGGGCAGGCCAACTTACGTAGCACCCGTAGCACAGCTACGCGCCGTAGCAGAACAAACCAAAGCGTCGACATTAAATATAATTACTACAAGATACTCAAGCAATTTTGATGATATGTTTATGGGATCCTTTCCTATACAATACTGGATTTTGCCCGCGGTTTCGTCCGCGCGGACTAATGTTATTGCGTTAAAAAGTATCCTATGTCCTTCCCCTGGGTTCAAACTACCTCCATACCAAATTTTATCAAGACCGGTTCAGCCGTTCTGCGGTGAAAAGGTTACAGACAGACAGAGAGGCAGAGTAACTTTCGTTTTTATAATATTAGTATGGATAGTTATTCAAATAGGTTTAGATATCACGGAGATAGGGCATGGACCGAGAAAATATTACCTTTTTCTGGGCCTACAGTCTTGACATAGATATCGAGGCTACCGAGTTTACAAGAAATGCAAGTCTCTACAACCGAGGTACCGAGCAAAATCGTCTATTATCTATTAGTGATCATCGTGGGTGCCGGGCGGACGGGTGCAAGGGGATGCAGCTGCGCCCCCTGGCTTTACACATTTTAATGATTCTTTTGTTACATATAGGTACATTATAATACCTATGTTAAGTAAAAATGGTTAGGTTGTGGGAAAAAACATTGAATGAATAAAAAATTGAGATCTTTGTTGTTCTCCAAAATGGATAATTGGCGATATATATCAGTGTCTTCCCTTTCATTTCCTTTCCTTATGAACACTGGGCATGCACAGGTCGTTCAGCCGCGTATATTACTTAATTTTCTAAAATGATAGAAAGAAATAACTTCAACTATTTGCGCTGCTTCGATTGCGCATACTTAGTTGTATTAATTAAAATATTCACTATGATTTGAAATTATATTTATTTTTACGCTGACAGAAATATATCGTGCCTAATGAATACACCCCCCTGAAAATAATCCTGCCTGCGCCCATGGTGATTATGAGCAAATAGAGTACAAATAGGAACTATTTTCATAGGTAATAACTTTTCAAAGTACAAATAGCTTAAATTACATTTACTTACTTGAGTAATTCAACCTCTTTGAGTATTAGACGTCAGTGTACCGAAAACTTTGCGGGCTGTCAATAATATAGACATTTCTTACTGTCGTTGCCAATAATAGACGCAAACTTCATTGCATACACTAAGAGAATCGTAAAGTTTGCGATAAAGTTATGATACCAATAACAATCGATATCTATGACAGTAGCTGGCAGTCTCGACACAGATAGCTATGCCATCGTCACCGATCGCTCCGTCAACTGTACTTTGCGCCCGATTTTGGTTGTAAAGTTATTGCTACCGATGTCGAGACTGTAGCCCCAGTATGGGTAACGATGATAATTGTTAGACTTTGACAGAAGCTATCGATTTTCATCGGTATCTGTACCATGCGGCCGATTTCGGTTGTAAAGTTATTGCTACCGATATCGTGGCTGTAGCCCCTCGGACTGTCGAGATATGATTGAAAATATACCTAACAGTTGAATTTAGACACAAACTTTTGTAAATCGATTAAAAAAAACGTAGTCCATTACTTTTTTAGACACTTTTTAAGGAATGTGGGTACAGTAGAAACTTGTCAATTATTTGGATGGCACTCGGCGCTCGTCATTAATTCGAGGGCCATCGGCAGGCGAGGCTGGGAGGCAGGACTAATCGATAATCAGTTTTAAAATGATGACTCTTTTTTAAATGTTGACTCAATTCATGAGTCTTGTACTTGAAGGGAATTATTGTACGAGTAAACCTGATTGAATAATTGTTGAGACATATTCAACTTCCCTTTGTTAAATTATACCTAACTTTAGTTTATCACACTCTGTTTAATGGTTTTTGATATTATTTAAAAAATACTGATGAAATTGATTATTGGTGAGAGAGAAAGAGTCAAACAATGACCTTTTTTTTGTTTCCAGTTAATAGTGTCAAAATTGTACCACCAACAATTTTTTTCTAGTTCTCATTCTGAGTTATGTAAATAGATAGGAAATTCTTCACGGCACAAGAAAACACAAGTACTGCTACTTACAATTTTCTTCCTCCTGTCTTTGTTTTGTTTAGCTCATCTATCTATCTATACTTATAATAAAGCAGTAAGTATCAAAAAATCTGTAAAACGAAATAATTTAAAAAAAAATGGTTTAGGGTACTGTTTGTTTGTTTGTCGTATGAGGTAGTGCTAGCCTCTGATATCAGAGTTTGTCAGGCCACCCAAAGAGCCTCTGACATGGCTTAACGACTGCTATTAATCAATAACAGCCGGGACCGACAGCTTAACGTGCCCTCCGAAGCACGGAGCCGCACATAACTCAGAAGAGTCATTGGTGCGGAGCCTAGGTTTTGAACCCGGTATCGTTGGATTCCAAATTGCACTATAGAACCATTAGGCCACCATCGCTCTACGTTTAGGGTACTTTAAATAGATCACTGAACGAGAATTGCATATTTCTTTTTTTTTTTGACTATATGTTTGTTCTAGGATCACTTTAAAACTTCTGATCCGATTGCGATGCAGTTTTCACACTTGGATAGCTTAGGGTTTGACTTAAAAATTAGGATATCTTGGTATCTTAATAGAATGACTAGATTATGTTAATCGAATGACTAGTTGCCGAGCAATCGATAAAAAACTATTTGACGGCTGAACGAATTTTGAAGAAATGTAGCCAATAAGCTTTAAAGGTACTTTTGGTCAAATACACGTATATGCTACTTTTAAATGAAAAGACCACGCGGGCAAAGCCGTGGCCTCAGCTAGTATCACATAAGTGTCTCACTTAGCCCAATTTACATAGGCCATATGTAACCGGATATTACTCACACCTAGCTGCATTGTTTGGCCCTCAGAATATTACTTAACTTGAAGGCAAGCAACCAACTGCGAGCGTTTGCGTGTAGTGTATGTAACACAGTGTTCAATTTGATTCCAAACATTACAGCTTATACGATTGTCTACAGTGAGCTGTAGCGACAGCCAACATGTTGATTCGCTGTGGTGGGTTGTGCATTTTTATTCCCACGCTACCTCAGATGGCCGATAAAGATGACCATAACAAAGCATTAAGCATAGGTTGCCATAACGACTTGTCGGTTGTCGTTAGGCAGTTTATGTGACATGGACAAACACCAACTTTTTGTTTATATCACAACCGATTTGTATGTGAAGGCTTTTACTCTGTTACTTATTTATGAAACAGCTTATTTTAAAATCAGTCGATATTGATCACAATGATGTCGTAATTAGCTTGGCTAGAATGCCTTCAAATTGAAACACTATGTACTTGCACATTAATGCTTGCCAAGATAAACTTTTAAGGCGATTGGTAATGCTGGGATTTGCTATTCTTAGGTACATGTACTTAGATGCAATCAGTCAGTACCCTCCTTAAGAAAAATATTTGCACAAAATACCTAAATTAAACACCAAGAAACACTACCAGCATCTGGATACTCATTTAAGAACAATGTACAACATCAATAAGCCTTCTCTACACGGTCTCTTACTTTAACAGAACGAAATCACAAGTATACTTCAATCTCACTCTTTTCCTTACAGGACACGTATACTTATCTCTTTCTAAGGGTGAACGAAAGGTTTTCCAGGCCATTAGTCGAAAACCCCTATGAAAATGAGCAAAATATATTTGGCGTCAAATGAAATCGTTAAGTTTGATATATAGATAGCTATTTAGATTAGGCTGAAATTGTGTTTATTGAATAAATAAATAATAGATAGTATTCTACCTAGAAGGTCTGAAGGCCAGCTGTGGGAAAAAGCTGATTGAAGATGTATGTCTACGTCGAATGAGGTAGGCAGACCTTTGGTGTCAGAGTATTTTTATACGCTTTATATTAGCTTCACTTGTATGTTTGTATGTTTGTAACCGACTCCTTTGGACGCTATTTTGACCCACTTTAAACGGTCAGATTTCATTCAAATTTTGCACACCTGTCAAAGACCGATGACAATGCAATTATTCGAAAAAAAAAACAATAAAAATAACTAAAAAGTTAGAAATAAATAATAGTTTAAAAAAACTAAAAAATACGCTATATATAGAAAACCAAACTAAAAAAATAGAAAATAAATGTTAATAGTCTAATAAGAAAAAATGTGTTATTTAAAAAAAATGCGTGGGGTGCTTCTCATATCTATCAATGAAATATTTATAACTATTGACCCATGCATCCCACGATTTTTTTGAAATAAAAGTTTTTTTTCTTATTTACACTATTAAAATTTATTTTCTATTTTTTAGTTTGGTTTTCTATATAAAGCGTGTTTTTTAGTTTTTTAAACTATTATTTTATTACGTACTAGGCAATCGTTTGACCACGATCTTACCCGATGGGAAGCGATGATATGGTCGAAGGTGTAGCACGCTTGCCTAGTAGATACCTATTCACTCTAGACTTGAACACACTTGGGTTGGCCGCCCAATGGTCTCCGATGTGGCTCAATTTTTAGCAAATACAACTCAATAAAAATCATTGGTTGTAAAGTTTTTGAGCCAGGACGTTTTTGAGATAGAGCTGTAACCATATTCGTCGAAAAAAGCTAACTGTTCATTAAAATAAAAATAAACAAAATATATTTATAGATTGATAGATTAGATAGGAAGTATTTATCTATCGGTGATAGATACATATTTCTTCCGTTTGGGGTAGAAACTATGGGGCCCTGGAGTCCGGAAGCGCGGGGTTTTGTCAAGGAGATGTCCAGATGCTTAGTAGAAACTACAGGTGACCAAAGAGCTGGCGCTTACCTCGGTCAAAAAATTAGTCTAGCGATTCAGTGAGGTAACGTCGCCAGCTTTATGGGCACCTTACCTGCAGACGGCGACCTAAATTCTGTTTTTTATTCGTAAACTAGCTTTCGTCAGCGACTTCGTCCGCGCGGACTACAGTTTATCGGGAAAAAAAGCATCCTATTTTCTACTAGGATATTAAAAACCGATGCAAAAGTAGGTATAACACCAACGCTCTTGATATTTTTCTGATGGAGTTGTTATTTCGTTTCGGCAACCGTTCCTTACAGCGAGTAATCAATATTTTCCAGTTTTCCCCTGGAAAAATACAATTTTCCGGGATAAAAACTATCTCCATTCCAAATTTCATAATGCAGCAGTTATCGTGTTAAAACTACCCAAACAAACATACAAACGTATTCACTTTTATATATTGGTGTGGATAGGTATATAGGTAGTATTTTTTTACATAATTAGTGTTAACTGTAAATTTGATTTGGTATGTATATAGAAACACAATAGATAGATAATTCTTAATTACACAAGAAAGGAATTATAGTATAAATTAATCAAATCTTAAGTTATGTTTGTAATCTACTTTCAGAATTTTAACTCTTAATCAATCCTCCACAACTTAAGATAAGAACCATTTTTGTCCCTATTTCCATGTATGGACACCGTATTAATATATAATCACAGAATAAATTATAGTAAAAGAAATAGTTTTAAATATTCCATTTGGGTCACGGAACTATTGTGTGTAAATAAGTCCCATTCTTATTTCGATTAGGTTCTATAAGCCCGTGATAGATAGGTAGATAGAAGAATAAAATTCGTACACAACATTTCGTGTCTGTGCTGTTGACTGTCGAAGAGTTCCTTTATTGAGCTAATGCTGGATGTCGATTCACGTCATGCTTACTATAAAAATGCATTGTCATCGGAACTGAACCAACATGAACAAATTCAACTCCGTAGGATAAGAGTAAGTGGTTCTAATTCAGCTTGTATTATTTGGGCTAAGCAAACATACGAGTACATATAAACATTGCAAACTAAATAAAAGCTTTTATCTACACTCATATCGTGATATCCGGAGTATAAAGACAAAAATGGTGGTATAATGACATACTTTACGCACGGCACGTCTATAATTAAAAAAAAACATGATAACACTGTTTTTTTAACTAAACAGTGGTTCATTATATATATTTTATATCATAAAAACACTGGTTTGGCTCCGTTCAACGAGGGTTTTCACTATTTATTATCTATGGAGGCGCGTGTTAGATCGTATGCGCGCGAATTTGCTGTGGACTGGATTTTGCCGTCATAATTTATATTACATTGGTAGGTAACCTAACCTAACCAATTTAATGTGTTATGTGTTTTTGTTGATCAAAAGTTTTATCCTGATTATAAATGTGCGATAGCAGTGATAGTGAGGAGAATTTGACTCCACCTGACATCACGGAAACAGCAACGAACATGACGAACGAGCTTTGACCGGCAAAATCTTCTTTTTTTTCCATTACTTAAGTGTAAGTTCCTATTGCATGAGTGTAGATAAAGCAGTGTATGAAACGGCACATAACTAGGTATTAAAACACTCCAGTGATATTCTTAAAAAAAAACAGTAACTTTTAATCTCACTCTTGTGTTTTAATAACCCTCGTTATGGAACCGTTTCGTGAACTACTATTTAAAATGCCAGAAAGTGTAACTAGCTGCGCCTCGCGGCTTTGCTCTCAAAAAAGAAAATTGCCTACGTCCTTCCTCATGATGCACACTATCTCCTTGACTAAATTTCATCAAAATCAGTTCGGCCGTTACTGTTTAGTCACAAAAAGGTTACGAACAGACAGACGGAGAAACAGAGTAACTTTCGCGTTTACAATATTAATGTGAGTTAATTTCAGGCTCGGTGTGCTTGTTCCTTTAAGAAGACACATAGTCTACGCAAGAGAAGCCTCTGGCAAAGTTCTAAAATAAGTATGATGTAGCTCTAAATCAGAACTGTTAGCGTAGCACTATTATTTATTCTGTGCTGTTAGTTTATTACTGCATTAGTGTAATAACTTGCTGGCAGATTGCCAGCGCTGAATCGATTTCAGCACAAACTGAGAGATTGTTCTCTGCCAGATTAAAATGCGTTTGTGTAAGCGTCCATTTCTATTAAATAAGAAAAAGTATCTTCAAGAAACGGAACATTTACCATGGAACATATCCCGTTTCTCATGTTATATGGGAGACCATGTCAGTTTACGCTGGGTGTAAGCGGACTAAAACTGAATTTTATGCTTTAGTGCATAAAAGTGTTTACTTTTCTGTGGTCCCGAACACCCCGAGCCTAATGTTTCATGAAGAAAGTTTATAATATAAAAGTTGCGGGATAGCTCTCGATTTTTCTTAGTTTAGCTTTTTTCTAGGTATTTAACTGTTTCGTTATTTAAATTTGCATGAGTAATGAAAGTGAAAATGTCATGAAGTGAATATTACTTAAATAATAATTATTCCTAACACGTTAATGGAAAGAAACACAAATAAGTTGGTCAGCAGACGTTACCGCCAAAATAATAAATAAATAAATATATTCGGGACATTTCCACACCAATTACCGAGCTCCAAACTAGGATACCCTGTACTATGGGCACTAGATGACGGATAAACATACATAGATAAGAATATAATAGTATTAAAAAACACAAACTAAACATTTATATACCACCCGACTCCCCCCCAGTTATAGCTAAACCAGAAGAACCATCTCGTAAACGAGATAAACATTAAACCCCTGCTTTAAACATTAAATACCGTAGCTAAATCGGTCCATTCATTTGGAAGCTACGATTCTCACCCCCCATTTCTCACCTGTGTACATGATACAGAACATAATTTGATGTAAATCAACTTTCAAAAGGTTCATCATTCGAAGAATTAAAGAAGAACGATCGAACACGGTTTTTAAGCATAGTGGACATCGATTTCATATAGATTTCTGGGACAATTCGAATGATCAAAGGTGGGGTACCAAAACACAATAAAATAGGCACAATCTTTTTACAGGGAGCTTTTCGTTTGAGGAATTACATTTTTATCTTAAGGGTTTCGTACCCGAAAGATCCCAAACAGAAACCAAATTTTTGTGGCAATAGTCACAGAATGAACATTATTACAAATTCCAAGTACTTATTACAAAAGAACTGTCCATCTGTAAAACCTTTTAATAAACAAATAATCCCCAATGATCCCTACCTTGGCAACATTTCACTATTTTGAATATAAACGAGGGCGAGTTACCATTCTGACAACCGGCTCACATTCGCCCGGCGACCTTTTGCGAACTACCCGCACCCTGGGGTGTGCCGTGAAAATATAAATGGGCAAGACTTTTTAAAAGGTGCACACCAAGGCGGTCAACAATAGAGCATTTCGGTGTACTTGTAGTGTAACATTTTTGTTAAAACTGTCCATAGGGCACGAGCCCTTGTTTACAACGTCTCATTATTAGATTTTGAAATATAAATGGTGTGAATACGATACTGTAATCGAAAAAATAACATTTAGAAATTATAAAAAACAATATGATAAAAATGATAAATGATAATAACAATTAATCGGTTGTAATATTTTGATTATGATAAAAAACCCGAGCTTGATCTATTTATTTCATTATTTTTGCTTTTACAAGGTATCCTCCCAAGAAACGCCAGTAACCGTAATTTTTTCTGGGCGCTTCCCGCCGTAATTTGACATCAGGCTGGTAGCAAACAGCTGTCTATCTGATCTGTCAATTTGTGACAAATCTATTTATTTTGAGATTTATTTACGTACTCGCTGTGCCCACGGCGTTGCCCGCGTGGTAATTTTTCTGTGATATCAGGATCATATGGGTTATTTCAGAACCAAAAGTACTAACATACCAAATTTAATCAAACTTCGTTCTGACACCAAATCGATTTTCATCGCTTGCTCGGCTTCTACTCTTCGGATTGAGATACCAAGTACACTAGTTTTTAAGTCAACCCCTAAACTATCCAAAACTAAAAAACTGCATCGCAATTAGTATAGTAGTTTTTCCGTGATGCGCGAACAAACATACAAAAAGACAGACAAACAAGCAGTCAAAAAGACACAATTTTAAATAGTGAACTCATTAACGAACCAAAGAAGTACGAGCTTTTGAAGTAGTTTTCAGTTAATTACTTTTGATTATGTTGAATAACCTACATCGTCATAACTATGAGAGTGTGAAAACAATTTAAAATAAAAATAATTTACACTAATATTATAGAGGCGAAAGTTTGTGTTTGAGTGTGTGTTGTGCGTGTGTGAGGGAGTGTGTGGGTGTGGGTGTATGTTTATGCTACTTTACGCTCAAACGTCTGAACGGATTTGGATGAAATTTGGTACCAGAATATCTTATATCCTGGATAAACACGTTATGCTGCTTTTGATCCCGATTTAGGGAAAAAATAGCACAAATAGCAAAGTGACAAGTGTCGAAGTGACAGGCGTTGAAATGACAGGCGTCGAACTGACAGGCGTCAAAGAGACAGTCGTCAAAGTGACAGGCATCAATGTGACAGGCGTCAAGGTGACAGACGTCATGGTGACAGGCGTCAAGGTGACTGGCGTCAATGTGACAGGCGTCAAGGTGACAGGCGTCAAAGTGAAACATGTCCGTTAAAGTGACAGGCGTCAAAGTGACAGTTGTAAAAGTGACAGATGTCAGCCATATATAGGGTTTTTTATTAATTCTTTTTTAATGAATTCTTTTCATTGATAGTTAGAAGGAAACTGTAATTAGACATTTCTTCAGCATCATGAGAACGATGGTAGCCTAACGGTACAACTTTGATTCTAAAGTTAGTGAGTGTCTACTATTTTCTTTGGCATATATTCTTTCCGATGTTTGCATCTATGTAAGAAGTAATATGCAGTTTTCTATGACGCACCCTCATACAAAACACGAAACGCAGAAGAGACAAAACAAGAGACTCACACGAGCAGATTTTGACTTTCACACGTTCACAAACCGATTGACACGAATACAGCAATCTAGTAAATGATAAAGTTTTTGTAGATAATTACTTTAAAAGCTTATTATTTTATATAGCACGTCAAGCAGTTTACGTTACGTTTATCTTTTAGAATAAGCTCAACCATATTAATAATTATGGCTCGGTTTGGCACCGCCTTCAAAAAAATCTTTCATATCTTACGAGTATGTACTATTTTTGCATTATTATTACGTTGGTAATTTCGAAAAAGTGATATTGTTCTGGTTCAATTGTAATTATTTTATTCTTTTTAGTGGTTGTTTACAAAATAACATTTTTAATATGAAGTCGTATTATTTTTTTGGAAAAATATTTTATTAATCGACTTCTTAAAGGAGGGAGGTTTTCAATTCGTTTGTTATTTAATGATATTTCGGTTTGGCACCAACTTTAAACAACTCTTTCTTATGTTTTTTGTACATTTTTAATGTTGAAAAAGTGATATAGTTCTTGTTCAATTGTAATTATTTCATTATTTTTAGTGGTTGTTTAAAAAATATCATTTTTAATATGAAGCAGATATATATTTTTTTTAATTATATTTTGTATGATAGAATTCTTTAACGTATTTTAAAGTGAATAAATGATTTGCTGTCACATAAACCATAAATTAAAAAAAGACAGTTTGTGCAGATAATGAATGTAAGCTACAATCAGTTCAAAGAGCATTCACATAATGCAAATATAAAAAAGTTAATGTGACTTTTGCAACCAAATACAAACGTAACTTTTTAAATAATATTGAAAACTATTAATGTAAAAAGAGGAGTTTCAGAAAATCAGCTAATTCTAAATTTAAATTATCGACTTTATGACTTCGTCATAACGTTTAATTTTGAAAAGCTAAAAATAACTGAAATAAAAGAGTTTTTGTCATAATGAGCTTTATTATAAGTATAGATAGGTAGGTAACCTTAAAATTTTCCGTCCAAAATAAAAATATTAACTTCTTTATGATTATTTATACCAGCGCAGCCTGACATCACAGAAATGACAAGGCGTGGCGGGTCGTGTTTATGCGACCATTCAAATGATTATAGAAATATATTGATATATTGAATGCCGTTTTATATTAAGTTAACTATCTAATTTAAATAAAAGAATAATAGACTCAAAATCCGACGGAAAATGTAAGACAAAATCCCTATGATGACTGTTTGCAGTTAATATAAGTAACCCGTGATGTTGTCAAAAATCGATAGAGAAATGCACCAATACTTATTGATTTATCCTTTGGTACCTCATTTTAACTACTAGTAAGTTTAACATTTAAGAAATACTAGCTTTCCTTTCCGCGACTTCACCCGCGCGGACTACTGTTTATCGCGAAAAATGCATCCTAGGATATTGAAAACCAATGCAAAAGTAGTTCTTCTTCTACTATTTTATTTTAATGGCTTCTGCGGAGGCACTGGCCTACTAGCAATTTCGCCAATGTCAAGTTTAGTTTATTGTAAGTATTGTCAAGTCACAGTCAATAATTGTCAAAGTCACGAATCAGTAAAATGGTGTACGTTTTAATGAAACTTCCTGGAGAGTTTTGAAAACATCACAAATAGTCACGTTTTTTTGTTTTTTTTTATCCTTTGCCCACACCCGTGCACTTTAACAAACACCTAATGATTGTTGTTTGTTGTTTGTTTTTCGTATGAGGTAGTGCTGGCTAGATGTCAAAGTTTGTCAGGCCGCACGACTTCCTCTGACATGGCTTAATGACTGCTATTAATCAATAACAGCCGGGACCGACAGCTTAATGTGCCCTCCGAAGCACGGAGCGACGGTTAATGATGATTAATGATTAATATTACACTATCACCATCATCATCATCATCATCATGTCAGCCTTTAGAAGTCCACTGCTGAACATAGGCCTCCCCCAAAGAGCGCCATGACGAGCGATCTTGTGCTAATGGAGGCATCCACCGACTTCCTGCAATGGTTACAATGTCGTCGGTCCATCGCGTGGGGTATCTCCCCACACTTCGCTTGCTTGTTCGTGGTCGCCATTCGAGCACCTTTATTCCCCAGCGGTTGTCGGTTCTGCAAACTATATGGCTTGCCCATTGCCACTTCTACTTGCAAACTATGAGAGCTGTGTCGGTAACCTTCGTTCTTCCACGGCTTTCCTCATTTCTGATTCTATCACGTAGTGAAACACCGAGCATAGCTTTGTCCATTGCAGGCTGCGCAGCTCTGAGCTTGTGTATGAGACCAATAGTTAGCGACCACGTCTCAGTGCCGTATGTCATCACTGGCAACACGCACTGATTATAAACTTTTGTCTTAAGGCTCTGCGGTATCTGAAGACATCTGCAGACATCTCGTCGATACCGCAGATATCGACGAGATGTAATGGTGTAATTTCCCGAACGCTGCCCATCCGAGTTGGATTCGTCGGTTGACCTCTTTGTCGAAGTTGGATCTACCCAGTTGGATCGTCTGACCTAAGTAGACATAGTGATCAACAGCTTCGAAAATATCGTTCCCAACATAAACCGGCATACGGGTACGACTCGGGCATTTGACATGATTTTCGTCTTGCCCATGTTCATTTTAAGACCCACCTGTTGGGAAACAATATTGAGGTCACTGAGCATTGTGCTTAGGTCTTCCAGGGTTTCTGCCATGATGACTATATCATCAGCAAATCGAAGGTGAGTGATGTATTCGCCATTGATGCTAACACCATATCTCTTCCAGTTCAGAAGCTTGAATATATCTTCCAGTGCAGAGGTGAACAGTTTCGGAGAAATAACGTCTCCCTGTCTCACCCCTTTTTGCACCTGGATAGAATTCGTGCTCTGATCCTGAAGACGGACTGTCATGGTGACCTTGCTTTACAAACACTTCAACACTTCGATGTACCGGTAATCAATCTGGCATCTCTGTAATGACTGTAGCACTGCCCAGGTCTCGACTGAATCAAAGGCTTTTACGTAATCCACAAACGCTAGACATAGTGGCCGATTATATTACTCTTCGGTCTTCTGTATAATCTGCCGGAGCGTATGGATGTGGTCTACGGTGCTAAAGCCTTTCCGGAATCCAGCTTGTTCGGGAGGCTGATATTACACCAATGATTAATATTTCACCAATATTACTCACTGGATTTCCCGCCCGCGACTACGTACGCGCGGACTACTGTTTATCGTGAAAAAAAGCATCCTAGTTTCTTCTAGGATATTAAAAACCAATGCAAAAGTAGGTGTAGCACCAATACTATTGATGTTTTTGACAGATTTGTTATTTTGTTTCCATGGCAACCACAGACCATTCGATTATGGCAACCGTAAGTAATTTACAGTGAGTAATCAACATTTCCAGTTATCCCACGGAAACTTTAAATTTTCCGGGATAAAAAGTATCCTACTAAATTCATCAAAATCCGTCCAGCCGTTATAGCGTGAAAGCTCCCCAAACAAACAAACAAAGAAACAAACAGACAACGTTTCACTTTTATATATTGATATGGATTAACACTCGAAAAACACTAATATGAAGAAAAAATAAAAATTAACAACATGACAGCTTTAATACTTTCAAAAAACTCTCGCAAAAGTAGTTAGAGCACCAACGCTTTTGAAGTTTTTTGACAGACTTGTTATTTCGTTTCCATGGCAACCGTTCCTTACAGCGAGTAATCAACATTTTCCAGTATTCCCCTGAAAACTTAAAAAAAATCGGGAAAAAAGTATCCTTTGTTTTACTCTTGGGTATAAGCTATCTCCATTCCAAATTTCATCAAAATCTGCCCAGCCGTTATCGCGTGAAAGCTCCCCAAACAAACAAACAGACAACGTTTCACTTTTATATATTGGTATGGATTCGAAGCGATTGAACAATCAATTCAAACTTATACATTTCGATGTACTTGCAAAGGTGGTTTTACACCAAACGAATATTGAGCTATAGAATGAGATAGAATGAGTTAGTATGAATGAGATAGATAGAGATAGATAGAATGAGCATTCGCTCGTTTGGTATAAACCCACCTTTACAAAGTACGGAGCGTATTTTACGATTTTCGATTTGGCAAACTATATGTTCTGGTACAAGTAGATAGCCCTCTAATGTGAGTGCACCTTTACCTTCTCACGGTTTATATTTCATTGGCCTCATTTTGACGGCATTGAGATAGAAGGGTTGCGTTTTATCTCTATTGTTTGTTATTTTTGTATTGTCTTACATATTTCTGTAATGTTTTTGGGTTAAATTTTGTTTTGTTTTTTATTTCGGGGTCTAATGAGATGAGGAAGTAGATTACAGGTTCCATGGAACTTAACAAATAAAATTACCTAGATTAAGACAATGTTTTGTCAACTGTCTTTTTATTATTCATCTAAAATTTAAGTGAATTATTCTAAGGTGAATAGATATCTGATATATCCTGGATTAAGAGCAGAACTGTGGTAGGACATACTGGCTACAATGATAATAAAAAAAGGTTGTCGCAGAAACCGAGTAAAATGGATTTGAACGAAGCTGCGGGTTCAGCTAGCATTAATTTAAATATTTATTTTAATGTCCTCAAAAATATTTAATCTAATATTTTCATAGACATATTTGATGTGTAATTTTATGAATATTTTAAGCCATTTTTACATTCTCCATTTGTTTTAATGCGTATAAACATTACATTCTATGGCTTGACTACCAAACGAATTGCTCTACTTAGGTAACTTTTATTTTAACTTCTGTTCGTTATCTGGTGAAACAATATTCTAGTGAGAAACTGGCGAACGGGTGATATAACCACAGTTGAAACCCAGTAGCTAAACTAAAAAGTACTGATTTTCTTTCGCCTCACACACACAGATGGAACGATGGCATAGCACTAACGGAAACTTCTTGTACCATCACCGACAGCACCAAATTACGCTGCGTATACTGTCCCGCCTGGACTCTTCAATAAAGCGTCACGAGGGAGTAAATACTACTGAAGACCAATGTTTCCGTAGTTATCGAGCGGTTGGAATCCCGCAATAACGTTTATTTTAATTCGTTTGTGGTGTGAGTACCGATTGACCCCTATCAACCTTCATGAAAGCAGGTATCCTCACTCTACCTACTTACGCGAGTTAATAACCTACAGATTGCTGAGCCCCGGCGTCACAAATCAGGCGAGACCAGCCGCCGCGCGCTTGCATTGAGACGCTTACCGTGTCGCTTGTTTAAACTTTCGCTAGTAATGGCGAAACGTAACAATAATAACAATTTTTGTATGAAGGGATGCCTTAGTAGGCAAAAAGACTCAACGTTTTTTTTGTGTCATTATCACACTAACATAATAAAGTTATCACAGAACTGTATACTGAATGACTGAACGGATAAAAAAAACCTATAGTTGGTAAGTACATATTCGAGTGCTATGTTTTGCCCGACTTTGCATAGGTACAAACTAACGTGTTTTTTTGTGTGGCGTTTGACCACTAGATTTATTTTTAGCCAACTTCAATAAAAAGTAGATTCTCAAGTTGATGTGTATAATTTAAGTAATATTGTTTAAAATGCATACCTAATATTCATATAATAATGTTAGTCTATATGAGTGTCTAATAATATATTCCAAACTAGCTGCGCCCCGCGGTTTCACCGGCGTCCCTCAGGATCCCTGCATTTTTTCAGGGTAAAAAGTAGCCTATGTGTTAATCCAAGGTACAAGCTACCTCCATACCAAATTTCATCCAAATCCGTTCAGTAGTTTTTGCGTGAAAGAGTAACAAACATCCATCCATCCATTCATCCATCCATACTTACAAACTTTCGCGTATATAGTATTAGTAGGATTAAATAATGTTAGTCTATATGAGTTTCTAAAAAAAGATTCCAAATTACGTGAATTTATGTATTACGTATTTCTCAGAAACTATAAGTCAGATTGCATATTTTTTTTATAGTTTCGGTGTCTTTCAACTTAGGGAATAGTTTCATAAATATCCGTTCAGTATTTTAAAATATATGGACTGTTAACCGTTTCCAGTATGGCTTTTGTCTTAGAGAACGGAATAAGTAGGTACTTTATTTTCTGAGGCCGAATTTAACGAAACTGAAAGTAAGAAATAACAAATATTTAAAAAAAAAATGACTTCAAGTCGTATAAAACTTAAAAAAAGGAATAGTATTAATTTTAATGGGCTTTTTTAGTTTCCGTACTAAAATACCTACTTTTTTTGACAGCTTGTTTTTGTGGTAAGTTTACATCGGGTACTTAAACAACTAATCACACTTTCGCAAACTGGCACTGCGGCTGCGACGTTTCGACACATGTGACACATGGACATACGGACGGACGTACGCATAGGGGCGAATCTATCGTCCACACCTAAAGTCACAGTTTTCTATCTATACTTATAATAAAGCAATAGGAACGAAATATTCTGTACAAAGAAGATAATTAAAAAAAAAGAGTTATGGTACTTAAAATAAGCTACAAAATATGATTTTATTTTTTTAATTCGTGTCTGGTTGTTTGTTAGTTTGTCTGTATGTTTGTTCGCACATCACGTAAAACCTGCTGTACCGATTGTGATGCAATTTTCACTGTTGGATAGCTTAGGGTGTGACGATGTGAAACCTCTTTCATAAATTCTTAATTCTTTCATAGTCATACCCATTTGATAGTTTGTCATTATTAATTCTAAATTCAAATAACCTGTCATTCCCATAATGTCATTGGATTAGCAAAAACTGCAATTTTACGAAATAATATATTTTAAAATATGTATGTACCTAAATAAGTTATTATATTTGGAGACTTTTAAATATATATGATAATACCTTCGTTTGTGGTTGTTTTGATGTTGAAGCACGAAAAGTCTGTGATTATAACAATACTAGAGCCCCTCTTACCAAATATATTAAATTATTTAACTGGAAGAAGACTGAATAGAATAGTCGAGTGCAAGATCTCTGTTTATGAACATCTACTCCTGTTCCTGTGCTCCTAATTGTTCCTCTCCTTTTTTGTCCACTGAGGTTTGGTCCCTGGGCTAGTGGAACAAACCCAAACCCAAGGATCGCCTCGTGACAAGAATTTGACTTAAAAACTGGTGTAGATACATGGTATCTCAATCCGATCAGCAGAAGCCGAGCAATAGGTAAAAACATTTTGACTGCTGAAGGAATTTTGATAAAATGTTAGTATATTGGTATTTTAGGTCTTGGAATAGTACATAGAGTACTTTTAACCTAGAGAAATGAACACGCGTGCAAAGCCACGGACATCAGTTAGTACTTATAATAAAGCAATATGAACAAAATAGTCTGTTCAAAGATGATAATTTAAAAAAAAATGGTCTAGGGTACTTAAAATAAGCTACTAAACGAGAATATAACTTTTTTTAATTCGTTTCTTTCTGTTTGTTTGTTTGTTAGTTTGTCTGTATGTTTGTTCAAGCATCACGTAAAAACTACTGGACCGATTGCAATGCGGTCATTGTTGGATAGCTTATGATTTTACTTAAAAACTGGTGTACTTGATATCTCAATCCAATCAGTAGAAGCCGAGCAATCGATAAAAACTTTTTGACGGCTGAAGGAATTTTAATCAAATGTATCTTAACAATATTGGTATTTTTGGTCTTGGAATAGTATTCGTACATAGAGTACTTTAACCAAGACAAATACCCACGCGTGCGAAGCCGCGGGCATCAGCTAGCTAGTAATTTAATAAATGTTAAAATACATTGTACGGTATTTCATTTTTCTATGCAGACAACCCTGTAACTCGAGTGTGTGGCGTAGGTTTTTTATGGACGAGAGTCGGAACATAGTAATATCAACTCTAACACGCGACTATTAAGTGCAATTTAGCATGTACGCTCTATGTATGAATACCTACGTAATACGTACCTACGTTTGTAGGCTATTAAATCGGCGGCTTTCCTTAAGATCAAAGTAATTCAAATTCTGTACTTGTACTATTATTTATTCTGTGATGAAAGTGGAAGTTTAACCGAAGGGGTATAATGTTCACAATGATTTCGCGGTTGGATCTGCGCGCGAGATGTCAGCGAGTTTCCGAGTTCTGAGTTCGTAATGGCGATCAAAAATATCCCAGTAGATACGTTTCTAACATGGGTCTTCACTGTCACCCCAGCATGCTCTCTAACTATTGAGGGTTCAAAGCATTTATTTTCGTCGGGATTAACACTACAAAGTCGCGTGAGCTGCGCTACTGTCCATCATTTCATTCTAAGTTGCACCTCGTCTTGACCGTATCCAAACCACGTAAGGCAGCATTAAAACTTCCCTCTAACTTAATTAAATGTGATCATTTGCTTAGATTATTCAGTTATAGGAGTCAGGGGTAGACTGATACGAGTATGTATCAGTTCGCCATACATACATGCATAACAAAATGCATGGCCATGTAGACGATTTAAGAGGCCTCTATGTCATGCAGAAGACCTTTATTCATGGCTATATCTGTATAGCCATCAACTCTGTGTCATTCTCGCGTTGGTCTGTCAACACTGGAGTGACAAGCTCAGTCACACTCATTGAGCAGCTCTGAAGTGAAGACACCACTCTTCAAAGCTGTCTTTTTCAATTGCGGCGATTTCGCTGCATTTTACTCCGTCACTCGCTAGCTTGCTGTAACCACACACAGCGAGCTAGCGAGTGACCGAGTAAAGCGTTATGTTGATTTGAAATTTTTCTGCATTCTGATGTGGACGTCACAGGCGTGTCCACAACGTATATTTAGTAAATACCTATACTGTATATAATACCTGTACTGTATGTAATACCTATACTGTATATTTAGTTAGCCAAGTATTTATTTTAAACTGCATCGATACCTGTATAAGTCATCTCTTACTTTACCAGATTTAGTTATTTCAGAAACAAACTAATTTCAACTTGAACAACTCAAGCTATCTCCATAAGTGTATCTCATTATGTACCTAAGTTATAAATCTAAATAGTAAAGAGTAAATAACCAAAAACCACAGAGAGCGCTTGGAAGCCGTGCCCGCCTGTGGTTGGCCCAGCGACGCGTATTGATCACGTCATCATTCAACCCACCAATCGGCGCGAACTACTGATAACCAGTTTTAGTTGAGTTCCAAACTCAAATTTGTAACGGTCCGGCTCATTTGTCTTTTGTTTAATAATGTAGGTAGGTCGAAATCATTGGCCAGTTGACTATTATTTATTCTGTGTCAGTACGTGAGCGAACGGTGTGTTTTAAAATCCACTATTTAGGTACGCCTTATATTGTGCTTCTACGGACTACACACGTAGGGCACCTCGCGCAACATCTTTTTACATTAAAATTTAAGCCTCATTTAGTAGGCGACAAATATCGCGCGACGTGTTGCTAGAGCTGTCGGGCGAAGTTGGGCTTTATGTCGCTGTCGTACCTATCTAATAAGTATCCAACCTGGGAACTCAAAAGAGAAATAATGTAATTCGGTGTAAAGAAAAACGCCAATAAATAATGTAATAATGTACCACCGTCCCTTACTCCTCTCCGTGCACGGTTGTCTGGAAGAGATCGCTCTGAGCGATAAGACCGCCCTTTGTGACACTCATTGTTATATTGAATATTTAGATATAATTTCTGGTTGTACTTGTGGTGTTCAATAAAGAGTTAATCTATCTATCTAAGCATCCTTACAAAGTATCCGATATCTGGTATCCTAAAATCACTTTGTCACTATATTTTAGAGCACAACATGAGAATTTGTCACGCTAAGCTGGCCTCAGACAGCCGGAATGCATCTCTGAATTCAGAGACAGAATTCATAATAGTTTAGTCAGGGTTTTAGAATAGTTGCCTGCGACAAAGGAGTTCCACAGACATCTCAAAAATACGTTGTCACGCAATGTTTCATTTTCGACTAGCTGCTTCCCGCGACTTTGCCCGAGTTGGTCTTATTACGCGGTAAAAAATATCTTACGACCTACATATAGCATAAATTGCGCCCGAGGTTTTAACTGCATGTATGATTATTATAATGATGATTCAATGTCACTCTCCGGTTCTTGAAGTGTACAGGCAAAAAAAAAAACATGTCAATCCATCGCTTAGTTGTAGTAGTAGGCCTCTTACACAAGAGGCCGCCTGGGGAAGTATCACACCTTTGTCAGATATTCAGCCGCCAAGCAGTAGTGTGTAAATATTTGTGTGTTACGGTTTGAAGGGCAATGTTTCCAGCGAAATTCCTGGGCAATGAGATTTAACAATCAATGTCTCAGGGTTACGAGCGCAATGCAGTTACGTGCAAGATTTTGCAGCCAAAGTTCTGGGTGGAACTGTAACTGCTATGGGCAGGCGTGACGCTTACCATCAGGCGAGCGACCTGCTCGACACGTCACACCATGTTATTAAAAAAGTTGCTGCGTGAAAGAGGAACAAACAAAACAAACATTTTCACTTTTATTTTATTACTTTGACTTGATGCATTCCTAAAATATCTATAATACCAAGTTTCAACAAATCAATTCAGCCATTACGGGAGAGAGTGTTAGTAATATACTTACGTACCCCGCAGTGCCCCGCGGCTCTGCTCGCGTGCAAACTTTGCCACCCGCGTTCACCCCTTAGGGTGCCTAAGGGATAGAATTAACAAAAATACTTCCTTAGAACACCTCTAGGATACTCAAAAAATATTTTCTCAAAATTTCAAATCTCTACGTCTACTGGTTTAGGCTGTGCGTTGCATGTAAGTCAGTCAGTAGGTATGTCACGGTACTTTTATGTTTTTTTTTATAGCAGTTAACGCCTGCTTAGCGTAAATATATATAATATTTTTTCTAATGGAAAAATTTGGGTCACGGACGAGATTCGAACTCGCAGGTCACATTTCTCAACCGATCTAGACGAAACTTGGTATAAAGGATAAACGAATTTTTAGAATTTCCACCCATCCCAACCCATCTCCATCCATCCAAAGGCAACATCACCCCACGATATCAGTACTATGGAAATGTCAACCTTTCCACCTTCACTTTATGCTGTGTTGCCATAAGTTTAGGCCAATTAAGTGTGAAGTATTTTAGTGCCAGTGAATTGAAGAAGTTTTCACGATAGGAAGAAACAAATATCACCCTATTTTTCATGTTAGGGACCTCCAAACTTCGAAGACATATTTTGCTTTGAACAAAATTTGAAGTTATACTTTTATTTTGTTGTTTTAATAATAATTAAAAAAAAAATATGTCTTTTAAAGGGTGGATAAACTACCAACATACAAAAAATCAACTGAATAATATTGTGTTTGGTCAACATTATAAGTTTGTGTCGAAATCTGGAGTTTTGTGAAAAAAAAAAACAAAAAAGGAATAACTCCGAAAATATCAAAAATCACGGAACGTACATGGGGGTTATTCGGGTGCCCCTGGGAGTGCTCTACCTGGGGACCTGCGCTTATCACTACTTCCTGGGACAGCCCTGTATATACTAGCTGCTCTGCTCTACGGTTCCGATTCGGTTTTTCCGAATTTGCAATAAAAAATGTAGTCTATATCCATCTGGAATAGTGTAGATATAAATAATTATTAAAATTCTTAAAGTATTTTTTGAGATTATCTATTACAAAAAACATATATACGACAAATCAAAATCATTTTACTTGTTAGAATGTAAGTTTACAGTTGATGTTAGTTTATGTCAGAAGATATCTGCAGATGTCGTTAGTGTAGTGTGTCGTGACAATTCTGAATTTTTACAAAACCAAATGCGGGTAGTTGGAGACAACGCTCGCCCTTCTCGACGCTGACACCCGCTACTTCAGTCTTCTCGTGACCACGATCAATGCAACTTGATCGAAACGTCGAGGTAAATAAATATTAAGTTTTTCAGCGCGATTAAGTCCCGTTTAAATATTTAACAATGTTAGTTTAAATTTACAATTTCTCTTTTACAATAAAATTTATTTTCTCTGTATAATAAGTATGATTACAGAGTTACCGAATAGGATTCACTTAGCGAAGGTCAACAGCATTGCTTTCGGTTGGCTGCATATTGATGACGTCATCACTCTACCAATCAGCACTAATTCTGATGAATCACTGTTGGCTGCCGCGGCCGGTCGCAACCGCAGGTTGGATGCTTGTAGATTGGTCTTGACTGTAATGCAAAGAGTACTTTTAATAGGATTAGGTAACTAAAATACTTCAGTGCTATGCGAGCAATGGTGCGTATATCAAGTGAAGAATCTGCAAGATCACACTTCAGAAAGCTTTAAATATTAGGTTGCCGTGTATTGTCTTGGAGCAAATACCAATATGTGTGAGTAAAATTGACCTGTTACCGTTCAAAATTCTAAGAACCGACAGATTGTAATAAATCTGGCGAGATTGTAAACAGACGAACAATTGTGAACAGAGCATTCAATTTACAATAAAACGAATGCAATTTCGATAATTTACAATCTATCCATCTCCAACTGTAAAATTATAAACGGACATGCATTATCGAATACTTTCAACCAATCAGTGTCAATCCGCTTTTCTGCGATTCTATCGCCACTGAACCTGCCCCTGATTGGACGGTGTTGTCGGTAGCCTTAGTGTCGTATTGTGTGTGCTGATAGTATTATAGTATATTTATATGTAATATATATTACTAGCTGTTCCCGTAGTTTTGCCCGCATGGCCATTTCTTTAAGTTAAAATTTATTTTAGGTACCCTAGACCATAGTTTTTAAATTATCTTCACTGTACAGACTTTTTGGTACTTACTGCTATATCATAAGTATAGGTAGGTAGATAGATAGCTAAAAAGAATCCTTGTTGGCGCCACTGTCCTGCTAGGTAGATCGCCTAAGCGTGGCTGAGTAGTGGACATTAACTACTTACTCTTAGCTTAGGTTCATCATCATCATCAGCCCGTATTCGTCCACTGCTGGACGTAGGCCTTTCCTTGTGAACGCCACTGAGCCCGATCTTCGGCTCTCCTCATCCAGTCGCCAGACCAGTCCAGTCCAGTCCAGTCCAGTCCAGTCGTGTGACCGGCCCATTGCCACTTCAGCTTGCTTATTCTTTGAGCTATGTCGGTTACCTAACTTAGGTTGCGCTAAGTTTAAGCAGCGCCTCAAACATCTCTGAATAGATTAGCACTTAGGATCAGTGCTTACTCTCCAATCCTATTCAGAGATGTTTGAGACGCTGCTTAAACTTAGCGCAACCTAAGCTAGGTAACCGACATAGCTCAAAGAATTAGCAAGTTGAAGTGGCAATGGGCCGGTCACATAACTCGAAGAACCGACAACCGTTGGGGTAAACGAGTTCTAGAGTGGAGACCGCGGTTATGCAAACGTAGTGTAGGGCGCCCGCCGGCCAGGTGGAGTTAAGACATGTGAAAGGCGGTTGGTAGCGACTGGATGAGGAGAGCCGAACATCGGGCTCATTGTTTCTGAATCATAGCTTCAGCTCGCAGGACCGATAACCGTTAGGGAAAAAAATGTTCTCGAATTGAGATCAGAGACCGAAGACCGACAACCTAGAGTGAGGATACAAATATAGCAAGCAACTGCTCGTTATGGCGTACATATATCGTTGTACTAGGGGGAGAGAGGACCCACCCCTTCTCATCGCGAAGTTAGTGTTAGAACCAGCATGGAATGGATTTTCTTGTGTAGTATAAACATTTACTGCGATCACCAAGATGCCTGCCTTGCGAGGTGATTGTGGAATAACGCCCCTATTAAGGGGAGGCCCTTTATCAGCAGAGATATCCCTTTATCATGAGGACTTTCTCGGACTATTAATGATGTTTCTGCACTGCGCTCGTCACCCTGAGAGATTGATGCGTCTCCGTCTGAGACATCCTCCTTTATCAGCAGAGGACTTCTTCGGACTGATGATGATGTTACTGCACTGCGCTATTCACCCTGAGACATTGATGCTTCTCCGTCCGAGACAAGCTCCTTTATCAACAGAGGACATCTTCGGACTGATGATGATGATGATGATGTTACTGCACTGCGCTCGTCATCCTGAGACATTGATGCGTCTCCGTCCGAGACAACCTCATTTATCAGCAGATAACTACTTCAGACTAATGATGATGATGACGTTACTGCACTGCGCTCGTCACCCTGACAACCTCCTTTATATCACAAATGCTCTTATATTTGAAAAACCCTTGCTTATTTGACTATCCTATCATTGCGCCGTTCTATCTTGCCTATACACCATGATATAACGGTTATGAATAGCTGAATTTTGAATTATTTAAATAGCTGTTAACTGAGCTAGGTAACTATTACTTGAATTTATTTTTTTGATTTGGAAACATCATTTCAGAATTATGTTTAACGCTCTCCCAAAGCTCGCCACTGAGGCGATCTTGGGGAGAGTCGAGAAAAATAAGCAAAGGTATACTATGCTTAAAATCGTCCTACCTTTGACGAGACTCATTTTCCACTTATATAAAATCAATCTATCAGCAAAATTCACTCTCCTCTCTTCCTATAATGTTGAATTTGCCAATGACTTTGACTGACTCTAGTTTTAAACTAAAATCACCAGAAAAAAACTAGAGCAAACTCGGGTAGCCTTGTTAAATCTACTTTCACGAAATGTTCTACTATATCAACAGCGTGAAAAACGCACGTAGAAAAATTTACAGGGGATGTCAACTTTTTAATGAAAAAAAACCTGCGTTGTGAGCTAGGTACACAGTGTAAACAGTAAGGAAAGTCAGAGAATCTATTGGATTTAAAAAATGGAATGGGTTGACGTCGAGGCAATGGAATGGACGTCGGAGATCTCAGCTAACCTATCAAGTGCATAGCACTGCATTGTGCTTCCCTGCGGCTTTGGTGTTTTTGATGTGTAATATACTTTCGCTCGCTTTCCTGCAACCTATGGCATCTTTATCTGTGATTTCGTGAAAAGCGTAACCAATGTGTAACCGGAAGTCTGTAACCGGAAGTTTCAAAAGGAAGTATAATCTATAGATCAAATGAATAGTTGCTGATTCAAAGTTGACGAATGAACGCGTTTATTTCCTGCAACCTATAGGAGTGATTTCGTGAAAAGCGTAACAATGTGTAAGAGCGTAACCGTAAGTGTGTAACAGGAAGCCGGGGAAAAGCGCGCTATTTGATTTGACCAATGAGCGCGCGCGATGCTATCAAGCTAGAAGCCTGAGTTTTTTGACGAAAAGTAAGATCTATAGATCAGATGACGTAGTTGCTGATTCACAGTTGACCAATGAGCGCGCGCGGTGCTAGAGTATGTTAATGTTGCTTGTTACCAAGGTGAGATGTCAGATGTTATACATAATTATGCGACTAATGTAAGGCTCGCTCGTTTTTTCCCCCTCTAATGTCTAGTAATTCCTTACGGTGCAGATAAACGTCGCTTGATAACGCGAGCTGAGCCGGGCTTGGATCGCGGTTCCACGTATCGCGCGGCCTTTTAACAAGCCTGGCTCGGCTCTTCTCGCGATAGCGCGCGTCTTTTATCTGCACCTTTACTGAGCCTATTGTGTTTCATGCGCCGTGTAACATAATAGGCTCTCGAACCGGATCCTACAAGCACGGTGCGGCCTGGCTCTACTCGGGCTAACACGGGTCGTTTTCCTGAGCCTGTGTTCCACGCGCCGTGTAACATGTTAGGCTCGCGTACGGATTAAGACGAGCCGAGCCTACACGTACGGCGCGGCTAGGCTCGGCTCCCGTTGTCACGCGTTGTTTATTCGCACCTTTAGGCATACTGATGCGGTCAAAATTTTAAAACTTTCGGTGTGCTAACTTACATGAGTGTTAAGGGTGTCTTCATTATAGTTAAGGGAGGATCTCCTCAAAATTTGTCATTTGCTCTGCAATTTTGTAATTTTCTCACAGTTTGTTATTGTTCGTAATTTTTATTTTATGAATTTCTAATATTTAATTATAGGTTGACTTGTTTTAAGTGCCTTCTTTGATAAAATTGGATTTTATAAATAAAAATCTAATTCCAACATAAAATACGAACTCTGAAAATTAAAAATTAATTCTGATGACTACTGAAATATCATCCAATAGTTTATTTAGTCTGTACATAAGTCCCTATAGTAGTCTGCCAAGCCCTTCCTATCACTACACATACTGGTAATACCTACAGCAGTTAAACGTATCCAGTTTTACCTAGTTCTACCGCGTGCCGGAACCTAGGTAATTTATAGACTGCCTGGATCGTGTGTCAAAGTTCAGAGCTTAGTTTTACAAACATTGTTAAAATAACTTAAACTTAACTATGTTGCACGCGGTTTATTAAGTTTAAAATGAACTTGTACTTGGGTGTTCTAGAGATCATGTTATTGCAGTCTGTATAATTTTAAATAGCGTTAAGTAATCATACTCACACACATTGATTAATCTATCTATACTATAATAAAACTGTAAATGGGCTAAATCTGTACAATATTTTTTGAAAATTTTAATTGAGATAAACTTCAAAATCGTTATGGAGTTCATAAAGTTTTTTTTTGTCTGTCTGTCTCTTTGAACACGCATCACGCTGAAACTACCAGACGGATTTTGATACAACTTGGCACAATCATAGCTGATGTTATGAATTAACATTTAGAATACTTTTTATCCCGAAAAAATAAAGGGTTCCCGCAGGATAAGGGTTGAAAATTATTTAAAAGAACACGTATCACGCTGAAACTACTGGACGGATTTTGATGTCCTGGAATAACACGTGTGGGCTACTTTTATATGAAACTACCACGCGGGCAAAGCCGCGGGCACAGCTAGTTTATAATAATATTGCGCGTGGTTAATTTAATCACACTTTCAATACTATTATTATAAAAGCGACAGTAGCTCTGTCTGTCTGTCTGTTATCTTGTCACGACTATACGGCTGAACCGATCTTGATTAAATTTGACAAGTAAATAGTGCATTATGAGGAAGGAAGTTATTATTATTTTTTACTAAAAATGATCATGCATGCAAAGCCGCGGGCCACAGCCAGTTAAAAATAAACTTGCGCCTAGGTATTCCGTTTATGTTCTTTAAATAAATATTTCCCACCGTCTCAGCCATCGGACGTATTCATTGAATAAAAAATTACTTTAAATTGATTTAACTACTACTAAAAACCGGTAAACCAATTTTGATGAAATAAAATGGGACCGCACCGAAGATCAAACCATTCAAATAAAATAAACATCCAAATTGTTTTAGAATTCCTGGCAAATTAAGATAATATCAATAATATCAGAAGTAAATATAAATACTAGCTATTATAAATACACAAAGAAAAAAAAAGTTCCTAAATACGCTTTTTTTCGGCTTTCACCTTATTTACACATTTATTAAGCCTAGGTTACAAATAAAAAACAAAAAAAATTGGACCATTTTTAAAATAATCTGTCTGATATCATGCATGAGTAATAAACTTATAAAACAAGTGACATCTACGATTAACTCATACAACGAAGCCATTTTTTCAGTCTAGACACAATTTGATTTAATCGCCAGTTTCGTGTAATCCTATTTTCTATGGTGTAGTGACAAATAAAAATATTAAACAACTTTAGCTACAAAAACATGAAGAGATGGCCCCTACTACTGGTGCAAGAGTTGGTCATTGTTATCTAAAATACATTTGAGTCTGTGTTTCAGTGTTTTTTTCCTATACATAGTGATTATAAAATTTCGACCATACAAAGCTTTCCTCATTTTAGATATAATTGGAATAAGTACGTACCTTATTATTTTTGAGTGACGTGTCGTAGGTATATGTGGAGAGTCAGTATTCCTACTTACGATCATCTGCTAGTTCTGATCAACCTCATTGTAATTCTTCAAGATAATCGTGCTTTTTGTAGTCCTGTCACTGGGCGCCAGCGGTTGTCTAAATTTCTAGACATCTAATAATAAATAGCTGAAAAGCTAAAAAAAACACGCCTGCCCTGCCAAAAAAGAACTTATGACAATAAATTATATACTATTGAATTGTGCCTTTAATTTGATACATATTGTAAAATATGAAGAAAAAATATTTTTTCGCCTTTGAAAATAAAGCGATACTGCCGCATTACTGAAGAGGGATGTAAGCATTCTAAAAATACCCCATACGTCTAAATCTGTTCAGGCATTTAAAAGTTATGGTGGAATAAAGAAACTCACATATATACATGAATCCTAAAATCAATACACTCCTTTTTTGGGCAGTGGGGTAAAAAGGCGGAGTTCGACGCGTATAAGTACTTATTTACGTAATGGTAAACTAAACCATTTTCTGAAATTTCTGGGCTAATTGACGTGAATCTTTTTTAATTCGGGAAGCTTTAAAATGGTCAAAAAATGTTTATCAAATCACATTAAAATAACACATATCAACCATATGTAAGACGCTGCTTTCTATGTATAATGTAAGTGTGTGTCCTAGGTACCTAAACCTATATTTATATACGCTATCGAGTTGCTACCGCGTTATTTTCTAAAACGAATGGTAGGCTAAGTACCTCAAAATCCTATCTACTGGCGTCTCGCCAGATCCAATTCATCACCATTAACACTTCCAATGAATGCGAATTACGCAAACAACTTTATTTGGCATCTATGCATTTAAAACTCAGCGATAAATCCAGTTTACTCTGGGATGCGTGCGCGTTGCTTAACTGGTACTTAGCAGGATTGCACTGTGATTAACTATGCCTATGAAAATGCTAAAAAATATATTAATACTAAAGGAAAATACAATAAAACAGTTATTTCTAAATAAACAATCACATTTATCTCAGAATAAATAATAGTACTAATATTATGAACGCAAAAGTTTGTGAATTTTATGTGAATGAGTGTGTGTAACTTTGTTACTTCTTCACGCTGAAACGGCTGAACGGATTTTGATGAAATTTGAAATGGAGATAGATTTATACCTTGAAATACTACATAAGATACTTTTCATCATCATCATCCACGCGGGTACAACCGCGGGACGCAGCTAATTATCTTTGGAGTGAATTATAACAAACTAAAAAACATATGGTCATATTTTTTTAGTGTGTCATCATTATTTTTTCCATCATTGTCAGTTTTGTGCCACTGCTGGGACTCGGGCCTTCTCAGAGACACGGAGAGAGAGAGAGAGAGAGAGAGCGAGAGAGACAGAAGGGAAAGAAAGAGAAGATAAAGAAGAGAGTGAAATAGAGGCAACTAAGACCACGAGAAAATATATACCACAATCCACAATCTGCGCTGCTGGCCCATTGCAAGTTGGTGGTGGTAATGGTGGTGTATGACATATTCTTGGGCTAATGCTGGACTCCTCATGATGTTGTCCTTCACCGTTGTTGAGCGACCGGAATACCCCACAAATCTTGTTAAATGGTGCATGCAAAAAATATGTTCAAGTAAATTAAAAACGATTACAAAAAGATTTAATGCAGTAGCCCTGTCATGGTGAAACTTAGAACGGGATATCACAATTGAATTCGTATACAACATTTCGAGTCTGTGCTGTTGAGCGTTGAAGAGTTCCTTTATCTGGAGCTAATCTTGGATGTCGATTTAGGTCATGCTTATCGTAAAAAAAACATTTTTATCGGAACTGAACGTTAGTTTTTACATATTAACGTAAAAAATTAAAATATGAGAAAGTGGTTCTAATTCAAGTTGCAAGATTTGACTTAAACAAATATATAAAAATATTGCTATTAAGAAAAAACTTTTAAAACAAACCTTTTCCACCCCGCCAAACAAACGAGTGAAGCATAGCAAATGGCGGCTGCGTATGTGTGCGTATGTGTGTTGATACACAAGTTCATCACAAAAGACTGTATTGTTTTTGTTTTTTCGGGAGAACTTGACATAATTAACATGACTAACAACGACGAGATCTTGCTGCTATGTGGCGGCCGATCGGCATAACATGGTGTAAATGGGTGCGTGAGGCTTGTGCTTACGACCGGATGGGCATATCTTGGATGCTACACTTTCAATTTGGCGATGTGGAATCCGTCTTTTTAAGGGTTTCGTACGTCCGAATGAATAAAAAACGGAGCTCTTAAAAGTTGATATTTGGTACTCATGAATTTCTGTGACCCAAACACGTTCAAGTAACGTAAATAAATGAGTTTTGATGAGTTTTTTTAAAAATATAGAGGTCAAAGGTGACCCCATATTCAATAATCATCCCCGAATTCATTCAGTTTCTCATTCATTTTTTCTATGTTTTTCTATCTGTATTGTGTGACATATCAAATGAAATGATTTTTTGTGAGGATCTCATTTTTTTTTATTAGTGCGCGCATAGTGCGCATGCGCATACGTAGCAAGGTAGTTAGTGGTTACAACATATAAAAATCATAATGAAAGTGACTATAGAGGAGCACAAAATTTTAACAAATAATGAAAATAATTTTTTGTTTACAGATAATGGAAAAACCTAAAACAACATCGTAAATCTTTCAATATTGTGAGCATATTTATCAAAGGTCAAGATACAGAGGACGACTGAAGATGGACGAGACCGCCGAGGCCAGCCCAGAAAGAGGTGGCGAGATGACCTAGAAAGCTTACTAATCGGGCTGATATTAGGCGGCTCAGAAATGAAAATCTTGGAAGGATATGGGAAGACTATTGCCCAGCAGTGGGACGTACAGGTTAGAAAAAAAATATAAAAACATTATTCATCATACGAATTCGTGTATCGTTTCTCTTTCCACGCGAGTTCAACTCGCACTTGTCTGGTTTTTTAAAATAAGTGATCGATGTGCGAACCGGGTGCTGTTGAAGTCATAGCTCACAAATTACTGTTCTTCCACTTGTCACCACTGCTCAAGAATCTCGGAAATTGTTGCAATGCCTTTTTCGGGGTATTTGCAAATGCAGTATTTAAGAGCCAGACCCATTCCTGCGCTTACCATCTTCAAATAGATCGTCCAAATGAACGTAGTATTTCCTTCGCTACGAAGCAATGCTACATTGTCTAGCTCGAGGTCCTCAGGGTCCTAATTCGCTATGACCATTCAAACACGTAACGCGTGGGTGCTTCCCATTTGTTCCATGGAACTTGACGTCATCGGAGTTTTTTTAAATTTATTTTTATTACGGACAGGCAATCGTTTGACCACGATCTCACCTGATGGAAAGCGATGATGTGGTCGAAGGTGTAGCACGCTTGCCTAGCAGATACCTATTCACTCTTGACTTGAACACACCGGGGTTATAATTTACCGGAAACACTGCCGAGGGCAGGGAATTCCACTCCTTCGCAGTTCTTATAATAAATGCAGAAGCGTAACGCTTCGTTCTTGTGCGAGGTATTTCAACCATAAAAGAGTGGCGCTTTGCTGATCGTCTAGTCGTACGGTGATGGAAAGGTGATGGGGGAATCAGGTTGTGCAGTTCTTGTGCACACTCTCCATAGTGCAATCTGTAGAATACCGCCAGTCTTGCTACCTCACGTCGATGCGCCAAACTTTGAAGCCTACTCTTTTCCAGAATGTCATCCCCAATGAGCCTGATAGCAAGTCTCTCAATTGAATCCAAAGACTCGAGCTGATACTTGGCAGAACCGTCCCAGATGTGGCAGCAGTACTCCATACAAGATCGGACCTGGGCTTGATAAAGATTCAAAAGCTGTCCCGGTGTGAAGTACCGCCTAACCTTAGACAAAATACCAAGTTTTTTTGCAGCTTCCTTGGCTTTGGATTCAATATAAGACCCAAAATTCAGGTTTGATGTGAGTTCGACACCCAAAAGCTCCAAATGGTCGCCTATTGGTATTGCTACACTTTGAAAAGACGGAGATCGGTTTAGAGGACTCTTTTTAGCAGAAAACAAACACGCCTGCGTTTTAGTAGCATTAAACTTAACCAGGTTAGCATCGCCCCAATCGGACACGGCTTCTAAGGCTAAATTTAAACGGTCTACCATAGCCTCTCTCTGAAACTAGACAGCGTCACTAGCGACAGCGTCGTTGGTTGAGAGATACACTTCCAATGCTCAAGCCAGCTGGCTTGAGTATTGGAAGTGTATCTCTCAACTACAGTACTGTCATCAGCATACCCAAAGGTACCGGGCTTCAGAAGGTCATTAATGTGCAGTAAAAACAGTGTAGCCGAGAGAACCGATCCCTGAGGTACACCGGCATTGATAGCCATTTGATCAGACGAGCAGCCCTCTAAGAATAGATCGTTAATGAGTCAAATTTTTACATATTTGTTCCATAGAACAATTGAAACTTTTTTCCTAAACTGTTCTATTGAACAACATTAAATTATTTCTGGTTTGTGATGTCATTTTTGCCAATATTTTATTTTATTATTATTTTACTCACGCCAAATGTGACAGCATGATTTTTCATAAAATGCAAGATTTTTATCACGTAGAACAATTTGGGATAAACTAGATTCTTATTTAGTCCCATGACGTCACTGAGAAGTAAATAAATGCTAATGCAATATTGACTCATTTTATCAGATGATGTCATGTTCCATGGGACAAATGGGAACCACCCTAACACGTCGTGTTACGATATCTTCGTGGAATGGGACATCTCAATGTCACTTTTACTTTTTATATTTTTAATTTTAAAATGTTTTTCTTTACATATATGGAAAAAGTGACATTCCCTAAGAGTTTCTTGGTGCTCTCTTCTCTAACGGGCGTATTTCCGAAGCACCGGTAGAATCAGAAGGGTATTTCCTTTTCCTGTGTGAGGTTTAACTCTTTTGGCATAGGAGAGGGAAATTTCCTTTTCAAACTCAAAGCATACATATTAGTTTACCTAAATTTTTTTGATTTGATCTATTTATAAGATTGATGATGTTCATGAGATGTTAATTTTGACTTTTGCCTATTTATAGTAAAATACTTTGACTGTGACTTGGAATTGTTCGTGAATTGTAATTATGAGGTCACACGTTTACTGCAAGGAATTTCGTGTGGCATCGCGATAATAATAAGCGCTCGTGAGATAGTGGCCAACGGCCAAACCACATGCTAGCTCTTAAATAAAAACAACTATCATCTGGTTTCAAAAGTCCACACAATGAACTTCGTAGCTACCCATTCCCAACCCAAATAAAGCTAGAAAAACAGTTAAAACAGTCCTAACTTGCATCACCTATAATCAAATCAGCATCCAACTACAGTCGAATCAAATAAATTTGATGCCCCTTACGCATAAATCCCCCTAGTTTGTCCCCACGTCCCCACTTTAAACCGTCGCCGTCGGGCACTAATGGGCCAGTCAAATTACCCATCTATTTAATTTCCCGAATGGGTAAACGAATTACACTGGCAACCCTGAGACGAATTTGATTTTGGAACGTTGATTCATGCGACGAGGGGGGAATTGCATGTCTGCAACTGGTTGAATAGGTGGGTACTAAACAATTAAGTTTGGCACGGAGTCAGTGTGCTGTAGGATACGCAGTAATATCTAACAGGTGAATTATAGGTATCTAGAAAACATATAATGCGCCTGTAAATGAATTACGAGGTTAAAATACAAAACTTTCTCCGTTACCGATTACAGTTACCTAACGGCATTGCTCTCGAAATAGTTCAAGACTACGGTTAGTTAGGGCAAATCTTACAACTGGGCCGGAACAATTTCGAGAAAGAAGCCTATGAGAAAGTAGAATTGAAGAGTTCAGCTGGGCTGGGCTGCCTTCTCGTCGCCTATCCCTCCTAAAATCCTAAAGACAACGATATTCAATCAGTGCGTCCTACCGGTAATGACAGCTGAGACGTGGACACTTACGGTAAGGCTGGCCCACAAACTTAGTAGCTTAGTTCTCATAGCTATGTCGGTAATCAAGATTACCGACATAGCTATGAGAATTAACAAGCTGAAGTGACAGTGAGCAGGCCATGTTAGCCGCAGAACTGATAACCGTTGGGATAAATGTGTTCTTGAGTTGGCAAACGTATTGTAAGATGCCCACCGGCTATATGGAGCAACCATCTGCGCAAGGTTGCTGGCAGAAAATTGATGTGAAGAGCCGAAGGTCGGGTTAAATGGCGTGCTTTGGGAGAGGACTATGTCCAACAGTGGACGAAAACAGGCTGATGATGATGGTGATGATGAAATACAACATTAAAAACAAGTATGTGACGGACAGACAACATTGGCACTGCAGTAAGCTCCCGTCCGTTTGGACGTTTTGTGTATGGACTCTATAAACAACCCTTTATTGATCCTTTATAACATTTTGTAGATAAGAGCGATGGTAGCCAAAAGGTGTACTAGTGCGCGTTAGAATTCAACGGTACCGGGTTCGGTCGTTGGCTACGTACCAAAGACTTTTCTAAGTAATGTGAGGTTTTCCACCCCTCCGTGCTTCGGAAGGCACGTGTCGGTCCCGGCTGTTATTGATTAATAGCAGTCGCGGCCTAACAAACTCTGACACCAGAGGCCAGCACTATCTCATACGACAAGCAAGCAAGAATATGTCATGAAAATGGAAATCCGTGCGATCATTTCAGGACCTTTTTATATTTTCGTCATCTAACATTTAGAAATAGCCTATCTAATGCAATTTCGTTTATGCAATGTACATAATAATATTCATTTTTGCAAAATGGAAATCCCTCGTAATGCGTATGAAACTGATATTAATGGTTTCCAAAAGGAAGGGATCCGTTGTTTCACAAGATTAAAAATTTAAACAAATCCATGCAAGATATTGGTATGGAATGACTCGGCGTTTTTCACCCTAGAGCGCAGTATAATTTCCAGTAACTCCAGTACAGTCAGGACAGTAATGTCCGACCGCTACTAATAGGTTGTTCTTGTTCTTTTCGTGTCGGTTAATCAGCACTCAAACAAACTTCTTTCTTTTTGGCCCTGAAAAAAAAAGAAGCCGTGACCTCATTCCGCAAGCTTAGTGAATGACGTTTGTACAGAGGTCAATTTAGCCAGTTCATATGTATTAGAGTTCCATACTGATTGTATTTTGTATGTGCACCGCGTTTCAAGAGGTAGGGAAATAATTCAATTTGTAAGCTGATATTTCAAAAAAATATGCATTAAATAACTTTCCTTATTTAGGTGGGATTATTTCATTTTAAAACTATTAAGTAAGTAATATCTGAAATGTAAAAGTGGATTACATACACTGAAAAAAATCTTGGCTAATCAAGTTCAAAAATTGCTTGATTAAAACATTCAAAAAGTATCAGATATGATAAACGGCCATTTGTTGCATCAACAAAGCTAAAATGATCAAATTTCTAACAAGTTGAACATATTTAATATTATTATTCTGCATATTAATTTTAATAACATAGTATTTACTATCATTCACCTCATACACTCCAATCAAGAAACATGATTGAGGCACGGTAACAATTGCACTTGATAGTTTTAGTCAAGTTGGATTATCGATGCTATAATTACTAAATTATTTATTCAATAATTCGCCAGCTTAATACAAGTCGAAACAAGTCCAACGAACGTCCATTTTGTTTGAGTTGTGGACCTCGCACGCATTCTATTTCTTTAAAATGATGTTAAAATATAATGAAATAGACTTCATAGTGTTCTGTGCCTCTCATGGTTTACACCGCGTTTTATATATTAAGTATTCTAAGTTTTCCTATGTAGGTGTGGTAATATGTACCTATTTATGGTTAAGTGTACAATACCTATAGGTTTGTGTAGTGTTAATAGACCAGTGAAGTTCAGTGAAGGAAATAAAGTTAACTTATCACAACAATTGGATGAAGTGTTCGATCTACGCCAGCTTTGGGGGCTGCTATAGCGGGTACTTGTATCAGTAAGTATAGACCTTCCTAACGTTACAAGAAAATTCAAAAACAACATCATACATATCTCCTTTGATTTCACTACAATACTACTGTCATCATTTTTGCACATAATGGAATAAACATTTATTTATTTATTTACAAAACATACAAGCACTGGCTGCTATTTCCCATGAGGATATTCCTCAACTAGATTCCTCATGTTTGAAGGTCTGGCAGGCTGATATCAGCACCTGCCGACTTGACATAGCTATAAGTGTTAGGACCTAGTAAATAGGTTTAGGTACATAATCAAAATTTCTCAAAAGCATCTACAGCAGCGCGTCTGCAGGCTGCAGAACATCATTATGATAAGTATTCCACGCAGGGCTTTGCGGGCTGTAGCCTAGGTTCCTATCATTAACTAGTATTGAATAAGTGAGATATAATAGGGATAAATTAAATAGCTAGATTATAATTGTGTGTAATTATGTTCGTAATTGTGACTTTGTAAGAATTGTAAAAAAAAACTTATAAAGTCACAATTAAGAACATAATTACACAGAATTATAATCTTGCTATTTAATTTTTCAATATTCAAACATCGATCGATTATTATTATCCTCGTATTACCGTAACGTAACGTAATTACGGTGCACAATCACATGGAATTTGGAAACACTGCTAGTGCTATATATAAATATATATTTAGTTAATGTAATGTAATTAAAATAAATAAATATTGTTTCGAGAGGCCCATGCGGACCAAAGAAACAATGAACAAAAATATCAAAAACTACTGAACCGATTTCGGGAAGCAGGTTAAATTCACCGCGCTACTTCCTGGCTTGCGAATGAAACGCTTGCGTGTTTTAAGGGTAGCCAGCGCCATCTAGTTCAATTTGGGGGAGTAACTATGAGAGGAAATTACTATTATTTATTCTGTGGCGGAGCTACGACCGCGAACGACGAAAATGCCGTCACAAAAAAAATAAGCATGTCAAATGTCAATATTGTCAGTCTCATGCAAGTCTCATGTCGGACTATTGGCTAGGTACCTTGGCAGGTAGCCTTTCGTTTACTTTGTCAGTTTTATTTCCATAATAATTTTATTAGCAGATAATTTTTAATTTAGCTTTTAATAATATTAAATATTGTTGCATAATATTAATAGGTATTAATAAAAACAACAAAACAACTTAATTAATTTAATACTTTTAGATAAGTAGGTAATTATTTATTTAGTTTTGCATATTTTGCAAATTTGTATTCTTTTCACCTTTTCGTTAGTTCTTTAGCATTTTCTATGTTTCCTAACATATTCTTTCGCGATCAATGTTACTTTTAGTTTAACCTTTTCTTGTCTATGGACAATTTGTATTGTATTTTGTTTAAAGATGTATATTATTTTTCATATATTTTTTAAATGTACTAGGTAGGTGTTTAAAGCGAATTAACCTTTAATACATGGAATAACTATATTATCTTAATATTAAAACGAAAATTATTATAACTGTACTTCACCCCGCTTATTTCTTCTTATTCTGTTGATACTTTTCCATCTCAAGGTTGTAAAGAAGAGATAGATAAGAATAAGATAAGGGGGTTTTTTGAAAAAAAAACAAAATGTTGTGATGTAGAGTTAGATTTTATTCTCAATCTTGTGTATCTTCGAGTGTTAATGTGTAATATTGGTGGAATATTAACCATTAGGTGTTCGTTAACGTGCACGAGTGCGGGCAAAAGAATCAAACGCAGAAATAAATGCCATTTTGGGATTTTTCCAAATCTCCCTCGGAAGTTTCAGTAAATGTCCACCATTTTACTGATTCGTGACTTTGACAATAATTGACTGTGACGTGACATTACTTTAAAGTATAATACACTTGACATTGGCGAAATTGCTAGTAGGCCGGTGCCTCCGCAGAAGCCATCCAAAAAAAAGAAGAAGAAGAAGATAAGGCCGCATACATTCTTACTTACCATAGTTTTAGATTCAGGTTTTTTATTTGTTATAATTTGGTTAAACAAAACAATAACTAGTTTGTACTGTACTGTAAAAGTATAAGCCGATGAATATCACAAAATTATTGTACATACTTACCTCTAGTACATAAATTTTGATAGGGACGGGAAGTATCAGTTATCATTAATTTGTTTTTTATATGTTTTCCTCAATTAAAGGTTTTAAAAGACTTATCCTGTCCTATTAAAGAAGCCGGATTATTATAAAACCTTTATAAGAATTAGAGGGATTATCCACCGAGATAATTATGCACCTAACTGTTTACTATTTGTACAAGAGGTTATGTTCTCAATATTATGTATTATTCACCCGTTTATATAAATAACTATCTGTACCCGCGGCTTCGCACGCGTGTTCATTTCTCTAGGTTAAAGTACTATATGTACTAATCCAATAACGACAGACACGATTTTTTAATATGTTATATTTATAATTCTTCTTTGTACTTATAGACATTATCGTATTTATTGCTTTATTAATAAGTGCATAGAAGATAGATAGATAAATAGATAGATTGTTGTTTTAGGTCCTTCACGAAAATAATTATTTTTTACAGTCGTGCTTTTGTGTGTAAATACATAAAGGGTCGATCATCCTATTATATATTTATTATTTATTTGATAATCTCGAAAATGGAGAATACATGGGGTTTTTCGTGTGGCCCTAGGGGTGCTCTACCTCGGGACCTCCGCATATCACCCTGTTTATAACATTGGACAGAGCATTTTTTTAAAGTACTTTATTGACCAACATCATTTTAACATTTGGGAGAAGCACTTTAAATATATTAATAACAGTTACATTTATTTTTTATTATAAATAAAAATAAAAGACGGCCGTGATCGAACCCACGACTTTGGTGCGTATGTTGTCCCATTTTTGGCTTTTAATCTATCGGTGGTTCTGACTCCTGCTTAATTACACTTCCCTTTTTTATTTGTACATACCTACTAAATATTTTTGAACTATCCCAAAATGATGTACCTATGTAAATATCATTATGGAACATTGTGTATGTGCATCAAATGAGGTTGTGCTTACTTCTGGTTTCTAAGTTCTGGTCAGGCAGACCTAGGATTTCAGTCGTGGCTTAACGACTGCTAGCAACCAGAATCGACGCCGTACGAAGCACGGAGCGATGACTACATATTATCAATCATTGAGGGAGAAGCTGGGTCGTGGCCGAGGATCGAACCCGGTGTCAGATTGCAAAGTACAAATATTACAACTTGGTCACCATTTTTACCAACGTTATAAATTAGAGTATAATTATTAACTAGACATAAATACCACAGACCGATTATAACTAAGACAAGACAACTATTCACATATAATATCATCACCTATCGCAGTAAAGTAGATCCAGAAATACACATCAAAGCCGCGCAGGCGCACTTAACATAATGCCTAACCCCTCTTAGTTGCACAAAACGATGCAGTCTCTGTTTTATTTAGATTTAATCTACGTCTGGCCGGTGCGAGAATGTGCATCATGCAAGTTTGTGTTTTGTTCTAATGTTGGAGTCTAGGACAATAAATAGGTTAAGGAATTATAGCACACGAAAAAAGGTGGTTTTACCGTGAATAAGAGATGATGTTGAAAAAAGACTTCAAATGGATGTAAGAAAATTATAAATTATTACAAACAATTATGATGAAATTTACCACATTGGATGTCTCTATTTGTATTAAAAATAACAAATAGGTCCTACCTACTTCAAATACATTATCATATTAATACATTATCATAGATCAATTTGTTATTAAAATTACGAACGGGGAAAACGGCTTAATCCTACTTACTTATTTTTGTACATTGCTCGCGAAGTTCTAGCTTACGCATTGTTTATGTTATAATTATTGAAAGTATTGAATTTATTTGGATTTGGATTGGTTTAGTTTAGAGGTTTTACCGCGCTAACAGGGTGCTCATTCGCTATGACGTCATTACTACAATGTACGAAAAATTATTCGCGACGCGTTAAGGCCAGGCTCCAAGGTTACGTTTTCCCACTCCCCACTCCCCTGCCACCTACCCCATACTCTGCCACCCGCTACCCGCAATAACCACTGAAGTGCCTGCGTAACAAGGTTGAATGTCGCGAGCGCTGTTTGAACACACAATTTAGCTTGGAACTAAATGACGTATGTCTCAAAAGTTATTTATTTTATTGGCAGGCTTTTAATTTAGTTTTTGTCTTAGTCTTAGATAATAAACTATATTTTCTTGCTGTGACATTTATTTTAGAGATAAAACTTAAGCCGTTGAGTAGAAAAATGTAAACATTACCGAAAAAAACGTAATTTTTTATAAGAAAATGTATCGAATGAAATTTTGTTAATCATGTTTAGGTCTTAGTCTTAGAGAGATAAAGATCTCAAAAACATATATGTTAAGTTTCACATTTATCAGGTTTGTGGTTGAACCAGCATATTTATGCAAAAAACCCTTAAAAAGCAGAGCCTGGTCTTAAAGGGGCGCAGTTCTCTAACGGATAGAGAACCGTGATAATTGACATAGCTTCATGGATATAAGCTAGCTGAAGTGGCAGTGGGCTAGTCCCATTTCCCGAAGAACCGATAACCGTTGGGTAGACGAGTTCTCGAGTGGAGACCACGTTTAGGCAGTCGTAGTGTATGCCATGTGGCCAGGTGGAGTGACGACCTGCGAAAAGCAGCTGGAAGAAACTGGATGCAGAGAGCTGAAGACCGAGCTCAAAGGCGTGCGTTAGGAGAGGCCTACGTCCAGCAGTGCACAATCTGATGATAATAATCAAAACAAAATTCCTAAAAATACATAAAGGACCTCACAATAGGATTCACTATAGACAAATATATTCACAGATACAAAATTTTAGTAAAAAAATATATATGAAAAAACCTATAAACTTTTTTTTTTATTTTACTGGGTTAAATAATGTTATACATAGGTAAAAAAATGTTATTTACAAATAATCACCAACACTTCTAAAGACCGTAGAGGTCATAGACATTCCAGGTCACTTACTAACATAATTTAAATAATGTCCACCCTGGTTGGCATCCAATGAAGAATTATAAAATACAGGGCTGACCCAATTTTCTTGCTGGATTGAACAATTATCGGTTTAATTATTCGATAATCACGCACTTTGAGCGTAAAATTGTTTTACCCTTCATTTAAGTATTATTTTTATTAATTCTTAGGCCATATTTAGCGAATTTTTGAATAATTATGGTGGGGTTAAAATATACCTAAGATATCTGTTTTTTTATCTTTACCAGGATTTCACTGTGTTTATAGTGAACAACAGCTTCCCTGGTGGCGTTTTAATAAATCTATCTCTATTATTTTAAAAATATCGCGGTTAATTCTATCACCACGAATTCAAATTCTTTGAACATATTGTAATGCAACGGCTTATACCTAAGCGTTACAGAGTTACATCTCATACATTAACTATAAACTAAAAATGTTAAGTAACAAGATACATTGAAATGTTTCAAACTAAAACAAACAGAGTACAGACCCATTTCCGGCACAAAACGGTTTAATTTCGGTACGTCCCTCCCCTCCCTCATAAGAGAAGTCTGTGTGTACATCCACCAAGAAGATGGTGGAGATAGGTGGAAAAGTCCCTACAAGTAGAATTATGTGTAATAACACCGTGTTTCCCTACGGCCTACAGTCTCGACATAGATAGCGATTGCTTTACAATCGAAATCGGTCGCAGTCCTAACGATATCCGATATTTGCTGGTCTCTACAATACAGATACCGATGACAATCATCGTTAGCATTGACAGTTATTGTCAGAAGCATATATCGGATCGTTAGGACTGAGACCGATTTCGTTTGTAAAGCAATCGCTGTCTATGTCGAGACTGCAGATCCAGGGGAGATAGGCTGAAGGAATATTCCGAAGTATCGACAAAAGAAGAATTAGAAAATGTGTAGATTAAGTTAATATATTTAAAAAATGACTTTTTCACCTCACAAGCTCGGAAAATTTCTGTTTGTCATTCGAAATCTGAGTCCAAAATTGCATTTTACCCGCTAGCGTAGAAAGAGTTTTTAAATTTCGAACCTTTCTATTCTATAATTTTCTATACCGCCAATTCACTGAAAATACTTTATTACTAATTTATATTATATTATTATGTAATTCGATTCTACTCTACTTGACTCTATTCGTCTCTACTGGACTCTATTCGGCTCTAATCGACTCTACTCGTCTCTACTCGACTCTACTCGAGTCTACTCGACTCTACTCCACTCTACTCGACTCTATTCATCTCTTTTCATGTTCAATTCTATTCTACTTTGTTCTACTCTGTTATGCTCTGTTATGCTCTGTTCTGCTCTGTTCTGCTCTGCTCTGCTCTGCTCTGCTCTGCTCTGCTCTGCTCTGCTCTGCTCTGCTCTGCTCTGCTCTGCTCTGCTCTGCTCTGCTCTGCTCTGCTCTGCTCTGCTCTGCTCTGCTCTGCTCTGCTCTGCTCTGCTCTGCTCTGCTCTGCTCTGCTCTGCTCTGCTCTGCTCTGCTCTGCTCTGCTCTACTCTGCTCTACTCTGTTCTATTATGTTCTACTCTTTTCTGCTCTGTTTTACTCCTTTCTGCTCGACTCTACTCTACTCAACTCTACTCGACTCTACTTGACTCTATTCATCTTTACTGGACTCTTCTCGACTCTTACCGACTCTTTTCGTTTCAATTTGACTCTATTTAACTCTTTTCAACCCTATTCGACCCAATTCGATTCTATTCGACTCTTTTCGATTCTATTTTATTCGATTCTGTTCGACTCTATTCTATTATGTTTACACATCTGCCAGGCATCCCGCGACTGCCCATGTTTTATTATTATTATAAACACTAATTTAATACATTATTTTTATTTTCGCTGTTTTTCTTGCACCTAGCATTTTCCTCGCTGTAGTGAGGTGAAAAGTTTTGTGTTGCGCACGGCAGCAAAGTTATTTGGCGTCTCGTACTTTTGAAACCCTCGCTACGCTCAGGTTTCAACAAAAGAATTCTCGCCAAAAAATCACTTTGCAGCCTTGCATAACAAATAACTATTGTATCACTGTGAACTTTGTATAGTAAAGATTTATTTTTAATCATCTTCACAAAAGGTGATGATTATTTATGTTCGACTATATGTATGTTTTTTTTGTGTATGTACACTGATTTCTCCGTCAATAGAGAGAGGGTATACTTTCGAGGTGGTCCCATATAAATTGTATCAAAATTGGTTCAGAAGTTTTTCGAAAATAAATAGTCAAAGTCAAAGTTTTTTTTTGTAAATAGGCAAAATAATAGCACTTTTACAAGTCAAAATTTAACAAGGCTTTTTAGCTTCTCTTGAACAAGGAGAAATACATGAAATGTAATAAATAGATCAAATCAATAAAATTTAGGCAAACTAAATATGCTTTGACTTTGGAAAGGAAATTTCCCTTTCATGTGCCAACAGAGTTAAACCTCACACTGGAAAAGGAAATACCCTTCTGACTCTACCGGTGCTTCGGAAATACGCCTGTTAGAGAAGAGAGCACCAAGAAACTATTAGTTTATTAGTAAATCCATTCGTTTGTTTTTTAAATATTGCCTCAAATCTCTAATATTTGTTAACCGATTTGGATGATTGTTATTTAATTCAAAAGGGTAAATTTCAGTGTAGCCCCATATAAACTTCATCACAATTAGTCCAGTAGTTTTTTATTAGAAAATCTATCATATATCTTAGGGATATCTGATCCGATTTTCCTATATGATTATTTTTACATGAGAAAAAGACTTTTTGCATGTGTCTTCACTAAAATTGGTTTAGTAGGTTCAAGCTTTATTTAATTCACATATGATTGGGACTAGTTTGCAAGTAAATTTTGAACCTTTTAACGACGTTCAAGTATGATGAAGTTTTCCACATGGGTGTAATTCTGATGACAATACAATATTATGGTACTACTGAGCTGGTCTGATGATGGAGCCAAAAGCCAAACCCAATACTTAGATGATGGAACCCCTTCGAGTTTTGGGCTCATTTGGTTTTTCTTGATATGTTCTCTGGTCTTATGTGGTATACAAGGTCGGATGGCCTTTTTTGTCATTAGTCAGCATTTGTATAGCACTTGTCAGCAGTGACTCTCATTCGCGCTACAGTCTGCTTATATCAATGTTGTCGATGCACTTGAAGCACGACGGTTGGAGTGTAGCTGTGTGGGTTATTTGCCTGTAGTTGTATCCAGTCCTGTTTTTGTTCACGTGATATTAAAGCGTGCCGTATCTTCCCCCCTTTTACTAGATCTATGATAGTTGTACTTATTATTCCTCATAATGGATGGAATGTGAATCATCATGCGAGGAATGTGAATAATAGACATCATTACCATGTTGATATTTTATTTTACAACATCACTTCTATTTTATAGCCACTATTTACTATTTTGCTGTCTAAGGACAACTTATGCCAATACTAATAAACAGTTTATAGGCAAGTGCGAGGTCGCGACCTGCATTAGAGTTCCGTACAAATCTAGGATTTTATAGGTCATCGAGTTTATAGCTGTAGTAAAACGATATACATTTGGTCGCAGTCTGGATAATTTTAGAATGTATTGCGGTACTGTAGTCTTGTGCAATAGAACCGGTAGATGGTTTGTATTAAGATAGGTATTAAACAAAGTATGTAAATGGTACTATTCTCTAGATTTAGAGTGTGTATCACCATAGAAACATCGAAAAAAAAACTACACATAATCTAATATTATTAAGAGGAAAGATTAGATTTTTAGTATGTTTGTATGTGTGTTAGTTTGTAATGGATAACCTAAAAAAATACTGCAATGATTTTAAAATTTCTTCACCTAAAGTCAGCTACATTTATTTATTTATTTAGATGCACAAAACACATTACAATCAAAAAATAATATGAAATAACAAAAATACAGTTTTGATCTGGATTGCAACATAAATATATGTGCGTACAGCTAATCAGAGCAACCATAACAAGCAAGACTGGTACACATACATATATGTTCAAAGCTAGGTTGAGGACAAAGACATTACATACAATTTACATGGAAAAGATGAATGTAGATATTCTATTTATAAAGTTAGATACTACAAATTAGAAAACTGCAAAACTATCTACACGCCCAACACATAACACATCATGTTACATCAAAACAATGACATGATATGCAGACATGCAACAAAAATAAAATTAAAAATATATTATGTTAATGATATGGTTGGATATCCAAGACGCCACTGTTAGCGACTGAAATAGCCAAATTATGAAAATGGAGGATCTCCTTAATATTTTTTATAAAAATGCTTAATTTGGGACTAAAAATGTCAAGTTTAGTATTGTTTTTTGCTAATTCGTTATACTGACGAGCCATCCTAGTCAATGGGTTGTAATAAGAAATATTGTTTTTAAAGATTTGTAAGACAAAAAGATTAGTTTCATTAGATTTACGTGCTCTGAATCTAATACTGAATGAGATTTCCGACAACAACTCTGGGGAATCAATTATATTATGAATAATTTTGTAAAGATAAACCAAATCAAAGTATGTGCGACGTAACTCTAGTGATTGAACATTAAATTTAAAGAACCTCTCTTCGTAATTAAGACTTGAGCAACCTGGTTTCTGTCGATAATTCAACATTCTAAGGCATTTCTTCTGAATTCGTTCAACTTCATTGATATTAATCTTATAGTTTGGAGACCAAATTGGACTACCATATTCTAAAATACTTCTTACCAGAGCAAAGAAAAGGTACAACAAAGTACGAGGTTTTTTAAAACCTTTTGTTGACCTGAAGACGAAACCCAGAAGTTGGTTTGCTTTTGTTACAATGTATTGATAGTGCGCACGAAATGAAAGCTTATCGTCAAACAAAACGCCCAAATCTTTAGCAATGTATGAACGATTTAGCATGTGGCCTTTGATGTTGTAGTCATTAATGATTTTATGATGCTTATTTGTAAACGAAATGGTAAAACACTTATTAATATTTAAATTCATATGATTTGTTGTACACCACTCAGTTACAGTATTCAAATAATTTTGTAGAGCTTGACAATCATCAACCTTTGTAATTACGCTGAAGATCTTTAAATCATCAGCGTACAAAATACAATTACAAGATAGGCGCTAAATTAAATCATTTATGAAAATAACAAAAAGAAGGGGCCCCAAATGGGATCCCTGTGGAACCCCTGAAGTTACAGTCACAGGTGAGGAAAAAATAAATAAACGACTGAACCAATTTAATAAAAATAAATCACACGACTCTGAAGACCTAAGTAAATAATAAAAAAATATTAACTTGGTCCAGAAACTCCGGAAATACCAAATTAACAACAACAACAAATACCAAATTAACAACAACAACAAATACCAAATTAACAACAACAACAAATACCAAATTAACAACAACAACAAATGCCAAATTAACAACAACAACAAATATCAAATTAACAAAAACAACAAATTGAAACCTTCTATTTTTAAAGGCTATTAATTAACTTCACTTGTATGTATCTATGTATTCTGTCTGTCCTGGAATCTTGCAATTCAAATTTCGAGCACTTCCCGATTAGCTATCCGCTATCCGTCTGAAACTTTCAGGGTAGCTCACAAACCAAAGCAATTATAAAAAATATATATATAAAAAAAGGGACATTCATTAAAAAAAACCGTAAACACTTTTTATTTTTATTTTATTTATTTTAAGTCCATTATAAAATCAACAAATAAACACCCGTTACTTTGAATTTGTCACCGTTACTTAATGACTGGCCGGGAATATGAAAACTGCTGAGTATTGGTATTCCTTATTGGTACATCCTTTTGGTAGTACTTAGTTTTATATATAACATCATAGAGTACTTACAAACAAGTAAACAATATTATTATAGACTGAGACTAGATTGGAGTCGGTACAAACTCATGTTCCCTCCTGGAAGTATGACGACAACCTGCCACTTTTGTATGAACAAATGTAAGTAGGTCCACTTGTACCAAAGTTGGACATAATAACTAAACTACGTAAACTAGTCCACGAAACTAGCTGATCCACAAACAGCGAGATACTTAAGTATTTTGTTTCATGTTTTCACACAATTTAATTCCAAGCCGGAACATTCCTCTACCCATTGACATCTTACTGTTGGGTATGTTGTCATGCTTTAGGGATGGGAATGGAATCCGGATATGAAGTTACGGTTTAAATACACACAAAAATTATGTAACATTTTTGACTTTTTCTAGGCAGAGCAATCTATGCTCCGTTCATTGACATCTAAGTATTGAGTACGTTGAACAACCGTAAGGAGATTTTTTTGGTAAAAAAAAACTGTTTTTTTTACCGTATGGAGTTTTTTTTGAGTTTTTGTTGACAAGTATTAGGTACGTTGAACAACCGTATGGAGATTTTATTTTAAGGTGACTTCCTCAAGCACGCAAATAAGCATCTTGATCTGCACTTTTTAAGCGTTTATAAGCGCAAGAACACGGAAAATAAACTATTTGTGTCACCAAATCCTGGGCAATATATCCTACAATTATTTTAGTAAGTAGTAAGACGGAAGAGGAAAAAGTAGAAATAACTAGCTTAAAAGCTAAAAAAACACGCCAAATTAACATATGCCAATAAATTATATACTGTTGGAATGTGCTTATCAAGGCCTTCAATTTGGTACCCATATTGTTAATTACGAAGAAAAAATATATTTTCAAAACAAATATAGCCTATGTTACTCGGGGGGATGTAAGGATTCTAACGATACTTCATACGTCTAAATCTGTTCAGGCATTTAAAAGTTATGTGGAATAAAGAAACTCACATATGTATATATGTGAGTTTCTTACATGAATGCAAAAACAATACACTCCTTTTTTTGGGCAGTCGTGTAAAAAAACTAGTGATACGTGAAGGACAAAACATCTAAAAATTATATTTTCAAAACAAATATAGCCTATGTTACTCGGGGGGATGTAAGGATTCTAACGATACTTCATACGTCTAAATCTGTTCAGGCATTTAAAAGTTATGTGGAATAAAGAAACTCACATATGTATATATGTGAGTTTCTTACATGAATGCAAAAACAATACACTCCTTTTTTTGGGCAGTCGTGTAAAAAAACTAGTGATACGTGAAGGACAAAACATCTAAAAAAATATGATTCAAAAATGTTTCAATTTTATTGGAAATCATTCTATATAAATTGTTTGTTTGTTTGTCGTATGAGGTAGTGGTCTCTAGTGTCAGAGCTTGTCAGGCCACCCGAGGGCCTCTGAAATGGCCTAACGACTATTAATCACTAACATAACATATAAACGGTTTTGAGCCTTATACAATTAAAGGGCCTGATGGAGATTAAGATTATGGCTAAGACTCTCTGAGAGATAAGTAAGAAAGAGAGAAATAGAGATAGAGAGAAGGCTTGTTCTAGGCTTGTGAAAATAGTAAGAATAAGATAATGATAATTTAAAAAAGGAAACAGCTACACGTATAAAATACGGATACGGAAGCGTCCCAAACACAGCGGCCTCTCCCTAGGACACAGTTCTAAAAGAGTGCCCTACATTGCGGAAACAAAGAGATTGTTAGCGAGCTAGCTTCCGTAAATACTTGGAGAACGTATTTTGTATAACGTACATTTTCTGTGAAAACAGATTTGTTTTGTGAGTTTTTAAGCATTTGTCACGTTACTTAAAACCTAGATAGATAGATAGACACTAGATAAAATAGTCTAGAACGGCAGTAAGATAATTATCTCATGAGAATTAAGGCATCGAGAGTACACAAAAATAAAATACAGTTACAAATACGAATAAGTTGTAAACTAGGATGTGTACAAAAAGGGCTCTATCTGTTATAGGTAGAGCAATTTTTGTACTCATCTTAGTTCAAATTGTTTATTTTTTCTTTGTGTGACGAGACGAGCAGGTCACTCGAAACATTGCCCTCCCAACCGAAACACAGAAATGTTTACACACTACTGCTTGGTGGTTGAATATCTGACAAGGGTGCTCTTGCGAAAGTGGCCTACCACTACACTATATAAACTTCAGCTTTCATCAAATCACATTAATCATCAGCCTGAAGTAGTCCACAAGCAGAACACGGGCCTTTTTGGCAAATCAACAGTTTGGCTGGCGGTTTGGTGATCCATTTCCTAAATTCGCTTTGCCGGCTCTCACAGCACTAGTGGGGTGAGAAAGGGTGGACCCATATTATTTATATATAGATAGATAAACTCTTCATTGAACACCACAAGTACAAAGATAAATTAACGTAAAAAGATTACTAAACTTACTTCTTACTTAACTAAAATAACAGTTTTACAGTTTAAGTGTCATAAAAATTAAGTGTCATTAGACCGCCCGGTCTATCGCTCAGAGCGATCTCTGCCAGATAATCGAGCACGGAGCGGAAAAACTGTGGTAAATTTTGAGGTTATGGTGGTTTTGAGTAAATAAATAAATAAATACCTAAAAGTTATACACCACACCATACAACATTACCATAAAGTTATACACCATCATCTAAATTTTATTATTATAAGTTTTTTTGTTACATGTTCCTTTTACCTAATTGCATTTTACCAGTTTAAAATTAAAAATTAAAACATTTCCTCTTTTCAAAAGATCCGTGAAGATCACCGATGACCTCCTAAAAGGATTCGCGGTCAAAAAAGGTTGGCGAACGCTGCACATGCTGTTATTCTATTGGGCTATATGCGAACCAAGTCACGGTGTAGCTCTAGTCTTAAATGGAAAGAAGAAACGAACCAAAAATCCCGCCAAGCACAAAACAAGTAACAAGATTTCCTCCGACTCGTTACAAAAACACTCCCTACAGCCGAATATGAGATATAAAGGACGCGTAAATCATTCACACGCCGACGCATCCCTCCGAGGGGCTCAAGGTTCTTCGGATTTCGTGTGAATAGTGGAAATAAGTACCTGCACGTATTGTGGAAAGATAACTCTAAAGTAGGTAAGTTCTTAGCTCAATTTTCGGGCTATAAGATAGGAACGACCACGAGTGAAGCTTTAATAAATCGATTCCGGATTTTTAAAACGTCTAGAGCAACCTGGTGCTCTACTCTAACAAGATCGCATTATCGCAGTCTCATCCTGTCACTACTATCTTCCAATCAAAACAGACCAGCACAAAGGTAAACTGTTAGAAAAAACCCGGTACAAGTGCGAGTTGAACTCCCTCGGAAAGGGTTCCGTGCCATAAATACATTTACAATGTTGAGAGATTTACCATGTTATTTTAAAACGATACAATTCAACATATTTTTTTTTAAATTGTAGTCTCTGTATTTTCGGAGATATTTCGGCCGAATGGTCAATTATCATCTATTTTCTTAAATAACTTTATAACTATTTAATTCAAAACAATGAAAAACATATGACTCTAACAACAAGCTCTTTAATTTGATATGTACAGTCTGCAAAACATTATTTTTAATTTTCTAATTTGCGCCCAAAAGGTGACCTCCATATTTAAAATTAATGTATTGCTACACGTCCGTGTTTGTGTCACATAAATTCAAAAGTGTACAAGATTTCAAGATATTCGGTCCAGTAGATTCAAAGCAAATTGTCTGTAACAGACGGACAGACAGACACACCAGTAATCCTATTAGGGTCCCGTTTTTTCAATTAGACGTACGGATGCAAAAACGACACAAAATCTATATAAAAAAAGTTATAGAAACTCATAATAACTTAATACCTATTCAACAAGACCCCACTCGATAGAATAATTTATTTTTGTCTGCTCTTTAAATAAATGTAGCCAAAAAAAAAAAACACGTAGCGATTATAAATAATTAAACATGTTCCAAATTATAACCTCACCAACAGTGATAATAGTGTCTGAATAAAATGGCTGTGACACACGGACTGACGCACGGAGAGACGGACATGACTAAACTATAAGGGTTCCTTGATTGTCTATGGAACCCCAAAAAGAAGAAAGAAGAAGTCATATTTTCCTAAAAGAAGTCGGTCGGGTACGTTCGCGGTAAGCAGGAGGCAGGGGCAGCAAAAAAAGCCTCTTTTCCCATAGATCTAGTTAAAGTGGGGACCATTCGGCATGCTTTAATATTACCTAAACAAAAACTGGACTAGATACAACTACAGGCAAACACACCCACACAGCTCTATATTTCCACAGTCGTGATGTGCATCACCAACAATTTAGAGAGACATACGCGGACTGTAGGGCGTGATTGTCACTGTTAAGACGTGCTACACTAACGAGACTCCGATTGTGACTAAGGTTGACTAAGGCGATAATTGTGTACGCTGCATCTAATTTATGTGGTCTGCGCCCGAGGAGTTAGTACCTCATTTTCCCACTTTTAATTTGATCTATGTCTTTTCCCTTCATATTATACCTAAGAATGAAATCATATCTAGTGCGCGTTGGAATCCAAAGAAGCCTTTTTCGGTTCTCGTCTCCGCACCAATGACTTTTCTTAGTAATGTGCGGATTTCCATCGCTCCGTGCTTCGGAGGGCACGTAAAGCTGTCAGTCCCGGCTGTTGTTGGTTGAATAGCAGACGTTGTTGATTGAGGCACTCGGGCGGCTTGACAAACTCTTACACCAGAGGCCAGTATTATTACCTCATACGAAAAGCTAGCAAAAATAGGACTGGAAACTTGATGTTTTAAAGTGATTTTTTATGCTTTGTTTGCTCATGAATCTATACACCTCCTTTGTATGTGTGTATAGCTTAAAGTACAAGCACAAAACAAATCGGAGCAAGCACGACGGCCGATAACGTTCCACGATAATTGAGAACAAGACATAAGTTCAGAAAACGAAAACCTGACTACGGTCTGGTAAACAATAATCTATGACACTCTTGCAATTAAGACGACTCGATTGATATTTCGCTTGTCAAAAGCGGAGCAAGTTTTTGGTTTGAACACATAACCCTTCCTTTGCGTCGCCCTAGTTGGGTAAAAAAATAAAGCCTAGGTATATCTGCAGACGAATCGATTGATACCTCACTTATCAAAATCGGATCAATAGCGGCGACGCAGGTGGAACATCCACATATTAATATACAGGATTACTGGTTATTGGTCACGATCCCATGGCAGGAGTTATGACATGCTGTCCACTATCAAATAACCTGGTAATGCTTCAGGCAAAAGTCAACCAATTTCGAGATATCATTTATGTCATTATTTTTTATAAAATAATAATTACCATATAAACTAGTGGCTCTGTGAGCTGTAGACCTCGCGCGCATAAACTTTTTTTCAAACAATATAGCGGTACACAGTAGCGCCATCTAGTTACCTTAATGTTTAATTTTTAGACAACCATAAAAATTACTCATAAAAAAACATCCATCCGTCAATTTACAAAATATTATGAAATATATAATATCTCGAAAATAGTTGACTTTTGCCTAAAGCATTAGTGGGTTATTTGATAGTGGACATCATGTCTTGAAACCTTGCCACGGGATCATGACTAATAACGAATAATCCTGTATAGGTACATTACATACATATACCCTTCCCTTGCTTCGCCGTATTCAGGAAAAAGAGACAGTTTGAGCTTGATTTTATAAAGCTAGCCAGACTTCGTTCGATTTAGTCACTTTGCTTGCTTTATCTGTTGATGTTTAATTGTCCACTTAACTCCACCGACTACAAGACAACTGCAGTTTGATATTCAACAAACCCGACACATAGCCTTTGAAGCAGCGTGTGGTTTGTTTGCACGGTCAATATTGATGTTGACCTGACCGCAGCGTCGAGAACTAACACCTGTTTGTCGCAGAATATTACCTACAATACGCTTCACGAATATTGGCCACCCGAAAGTTATTGCAAGTGGCGGAGCGTAGACAACTACGTCGTAGGCGTGTCGGCCGTAGTACTTGTACTATTAGTTCCTGTTATTCTGGTATCAACTTAATTTTGCAGTTCATAATATGAATCTTATGACTATAGAAATAAGGTCGTTAAATGATGTATAACTCAATATGCCACGGACTCACAAAATGACTAGTTTTTTTGAGAAAATTCTCACCTACTAACTAATGATTTAAATTAAATCAATAGTAATTTGATTAAATGAGCAATTACATATTAAATAACTGTTATTGATTAATAGCAGACGTTAAGCCATGTCGAAGGCCCGCGGGCGGCCTGAGAAACTCTGACAGGAGATACTAGCACCTCACACGACAAACCAACACACAATTTTGTCGCTTAACTTCAAATATTCCTAACTCCACTTATATAACAGTGGAGTTAACTGAGTTTGGAGTTAGACTACTCAATTAACTCTAAGTATTTTAATGTGTAACTTACTTACACATCAGTAATTGTTTTCTAAATATCCGAAACTTTTATTGGTACCTTTATGTTTTTTCTGCGTTACCTGGAGCCTGGATCTTAGAGCCATAAACACCGGATTTATCTCTATAGTGGATAAGAATATGCTTGAAACTTCGGAGACAGGCTTTCCGAATATAATTTGTGAAGCTACGCGCTGCGCCCGCCACTTGCAGTAACTTCCGGGGCGGCCTAGATCCGTGGTGCTTATTGTACGTGGAGAAGCCAAGTTTTTTATAAACGTTATCACCTCTACATCATTAGTTTAGTTGGGTGTAGGCTTTCCTTTGGGTTGAGGTTTTATTTCCATACGACTACATTTTCATAAAAATATAGATAAAGTAATAGCGGAAGTGGAGGTGTTGCTTGTTTTTTTTTTATTTGACTTCCTCGCTTCCTCAGAGCTAACCACTATCATGAGATAGATAGATAGACTAATGATAGTTGAACATCATCATAAATTATATACAGTTAAATAATTCTACTCTTAGTATATACGTATGTGTGTATGTGGTATATACACAATCTCTCTAGAAACACACTACACCAAAGCCCAATATTTTTTCCAACAACCTCAATACAAGATATCAGCGGACCGAAAAAAACTCGGTCCCTACAATGGTGCGTGGCAAATAAAAATAATAAATGCGCAATTCTTTATACAGGGCTGTAAAACTGTCGGGCGCACGTGCCCTTCTGCCGACCTGGGTTTGTTACCCCTGGGTTGGTTACCCCTGTGCTAGCCCGTCGATTGATGTGCAGGCTGTTTTTTGGGCTCTTAATTGGTGATATATACTGTTTTTTGGACACTGTCAAAAAAGTACGAGTACACACTCTTTTTATAATTTTCAGCCGTCTTTGACTTTTTGTTGTGTTGAGGATGATGATTAGAGGAGCGTAATTGATAGATCAATTTTGAATTTAAACTGTGTCTAGGGATTATCTAGCGGTTTTTATATCTATTTAGTTAATAGTTAGCTTAGTTCAGCAATCCCTTCTTGGTGGTACGGAAGTGGATCATAAGACCTCCTGTCTTACCTACCACCCCCAAGCAAGAAAATCTGTAGTCAAGCAACTTTCTGGGTGTACGGCAGTACACTTGAGGGCCAGCGTGTCATGCCCTTATTAATGGAATATCAGGCTTCTATTTTGTCTTTCGTCAAAATTGATGCAGTAGTTTGGTCGTGTAAGAGCAAAAAAGAAACTGAATGCAGACCTTAAACAACTATATTATTATTTGACCTAAGAGTGTTTTTTAAGTCCATCATTATTTCCACGTAATGGTAGGGATTTGATTTCTAACAATTTTAGACTTCTTACAGCTTTCTAGAAAGACGAAACTATATATATCTTTTTATTTAACGTTAGTTCAATTTTGATAAAGTGTTCATTAACGTGGGTTGTTTATATAATAAATTTTTCCATGTACTTATCATTAGTTTGAGTTACAGTTTAGCGGAAGTAAGCTACATATTTTTCTTCGTTCATTTTAAATATGGATTTCCGCAAAGTAACGTCATAATCTATCAACTGCTTGGTTATTACAATTACTTGATACAGGTCACTGAAACACACCTTCTATTTTTATTTATGCGAAAAATATCATATTTTCAATAAAATAAATCATAAAATTGATTAAAATTTACTTCCACCAAAACAGTTATTCAGCCATGGCTGCAGCAATGACGTCACCTGAAAGTAAACAATAAGGGGTTGCTATGGGTTACTGTAATAAAATAGATTCCGTTTTCAGGAAGTGACGCAAAAATTACGTCACGAGGCCTACTGTCAATCAGAGCGTTTGCGATCACGTGACCATGAAATCAAAATTAAAGATGTTTAAAGTAACTTTTTATTAAAATTAATACATATTTTAATCAAAGCATTAATAAACTGATATTTAGTTAAACATACCTTTAGGATGACAGCAATCCGGGATATATTTTCACTACAGTCAAATAGCCTATTCAACCTCCTCTCAACAAATGGGAAGGTATTTTCTAAACCTTTTTCTAAACCTTCTTGGTATTTTTACATAGATTTTAATAACAAACGCGAGTGTAATTCATAAGTAGTTACAACGGCTAAAAAAAGTCTGATATACCTACCTACTATGACTGTTTCGAAATATCTTGTTGCTGGCAATTTTAGGTTTAACGCTTATTTTAGGCTTTTTATTATGATTGCTTATTATTTAAATATACATATATATGACATCAGTAGAGTTGCAGCCGCAAAGTCAAAAACCAATTACAAGACCCACTTGATTTGTAACATTCAACATACGTACTTGCTTCCACTCCAATCCGTCATGGGACAGGCGGAGCAGAAAATGACAATTTCTGTTCTGTCACTAACAACACTGTACGAAACAGTAATCCGATTTAGAAATGTAGCACGATTAAAAAAGGCTAAGCACAAAATGAATTGTTCAGATCTAGATGATCAAGGACTCAAATTCGACGAATAAGACAGATGTCAGGCGCGGAAACCAATGCTTTGTGTTTAACTGACTCGTGTTTGTATTTCTTATCAATTTGTATTTGCCATCACTTTCGTGTTCAGCGCGTGACATCTGCCTTTTGATCTGATGACACCATAAAATATAAATATAATGGGTCTACTAGCTGGTAGATATTATAACAGGTAATATTGCGAATTGGATTCATTATGTAATAGATATCGTGTCTATTCCAACCCGATGAGAATCTTGACCACGAGGTCTTCTCGTTATGTTACTTGGTCAAGGTCAATGTAACTTGATCGGAACGCCGAGGTTATTCAAAATGTTTTCGATCATCATCATCAACATCTGGTATCAAACCACTGCTGGACGTAGGCTTCTCCCAAAGCACGCCACTGAGCCCTATCTTTGGCACTTCTTTTCCAACTGCTGCATATAATTCAATGCCAGCCATTTTACGTATATCGTAGCTCCACTTAACCGGATTGAGTTACACTACGTTTGCCGACTCCACTCAAGAAAACGCCACGTCTACTCAATTGTTATTGGTCCTTCGACAAATATGACCAGTTGACTAGTCCTAAAGGCTATGGCTATGATAACTTATATTATAATCTTAAAATCAAGAAATGTCCTTACTAAAGTCTATTTCAAACAGGAAGGCACTTTGGACATATCCAATTTTACGTAATGGTAGTTGTTGTTACTTATTTTTAATTAAATGAAGTGTAAATTTTTATATTTTGACAATTCGGTTGTAATATCTTAACAAATGTAGTATTACATATTCTATGCATTTTTTTTAAACCCGAGTGCCTTCTTATTTGAAACGAACCGTGTAGAGTAGATCCAAATACATAGACAAGCAAAGTAGGCATTTTTATAGATTATCTAAGGATAGGTTGGTTAGACTTTATCACATTTCAACCTAATTGCCTCAAGTGGGCCTTACTGATTTGCTGTCTTACTGACATCTCATATCGATATTAATCAAATACACAATTAATAATTAACAAATTTTCTGCTCTCTGATTAATACTCAACTTGCTTGTGTACAAAATCAGCTTTAGCATTCCGATTTTAAAGTCTGGCCCTTTATAACTGACGTGTCAATCAGTTCAAACGCGTTTCACAGTTCACACGCTTTGTGCTGCGAATCTGCCTGCGTTGCAACCTGTGACGTCATCTGTGTTTGACAGCTTTGTGATGTGTAAGCATAGGTACGTATGTTCATGGTTCATCTTGTTTCTGAAAATAATACAGGAGATCCGAATATAAACAAGCCTGTGCCAAACAGACTGACAAAGGTTAGATTAAGCATATTGGCGAACTTCCCTCATGCTGAAAGTTAAAGTTAATGAGGAGGCGAAAGTCAGCTACAGCAAGAGTCTCCTTGTTCTATATTCCTCTTCTAGCCATTTCTGACTTTTGAAACACTAAAGCTTGAAAATGGACGAAATATTACGGAAAATAAAATCGCAGCAAGCACGAACCGCACTTGTCCTTCAACATCTACAACTACAGAGACATTAATATTACTTACACCCGCGCTAAGCACCGTGCCACTGCCCAAGGTCCTCCTAAGGCCGTAATATCTGCCCTTAAAGGCCTGTCACTCGTTGTTACAATTCTACAAGTGTGCGTTGCACCCGCTGGGTACCATGGACCTAACTGCATCTCCAGTGGTTTAATTTACGAACTACCAGTAGCATGTTTTTAAAGTAGTTTTGTAATTGCGGAACTTCATTTAATCTGCGGGAATAATACCCAGCACTACGGAAGAAAAGGTGGCCCATCGACATTAGAGAGCTCATTCAGTATCCAGACGTGTATATGCAGTAAGACTTAAAAGCTCACTGAGACTTTCTTAAAAAACAAGATTAACCTCAAGTCGATGAAACGTACTGAAAAGCAAAGAAACTGTTGCTAGAAGAGCAAAAGGCATCCATCTCCATGTTTCTTCTACCATCGGTCTTCAATACTTGTTGACATTCCACCGATTCTTAGACGAACAGCCAAGGAATGGCTAGGAGCACCATGCTACCTTCTTAACCTGTTAACCTGGTATCTTCACGACTATATAAACAGTTATCTTCTGTATATGTATGCTGCATCTTCAGCTGCATCGTCTCTTTATACCAGGGGAGATCACGGGCATATGCACCTATCAAGCACTAGGAAAATAAATAAATACATAACCGTTGTTTAATCTGCAAGGGGTCAGCAAAAATTCTGTAGCATTTTCTAATCTACTAGCAATCAACCAAGTACCTACTTATCTATATTTTTGCCTTTGTGACTTGTAAACTTGTACACTTTTTGGCAGTAACAGCCCGCCCCAGGTCAGTAGGGCGGGCGCAACCATAAATAGTAATAAATCCAGCACTTGACTTTGACAAATGAATGTGAAATACGGCGGAAGTAGCAAACGTAAAAATGGCCGATGTTAATATTAAACTTTGCATTAATTTGTTTAATTAAAGCCATTAATTAGAAAGGATAGTTTTTGTGTTGAAGTAGGCAATTTGGTGAACATAAGTTTAATCAGTTGAATGTTTTAGGTTTTTATGTTAATTGAAGTGTTTCAAGTGCTTTATGAATACAGAGTCAAGTCCCATGACAAGTAGCAGTTAGCAGAGCAGTGTGTACTTTTCTTCTTGCAGAGTGCTTGATAGATTCCAAGTGACGAGATTTATAACCGGTTAATCTCTTGACTTGGAGAATAATTAAGGTCAGAGCGATGGTAGTCGGACGATAAGTGCTTTGCAACCACACACGACACGATCCTCAGCCCGCATCAATAACAAGTGACGTGCAGACTTGCCGTAGCTCCGTGCTTCGGAGGGCACGTTATGCCATCGGCCGGACCCAGGTGCTAACAACTATTGAAAGCAGTCGTTATGAAACTCAAATGCAAATCTATTTGAGTTATTTTGTGTTATAAACAAAGACAATAATACTGATAAACCAGACGTGACATTGCTAGGGCTTCTTTATCCTCTTTTCTGCTACATAACCTTAAATAAGTACATCTTGATCAATTATCAAGATAAGCGGTTTATTAATACAGCTTCAAGAAACGCTCTCAATCCCCTATACCAATAGATTTTGTAATATCTGCTTCTACCAACTTAAGGCATTACTTAGATAGCGATCTAAGTACTGTAAAAAACAGGTTTTATCTGAAATTTAGATTAAAAAAAGGTTCTTTCAATTTCTGTTAATACTCGTTAGGGGGCTTGCCACAGTGAAATCTCAGTGGGCGTAGAAGATATCAATTTTACACAAGGTTGTTTATAAGATCACTGTTACCGGTGAGAATTTTTCAAAGTGCTTTGATTGGCTTTACTTTGTACACGCCGCTGTTAACCCTGTCAAATTAGTTTTTCACCCCGGAATGAGAGATAATAAGCTGGAACCTTTATTTTGGTTTTTAAAAGTTAAAACTAACTACTAAACTAAACTTTATTAAAAGTTGCCTCATAAGTCTCATAAATCTCGTGTCAGCATCTTAAGTTATTCATGGACAAAGGTCGCAAAAATAGTTTTTTGCAATTATGTCAAAAAGTACAAATCTCAGCGCTGGAACTAAAATTTTTCAAGGTCCTTGATTCTTTCAGGATCTGATAAAAAAAAGCCAACTACCAAAAAAAATACGCCATAGAAAATAGTTCCCGTTCTAAAGTTCACATTTGCTTAGAAAACAAATAAACATTAGAAAAACAAACGAATGTCAGAAATGAAATGAATATCAGAAAAACAATTGAATGTCGTTGGGAGAAATGACAGGTGTCGAAGTGACAGTTTGTAGGGAAAGGGTGGGGGAAGAGTGGGGGGAAGTTGGGAAAGGTCTGGGAACATTAGATAATGGTGAAGGGATGTGTGAGAAGGTGGAGGAAAGGTGGGGAAAATAAGAAGTAGTAATATCCCAGTTATCATTAAATGTATGGGACCACCCTAAGTGTCTGCCTTTTCAATTAATTACTTTATTTAGTTATTTATTTATTAGCACACAAAACAGAAAGTAATCAATACATGTAATTTTTTTAAGAATAAGTGTTACTCGTATGATTTAGGTTACATACCAAAAAACATGCCTAGACGCTTAAAAGACTACCCTGAGGCATACCAGTGACAGTAACAGGTTAAGAGAGGGTACAGGTTCAGGTGAGGTGATTGAATAAACTAAATTTTGTCAGTAATCCTGACGATAATATGAGGAACTTAGCAAAAAAAATAACACAACATAAAATAAAAATAACATTTTAATTGAGAATGAGATTCCCCCCGAAAAATTCCATTGAAATTTTCCCCCCGGTCCTTTTGTCGGTTAAAAAGTGGCAGTAAGCTCATTGGTGAAGCGTATGTCCATAATATGGTGCAACTTAGTCCACTGGCTATGCACTGTGTCCCATCTAGGTACGCTGAGATAAGAAATAAAATTAAGGTCTCTTTATCCCTTGTTTGATAATGTTTTTCTTAAGTGAGGATAAAGTGGGGTTCTTAAGTTTTGGGTAATGTACCTACGCTTTGATAACAGTATGTCTGGGGCTACGAATGTGGTCTGGAGTTATTATCTTCTGTTTCCAAAGTACCCATCGAAGCACCAGTTATTAAATTCAGGCAAAGTTAATTTCCACTACCTATCTGATGAACAGGTTGGTTTATCTGAGTGGCGAAACGAGCTGGTCATTCTTTTGATGGCGCACGCTGAGTTATTCCCATGTCGGACGGTCGTGAACTCTGACTTGGTGTCTACAAGTACAAAAATTGACAAACCAAATTCTGTACGAACTATTAAATAAACACGAATTGTACGAAGTGAGCATTTGTACCAATGACGATGTTTTCATTTGGATTATGTCTCTCACTGTGGAATTTGTTTAGAGCTGACATAAAATGCAAAAGTTCAGCCTATATAGCTGTGGTAATTGTGTTAATAAATCCGTAGTTTGCGCTATTGCCATAGATTATTAAAGCTTTTTGTTATGTACTTTATATGTGAGCGGCCTTTTTACACGACTGCCCAAAAAAGGAGTGTATTGTTTTTAGCATTCATGTATGTATGTGAGTTTCTTTTTTCCACCATAACTTTTAAATGCCTGAACAGATTTAGACCGTTTTGTATCGTTAGAATACTTACATCCTCCCAAGTAACATACTCGTAGGCTATATATTTTTTTGAAAACATTCAATATGACGGCAGCATGGCACTATTTTCAAACTCGAAAAAAACTTATCTTCGAAATTTACAATATGGGTACCTACCAAATTGAAGGTATAATAAGCACATTTCAACAGTATATTTTTTTTTGGCAAAAGCTTTCTTTTGGCAGGGCAGGCGTGTTTTTTTGGATAAATACCAGTATATATCAACTCAATAAAAATTATAACTAAAAACAAAACAAAAAGAACAAAAAATTAAAATTTTGAAGTGTTAATAGTTTCTGAATAAAATGGCTGCGGACGGACGGAAGGACAAATGGACATGGCGAAACTATAAGGGTTCCTGATTTGATTACGGAATCCTAAAAAGTTTGTACCTATCAACTATAGTAAATTTTATTTAAGTAAATACTGGCAATCTAATAAACTCCGACCCAGCTCTGTACAATCAACCGTAAAACTCAGTTAAAACACAAAGAAACTAACTCAGTTAAAGCGAACGCTGATTTTCCGACAAAGCTCCTGTCCTCAACACGGAATAAGCAGTTTTAACGGACATATCAGTCGTTACAAAGTCTGACTGGTCACAACATAATAAGAATAACTCGATTTACTCACATTAAATGTCTTCACAGGTCTCCGCGGTCGTGGTGACGAGAGCATGTGTACTGTGTGTGCCCTCAGTCGTCCTGAATGTGAAAATATCTAAGTAGGTAACTAATGGTTTGCAAATAATGTACTTTATAGGTTTTATAGCGCAATAAAGCCAAAACTCTAAAGTGCTTTAAAATATTCTACAAATAGTTTTATTTTTTCATTTCATTTTATGTTGATACAACTTTATGTAGCGGTTTTTTATGTAAGTTTGTATTTACTACAGACTTTAGAGATTTGTTTTAAAGTTTTGTGTTTTTTTTATAGTATTGGAAAATTATATTATTCATACGTCTACTACGTTTCGATGCTCCTGGTGAGATGGCCTGATCAAACAGAAAACCCCGGCAAAGTGCGAGTTGAACTCGCGTGGATGCGATCGCGAGGGTTCCGTACGATGTATATTTATCTCATAATATTGAGATTTACCGTGAATTAGTTTTTTAAATTTAAGAACATGAACTTTTTATAAGTTTTCCTGCGTAGGTGAAGAAGAATCCCCGGGCTACCATAGGCCACCCAAAACACCTGTCATGGCGTTTCGGCTTCGTAGAGCTGAAACGTGGACACTCACGGTCAGACTAGTCCAGCTATGGAGAGAGCTATGCTTGGAGTTTTTTAAAGGACAAGGTTCGAAATGAAGTGATCTGACAGAAGACTAAAGTAACCGACATAGCTCTAAGGATAAGCAAGCTGAAGTGGCAGTGGGCCGGTCACATTTCCCGAATAAACAACAAGGTTAGACGAGTTTTCGAGTGGAGACCGCGCTTAGGCAAACTTAGTGTAGGACGCCCTGTGGTAAGATGGAGTGACGACGGCTGGCTGAAACTGGATGAGGAGAGCTGAAGACCAAGCTCAGTGGCGTGCATTAGGAGAGACCTACGTCCATCACTGGACAAGAATAGGCTGATGATGAGGCCGGTTTCACTGCATAGGTAATAATAGAATTGCCCCAAAATAGGGAGTCCCTGATTTCAAACCAATAAAGTTGAATCCATAAATAAGTAGTACATCCACAGTACATCAGTATTGTTATTCCTGAGGCGTACTGTGGCTTTACTTCAATGTATACTTCCTCTAATGAAGGTACTCGAGGCCCTTTATAGTGAGAAAAAAATAAAGTGCTTCAAGCATAACAGAAAACCGGTGTCATCCGCAACAATCAGAAACCATTTTATCGCTTAACAAGTCAAAAAATGATAAATGACCATGCCACATTTTTGAGACACCGAAATCATATCTTTACGAATGACAGTAGCAGATCAAAATGCAGTCATTATCTTTAAAAAATTCTTCTGAGAACAACTTTAGCAAACCATTCCACTCCAAACTTTTGCAAACCACTATTACACAAACATATAAAGCCTAATTTCGCTTAAGGTTAACATTTCGCCGAAATTAAGACCAATGGCATATAAACTTGATGAAATCCGAAACAACAGATACCATAACCAGTATATCAAGAGATATGACTAATGGTTATAAAGGTTCTAATGATCCGTAAAGTTGAAGAAGGAAGGTGGCATGGCGGATCAGGATATGGTGGTGAAATGACCACCCGCAGAGTTCCCAGCGTGGTATCAGACTTTGAGTCACCGGCAAATGTCGGATGGGACACTGATGCCTATAAAAAGTTTGTGATCAAGATTTCTCATTGGGAGGTACTTATAATTTATATCTCGTACCAAGTTTGGATCTTGTGAAACAACTAAATTATGTTTAAAATACAGGAATTGAGGCACTCAGTAGGTAATTACGGAGTATAATTTCGCCTAAAATCTTGGTGGACTTTTTACACAAGTAGAGGATAGGTAAATTTCTTTGATGGTAATATTCAGCCATAGTTGGGTATCCTAGACACTTTTTTAACTACAAACTATGTGAAAGATAGTTTTACTCCAGCCAAATTACGATTATAGATATTATAAAAAGGAACAACTGATTACGATCTCACCAGATGAAAAGCGCTGATGTGGCCGAAAGTGATGTAGTTACATATTCACCCATTGAGTTTTATATTTTACCGCAAACTGACGTGGGCAAAGAGTTAAATTTCTTGGCAATTCTAAATGATACATAAATGTAGAAGCATAACGCTTTATTCTAAGGGGTGGTATTTCTACCAAAAAACTGTGGCACTGTGATCGTTTGTTTTGGTGATGCGGGTAATAGGCTGTGTAAGTACACTTTCCATAATGTAGCAGTATACCGACAGGCTTGAGAATTTTTGTCGCTGGCCTGGCTTTGGTGCAATTTTTTGTACATTTTATTGTTTATGAACTGATACTTAGCAAACCCATCCTAAAGATGGCGGCAGTACTCCATACATAACCGGATTGTGCCTGACCAGAGATTCAAAAGTTGTTCCAGAATGAAATACTGCTTTATCTTGGACAAAATAGCATGTTACTCTGCAGCTGCATTCCAAAGCCAAAATCAACGCAAGACCGGAAATTCAGGTTGAACGTTCAGGGTGGAAAGACAATTAAAATAATTGTCCTGAACTTGATCAGTCTTTTGCAAGTCAGCTCACGCAAACTGAAGAGAATGTAGATACGAGTACTTATAGGTAGTTCTTAACCAGGATAAGCAGCACATTCCTTCCGTAACCCTGAAGTACACCAGTGACGAGTAGTAACATGTGAGTATCACATTTTAAAATGCAATCTAATGCAAGAAATCGGTGTCAAACTATTAGCCAGGTCACGCCATCTAGCAGTGATGGCTGACACGCTAAAGTGGGCCGTACTAGTGGTGCGAGGTTCGCAAAATCAGTATTTTGGCAAAATTATATCTTAATGTTATAATTTTAAAGTTTATATCGGTGCTCGAACGTTTCCGACTGACCCAACGACCTCACGAGTCTGAAATGCGGCGGAACTGAGAGCAGTCTGTGGTGGCCGACCATTTAATATAGATGCTTTGCATTCTGACGGCACTCGGTTCAAATTTCAACTTACCACAAAATACTTATTCTTTAGTGCAGTTTTATTGTCTCTAAAACATTAAAGGAAACATCGTGAAGCAGACGGCATTTCCGAGAACCACAAAATTCAAGGTCGGGTAACATCATTGGACAAACTTTGGTAGTGTCGGTTCTCGATGCCCTAATTCGTGCTGCACTAAGCCATTTGCGATCGGGTTTTTTCCGTGGATGAGTATGAAAGTCGCTATCGATTTTAACTCTATGTGTTTTAGGTAAAAAGAGTTTGGATTAAAATACGATTGGCTTAAAAATACATTGTATACTTGACGTTTAGAAAAATTAAGCGACTGATGGAGTGTAATAATGTGAAATTAACCATCGATGAAATGTCTTTTGTTAAATTGATGAATAGATAAAATAAATATTCGATGAGTCCTTAAAAATTAAATGAAATTAGGTGAAACGTGTTTCGAAGTAGCGTAGTGAACCCGTTTGCCGTATGGTGGCAAAATAGTACTTTTTATTCAAGATATTTAGAAAATATCTCATCATCATCATCATCATCATTATGAGACTCCTGAGGAAGAGCGTCGGATACGCTCGAAACCTAGGTCGATGTTTTCGACAATATACACGTGAGTCATAGCCGGTATTGATATTTTAAATCATCTTAATAATCAAGATGATCATAATGATAATATCCAGTACAGCAGTACATCAGCAGTACTGCTGTCCACTGCTGGAGACAGGCCTCTCCCAAAGCACGCCACTGAGTCTGACTGGATGAGCTCGGCTCTTCCTTTCCACCTAGCCGGAGGGTGTCCTACGTTACGTTTGCCGAGTTGGATATGTTGAAAATGTCTACCTACTCTACCACACATCGATAAACCCACCTATGGTAGCGCCATTCAGTTTTCCAGGCGCTTCATCGAACCAATTGACTTGTTTCCGGGAACAGCGATTGAATCATTACATTTTTAATGTGGACTCCTAACTAGGGTGCGGAATGCACAATTGCTGGTGCCACAGATGATTTATGTGCAGTTCCATCACTCTGCTATACATATCTATCTACACTTTTAATAAAGCAGTAAGAAGCAATAAGTCTGCACAGTAAAGATAATAAAAAATTGTCTAGCTAGGGTCCTTAACATAAGCTACTGGAGGCGTCGAGGAAATTCTCCACGGGATGCGGTTTTGCGGAAATTGAGATCAGAGAAAATCCCAATGTTCCAGGAATATCATCGTGGTGCGGAAGAATCGAATTATAAAATTATGTGACCTTCGCGTTTTGTGGACTGTATTTTGTTATTCATAGGGTGAAATGCGTTGTGGTGACAGATTGGTGACAGGTTAGCAGCCAAGAGAAGATGGTGGAAAAGAACGTAAAAGGAAAGAAATGCACGCGTACCTTTTGATGAACTCCTCCTCTGCCCAAGTCTCCAATGTTGTTGAGAAGGCCTAATCCAGGCCTGCAGCGCTGTGAAATCCTGTCCTTGAAGAGTGCAGCTGGCGCGCAGGTAGGGGGTGACAAACGTGTTCTAATAATGTCACTAAAACACTATTTATTCACTATTTTAATCACCACTATTTGTGCGTTCGTTTTATAGTCCTTTTTCTCACCGTAATAACCGATTTAGATATTTATTTCGCGAAGCGGAGATATTATTTGGTCATTAGACCGTCAGGCAACTTTGATATATATGCGGCAAGGCTGCAGCGTGTAGCCAATAGTTGTGTTACTCCAGCAACGACTGGAGCGTCACTGCCTTGCGTTTTCTTATGCACCTTCACGCGTCATATCGCGACGCGTGAAACACATATACATCGTAGGCGTGCGTGCCAGTGGGACAGGGCGAAGGCGAAGGAAGTGGAATCAAAAAGGAATATGGCTGTCAAACTGGACACCAAATCACCAATCATTCTGCGTAGATTATAAGCGCGTATTTTTGAATTAGCGAAGGTATTAAGCGGCGATAACAGTTACTGAACTAAAATATAAAATTTAAAAAAATATTGTTTCTGTCAATGTATGTGCGCGCATCACGTAAAAACTCCTGGACCGATAGCAATGTGGTTTTCAATGTTGGATAGCTTAGATTTTACTTAAAAACTGATGTAGGTGCTTGGTATCTTAATCCGATTAGATTATCAGAAGCCGACCAATCGATAAAAACATTATTTGACGTCTGAACGAATTTTGATGAAAGATACTTTTGGTTCTGAAATAGCACATACAACTACACTGGCTTTTAAAACTTAGTACCACCCTTTAATATCTGTCTGTTCGTGCGTCACGTTAAAACAACTGGAACGATTGCGATGCGATTTTCACTGTTGGATAGCTTCAGTTTTGACTTAAAAACTGGTGTACTTGGTATCTCAATCTGATGAGTGAGAGCCAAGCAATTTAATAAAAAAACGATTAATTTTAAAAGTGTGGTACTAAGTTTTGAATAAAACTACTGAACCGATTGCGATGCAATTTTCATTGTTGGGTTCCTTAGGGTTTAAGTACAAAGCCAAGCAGGCAAAGTCGCGAGGACAGCTAGTTCAATTTTAAATCTAGGAATTATTAATTATTAGGTTTTTTTTAAGCATGTTTTTCAGCTAGGAATTTTTGGAGTGATCGCTTTAAGCGGTAAGTCTGCAATGCACATAGTTAAACATTTTAAGTTATGTCTATTTGTGTTCCTCATCAACAGCCTATTTCATCGCCACTGTGCTCAGGCTCTTTCAGAGAAATAAAGAGAGGACGGGCATATTACCTTTCACGCTGGTCCAATGGCTTGGTGGATTTCGCGTCACAAGTCCTTGAACTTCAGATTCTGAGACATGCTTGTTTCCTTCTTTTTTTCCCCCGTTTTTAACAAGGACAAATCTGCACAAAGCTCAAGATACTCCTCACAGTTCCTAATGCCCTAGATGAATGCACCATCACTAGCTAGAAGACTACTACTGCAGAGCGCAGGCCTCCTCCCTCCTCCAAGAAAAGCCAGAACGAGAGGTTGCTCTCTGTTTGACTATCAGAAGAAGGATTTAGCTACAATCGCCACGTTTCACAGGGGGCTTTGTGATCGCAGTAGTTGGTTCACAAGTGCATGCTGCGGTCCATTTCCTGAGTTCCCTTTTCTGGTCTCACAGCACCCGCGGGATGAGTAGGACAGGTTTTAATATTATGCCGGGCGCACGACGGAGGCCTAGGAGTAATTCAGAATTAATGAAGGAGAATCGCTGGGCGTATATTATTTTCTCGTCAAGAAAGAGGGTGGTTCCCATTTACATCAACATACACAACAACAACATTGGGTACATCAACATTGTTTCTGCCGTTTAGTCGTTAAAAGGTTACAAACAAACAGACAGAAAAAAGAAAGATACCAAGAATGGCAAAAAAAAAAAAAACTTTTTCGTATCCCACTTATACATACATACACTACACACAAACCTACTACGACACTCGCGTACGCATAATAAGCACTCTCTATTTAGACACACAAACATCTTCTCTTTCAACACAAACACACACAAATACACCCTTATACACACACACACACACACACACACACACACGCATATGCAAGCATGCCGCGCACTCAATTAAAATTAAATTTAAGTTCTGATGCCTAATCACAGGTATTCATACCTTACTGGGCATCTTAGGTAGGACATGCTATGTACTTAAATATATGTCTGGTACATATATTTAAGTACATAGCATGTCCTCTACTATGATTACACCCATGCAAGTTTTCTTTGTCACCTACTAAGTATAATATTTAATTTTACTAGTTTAATACACAGGGACGAGGTTCGGGGAATACTCTGGCTGCTCTTTGTCTGAGGAAGTCTCCATATTCTGAAATACAAGTCTTGGAACTTAGTTTGGAGATAGAGACTTCTATATGATAGTGCAGTTGTTTGTGCTGCGTCTCTGTATGTAAAACCTTGATCCACTTGTTGTCATAGTACTATGTACAATAATTTTAGTATTCCTACCAGGAAACATGTAAACTTTTTCTGAATAAAGTATATTGATTGATTGATTGATTGATTGATTTGTCCCATAGAATATGACGTCATCGGACAAAATGAGTCTATTTTTTACTGATTTGTTCTATAGACCTAGTTACTAGCATTTCTTCCGACTTCACTTCTCAGTGACGTCATGGGACTAAATAAGAATCTAGTTTATCCCAAATTGTTCCACGCGACAAAAATCTTGCATTTTATGATAAATCTTCCTGTCACATTTGAGTAAATTTAAATGTATTTGAGTAAATTAAAAAAAACGGCAAAAATGCTGAGTTTGGAAGAGTTTAGGAATTGAAAAAAGGAGTGACTCTGTGATGATATCACAAACCAGAAAGGTTTTAATGTTTGTTCTATAGAAAAGTTAAGGAAAAATAAAGTTTCAATTGTTATGTGGAACAATTATGTAAGAAATACTCATTTTGTCCAATGAAGCACCCAAGCAGACGGCTGACTATTCCGCTACTCTGTGACAGTACTGACAGTTCACTAGTATTCTAGCACTAGGCCACGTCTAAATAAAACATCTGTTGTCTGCACGCGATACCACAGCCAAAGAAAATACTTTATAGGCTCCTATTAACATGGTAATGATAGCCTGTCCCAATATTGGACACGGGTATTTTCTGCTTGGTTTGTATTGAAAGAGAATATGTTATTCAAGTTGCATTGTATAGCTGTGAGGAACGGGGAATATATGCAAGATAGGCATTATCCAATCATAATAATAGAGTTTTAAGATTGCGTAATCGTGACGGGAGGGAAGATAATATGATGAAATAATTTGTAGTGCGAGGTAGTAGTAGTACGAGTAGTCATAGAGCATTAAGCGAGTTCAAGACCCAAAAAAGTTATAAGATAGGGTTTCATTAGGCAGACGTCACTGCTAAAATCATAATCGTGTGAAGGTTAGTTTAGAATACTATAAAATATGAGCTGTAGACCTCACGCGTACCTACAAACATTTTTGCAAACAATCTAGCGGTGCACAGTAGCGCCATCTAGTTATTAATGTTAGTTTTACCTTATTGTAAAACTAACATTAATAACCAAGGTGCTCCATCAATCCCTACCTAGTGGGTAAAGGACTATATCCACTGGTAGAAACCTAAAAGTGAGAAATTTACTGCATTTAGAGGAGCTATTCTGCACATCACACCGAAGATCCTCATCAGATCTTCACCAATTTTTTATGAGACCAACTTAAAGTTACTACCTTACAAATAAAAAAAATACATTCATATCGGATCTAATAAGGTAAGGATATTCAGAATTCCCCTCTTTGCCAAAAATCCCCAAAGACTACAAAATTCTAAAAATGTGTTTAACCTGTATACCATGTTTTGTCTAGATCGGTTGAGAAATGCGACTTGTAGAGGAGAGCAGAGATCCGGACGGACGGACAGACGAACGTCGGACAGCCAGACGAACGAAATCATTTTTGCTCAAGCTGAAACGGCGACGCTTCGCTCGCGCTTCGCACTCGCTCGGCCAAAAATATATTTCGCTGATCAAAAGCTTACACTATTCGATATGGGCATATAAATAATTTGAACAATATTTCTTTAATGCGATTTCGTATGACTAGGAAACTACGGGTGGAGCCGTTAAGCAACTATACACTACTATACACTTACTAATAAAGAGGTAAAGGTTGCTGCTGAAAGTTTGTTTTTTTAAGGCTAATATCCAAGCTGGTAGAAATCTAAAAGTGAGAAATTTACTGCATTTCGAGGAGCTGTTCTGATCATCACGCCGAAGATCCTCATCAGATCTTTACCAATTTTTTTATAAGAGCAACTTAAAGTTAGTACCTTTCAAATAAAAAAACAAACATCGATGTTTGTTTTTTTATTTGTTTTTTATAAGGCGGAAATATTCAGTAGCCCCCTTTTTGCCCTTTTTTGGGGTAAGTACTCCCCCCAGTCAAAAATCCTCGAAGATTCAAAAATTCTAAAAATTTGTTTAACCTGTATACCAAGTTTCGTCTAGATCGGTTGAGAAATGCGACCTGTAGAGGAGAGCAGAGATCCGGACGGACAGGCGGACGTCGGACAGCCGGACATACGAAAGCATTTTTGCGCAAGCTGAAACGGAGACGCTTCGCGCTCGCTCGGTCAACTATAGTATAGGATGTAGCCAGCCCAAACATATAGACGAACTAAGCGACCGCCTAGGGCACTGACGTACGTGAGGTGCTATGGCAACGGTAGGTACGGGACGGTCCATGGATGGCCTAAAGTGTCGAGTGTCAGCATGACTAATTACTGTTCAACCCTAATATTATATGAAAACTAATAGGTACATAATATTATTTTATTATAACGATTGATCTCAAACCACGAGCTCAAACCACGAGGCACCCCGGCTGGTCTGAACGTTTCGGGCGCCAAGGCCACCCTGGACTTTCCGGCTACCTTACATTTGGTAAACATCCCATTTGAAGAAGCTCTTAAAAACCTACTCAAATAATCCCTCAAAAATGGCATTTCAGAAACTTTATTCTTTCTTTTGGACTTAATCGCGCTGAAAACGCTATTTTTATTTACCTCGACGTTTCGATTAAGTTGCGTTGATCGTGGTCACGAGAAGACTGAAGTAGCGCGTGTCAGCGTCGAGAAGGGCGATCGTTATCTCCAACTACCTGCATTTGGTTTTGTAAAAACAGAACAGTGTCATCACGACACACAACACAGACAACATCTGCAGATTTCTTCAGACATAATCCGCGACGAGAACACTTGCTTATCACGGGATTCCACGACGCAGCCAGCTTGAAAACAAATTACATGAAACCCAGAGAATAAAGGTATTGAATATGACTTTGATCATAAAATTAAAACCTGCCTGATTTTACTATAAAATGCACAATTAAAGTTCAATGTAAAAAATCACAGATTAGGTAGGTAGGTGTACACATCTCACATCACACTTACTAGCTAACTAGCTTTCCCGCCCGTGACTTCGCACGCGCGGACTACTGTTTATCGTGAAAAAAAGCATCCTATTTTCTTCTAGTATATTAAAAACCAATGCAAAAGACATGTTATTTCGTTTCCATGGCAACCACAGACCATTCTGTGATGGCAACCGTTCCTTACAGTGAATCGTCCGTCCGTCCGTGTTACCGTCCTTCCGTATTAGGTTCTGGAATAATATTGAATATTTTTACTGCAAAACTATTATATACGAAAAACGATAAATTGCGTTGTTTTGGACAAAAGGTATCTTGACCTGACTGTCCTGCACAAAAATAAGAATAGTGAAATGGGTTACCAGATGGGATTAAATGTATGAAATATTTTACTGTTTCCAAAATGCCACTTTTGGGTAGGTATTATACATTATAAGGTTTTCCAAATGTCAACTTTCCCAAATGTGATGTATGCCGACTTTCCAAGCTTATTGACTTTTGATTACGGCGATACAGCTCTTTTACTGGCTTTTTCACTTTGTTTCAAAACATTGTTGGACGACTGGTTGGTCTCGTGGCTAGAGATCCTGGGTACGAAATCGTACGGTCGCGGGTTCGAATCCTGCAAGGTGCAATCATTTGTGTGATGAGCAGAAATGTTTGTTTCCGAGTCATGGATGTAATATTCTTATCTATGTATGTTTATCCGTTACCTAGTGCCTATAGCACAGGGTATCCTAGTTTGGGGCTAGATAATTGGTGTGGAAATGTCCCGAATATATTATTATTATTATTCACTTTATTTATCTTTATATCTTAAATTTAATTTTTTTACAATATTTCTTTAAATAAAAGCTAATAAAAATATTATAAAAAACCTAAACCTAGGGTACCAACGGTAGCGGAGCAGGGCCCAAACTACCGGTGGCTAGGGCTGCAGAGTGAGGAACCTCCTGACTATACGCGCCGTGTCAAGGAGTACTGCCTTCTGCATCTGACCCTTAATCCAACCATCTAGCGAGAGCCTCTTAAGATGTTGGTCGAGGCTCTTCGCTATAAGGCCGTTCGCCGAATCAACTATCGGGACAATGATCGTCGAGTCAACATTCCACATGGCGGTCACCTCATGAGCCAAGTCAAGGTACTTGCTGAGCTTGTCCTTTTCGGCCTTCACGAGGTTCTCATCGTGTGGAATGGTGATGTCGACGAGCACTGCCCGGCGTTGGGACCGGTCTACCAGCACAATGTCAGGCTTATTGGCAACAATAGTCCTGTCCGTGATGATAGAGCGGTCCCAATAGAGCAATGCACGACCATTTTCGAGAACTGGCGCCGGTACGTACTTATAGTACGGCACCTCAGATTCGACAAGGTCATACCGAAGGGCAATTTGCTGATGGATGATCCTGGCTACTTGGTTGTGTCTGTGCAAGTACTCTCCGTTAGCAAGATGAGAACAGCCGGAAATTATATGCCTGAGGGACTCCCCGGGACGGCGGCATGCCCGACAAATGTCGACCGTACCGTCCTTCATAATATATTTCCGGTAGTTATTCGTCTTGATAACTTCGTCCGCAATTGCACAGACAAAACCCTCAGTTTCCCCAAAGAGGTCACCAAAGCGTAGCCAGTTCACCGACGCGAGCAAGTTCACATCAGGCCCTGTTAAGGCCCGATAGAACCGCCCGTGCAGCTCCTTGCCCTTCCATACGTCCTTGCGGTCATCGGTACTCAACACCGATGGTTTGCGCCAATTCTCGTTTGCCAAGGAGAGCGGTGTGAGAGTCTTATCAACTGCCACCACATCACGATGCAACCCACACTCGGTGTTTAGGAAGTACTCCCTGAGACTGCACACTTCACGGTTGTGGAGGTTCTTGGCATTTAAAAAGCCACGACCCCCCCACTTCCGTGGTATGTACAATCTCATAACAGACGAGCGCGGGTGTAACATATGATGTGACGTAAGCAGTTGACGGACTCTCTTATCCAAGGCGTCAAGCTCAGTTTGAGTCCACTTTAGTATGCCAAAAGAGTATATGAGCAAGGGCATCACCCAACCGTTGAAGGCACGCGCCTTATTGCCACCTGACAAAAGACTGTTAAGTACTTTGGTCAGGCGGCAGAAGAAGCGCTCCTTCACCGACTGCTTAATCTCCCTGTCCATGATACCCAACGATTGTGACATACCAAGGTATTTGTAGGTCTCGGTCTCAGAGAGAGATTTGAGTGTCATTGTCTCTAAAAAGCTGCAAATTCATAGAATTTACAACTTTCCCCCGCTGCACATGCATGACCGCACATTTGTCCACACCGAACTCCATGTTGATGGCTTTACTGAAAACTTCTGTGATTTTCAGTAACTCCATCAAGTCTGGATGTTTCAGTGCAAACAACTTGAGGTCATCCATGTACAGCAGATGAGAAATGATCTCGCCCTCTCTCCGTAGCCGATAGCCTAACCCTGAATCCTTCAACAAAGTGCTGAGAGGATTCAGTGCTAGGCAAAACCACAAAGGACTCAAACTGTCACCCTGAAATATGCCTCGCTCTATCCTTATAAAGTCCTGCGAACCATAAAGGCTGTCTCCACCACCTGGTTGACGAAGAACTGTGGTCCACTGCCTCATACACGCACCTAAGAAAGATCTCAGAGTTGCATCGATTTTATACAACTCTAAGATCCTCTCTAGCCATGAATGAGGCACTGAATCATAGGCCTTCTTGTAGTCAATCCAGGCAGTAGAAAGGATCCCTCTGTTCCGCCAGACTTGTTGGCAAATGGTAGTGTCTATGAGGAGGAGCTCTTTAGTACCACGGGACCCAACCCTACATCCATTCTGAGCGAGGGCCAAAATATTGTTCGTAACAATATGCGAATACATTTTTGTTCTCAGAATGGATGTAAGGAGCTTGTACATAGTGGGCAAGCATGTAATGGGTCTATAATTTTTTGCTTCCGTGGTACTACCGGACTTATGGAGCAAGGAGGTGAAGCCAGTTGTCATGAAACTGGGAAGAGAACCAAGCTGAAGGGCTTCCTGAAATTGTATTGCCAAACATGGATGTGAGCATCGAATCCACTTTATCCAGAAGTTGTGCAATCCATCCGGTCCAGGACTTTTCCAGTTCGGAGCCGTACGAATTGCACAACTAACGTCTATGGGGCTAATAGACACAGATCCCATGGTTTCGATTGACTCACATGCATGTTCGACAACACTCATCCAGTCACCCTCCGTATGTTCAACGGGCACCGACCAAATACCACGCCAGAAGCTAATCATGGCAGTAGCATCCGGCAGCTGCCCATCATCCACACGTTGGTCAGTTCCCTCCCAGTTTCGATACACCTTCCTTTGATCACTTTGGAAAAGGCGATTCTGGTAATATCTATCCACACGCTCTCTGTAGCGACGAATACGGTTTGCCCACGCATAGACTTTCTGCTTCAGGAAGTCTATACGTTCCGTGACACAAGCCATATAATGCTGAGGCCTGATACCAGTCCCAGCAAAGGCTTGGTTCACGAAACGCATGACACGGGGACGATTGTTACCCCGGCTGAAACAGACCAGCTTTGCAATGAGAGTCCTAGACGTATTAATACGCCGCTCGATCCGTACTTGCCATGCAGGGACAAATCCGGCAGTTCGCGGTGCTCGGTCAGCGTCCGGAAACTTGACTCGAGCCACGCGACATGCCGCAATAGCCCCGCAATACAGGATCGAGTGGGTATCAATTAAGTCTTCACTAGTCCGTAAGTACGGAGCCAGCAAAGCGTCCAGAGCTCCCATTAACGCTAGATTACGTCTATGGGTGGGCATACGTGGTAGTCGTGGCCTAGAGTTGGGTGTGGACCGATACTGTGAAATCGCGTCCTCCAAAGCACTCCTCAATTGCTCAATGGCTTGGGTACTTACGCTCATATTCACACAATCATCCTCATCGACCTCGGGATCTGCCCGTGTCGCCGTCGATGCTGGGGTCATAAATGTCCCCTGGACCGACAACGTGTTGGACAGGTTCCGCGTCGAGGCTGAAGTCGTGTGAATAGGCAACGCCTCGAGCTCGTCTTCGGGAGATGAGTACGTTACTCCTCCTGACACCAGCGCGTCGAGCGATGAGGGTGGGCCACCGTCGCCACCGTCGCCGCCAAGACCTGCGCGCCGTGGGCGACCACCGGTGCCAGCACGCTTGGGGCCTGTGGGGCAGCATGCTCCACGCCCGGCCCCCGCTACTGGTGCCGCAGTGCGGCGCAAATGGACTCATCCGTTAAATGAGAGTGTTATGCGCGCATACTATGGGGCTACAGAGGGAGGATCCAGCCTTACTGCGTTATTATTATTATTATTGTTATAAGGGGCGCCATTCAGATCATTCGCCTACAGCGCCAAGTTTACTTGAGTCGGTGTGGCCTGGACTGAATTTGGTATATTTAACTAGTTGAGAATTGGTTGAGAACCTAATAATACACCCAGTTAACCTCCTACATTTAGACCCGCAACTGTTTGTTTTAACTCCAACTACGTGAAGCCAAAGTACCTAGAGAGTAAGTACTAAGGTTCCTAATTGATGTGACCCAGATAAGTCTTATCTGTCTCTAGTAAGCGTAAATGACTGAAATTATGAATATATCTAATATCCATACCAATATTTATATATAACTTACTACAACTTAACTTAACTTACTTACTTTTTTTACTTTTATATGTGAAACGTTGTCTGTTTGTTTGTTTGTTTGTTTGGGGAGCCTTCACGCGATAACGGCTGGACGGATTTTGATGAAATTTAGAATGGAGACAGCTTATACCCAAGAATAAAACATGTGATACTTTATATCCCGAGTATTGAATGTTTCTGCGGGAAAACTGGAAAATGTTGATTCCTCACTGTAAGGAACGGTTGCCATCACAGAATGGTCTGTGGTTGCCATGGAAGTATTGGTGCTATACCTACTTTTGCATTGGTTTTATTATCCTAGAAGAACATAGAATGCTTTTTTCAGTATAAACAGTAGTCCGCGCGGACGAAGTCGCGGGCGGAAAACTAGTTGTATATAAGAAGAATAAAAATTAGGCAAAATCTTTTGAAGTTAGATTGGAGGTGATATTATCCTAATTATTAATCCTTATCTTAATTTAGTGTAGATTTAAAGAAGTAGTAATCTGTGTGTGTTTAAAAGATTGTGAGCCCAAAGAGGTTGAATTAATCTTACTAACGTCGCAGAATAAATAATAACGTAAAATTTGCCCATAAGAAAAAAACATCATCATCATCAGCAGCCTATATTTGTCCACTGTTGGTTGCAGGTCTCTCTAAATGCACGCCACGCTACTGAGCTCGGTCTTCAGCTCTCTTCATCAATATTCTTCTAGACGCTTTTCGCAGGTGAAGAAAAAAATAAACGTTAAGAATTCTCTATGGATTCCTTCTCGATGAGTTCTAGCATGAACTCAAAACTCTAAACAAAATGTAGTCTTCCTTAAAAAGCTGATATTCTAATCTTATCTCTTAAATACTAAAAGCCAGCCTTCACAAGATCGTCATATTTTATTTATTAGATTTTTAACAGGAAATAGCTTGTAACAACAAAGAAGGAACCTGAGGGGCTGTACTAATGACTCAATTGAGAGCTTAGAGAGGGGATCATATCGATGAACTTTGCTTTGGTACATTGACATTATACCTAGTCTTTCAATTTCCCTCATGAAAGACCTCCTTAAAGATTACCTCCGTTCACACATTGTGGTTTACCGAAAACACAAACACACATCACATTTGATGTATCTTTCAAGAACATTTGTGTATCATTAAATGGAAATGTGGGCAATCTCTTAAGCTGTTTTTTCTGCAATTTGTAAATCAAAACACAGCATTAGAAGCACAGAAGAAATAATGGTACTACGAGTACCTATAGAAGCCGTTTTTTTGGGTTTCATAGTTTTTGTTTCGGTAAACTGCAATGTAAATTGTACGTAAGTAAATCGCGTCGGGGGTGAAGATTGCGGCTTAGATTTGAAATTTCCTGTCAAACAGTCCAAAACTTTAAACGGAGACCAAAAAACAAGTAATTTCCTCTCTAACCTATGGTAAAACATATGCATCTCCAAATAATAATAAGGTGTCGATAAAAACCAAAACTATCGACAATGACGCTTCCCCTTCCTATGCTGTAAAAATAAAAGTAGTCGGCTTTAAGAGCGGGCTATTCTGCGATCATAAAGCAGCACCTCTGGTGTTGCTAATGAGCCGAGCCACAATGTATGGTAACGAGCACCCTGTATAACACTTTGAGAACTGTTCGTGAGGTAGGTATAGGCCTAGATTTTTTGAATGGAGCATTTTATATTCCAACTGTATGTCTATATACTACGACTCGCTTTGTCGGCAACTGCTTCAACTTTATGAAATGAAAACGGTGAAGGACAGATCACTGATAAAGCGGTGGTAGCCGAAAATATATCGGCCATGCACCAATGACTAAGTGCATAGATATATGCGGATTTCGATCTTAACGCTCTAAAACTTTGAAGGGAAACATCGTGATGAAACCAAGAACCTCATTGTTCAAGGATACATCATCAATAGCCTGGATTAGTCCACAGCTGTATGGTGCCCGATATAATTATAGGACCATCCCTTCTCATACCGTGAGTGCTGTGAGGAGCAGGGAATTTAGGAAAAGGGCAGCGGCGTTTTTAAAAGGTTTTCTTTACTTGCAATGTTTGTATGTAGTTTGGTTTGTTTAGGTCAAATCTTGCAAACTGAACTAGAATAACTTCCTCTTATCCTACGGAGTTGAATTTTTACATTTTGGTTCATTTCCGATGATTAAGCATTTTTATGGTAAGCATGACCTGAATCGAAATCCAGGAATAGATAGAAGAACTCCAACGGTCAACCGCACAGACACGAAATTTTGTATACGCATTTTATTATGATGGCCGGTTTTAAGTTTTACCATGACATGGTTGTTGCACTCAGGGTTGGGTCCTGAATAGGGAACTCCTTAACGGTTAACAGCACAGACACGAAATGTTATGAAAACATTTAATTGTGGTAGCCCATTCTAAGTTCTACATCGCATAAAAGCTTTTTTTTCATGTTTTTTAATTAACTCATTTGTCATCAACTAACTTCGTTCACCGAGACACCTGCCAAGCGTTGCACCGCTACTCGTTGTGGAGAGACGACATGCGAAAAGCGGCTGGCAGAAAATGGATGAAGAGAGCTGAAGACCGAGCTCAGTATCGTGCATTATAGGAGAGGCTGATGATGATGATGATGATGATAATGATGCTTGTTGTGGACTTCAAAGGGGGAAGCTGATGGTAAGCAGTAGACATGTACCAGCTGACGATGTGATGTGATAGGCCTCTTAATGCGCACCACTGAGCCCGATCTTCGGCTCTTCTCATGTAATTGTTGTTCTACTTTACGCAGGTCATCGCTCCATCTAGCCAGCGGGCGTCCTGCACTACGTTTGCCCATACGTAGTCTCCACACAATGACTCGCCTACTCCAACAGTTATCGGTTCTTCGATTTATGTGACCGGCTCATTTCTACTTCAGTTTGCTAGTTCTTAGTAGCAAACTTAGTCCACCAACTCCCCCCTCCCCTCTCTCTCTCTTTCTGAGAGAAGGCTTATGTCCCAGCAGTGGGAACGTAAATAGGCTGATGATGAAAAAATAATCATTACGAATTAAGGACTATTGAGGACTTTCAAACCAACCCTACATTTTTTTTATTACGTTCTCGTTTGAACACGATCTCACCTGATGGAAAGCGATGATGTGGTCGAAGGTGTAGCCCGCTTGCCTATTCACTCTTGTAATAAAATTCGTCCATCAGGTATAAAATGCTTGTATTTTCCACTGGTCGCTTATATTCTACTGTACATTTGTAGTAAATAACTTCTTCAGACATAATACACATGTATTTTCAATGGTCACTTTTATTCTACTTTACAGTCAACAAGAATTGAATAAACTACCTCCTCACAATCTTTTCCCCTGCGAGAAAAAAAATGGCGCCATCGTCGTGAGACTATGTTTCCGGTAGAATCATAGTAAGGCAAACGATTGCCAGGTGGCGCCACCTTCATCTGACGTTCCGGTAGCCATACTTTTTAAATATTCCTGAACTGAGGTATTAGTCAAATTGAATTCGAAAACTACTGCAAAAACCCTTCAATTTAAACATAAAATTGGAAATCATGACATTCTTGACTTGAAATCACCTGGGCTATATTTTACAGGAAACACTGACGTGGGCAGGGCATTCCGCTCCTTTGCATTTCTTATAATAAATGAAGAAGCGTAACGCTTCGTTCTTGTACAAGGTATTTCAACCGTAAAAGGGTGGCGCTTTGCAGTTCGTCTAGTCGTACGGTGATGGAAAAGTGATGGGGAAATCAGATTGTGTGCAGTTCTTGTGCACACTCACCATAGTGCAATCTGTAGAATACCGACTGGCTTGCGACCTCACGTCGATGCGCCAGACATTGAAGCTTACTCTTTATCAGAGTGTCCTCCCCAATGAGCCTCATAGCACGTCTGAAGGAATTACTTCTAAATAAGTAGTAATTAATTCTATCACCTTTTAGCTGAAAGCCTGTCGCCAAGGCTTATTCGAGGTGTTCTGGCAGAATTCTTAGAGAACCAGACCCAGCGTGTTCACCACCTTTGACCGCATCACCACTTAGCATCAGGCACCGGCCCCACGATCGAACCGAATCGATTCAATTGAATATCCTTCTCGTATCCTACGTTTTTTTTCGAGTTATTCAGAACAAACAACCTGAAGATTCGATTAGATTTCGATTACGGTATCGTATATACCGTAGTCGAACCCGAATTGAATAAATAAATGATTGGAGATTATGGTTTTTGTTTCGTAAATAACTTACGATTTTTACTAGCTGAAGAGAGGAGGATGTGGAAGGGTAGGGTGGGAAGAGAAGGGGAGGAGTTGGTGAGGAGAGGGGTAGGTAGATGAGGGAAGGAGGGTGAGGTGAGGGAAAGGGGGAAGTGAGGAGACCCTCTTCCCTCTCTTCCTCCCATCCACTACCTTCCCGTTAACAAAAACTTCTCCTTCCCATTCCCCTCCACTTATAACTCCTTCCCTCTCGTTCCCCTCCACTTTCTCTCCTCCTCCCCTGCCCATCTCCTTCCATTTTCCTCCCCTTCCCCTTCCTTTAACCTTCCTCCCCTCCTTCCCTCCTACCATTCTCTTTCCCTAACTCTACCCCAGCAAAATAATAATAATAATATCAGCTGATTATGTCTGTCTATGCCACTCGCAACACAGTGCATGCTGAGTTATGTATGTGTAAACGTTATTATCGCTATTATTGGCTAGATCCAGCAATGCCTCCGCGTTGGCCATTACATAAACGACAAAGAAATGATATACAACCGCACGGGCATTATAAATTCAAACGCGTCCCATAATTTCCTCTCCCCCAACACAAGTTTAAATAAAGCAGCAAAGAATCAGGAAATTAAAGCGTATAATATAATCGGAGGTGTTCCGCATAAAAATGTAGAATATCCCTGTACACAGAATAGCTAATAGGTATATATCCCTGTACGCTTGTCATTCAGTGGGCAGATGATATTGGGAGAATTCTTCAAAGACCGCGCGGGGGCGTCGCGTCTTATAAATTATTATGAAGTGCTTGGAAAACGTATGTTTTTAGATGGAATATATAGATCTAGATCTATGAGATTTTCAATTCGACTGTATATTTTTTGATGTGTAAACATCTAATGGCGCGGTACGGAAGTAACGCTGACTGTTGGCGTGGCAATCGAGAGGCCTGGCGACAAGGAGAGGCGGGATGGGGAGGGGAGATGGAACGGTCCTTGTTAATATGCTGGCCACCACACTGCCCATCACGATAATTAATATCTAATGAGTTAGTTTTCCAAATCTACTTTTAAAATTGTTCATTATTTTCAAAGTGCAAAATGTAAACACTTCAGTGGGAATTGAACTCCGGTATTTCCATTCCGGTAATTTTGGTTGGCGTAGCGGGAGACCGCTTGGGTCTCCCGCTACGCCAACCAAAATTACGGTATTAAGATGAAAAGTGAGTATAGATCAGATGAAGAGTTGCTGATTCACAGTTGACCAATGAGAACGTGCGGTGCAAAACGTTGCTCGTTGTTTTAGTTTCATCTTTCTTTCTAATATAAAGCTGAATGAATTCTATTCTATTATGTTTATTTCTGCCAGGCGTTTCGCGAAAGCTCATTTTTTATATGACATAGACATATCTTTATTGTGAAAACAAGTTAATCAAATGATAAATTAAGACTAAATTACCTACATTATCGTTTTTTTTTTTGCCACAAGCCGGCCCCAACTCAGCATAGTGCTGGTTGAACATCCAGCGCAACAAACGTCACGCACGGAAATACGCTGCACAGTAGTACAACTATGCACACACATTATGAGACGATATACACAAATCAGTTATCGGACATCAGTAATTATATGCTGGCAACACTATCCTAAAACAACACAAATGAGGCAAACCATCTCTTTGACAAAGCATTAAACTCCGTTTAAATTCTCTTTGTCAGCACGCATAACTATATCACGTTAAATAAAACGCTAAAAACAGAAATTTTAGTTGTAAGGGATTTAGAATACAAATACTTAATGATTAACAAAACATACAAGTGGGTATATGTATAATTAGATTGGTAGGTATTGTTTTTGTTTTATCCAAAGTTTATATTATAGTTATAAATATGTTATCTAATAAAAAGCGGGAAGATTAGGTAAGTGCGTGGAATTGGGGCGTGGACTGCATAAATAAGGTGTAACGCACACAATTGGCTTCCTTACCTTAATCACAATCGTGACGAATGGCGATTGTGTCGCACGTGTTAGCAGTACTCTCATTCTCGCTACAGTCTGCGTATGTTTCTCTATCTTTGTTGTTGATGCAATGCACACCAAGCACGTCGGTGGTGATGTAGCTGATCTTCTTGACTGCTCATTACGAATCTAATTTTAAAGGCGATGCTCCAAAATTCAAATTCACAACCGATTGGTGTTAATATGTGTGACACCTGGATTCTCGGCTCCACAAAAATAGCTTTTATATGTTTTGTGCGGATTTGCCATCGCATAATTCGTCGGTACCAGTGGCATTTGTTAAGCCACTTCAAAAGCTCTTGAGGCGGTATTAAAAACTCTGACACCAGAGGTACGACACACATACTTAATCTTAGCACCAAAATGCCGACCTGACCTATATAGGACTATAATTATACATCCAGTCCATTCACCAGCAGATATTTAAAAACCAATTTAGCCAGTGAATTAGCAGCATCGTCCGCACCAGACATGGCTGGCCACTTTTATATTTCCATTTGTGAAAAATCCATTGTACCTAACGTTTCCTGGCCAGACGATTTCAATTACAGTTCTCGTTAGTGCTAAGCTGGTGTGGAGAAAGCTTCTTGAGTTTTATGTTATTCTTATGAAATGAAGATCCTTGACAACCTATTGTGATTAACACTTTTATATAAGTGTGTCATGAAATGGTGTCTCTGTCTCTGATGAGCATAGTGAAGTGACGCGTAAAATTTTGCAACCTAACATTTAAGTAGCTTTGCAGTTGCTAGTGGCGGCTACCATCAGGCAAACGACCTGCTCGTGATATCATTCAGCTGTAGGTACCTAATACAATAAAACTATAATATCATAAACGTTTTAATTTTTGAAGAAAGGTAGAAGAAGGTTGTGCGGCAAGACCACATACTAGAGATTACTCTGCAACATTTATGGTGAGATAGTGATTTAAGCACCAATAAAGCATGAAAAAGTTTTTATGCTATAATGAATATGCTGACTTTTCGCTGATTACAATTATATTACATATTGTTTTTTTTTTATCACAACGCTGTATCCTGTATTGAGCCTAGTTGTATTGATTTTGCAAGCATGATTCATCATGCTTGCAAAACCAGCAACACCATAGAATTTAGGCAAAGGCCTTAATCTCCTTCCAAGCAACCGCCGCGCAGATCAAACGCCCAAAAAGGAATCCAACTCATCACGATAAACCAGCAGCAAATGTAGATTAACATTATTATTATTATTATGTTGTTAACGTCAAACGTCCTCTCCCATAATAGGAGGTAAAATCGCACGGGCCGAAGCCAAGTGCATGTTTACTCTGAAATCCAGTTCAGCAGTTATTTAAAAATTTACGTACTATTCGGCACGAATTCAGGATCACTGCTTTTTGTAGGAGAATGTAGGTAGACGGGGACAGAGATAGAGATTTCAGACCAGTGTGGAGTGTTTTTGGTATGACGCCTGTGGTGGAAATAATTATAGGGATGGTTCTAGTGGAGTTGACGCGCCATTGAGTTTTAATTTCAATGGATAGATCAGTAGGTATATTTTACTACTTTTTCTGTATGTGTTTTGGTAAGATTGTGTGTATTAAATATGACGATATCTATGAGATAGACTGTTTTATTTTGTTTGTCTAAGACTGTAATGTCTGGTCGGTTGAAATGAACAGTTTTGTCGGTAATGATAGTGCGGTCCCAGTATAGCTAAAATTGTTGTTTTCCAGTACTGTCTGTGGAGTATATTTATAGTAGGGCACTTTCTCGGCAATTAACTTATATTTAAAGGCTACGGACTGATGGATTATGGCTGCGACTTGGTCGTGTCGGTGTTTATAATCGATCTAGGCTATGGATTTACATGCACCTGCGATGTGTTGAATGGTTTCTGAGGCAATGTGGCAATGTCGGCATTTATCGTTGTAATTAGGTCGGCGGATGATATAGCGCTGGTAGTTACCATTGTCAATAACTTGATCTTGTATACCTAGCATAAAGCCTTCGGTTTCCGGGAAGAGCTCGCCACGCTTTAGCCACGCGTTCGACGCACTCTTGTCGACGTGTTCTTGCTGCAGGTCGTAGCGTTGTCTCCCGTGCAAAGACTTTTGTTGCCAGGCTAGTATTTTGTGTTTGGTTGAAGTCATATGTTGGTTTGGCTGGGTGTTACTGGGTACTGTGTCTGGAGATTGAATGAAATCATTAATATTATTGTGGAGCATGGGGTGCATGGTGGTGAGGTTTTTATAATAATAATTATGTATATGGTCTGTTCCTGGCGTTTTCCAGTTATGTGTATTTTTAAGAGTATTAATAAAAGTGTCTATGGGGATGAGCTGAAATTGCATTTGGGGTATTCTTTAAATTTTCTGAGCATCTTCTTGAATCCACTGAGCTTGTGTATTGTGTTGCACTGGTTTGGCCCAAATGGCTGACCAAAACTGGAGAAAAGCATCAGTTGTTGGCATTTGAGCGTCTCTATTGGCATTACAAGTGTGTAAATGTGTGGTTTCGTCTGTAATATTTCGATAGAACTATTTTTCATTATTGAAAAATTTCGCTTTTTGGTTTTTTCTTTGTGTACAATTCGTATACCTACGGAGCCTACTACAAGTTGCATTTAGTTTTTGTTTGAGACTATCCAGGAATTCTTCATGTGTTTTATTTATGTTTTCGTGGCGTGAATGAATCCTATACTTTTCTTTTATTTCGTCTACTTGCAGAATTAATCTACAGCTTCTATTTCCTTTTATATATTGTGTCATTCGTCCTATATCTTGTCTTAATTTAAGTATTCTATTTTCAATCCTTATCTGCCAAGATGGTCGTTTGTCGTTTTTAATGGGTTGTGGAGTGTCATCTTCCTGCTGCCTAATTTTTGAGCCGTTACATACTGCTATTGTGTATGCTGCACAATATATTAAAGTTTGTGTTGTAATGAAGTCGTGATTGGTAGAATTGTATTGTGGTAGTATTTGCGAGTTTAAATATGTTGTTATGTAAGATAATCTTTTCGATGCTTTCTGTTTTGGTATGTAAGATCTTTGTGTAGGTTCAGTATTTATAAAATTTGCATAGGTAGTCCTAAAAGTTTTTTGTATGTTATTGTTTAGTTGTTCATCAGGATAACGTTCCGCATTTTGTTGTTCCCATGTTGTTGAGTTTTGTAGAGTATTTAAAATATCTTGAGTCGCAGATTCGAGTCCTATATTAGCAAATGGGTTTTCTATTATGTTTAGTTCATCATGTTGTCCGACATTTTGTGCTACTTCTTCTTGCCTCTGTATAACAGTTTGAGTGCCTAAACTGTCTTCTACTTCCTTCGTTATTTCTTTTAGTCTTTGATTTGTGATGAGTTTATTATGGATTATTAACTCTGCGCTGGTCTGCGATACGTTGTTCTGAGGCATGTGAAATATTAGGAAATTGTTGACGAAAAAGTGACGTTGGCATTCGGCTGACGTGTCCTGCCCAGTCCCATTTCAGCATGGCCGCTTTCCGAGTCACGTCCACAACGTTTTTGTCTTGGAGCGCAGTATGGTATTCCGGATGCGATCTGTCAGCTTCACGCCCAGAATACTGCGCTTCATAGCTCGCTGGCAAACCTCGAGAGCGGACCTCTGAAGACATGTCAAAGACCATGTTTGTGCGCCGTATGTTAGGATGGGGAGAATGCACATGTCCATGAGCTTTCTCTTCAAGGTTAGAGGAAGAGTTCCTTTCATTAAGTTCTTTAAAGACCAAAAGCTCTTCCAGGCGTTCTCGGTGCGTCCAGCAACTTCTTTATCTTGTCTCGCCTGGAAGGAAACTATTTGGCCTAAGTATAAGTACTCGTGGACACATTCAATCTCTACACCCCCTACAAGGGTCTTACGTTGAACGCTGTTAGTCATAAGTTTGGTCTTTGATATGTTCATTTGAAGACTGACCTCAAGGCTCGACTTGCTCAGATCTTCGAGCATGTTACGTAACTCAGAAGCTGAGGAAGAGAAAAGGACTATGTCATCGGCGAATCGTAGGTTATTCAACTTCTTTTGTCCGACGGCGATGCCCCTTTTCTCCCAGCCGGCGGTCAGCTTCTTGAAGACTTCCTCCAAAACAGCGGCGAACAATTTAGGAGATAACGGGTCGCCTTGTTTCACTCCTTTCTTAATGTGGAAAGATGGCCCAGTGGTGTCCAATTTTATTGCTGCAGTACTATTTTTATAAATGTTTCTAAGAATTTGGATGTTATTGCTATCTATTTCTTGATTTTTAAGTGCGCAAAAATGGAATAATGTGTTATGCTGTCAAACGCTTTGGAATAGTAGTAGTAGTTATGGACGAAGGCCAAATATAAAGGAAGGTTGAATTCGACATATTTCTCTAGGAGTTGGTTAATTGAGTGAAGGTGGTCCGTGGTAGAGAGGCCACGACGGAACCCTGCTTGTTCGGGAGGTTGATACTTGTCTAACATGGCGGAAATTCTGCCCTCCATTGTTTTAATGAAGGCCTTATACAAATGTGAAACCAGGCTAATTGGTCTATAATTTCCTATATCTGGTTTATCACCCTTTTTATGCAAAAGTATGATATTTGAATGACAAAAATGTTCTGGAAAGTTGCCGGAATCGAGAATGGAGTTGAACAAATTAGTGATGTGAGGAATTAGGACTGGTTCCCCAAATCTAAGGTATTCGGTGGTGATACCATCATCCCCAGGTGATCTGTTATACTTCATACTGTTCAGCGCAAGGTGTACCTCATATCCGGTAATTGGTGCAATATTTTCGGAGCGTGAGTATAAAGTATCTGGTTGTTGTGGAACCGAGTCATCGGAGTAGAGTGATTTATATAAGTTAGTGCAAATTTGTAGTATTTTGTCCTTTTCACATCTTTTCACACCAGTACTGTCCTTTAAATACGCGATAGTAGATCTTCCCTTTCCCATTCCTTGCTTGGCCTTTCTGAGTGACATTGCGTTTTCTAACGCAGCTCCTACGAGCTTATTATGATCACGAATGTCTTTTCGGATACTGCGTTTGACTGTTCTATCCTTTTCAGAGTACTCGGGTGTACTCGGGGGTATGTCAGTCTCTGTCTCTCCTCTATCAACTTTTTAGAATTATTGCTGAGTTTTCTTTCTTTATTCTTTGTTGCTTTAATTTTGGAGCTTGCTTTTTGGATGTTGTTGTATTGATATTCTACATCTTCAAAGTGTGCGTGTTCTAAAGTTCTGAAGCTATTTTTAAATTCTAATGTAAATAAATCATTGTGCGCAATAATTGTATTTTTATCTCATCGCTTTATGCCTTTTTTATCATCTGGTGTCGCATTAATCTGAAATCAAGGGTGATTCTAATTCGTAAAGGACGAAACTAAATTTTATGTCATTTATAGCCTCTACATTGGTTATTCTTTGTTTGTTCGAGGTGAGACAGAAATCGATTTCGTTTTTGGTAGAGTGGTCTGGTGATTGGCATGTCCAACGGTGATGTGTTTTTTTATAAAAGTAGCTATTGCTGACATGGAGACTTTGTCCAAAAGCAAATTCAAGGACACGCACGTGGGGTGCACGTGCGTGTCCTCGTTCCTATCACCTAAACTATGTGGGCCTACTATACTCTGATTGTCTAACGGTTGTCTTTTACCTATTTTTGCATTGTAATCTCCTATAACGAGAATCCAGGCTCCCCTATGTTCGTCACAAGCCTTGTTGAGGAGATCATAGAATTCCTCAACCTCCAAGTCTGGATGCGACGATGTAGGGGCGTAGACTTGTATCAGTGTTATTATTTGGTTTTCGGAAACTCGAAACTTAAGGCAAGCAATTCGGTCGGAATATGAGATGAACTCTACAATGCTACGCTTTCATCGCTTGGCCACCAGAAAACCTACACCATACAGGCTACCACTGCCTCCAACATAGAAAATATTGTTGGTCCTTTCTAATGTGTCTTCACCATCTCTTCTGATTTCTGATAGCCCAACGATATCCCAATTAATACTTTCTAAGGCATTTTCTAATTCCAGTAATCTTTCTTCGGTTCTGAGTGTTCGGACATTATAGGTGAAAATGTTTAATGTTTCGGTCTCCTTACGACTAGCCATGTTCGTTTGACAGTTAAGAGATCCCGCCCGGAGATTATCTGGCCTCAAGGCTGCAGAGAGTGCATGCCCACTGTCATCAGCAGCGCCTCCACTGCAGCCGCCGGGCACTTGAGGCCTTTTCTTTTTCGTGTTAGTCATGAGGGTTAGGGGATTAGACATTTAACCAATCACGCTTGTCTACTGCGGGTTGGTGGGTACGCAGTGAGCCATCTCACTCAGCGCATGAGCACCGCCGTTGGTACACAAGATACTCCTCCGCCGCCACTCTGAGCTGGCATCCTGCGTTAATGCCAGCTGTTCTACCTTCACCTCGTTTGGACTTTTATGTCCATGAGCTTAAGGCAGCTTATTAGTTACTGTGTGGTCGGGGACTGCCAAAGCAGCAAGCGGTAATATCTCACCGCCGATCCATTATCCGCCACCTATGGACCCCAGTAGTAGCCTACAGCACAGCCCTAGATTAACATACTAAACTAAAAACCACAGTTTTTTTAGAATGCTTTGTCGTCGATTTGTGAGTTCCTTGAGTACCTTGAAAGTTTCAGCCAGATAACTAATCGGAAAGTGCTCTAAATTTGAGTTGCAAGATTCCACCTAGAACGACAGACAGACAAACAAGAATGTGACTTAATAAAGACTTAGTAAAATAAAATTAAAAATCATTGAAAGAGTTTTTCAGTTCAAAGTCCATCTCCACACCAAACCCGCCTCAGCGGTATAAGAAGCGCGATATCGCAGGCCCGGCTCCACATTAATGATACATTGAGAATTAAAATGTTTCCTATTGCGAGAATTACCTTCTTCGCTTACATTTATTTCTTTCCTTTAAGCCATTGTACGAGCTAATTTCTGCAGCTATTGCGGCTGGAGCTGAAGGAAACGAAAAATGTTAAACAAAATGTAACAATAGCTATTAAGAAGCTAGAACACTTTGACTACCTATGAGCTAGTATTGGCATGTGGGTTTTCCAACTGTAGTACCAACCTACCTAGCTAGTTGAATTCTTTAGTACTTAATTAATAACGATGGTAGCCTAACGGTCCAATAGTGCAACTTAGAAACCAACGATTCCTAGTGTCACGAGGCGGTCCTAGGTTTTGTTCCACTAGCCCAGGGACCAAACCTCAGTGGACAATATAAAAGTACAGGAACAATTAGGAGCACTCGGAGATGTTCATATACAAAAAAAATAATAAAAAAAATAAAAAAAAAATGTAAATCTTGCACTCTACTATTGTATTCAGTCTTCTCCCAATTTAATATATTTGGTAAGAATCATCTGTAAGAAAAATCTGTGATAGTAACAATACTAGACCCCAAATTATCACAGACTTTTCGTGCTTCAACAATACGGATCAAAACAACCACGAACGAAAGTACTGTCATATATATTTAAAGGACTCCAGATGTAATAAACTTATTTAGGTACATATTTCATATTATATTATTTCGTAAAATTTCAGTTTTTGCTAATCCAATGACAATATGGGAATGACAGGTTATTTGAATTTAGAATTAATATAGACAAACTATCAAATGGGTATGATTATGATGAAAGAGGTTTGACATCGTCATTATGATGAAAAAGGTTTGACATCGTCACACTAGGTTCCGCGCGAGGGTACGTTAAGCTGTCGGTCCCATTCATTAATAGCAGCCGTTAAGCCATGTCCGAGGCCCTCGGACGACCTGACAAACTCTGAAACCAGAGCCAACACTACCTCTTACGACAAACAGACAACAGAGTAAAATAACAACTATTACAATTACAAAAATAAATCATATTATTATGTCGTAAGATTTTGATATATGGGTGTTAGGCATAGCGGTTACTATCAAGCGAATGACCAGCGGCTCTTCACGAATCTATGCATAGAGAAAAGAAAATGGGAAAAAGTAGTATTGAGTAACGGCGGTGAATTTTCTTGATCTTGTTATAATTTTAATCTTGTTGTGGCTGACAGGATATAAGTAACTGCCGCCTGTAGAGATAAAAATATGTATTACGGACGGGACTTGAACCCGCCTTATCCGAACCTCTACGCGGAACATGCTCTTTGCCAATTTAGCCATTTTAACCAGAACCACTAACTTGCACTCCAAAATCTTCCTTTAGTTTCTGTCATCCGTCTTATTGGGACAGTCCTGTCGGTAATAAAAAAAAACATTAAGAAAAATTATGATAATATAATTATGTTTACGCAAAGAGGTTGTCAACCCGTCGAGGTGTGCTAGAAAAACTTAAGTCGAGGATAAGGGTATCCGTATTTCATTTATATTTATGTATACTTCTACAAAGCATTAAATGTAAATATAACCATATTAACAAAAGATTTTAACAATGTAAACATTATTTAGGATACAACAATTAACTTTATCAGAATTTTACATTTCATATTTAAATTTCGATTTAACTCTAATTAGGTTAAGAACAGTCATACTTAATAATTATAATTATATTGATTTTATCAAAGGTTTTACAATTATCAAATCCCAGTTCATTCCATTTTCTACATATACTGCGTTTTATTGCGTTTGAGACGAAAGTCGAATAGGTCATATTTACCTATTCGACTTTTGCGCACGAGTTACTTTTTGCTCAAACTCCAACTCAAAGAGTATATAAACTCCAACTGACCAATCTGCGGTACTTGGAGGGCACGGGGATTCAATAGCTCCGCTATTGAGAAGTTCGAAAGCGTACGAACCGTAGGAACACACAACAAAATGAGCGGGGTAAAATTGACCCCTCCTCATCCTCGCCGGGTTAAATCAATCAACAAGTTCCATGTACAATCAGAATAGTCTCAAACCTAAGTGATCGTGAAATAAATAATAAATATTAGCGTGATTAACTTTTTTTAAGTACGGTACTGTTAAAGCTGCGACACAAAATTTGAAATCAGAACATCGATAAGATTATACTTTACCCTTCTACAGCCCATTCAAGGTTTCCACCATCAAATATTCAATAAAGACTGACGGAATGACCTGTAAAACGGCTGTAAGCGCTTCAGTACTATCTGTTGATGGCTTTCGATATACGTGCGGTGAATATAACCTTGTATATGGCACGGAAGAAGTTGACGGAAAAGCGCTTGTTTCCTATAAAACATAATTTTGTATGTGTAAAAGTTATTAGCGATTAAGGTAGGTGCTTTTAGCGTTGAACATTGAATCTGAAATTAATGGGGGATAACTTATTAATTGATTAGTAGCGGTCATCATTTATTTATTTTTATAATTGACTTAGAAGAAGTGCTGCATAAGCAGGTTTGACTAGTCCACATAAGGTTTCTTATCAGTCATTTGTATTTTTATTAGTTTGATGATTGTGGGACGTCTAATTGGCACTTTTATCTTTTATATTTGACATTTACATGTCTATTGTTATAATTTCTGACATTTAATAGTATTAGTATTTAATAGTAGTAGTATTACTAGTAATAATATTTTGCCGGCGAGGGCGCTATTTTGAATCCAGGGCGGAGTAAAGGATTCTAGAGTAGAATCCTGAACGTAGCGAGGGATTCAATATAAGTCGCCCGAGGGAAAATAATTTTGCGCCCGAGAGATACACTCTACTTTTCATCCACCCTATGAGAAAAATAAATAAAAGGCGCTTGTAGATACTTTACAGCTATATTTATTTACAAGCACAAATTAAAAATGTACATCCCCCCCCCCCCCCGCTGCATCTAAATTGGTCCATTCGTTTAGAAGCAACGATTTCACCCCCCGCCCCCTTCCCCCCACCATAGCTAAGAACCATCTCGTTTACGCCAGCTTTCAAACATAAAAAACCGCATCTAAAATGGTCCATTCGTTTGAAAGCTACGATTCTCACCGCGCCCGCGCTTCGTGACCCAATTTGCACCGCGCGCTCTCATTGGTCAAGCCTACATTTATTTCGTTTATTTATTTCGTGATACGTATATACTTACTTTTCGGCCTAATAATATATGTTTGGATAGCTTTCACGGGACATACTTTGACTTCGAATCTTTAGTACCGGTGTTTAAATCCTAACTGGAGTGTTTACAATTTGCACTAAAAATAAAATGTGATGGCTTATAACTTGAATATGGCCGAGCTAAGTCGGAAAGAGCAGACGAGCCACGGAAATTCATTACTGCCCTCTCCGAAAGCCTTGAACAGAAAAGACCTACGTTGCTCCCACTTTTCCAGGAACCAATCAGTGTTTTTCGAATAGATGGGATGAAAAAATATAATATAATAGGTGTCATATTGTATGTTTTCTCCTTGTTCATGAGAATGTTGACTTGTAAAAGTGATATTATTATGCCTATTTACAATAAAATACTTTTAGTTTGACTTTGGAGATCCTATTTTCACTATTTATGTATACAGGCTGTATGGTGGAACGGTGTATAGAGATCAAAGGAGCTGATGAAGGGTACCAATATGATCATTTTATACTGAAGCTTGTTTTCATTATTTGTTTACTGGGTAATAAAACCCAGATAGTGCATTAATCACTTTTATTTTGTTTTCTTATTAGTCATAACAATTGGTCATAACAAACTGGACTGATTTTGATGATTGTTTTATTTTCAATACGATCTCTTATTTCAGGAAGGTAAAAAATCTTCCTTGAAATAAGATATCGTATAAAAATAGAATAGAATTGTTTCGTATAGAAATAAGAGAAGTTTATTATTATTGAAATGAGAGAAGTATTGGGGGGTCACCCCCACGAGGTGGACCGACGAACTGGTAGAGGGACGCGATAAGCCGCTGGAGTAGTAACAGCGAGCAACCCATTGTTGTGGCGTTCGAAGGGAGGGAGCAGTGTCTTCCTGCTTCCCGATTACTTCACGCCACGAAATTTCATGTTTTGCGTCACAGACAATTCTCTCAAGCAAACAAAACTTGCAGTCTCTATTCTCTGATTCTTACGATAAAAGCAACGAACGAAACCTGTGGCTTTCCTATTTTTCCTGTAACGATATAAATTGATTGCAGCTTCTACGAGTTCCCAGGAAATTTCATTATGGCGGGCCTTGCTGATGCTATAGGAAGGTATCTTCAACTCGATATTGTATTAATTTTTACTTCGTTATTGCTGTATATTTTCTGTGGCTTTTAAAATGGTTTCATTCCATCTCTGTTGTTTTTTTTTGTTTTTATGGTTTATGTTGAATTAGGTAGTTCTGATCTCTGGTAGGAGAGTGTAGCAGAGTGTCTGAGCACCCAATCACCCCTCTGACGTGGACACGACTGCTATCGATTGGTAGAAAGCCGGGACCGACAGCTTTCGAAGCACGGAGAGATGTTAAAACCGCGAACAAAGAGGATCGAACCCGGTGTCGTTAAATTGTAAAGTGCATATTAAACTACCGTTCAGCCATCACCACTCTGCAATATTTATATTTATTTATAAAACAAGGAGGCCGTTGCAATCCATACAAAGTCAGTGTGCTCGATTCTATGAGGCATATCATGCTGACCACGGAATATAAATTCTATTCCGTGATTCTGACCTTCCTACATCATAGCTGAGATATTCGATAAAATGACTCGCGACAACCAAATCATCTAATAATACATTAAAAAAAAATCTATGACAGAATTTTGTATGTTCTTCAGTTTCTGCACACAGCAATGCGTGTTAATTATCGGGACAAATACTTATTTTTTGTGTTATTTTGTTATTGTGGTTTATCTTTACCGGGTTATCCTAGAGATCCTTCCAGATCGATTTATTCACCCGAAAATTCGAAATCAATAAATGTTACTTAATATCGTTAGAGCTGCATAAGACATGTACAACAATAATCTTTGCTTGCTTGCTTGTCGTTTGAGGTAGTGCTGGCCTCTGGTGTCAGAGTTTGTCAGGCCGCCCTAAGGTCTCTGATGTGGCCTAACTATAAATCAATGAACAGCCGGTTTAACGTTACCTCCGAAGCTCGGAGCGATGGAAAACCGCACATAACTTAGAAAAGTTATTAGTGCGGACCCAGGCCCGAAACCGGTACCGTTGGATTCTATCTCGCACTAGTTTGCCGCTAGGCTACCATCGCTATACTTGTTCAAAGCATAAGTCAAGATCAGCCACACCTTTGGTTTGTAAGCTTTACTAAGCTGTGTCCCGTTCTTCAGCCTTCAGGAATCTGTATGCCATATATGATTTTAAAGCATTTTATAAAAACCCAAATAAATAAAACAGTAGACTTGGGGAGACCTTTGCCCAGCAGTGGAACAGTATAGGTTAGAAAAAAAAAAACATTAAAAAACACGTCTGCCCTGCCAAAAAAGAACTTATGACATTAAATTATAATATATTGTTGCAATGTGCTCGTCATATTGTAAAATTCGAAGTGTGTTATTTGTATTTGGAGCTAAACTGCAGCAATAAAAATTTAAAAAAAAAACTCGGGATGATGTAAGGATTCTAACGGGTACCGTATACATCCAAATCTGTTCAGGCATTTAACACGTACATACATACATATAAACATACATGAACCCTGAAATTACTGTCCTTTTTTGTGCAGTCGTGTAAAAAGCGCCAAGTCAAGTATCGATCAACATAGGTATGACACCAATGAACAAGTCAAGTATCGATCAACATAGGTATGACACCAATGAACACAATAAACAAACTTGACAACAATAATTCAAGTCCCCTTACACCTGGCCAAAGTAATCCCTAATTAAAATCACTAAAACCTTTGTTAAAACCGCTGGAATCAAACGCGGGTGCGCGTGAAAAGTGCCTCCCCCGTCCCCCTTGTATCCGGTTGTTTGCGGATTCCATCCGGATAACAATGGCGCCGATACCCGGGCTTTGTTTTCACTTATCCGGGCTTGGGGCGGGTTGACCAGGTTGATAGAGTGACCGATTTGACCGAAGTTAGAAGCAATATACGAAGTTAGATACAAACCGGACATGTTTCAACTGAGCATTATTTATATTATTATCATCATCATCATCATTAGCCTATCTGTCCACTGCTGGACGTAGGCCTCTCCTAATGCACGCCACTGAGCTCGGTCTTTAGCTCTCCTCCTCCATTTTCTTCCAGCAGATAATATAATCTCATCAAAATCATAATATAATCTTTCCTGATTAAAGTCATTGCTTCAATCTTGAGTGCAGCAGATAAAGTAATCGTAATCCAAAAACTAAACCTGTTGTGGCTAAAAAGTGGGTTACCTACTCTTTCTTGGAGATTGACCAAATGGCAGTTCATTATTATTATTTTCTTTTGAGTTAACGAAGCTAGTTAAGTGTTTGTTAGCATTACCAAATTAAGAGGACTTATTAGTATAATTTTATCGTTGTTGGCATTTGGGAAAAGAAGTATGTAGCCTAAGCCAAGAGTATGATGACAAAAACCGCGCGCGGAGATCCTTTCGAATACCTTCTGCAAACCTTGTATGAAATATTATTTATTATGTGTCCGAACGTTAAGGCTCAACGTGTTCACCCTGTATCGTCGAGTACGAGTGGCCGGGATGCTCGTTACTCAAATAGCCTGCGCGTTTAGTTTTGCCATTGTTTTGTCGAAGAAATGGGCAAACGTAACGCGTGCGTTTTGTGGTTTGAGGGTACATTTGCCTGTGGACATTTAGCTATTGGTAATTATTTTACTAATCTTAAGAAAAAACTTACTTACTACATTGTAAGATCATTTTCGCTGGACTAATAATTTAGTATTGATGAGTAATTTTTGATCTACGTATGAAGGAAGGAATTGTAATTGTAAATGATACAGACACCATAATTTCGATGTTCATCGAGATTATGGCGAGGAAGTTTTCCCGCGATTATTTAATTTTTCCTTTTATTTCGATATTTGTTTTGGTCGATTCCCAGTTTACAATGGGTCCCGTTAGGAATGTATTAAACATTAAGGCCTTAATGTTTGAACAACTTAAACAAAATCACTTTCTAACGTGGCTACTTTGGATTTGATTTATTAGTACAGTAAGTATAAGCTTATACCCGGTTCATATATCTATGGAACGACTCGTTTTAGTAACGAATAGTAATATTTTCTATCAGACGTAACTGTTCCTATAAAAGGAAGGTTTGTTACTAGCGGATGGGAGGGTTACCATAACTACTTTCCGTTAGCATGATGCATGAAGATGATAGATTATGTGGTCCTAAAAATCAATGAAATGTTAAAGTTACATTGCGTAATTCTGTCAAGCTACGAAAATCATCGACGTGAAAAACTTGTGGAACTCGAAAACTACAAGGCCTCATAGATGACTCAAAAGTCAAATATAGATTCTTCAGCAACATCTGCAAATTTATTGATGGGTAAGCAGTTTTTTTTTAATTTTATCAAAATGCGGTAGCATGGATAAATTTTATTGATTCGATAACACGTCGTGAGTTTATCGATTTAAAAAATGGCAACTCGTGGACTATACATGTAGACGACTAATAGTCAAAAAAATATTTTTTACACTATTTGGCAGATTTTTATTATTTTGAGTTGTTACGGCGAAACTTCTGTCATTTGGAATTCTACCTAACTACCATAAAGTAGTATATGCCTTAAACCTAACCTAAAGTTGGTCGTGTAACTTTGGAAAGCCGATAAAATTCGATAAATTTGGTAAAATTACCGACATTATATCGACAACAATTGTCAAAAATAAGATTCATGTTTCCTTTTGTCGATATAAATCTATTTATTATATATGATTTATCGAATTTATGTCGTTGTCGATAAAGTTCGTTCCGTGCTACCGAACTCGTATTATCGAATACTAACGTCAAACTTGATTAAAAATAATCGGTAAATTTATCGATCGATAAGATCCATGCTCGCACTGAAAATTGAAAAAAATTTATTGAAATTGATGTATCGTAAATTAAAGAAACCGGACATTAGATCTTTAAGAAATCACTATTGAATATGTAACGATATAACAGTCAATTCTTCAAATTCATCTTGCAAGTAGCAAAGAAAGCAAAAAAACCTTCGTATTTGGAACGGGCTGATGCTAACTACGATTTGTCCGACTCCAAGATGGTTGAACCAATAGAATTTCATATGATAATTATATAAATTAGTGAACCTGAGGTGCGTCTTCTAACTTCAAAGTGAGTACTACTAACGAAAAATAAAAGAAGCACTTTTATACCTCAACTCAAGATTTAAGATACTGAGCTTGGCATGCTCCGATGTGAACTAAACAAAATACACGATATTTTACAGCTACCAGCCTGCCCAGTGATAGGGCCCAGTGTTACCAATGATACTCGTATTTTGTAAATATTTATATAGAATATCATTGATGAACGTCCACTCGACCACATTCTCGCCACTGATTTCCTATTAAAAATACATTAATAACTAAAACATACATTAATAAATAATTTATAATGTACACATTGAAAAATGACGAAACATAAGCAGAAAGAAGGTATTTTAATTAAGGAAACGTTTCTTTTTTTGAATAGTTTGTGTATCACCAATTAAAAATATGTCCGAGGAAGCTGCTGGCAGCTCAGGGTCGGAGACAAATTGGACACTTTGTGTCGGATCACAATACGTGAACAAACTGTTTATGATCCTAAAATAATAATTAGAGATTAAGCAGAGTCCTTGTTTGTTACGGTTCCCTAGTCCAACAAGGAACAAGGTGTCCTCCGCCTGTACAGCGTCTCCGTCTGTTCTAGTCATGACATTACATACAAGCAAATGGACCTCAGCACAAATGCTCGAAAAGTTCTCTATTTCAAAAAGAAAACATCTCGGCAATGATATTATTTACATGTAATTGCCTCTCGAATTTACATTCATCTTCCATATTCTTTTCTGAGAAGGAAGCCAACAGAAGAATTTAGCTCGGTTGGGCAGCAATCGGAAAACTTCGTCACGTCTTCTCGTCATCCATACCACAGAGCCTGAATACAAAATTCTTCAATCAGTGCGTCCCACCAGTCATGACCTATGGAGCCGAACTCACGGTCAAACTAGTCCATAAATTTAAGATCGCTCAGCTAGCTATGTTTGGAGTTTCTCCGAAGGACAAGATTCAAGATCAATAGTTTCCGAGATAAAGCCCTTTTAAGTTTGACAGCTGTCGTATGAAATGAAGATCTCGAAGAGATTTGTCCCTTATGTAAAGAAACTACTAGTCTAAGATCAATAGTAATAAAAAATAGTAATGAAATAAATAATAGTAATATATAATTAGTAGTATAATAAAAAAAAATAGTTTCCGAGATAAAGCCCTTTTAAGGAAGTTAATTAGTTTGCGTAATTACATTATAACATAGGTCCTCACAAAGAAGGAAAATTAATAAATTTACAATAATATTTGACTGCTTGACAGAACTCGTAAACAAAGGATAAGCAAATTATGTGTTATCCCACTGTGACGCAATAGTTAGGCCACGAGGAAACGCCCAGACAAAGTGCGTATCCATTTTGTTACTTTTTTATTTATGTAGGGATGCAGTGATGATAGATCTCAGGCAATGACTTCATAAGTTTAGGAAGTCATTGTTATAGGTCTGAGGTTCGAACCGAGTGCCTTTGGATTGTGAAGCACATATATTGCTATTTTTTTATTACGACCGACTTAAAGCCGCGGGCGCAGCTAGTATTTGAATAAAATAGTTCGGAATCACGAAAATTGCCGAGACAATTCAATGAAATGAAGTCGACTAATTAAACAGGCAAAATATTGGGACATCGAGGGTAGGTAGGTACCCTTTCTTTTGGTACCGATAATATTCGTTGGTAGGTAGAATCTTTTGTTCGCAGTAATTGTAGGTCTGTGGAAGTAGGTATTGAAATAGCATGTTGATACATGTGGGTACTAACTGCGCACTGTGAGAAATGTATGGATAACGTTTTTTTTATAACAAATTTTGCTAAATTATACGATTTGTTTTTGTAAGTTAGGAAAAGTTTTCCTGGTGGTAAATAGATATGACTAAGACCATATGTGTAATTTATTACACATATGCTAAGACCAACATGTTTTATTTAATGTTAATTTTAAGTTGACCGTGAGCGTCGAAACTGATTTTAATGATTTTTGGCGCTCTTGTATAATTATGATTAACATATTATGAAAATTTGTATAAAATTTACATTAAATCAAACAAGTTTGTTTAATCAACTCTTTTTTCCACAAGGAAAACATTTCCCAAAGTAACACACTAAAACAAATAATAGTTAATTTAGAAAATATGTTCTCAAAATAACGCTCTTTATTCGTTTGGACAGTCAAAATGTTTGTACTTACATCCCTCATAACATCAAACTAAACAAATTCTACTCATCCCTTTGACATTATCCCTAGAAATCACCCCATTACAGCATCCCTAGTAATTAAAGGCAAATGATGTAGCCGTCCCTTCAGACGCCATATCGAAATGGCGTGGGACAAAGCAGTCTGCACTCTGCCTTATTGCTGAATACAGGGGATGGAAAAAATGAGAGAAATATCACGATAAAGACACCACACAAAATTACACCTCAACAATACTTCTAAATTACATGAGGTTATAAATGCTTTTAGTAGCTTATATTGTATATATGTTTCCCGTGTTTGTTATTTGTGTGTCTGTGGCGCGCAAGTGTCAGAATTAATATATATAATATATAAATATATATTAATATATATATATATATATACCAAGGCGCTTGCCGAGCATGGTGCTTAAAGCAAGACTTTTTGAAAAAGGGACGTCTTGACAAAGAACATTTTGATAAAGGACTTTTGAGAAATGGAGATTTTGAGAAAAATACACTGGCCTTCAAAACTTAGTACCACGCTTTTAATGTCTGTCTGTTCGTGCGTCACGTTAAAACTACTGGATCGATTGCAATGCGATTTTCACTGTTGGATAGCTTAGGGTTTGACGTGCAAACTGGTGTACTTGGTATCTCAATTCGATGAGTAGGAGCCAAGCATTTGTAGGAGCCAAGCCAACGATACCGCACCCGGTATCGTTTTCGGTATCGTTAGATTCTAGGTTGCACTATCCAATGCGATGGTACCATCTACCAGGCTACCATCGCTCGCTAGAAACGGTTACTCGGTATCCCTGGATATTTTTTAGAAAAAAGCAATAGTAATGGATATAAGCCAAAATGGAACTTATTTATCCTTAAACAGCCAACATCCCGTATCGCTTTCACAGCGTTGTCTATCAGGCTGTATGCAGCATGACGCATGCCTTGTGGCTTTGTAGTGCTTTTAAAAAAGGCATCGCTTGAACAATGGCCGGTGTTCAGGTACGTCTAGGCCGCTATACGTTGTTATGGAGGTTTCACTTCGTACTGGATGGGAATTTAGCGAGCGAGGTTCTGATAACTTGAGCATTTAAAAACTCTTTTTGAACCATTTTTTTTACAAATGTAACTTATTAAAAGCTAGTAGCATTGGGTGGTGGTCCTACTGCTAAGCAATCTCTTCTTGATGATCTCTGGGAGTGTTGATGGCTGTGCTGTTAGATACCAAGGTCAAATCTTGCCACAAGTACCACTGATTTTATTTGTTAAGCGATGGCTTGGCTCAAAACAATGAAAAAAAAGTGATTTGGACTCCCAAAAATTTCATAAAACAAGATCAGTGTGACCAACATACCCTGGGCCAGCCAGCTTAGTATATTATCGCTCAGTAACAGTACGTACAGTATCTCTCATTCCTAGATATTGGAAATGTATTGTCTGATAATGATTGTAATCCAAATACGTGAATGAAAATACATTCATTCTAATTTCATTTTAATTTTGTTTTCATTCATACATTCTAAGACAGACTTTTATAGTAACTTTAGGATGTGCCCGACGAGCTTAAATTCCGTATGTTTTGCAAAGATCTCGCCGTGAAGTTTAAAACCATGATTGCGATTTTCTACTAAGCCATATTTTTCTTCTTTAACAGAAATGAGCTTCTTGAACATTGAAATGGATGTTCTTGAAGATAGAGCTAAGCACCGAGGAATTATAAGAAACGGATGAGATTATTTGGTACAAGCAAGGATCAAGTAAAAATATTCTAATAAATAAAATATATGTAATAAGTAATAAATAATAGTTTAAAAAACTAAAAAACACGCTTTATATAGAAAACCAAACTAAAAAATAGAAAATTAATTTTAATAATGTAAATAAGAAAAAAATGTCTGATTTCAAAAAAATCGTGGGGTGCATGGGTCAATAGTTATAAATATTTAATTGACAGATATGAGAAGAAGGATTATCATTTCGATAATATCTTAAAAAGCACCCCACGCTTTTTTTTTAAATAAAACATTTTTTTCTTATTTACACAATTAAAATTTATTTTCTATTTTTTAGTTTGGTTTTCTATATAAAGCGTGTTTTTTAGTTTTTTTAAACTATTATTTATTTTCTACTTTAGTTTTTTTTTCTTCTAATTATTGCATTGTCATCTGTCTTTGACAGGTGTGCAAAATTTTAATGAAATCTGACCGTTTAAAGTGGGTCAAAATAGCGTCCAAAGGAGTCGGTTACAAACATACAAGTGAAGCTAATATAAAGCGTATAAAAATGTTTTGTTGAAGAACTTGTACTATTATTTATTCTGTGGTTGAAGTAAGTTAAAAAGCTCTCTTTCTTCTCAAGCCATGCTAAGCTGCTCAAGGCTATTTGATTATGTACCTTCAAAAACTCTGTCTTCTTCGATGGCAATGTAGGTATGTGATGAACTTGAGTGCAGCGTGGACATTGATGGACACCTTTCGTCTGATGATGAACTTTTGACGCTACAGCTCCAAACAAAGATGGGTCGATGCCGCTGATTTTTAACCCTTCCTATTTCTGTTTGCCTTTATCTTGCCTTAGATTATAAACTGGGTCGAATTATGTTTTTCTCTTAAATATGACTTATTTTCTAACTTTGTATTTTGAAACGTTCCACTTTTTTTGTCCGACTACGGCGAAGCAATGAAAGGGTTATGTGTTCAAACTAAAATCTTGGTCCGATTTTGACAAGTGAGGTATCAATCGATTCGTCTTCATCGCAAGATTGTCATATGATGTTTTTAATTATTTTTAATTATTTATTTTATTCCAGTTGTTCGTTTTTAGTTATAGCCAGCAATATTTTTTAATAGACTTGTAAAAGATGGAGGTTCTAAATTCTTCTGTTTTTTTTTGTATGTTTGTTACCTCATAACTCTAAAAGTGCTAAACCAACTTGGATAAAAAAATAGAAAGGGTAGGTAAAAAAAATAGAAAGGGTAGGTAAAAAAAAAATTTTAAAAAATGGGAAGTCCCATTTTTTTTTTTTATTTTCTTTTAAATGAAGTTGTTCATAAACAATTATTTTTAATAATGAAATATTGATTTTGTGTTTATATTGCCTCAAATCTCTAGGATTCGTATTCAGATTTTAGATGATTATTATTCTACTAGCTGCGCCCCGCAGCTTCGCCCGCGGTCAAACTTTGCCACTCCCACAAGTTTAGAAAATTAATCTTAAAAATTTCCTCCTTTTTGCATCTATATTTATTATCTATTCGGGACGGATACAAATTCAAAAAATCAAAGATAATAAAAATCTGTCGAGCAGTTCTTGAGTTATAAATAGTGTAAATAACACTAATTTCTGACTTTCTGTTATATATATAGATGTTATATATCCAAATTCTTAAATGTTTCTGCTCTCCTGGTTCTTAGCTTTAAAAAAAAATATAATCACACCATTTCATGTTCATGGGGAGATAAGTATACTCACTTTATATAACTATGATTGTCAATTTTGTATCTCCATTTTTTTAAGTTTTTCTGCTCTCCTAGTACTTAGAAATACATTTTTTAAATACAATCACACTACTTATTTAATGTTTATGGGGAGGTATTCTCGCTTTTAATAACTTTATTTGGCAATGTCATATCTCCAACTTCAGGTGTTTCTACTCTCCTGGTATATAGAAATGTTTTTTTTAAATATAATAATTACACCATTTAATATTCATGGGGAGGTAAACTCACTTTAAATAACTTTATTTGTCAATGTCATATCTCCAACTTCTTAAGTGTTTCTGCTCTCCTTGTACTTCTCACTTTTAATAACGTTAATTGTCAATGTCATATTTCCAACTTCTTATGTGTTTCTGCTCTCCTTGTACTACTTAGAAATACATTTTTTAAATACAATCACACTACTTATTTAATGTTTATGGGGAGGTATTCTCGCTTTTAATAACTTTATTTGGCAATGTCATATCTCCAACTTCAGGTGTTTCTACTCTCCTGGTATATAGAAATGTTTTTTTTAAATATAATCACACCATTTAATGTTCATGGGGAGGTATAATCACTTTTAATAACACACTATTTGACTCTTTTGTATCTCCAACTTATTAAGTGTTATGCTCTCCTGGTACTTAGAAATACTTTTTTTGTTTTGTATTTTTTCAAATCTTAAAGAAAACGATACTACTTTTTTCCCCTATTTCGGGATCAAAAGTTAATCCAAGATATTATAAGCTATCGTGGTACCACATTTCATCAAAATCCGTTCAGCTGTTCGAGCGTGAAGGAGCAACAGTTTGACTTAAGTTTTTCTGCTCTCCTGGTACTTAGAAATACATTTATAAAATATAATAATACTATTTAATGTTCATGGGGAGGTAAACTCACTTTTAATAATTAACCTTATTTGTCAATGTCATATCTCCAACTTCTTAGGCGTTTCTGCTCTCCTGGTACTTTGAAATACTTAAAAAAATATAATATCACTATTTAATGTTCATGGGGAGGTATACTCTCTTTTAATAGCTTTATTTGTCAATGTCATATATCCAACTTCAGGTGTTTCTTTTCTCCTGGTACTTAGAAAAACTTTTTTTAATTTAATCACACCATTTAATCTTCATGGGGAGGAGGAATACCTCACTTTAAATAACTTTATATTTCAATATTATGTCTCCAACATCTTAAGTGTTTCTGTTCTCCTGGTACTCAGAAATACTTATTTTAATATAATCACACCATTTAATGTTCATTGGGAGCTAAGTATACTCACTTTTAATAACATTATTTGTCAATTTTATATCTCCAACTTCTTAAGTGCTTATGCTCTCCTGCTACTTAAATATTTTTGTTCATATTTTTTTTTCGTTTTTTTTTTCAAGTTTTATAGAAAACGGTAATATTTTTTTCTCCTATTTCGAGATAAAAAGTAGCCTATGTGTTAATCCAGGATATAAGATATTCTGGTACCAAATTTTATCTAAATCCGTCCAGCCATTCGAGCGTGAAGGAGCAACAAACACACACACACACACACACACAAACATACAAACTTTCGCATTTATAATATTAGTGTGATTCAAAGAATAAGCTTTCAGTGCAGTCCCGTATAAACTTTATCAGAATGGGTTCAGCAGTTTTATTAAGAAATATATTTGTTTTAGTGTTTATTTTCTCTCGTATCTTCGGGAATTTTGAACCGAAATAGATTATTGTTTTTACTTGAAAAACTATACCTCCAGTATGATAAGTACTGTATGTATAACTAATTTGATGGTTTATTAGCTTTTAACGGACTTTTATTTAATATCCTGGATTATTATGTTTGGGACAAGTTTGCTAATAAATTTTGAACCATTTAACGATGTCCAAATTGTGCTGGTCTGATGATGTAAGGTAGTCACAGGAACGCAACAACAAAATGATGGAACCCCTTCGAGTTTAGGCTCATTTGGTTTGTCTTGATGAGTTCTCTGGTTTTATGTGGTATCCCAGGGTCTGATGATGGAGCCGGAAGGTAGTCTAAAGAACTCAACAATTAAATGATTGAACACCTTCGAACTTAGACTCATTTGGTTTATCTTGATGAGTTCTCTGGTTTTGTGTGGTATCCCAGGGTCTGATTATGGTGCCGTATGTAGTTACACGAACTCAACAATCATGTGATGAAACCCCTTCGAGTTTAGGCTTATTTGATAGTTCTCGATGAGGTTTGAGGTCTATTGTAAAACTGCTTTAAAAAAAATATTTTTTATAACACTTACATATTAGAAAATCCATTTGTTTTTGTTTTTATTTTTCCTCATATTTACATTTCATATCTCGTATTAATATTTCTAACCTTTTTTATTTGAAGGAATTCCAGTGAAGTCTATATTTTCATCAACACTGATTCAGTTGATTTATAAGTAATTCGTCCTTGCTTATAATTTGCCAACGTCTTCCTAAAGTGAGTTTAACTTTTTCGTCAGCGTATATTCCATCCGATGTTTGCTTAGGTCATTATTTTTTTTTTTATGTAATAAAAACTTCGTACTAAAAATGATCTTTTGTAAACAACACAATTCAATAATTACAATTGAGCCAGAACAGTATCACTTTTTCGAAATTACCAATGTAATAACAATGCAAAAATACAACATAAGATAAGAAAGAGTTTTTTGAAGTTGGTGCCAAACCTAGCCATAATTTTTATCTATATAATATATTTACGACAAAATGAATACACACCTATATCTACGCAACTTCATACACGAAACGCAGAAGAGACAAAATAAGAGACTTTAGCTATACGAATGGATTTTGACTTTCAGACGTCAACAAGCCGATTGACGTACCTGTACAGCGATTTAATGATATATGATAAAGTGTTTGTAGATTACTACTTTAAGATTCTAGTGAATTTTAAATTAGCACGTCAAGCCTAATAAAACATAATATTTTAAAATACGTACAGTTGTTAAGTTAAAATAGTGGCTTGGTTTGGCACCGACTTCAATAAACTATTTCTTATTTTGTATTGGTATAAAATCTTCAATTTTGAATAAGTGATATTGTTCTTGTTCAATTGTAATTATTTTATTCTGTTTAGTGGTTGTTTACAAAAGATCATTATTAATATAAAATGGTTTTTTTTTTGTTTTGGAAAAATGTTTTTGTATTATTTCTTCCTACCTTTCTTCCTTTCTTTAATCGGTGGGTAAAACACCCACCGATTAAATATTTTGAAAGAAAAGTGAGCGCCCGCGTCAGCCAGTCCGCGATTGTAATACAACCGCGTGCTATGCACCGCTCTTATATTTATACATTTTGCCACGATATCTATGTTTTTCACAATAAAACAATTTTAAAAGTGTAACTAAATAGTTTCTCTGCCGCCACCGACCAATCACAACATCCAAAACATCTAAGAAAAAGGTTAATAATAATTTACGTCTTATGTGTACGGAAACGAGACGTGGACGAAGACATAGAAAGACCGGGATAGCTTAGAAGCATTTGAAATGTGGTGTTGGAGGCGCATGGAGAAAATAAGCTGGACTGAGAGAAATACGAACAAGGAAGTATTTAGTCTCGTCCAAGAAAAAACAGAACTTACTAGCGACCATAGGAAGGAGAAGAGGATGTTTTTGCATTGTTGCAGACCTAGAAGGACATTTACAAATCAGATAAAGGACAAGACAAATGTCATGCCGTATAGGGAAGTCAAAGCTTTGGCCGAAGATAGGAAACGCTGGAAATTACTCCACCAACAAGACATAAATTAGCAAACGTAAGAGCTGGACTCTTAAATAAGAAGAAGAGAAGCTCCCTACAAAAGAACGGAGAAAATGTAGCTTACAATAGATATGTATGTATGATGTTGCTGTGCTGCTATGCTATGAAATAAATAAATAATGCAAAGAGGATTAGACGGGCTATAAATAAGCCACAACAACTTAAGCTTAAGAATATTTATATCAGTAATTATAAAAGAAATACACACACACACATCACAAATCAGAATTGACTCATATTTTTATAAAAATGCTTTTATCGTGAGACTGGTCCGTCGGCGGTCGAGCACTGATTGACAAGTACAGGTCTTTGCACTCTCGCCATTGTAATAAAAGCAAAATAAATAAATATTCTGTTTGGAGATATTTTGGAAGCTGCATATTTTGAAATGGTTTATTCCCTCAGTTCTCCTCAGCTTCATGGAGTTTCTCTGCTTCTAATTTATTGCCCTAGCTCGCGGCCGATAAAAGTACAGTTGGAAATAAAAGTGCGTTTTAGTAATATTACTCATACAGTTATCGACTAACTACTACGAGTATTTACAACTCGGATGGACAACGTTCGGGCAATTACGCCGTATCTTCTCGTCACAGATACCGCAGAGCCTCAAGACGAAAGTTATCAGTGCGTATTGCCAGTGATGACATACATCACTGAGACGTGGTTGCTAACTATTGGTCTCATACACAAGCTCAAAGTCACGCAGCGTGCAATGGAGAGAGCTATGCTCGGTGTTTCACTACGTGATAAGATACGTAACGAGGAAATCCGTAGAAAAACCAAGGTAATCGACATAGCTCTCAGAGTTTGCAAGTTGAAGTGGCAATGGGCAGGCCATATAGCAAGCAGAATCGACATGCGCTGGGGAATAAAGGTTCTCAAATGGCGACCACGAACAAGCCAGCGAAGTGTAGGGAGACCCCCCACACGTAGAACCGACGACATTGTAGCCATCGCAGGAAGTCGGTGGATGGAGGTGGCACAAGATCGCTCGTCATGGCGCTCTTTGGGGGAGGCCTATGTTCAGCAGTGGACTTCTAAAGGCTGACATGATAATGATGATGATGATGATGATTATCGACCTTCATGTAGTTTATAATTGCCTAGTTATACTGTGCCTTGAAAGTGAAGTTTAGTAAATATTACACTCCTACTAATTATCGAACTTCATGTAGTTTATAATTGCCTAGTTATACTGTGCCTTGAAAGTGAAGTTTAGTAAATATTACACTCCTACTAATTATCGAACTTCATGTATTTTGAAATAGAGCAAATCGCGTTGGGCTGTATTAGGTTCTAACTCCTTGATCAAATAGGAGTCCTAACCTCCTGGTATTTCGCTGGCTATTACAGAATAAATAAGAGCCAGTACTTTGCGGTGTCGTCATCATCAATTCCTGACAATGGGATACTACTCCATGCGAACTCTTGCAGAAGAGTTTTTAACGCCCGAACTCGAAAAGAGAAGGGTGTTTTAAGTTTAAGATGTGTGTATCCGTGTATCTGTCTGTGGCATCATAGCTCCCAAATGAATATATCAATACTGATGCGGGTTTTTTCTGGTTGTTCGAGATGGTTCTTAGCTATAATGCAGGGGGTCAGGATCGTAGCTCCCAAACGAATGGACTGATTTTGATGCGTTTTTTTATGTTTGTAAGGTGATGTGATCGAGATGCGTTTTAGCTATAAAAAGAGGTTTTTAGGGTAAAGGCTCGTGTTTTTTTTTATTTGTGCTTTTTTATGCTCAAGAGTAACAGCGAGTATCCATATACGGAGAGTAGTGCAGGGGTCCAAATGTATTGTGAATATCAAATGGAAAGATCGGATTACCTTAGTGAAAGTTTCAAAACCAAAATTGATTTTAAATTTTTAAATATAATTATAGCTTAATTCGCATTTTCGCTTGAGATAATCGTCATCATCATGTCAGCCTTTCGAAGTCCACTGCTGAACATAGGCATTCCCCAAAGAGCGCCATGACGAGCGATCTTGTGCCATCTCCATCCACCGACTTCCTGCGATGGCTATAATGTCGTCGGTCCATCGTGTTGGGGGTCTCCCCACACTTCGCTTACTTGTTCGTGGTCGCCATTAGAGAACCTTTATTCCCCAGCGGTTGTCGGTTCTGCGAACTATATGGCCTGCACATTGCCACTTCAACTTGCAAACTCTGAGAGCTATGTTGGATTCTATCACGTAGTGAAACACCGAGCATAGCTCATACACCATTGCACGCTGAGATAATGGTCAAAAGTAATTCTATTCATTAGGTATTGGGCGCAATAAAAGTGCTCCTTCTAACTTCACCTTATGATTACGAAGATCACTAAGCCCGGAACAATAATGGCTAAACTTCACAAAGGCGACTACTTAAATTTAAATCAACTTAGTTTATGTAACACAAATCAAGTCCAGCTACATTGTTATCTCCGTAAAATAAAGGCACTTTCTCAAAAGTTATTTCTTTCACGTATTTCATGAAATAAAAGGAAATGTCAAAAATAAACTGCGGACCTAATTTAAACAGTAACTAATTCTAAGCTTAACAAAAGTTTAGGTATAAATCTTTTGTTTCACTCACTTGTTTGGTGACAGCCAAAGTTGGGATTTGTTTTAAAATTTATTCCAGCGCGGCGGCCATTTTGTTTCTCTTACATCCGCCGTTGGAATCCTAAATGGGATGGAAAGTTTTGGAGATGCTTTTTTCGGACGAACGAATTCGATTTTCGATATTTAATTTGAATTGAAGGATGAGATGTGGGATAATAATTATCATTTCAATCTCTACTACTAGGTAATAATTTACAAGTAAAACTTTATCTTGTGTGGCATTCACGTCCAAACTACTAAACGGATTGTGTTGAAATTTTAAACAATGTACAAACTATTATTCTGGCAAAATCCGCGGAAAAATGTGTAGTCGCAGGACCAAACTTATTTAGAGTACCAGCCTACTTTTGTTATCCAATTCCTATCGGAACGAAATAGTATAGACATGATGTTGTTTCGCGGTCATTTTCATAAAACTTTTTGAGGAGAACTTTTCTCGTCATACATTTTTATTTTCATAAAGCTCTGAAAGTTTACGCATTCAGTTCATCCAATTTGTACTGGCCTAAAATAGTAAGACTCAACTACCAGAGCTCATGCGACACTGCATCCTATTATTACATCTTTCCTACAGAAAAACAAGACTACAAAATGAACCCATACTTTCAAAGGCAAATTATCTCGACCGTTATTAAATTAGGTAATTTACTAGAATTACCGGTAAATATTGTCAATTTGCCGTAGAAAATTGCCTACATCCGATGAGCGTCGATGTCGCCAGTACTGCCATTGTCATCATAACGCATTTTAAAATCACTTTCTGAGAGTGGATAATTATATTAGACACGTTTTGGAGACGACCTCTTTATTAAGATGTTTGAACTAGGTTTGCGTTTGAACTTGATCTCATCTGATGTTAAATGATGATGCGGTCTACTATAATAGTAAGCTAAGCCTAGAAGTAAGCTATTGTGAACTTCAGACTAGCCGGTTATAACACTGGGAAAAGCTTCGTTAAGTTTTCTGCAGTTAATATTATTAATAAATTTAATACAAAAAAAAATAAAAAAATGTGCTTTTGAACTTTTTTTAAATGTATTTCATTTTAATTTTTTATTTGCGATTTCATCGATTGTGAGCTACCCTGAAAGTTTCAGCTGAATAGCTAATCAGGAAGTGCTCGAAATTTGAAATGCAAGATTCCAGTACAGAGAGAGATACATAGATAGTTAGATAAATAGATACATACATACAAGAGAAGAGAAATAAAAGTTTTTTTAACATAGCAATGTTCTTATAAAATTGAATATCTTGTAAATCAATCCTCTGAACGTCACTACTACTCCAGGATTGTACGTGAAGCGGTTGAAATTAAAAAATATCCTAATTTCAACCGAGAGGATGGTTTCAAGTTAGCTGCGTCCTGGAATCCCGTGATAAGTAAGTGTTCGCAGAAATCTGCAGATGTCGTTAGTGTCGTGTGTCGTGACAATTCTGAATTTTTACAAAACCAAATGCGGGTAGTTTGAGACAACGATCGCCCTTCTTGACGCTGACATCCGCTACTTCAATCTTCTCGTGACCACGATCAATGCAACTTGATCAAAACGTAAATATTAAGTTTTCAGCGCGATTAAGTCCCGATAAAATATATGACTATCAATCCTCGGCTTTGGACCAATGACTTTTCTAACTATTAGCAGATTTGCATTGCCCCGTGCTTCGGAGGAAACGTAACTAAAGCTGTCCCGGCTGTTATTGATTAATAGCAGTGATTAAGCCATGTCGGCGGACCAAGGGTGACCAGACAAGCTCTGACACCAGATGCCACCATCACCTCATACGAAAAGCAGGCAAGCAATTAGACAATAATCCCACGACAATAATCCATTAGCAATTGTCCCACGGTGGCCCAATGAGGGTTGGCCAAATCCCTCCCGAAGATTTTCATCACATTTCAGGTAATGCCAAATCCACAAATAGATAAGAAAGTCATTGAAGTACAGCGCTATCAAAGGTGTGATAACAATGCCTTTATTATTATTATTATTTTCTTTAAAATACCTACTCATTTTAACAAGGGAACCTGTCTTTACAATACTGAGACCTGACTGCAAAATATTTACAAGAAAACATCACAACACTGCGTACTATGAAAAATTCAAAAAGGAAAACATCGTGTCCTATCCTCAACCGGACGCAAATTTTCCGTGAAAAACAAAAGGTATGTTTAATTATATTTTGATTAAGAGCCCTTTCAGCCTCATGTAAGTTGAAGGAGTTTGCTAAAAGTGAATGGTGTATCTGGTGACTGCTAGGCCATGTACTTATACACTACGGTCCATTATTCTGCGCTATTCCTCTTCATTCTAAGTAGAAGAGATATGCTTTGAGAGATAAGACCGCCGATTGTTATATTAATTAATAAACTGCATTTTTGTTAAATTATTTTTATTGTGATGTTCAATAAAAAATAACTATCTATCTAACAGAAAAATATTTTATCTAATTGAGAATTAGTTAATTTGGTATAATTATTTATAATGCTTTTCAAGTTACACATGCATGAGGCATTTCTGGGGATTAAATACATACGTTAATTGCTATAAGCCCAAAGTTTTTATTAGTTCTATGAATGTATCCTTTATTTTCACATACCATGCCTACGTAGAGTTCTAAAGGGTTTCTTGACAAGAACTTGAATTTAGAATCGCGCGCCATTTTCGACTGTCAATTGTTGAGTCAGCCATATTCAATTTGTTTAATTAAAACACAGAAAAATAAATAAAAAAAATACAAAAATAGTGCTTACAGCTTGGAAGAACGTCAATAGTGAAAACCTATTACAAAAATGGGGAAAAATTTACTGTGACGATTCGCAAGTTACGTGACCATTTCGGCGTACCTAATCGACCATCGCGGCCTGCTATTGAAAATTCGATAAAAAAAATTGTGCGGACGTTTTCATTGAAAGATGAATGAGACCTTACCCTTCATCGGCTTAAAAGATCGGCGGAAACAATCGCAGCTGTGAGGGACACTGTGGCAGCACGACCAAACACCTCTATTCGACATCGTCTCCAGGCACTATTCCTTCATCGCAGCACTCTTCAACGATTTTTGAGAAAAGTATTACACCTTCATGCTTACAAGATCCAGCTGACTCAACAGTTGCAGCCTATAACTATCATAGACAGCGCAGAAACTTTACCTACTGGATCTTCGAACAACTGCAAACTGACGATGAATTCCACAACAAAATCATCTATTGACAAGGCTCATTTCCACCTCAACGGCTTCGTTTACAAACAAAATTCTTGGATCTGGCGACGTGAAAATCCACAGCCATTCAAGAACTTCCGTTACATCCTAAAAAAGTGACTTTGGTGTGGTGTGTAGGCAGGATGGATAATCAGACAATACTTTTTGAAAATGGTAAAGTAGACTGCAATCGTCACTGCCATGCGGTCAGTTTTTTTTTGCCATGATTTAGACGGAGTTGAGACGTAAATGAGATATGGTTTCAACAAGATGACGCCACCTGTCACGACGTACGAGAAACAATGACTTTGTTACAAACCCAGTTTTCAGGTCATGTTATCTCTCGTTTTGGAGACCAAAACTGGCCTTGTTTGGATTATTTTCTCTGGGGTTTTTGAAAAGTAAGGTCGCGGCGAGTCACTCTGACAACTGAGACAACTGAGGAACTCAAAGAAAAACTTGCACGTCAAATTCGTCAAATCCATTACTGCAAAATGTACTGCAAAATTTCGTCAAAAGAATGCATACCTGCCAACAGAGCAACGGTGGCAATTTAGCCGGTATTTTGTTTCATGTGTAAATGTCATCACTACCTCCATTACATTACTACATTAAGCAGAAAAATTAAAATAAAACATTAAATTAATATATATTTATAACATTTTAAAAATCAAGTTCTTACTGAGACACCCTTTATATAATGTAGGACAGAACATACGAGTACTTACCTACATCTTACATAATTAGCTATATGTGAGAGCGACGGTAGCCTAACGGTACTTGTACTATTATTTATTCTGTGCTAACGGTTCAATAGTGCAACTTAGAATCCAATAATACCGTGTTCGTTCCTAGGCTCCGCACCACTATTTTTTCTAAGTTACACTCCGTGCTCCGGAGGGCACGTTAAGCTGACAGTCCCAGCTGTTATTGATTAATAGCAGTCGTTAAGCCCTATCAGAGGCCCTCGGGCAGCCTGACAAACAGACAATAGAAGCCAGCACTACCAAACATACGACAAACAAACATTCAAACTTATATCTAAGAATAAACCTTTTCTATTTGTCATCTAATTTAAGAGTTCGTATACCTAGGGGCACGTAAGTCTAGCGGTGAACAAAACGTGGCGGGGATCTTGGCACAGTCAAAGTTTATATAATGTGTTAAAACGTTGAATACTTTTTATCCCGAAAACTGACTGTTCCAAGATCCCTGCCACGTTTCGTTCACCGCTAGACTTACGTGCCGCTAGCTATAGCTTGGAATCTGAAGGGAAAGTGGTCCTTCAGATTTGAAAGTTTCGAACACACCTGAACGACAAGCGTGACTGTGAATCCATTGCAGGAGCATCTAGTGCGAAATTGAAATTGAATCGGGTCTCGTTCAGGACGCTTATTCACTATGCCATACGAAATTTCTTGCAGAAAACGTGTGACGTCATTACGGCTATTCACGTATATATTTATGTTCATTAAATATATGTTCCTATTGCATGAGTGTAGATAAAGTAGTGTATAAAACGGCACATAACTAGGTATTAAAACTCTTGAGTGATACTATTAAAAAACGAGCCGTAAGCGTGTTTTTTGAACTCACACTCGTGTTTTAATAACACACCCTCGTTTTGCAACCGTTTCATAAACTACTATTCTCCCACACGCCATATTTTACTATTCTTTCGCCCGCTGACTTGTAGCTCATAGCATTTGTAGCCTTGCAGCACAGTAAAAATACAGTACAATATTACTGTATTTCTAACTAGGTTGTGATTGCATGCGCTCAATAGCACAATAAATATGGTGGTATAGTACCTACTACGACAATAACTATAGACAGCGGATGTTATCTTTACTCTACTCACTTCCATCTTACAGTAGTCGCTGCGAAACTTTATAGTAGTGAAGTTAGGCTCTGTCAACGATTGCGCAGGCATAGATGTGAGGATAAAATATCATAAAGTAAGAGCGAGATAGAAAATCCGAAAATCGTAAGCGAGTGAGCGAGGTAGTTACAAAATAGCAGATTGCGCAGCGACTTGCAGACAACTTCCGAGACACAAACTTCCGCTGAGACTACTGTACAGTTGAGCTTTTCGCGTAGATGTGTGTGTGTGTAGATGTGTGTGATGTGTCCGATCTTATATTTTTTATATAAGATCGGATTTCCTATTTTGTATAACGTTTTTTTTTATTGTACATACTTAAAAATTATTTAACACTTTTATTTAAAACATTGTGTCGAATAACTCCTTTTCTGGAACTTGAACTTTTCCATAAAAATGCATAATCATCTAACGTCATATTACGTGGTAACGAAAACATTGTAAAGATCCATAAAGGAGACTAAAATAACGCACGCTAAAATTGATTTACGCTCGGCCTTTCATTCATAATTGCAGAAAACCGTGTCTTTCGGACAAAATTGCTGGATTTACCATTGGTCTGCAATATCGAAATAAGTTTTGAAAAACCTTGCAAAAGAAAAGTAGCGAGGTAGAAAAGCGAAGCCTTTGAGTAGAAAATTAGACTTTTAGGTAGAAAAATGGGAAACTAAACTGTCGCTTTTTAAATGCTCGTCATAATGGAACGAGTAGAATAATAGGTATGTAAATTTTTGCGGGAACCGACTGAACATCGTTTTTGATTTTCTCGGTTTTCAAATTTTAAGTATGTTTACAGTCAAATTACACCCTCCACTCAACTCTCCCGATACACATAAGGGGGTCAACTGGGAACAACTGGGGTCATATATTCCATTTATGACCCCAGTTGTTCTGTTTTTGTTTATCTACATAAGAATCAGGATTTTTGCATACATATGTCACACGAGACTACTTTTTCAGGTTTGATAGGGTTTGGTTCTTTTATTTCAGTAATTTCAAACATTACCAGTAAACGATGGTAGCACCCAAAAACGACTGAAGAGAAAGTGCTTAATAAGATTCTTTTTAGCAAAGAAAAAAAACAAATGTTCGATTTCGCCATTACAAAAAAGCCATTTGGGATAGGCTAGAGCAGACAAAAGAACACTTTAGGATTTCTTGTGAAGAGTACAAATGAAGTAGGTCATTTGGAAATAAACTATTTCTAGAGAATTTTTATCTATTTATGAACAGGTTTTGGAGTTTTGAAATAGTCTGATTGAACTGTTATCACGTTGGATTCGAAATTATATTACAACACCCATCCTTGTTGAAGAAAAGCTTTGTTACAGAAGACAAGCTGCGCCCAGGGTTTCACTCGCATGCATTGATGATGGTATCTATGCCGCTCTCCTGTCCTTGAATATACCTATGCAAAAATCACTAATCCGTCGCTTAATTGCTTCGTAAAAGAGGAATAACCAAACCAACACACTTTCTCATGTTATAATATTAGTTTTGATGATAGTTTGAAGTATGATAGTGTGATTGGAAAACGGTTCGTAAGTTTTCGTTGAACAAACATACACATAGTCTAAGTCAAAGTATTCTAATGCACCTAAATAGGCAAAATAATGGCACTTTTATAAGTCAAAGTTAACTATCTCATTAGTTAGTTGTCTAATGAATAAAGAGTCTTTATACCATATTATAAATAGATCAAATCAATAAAATTTGGTAAACTGAGTATGCTTTGAGTTTGAAATGGAAATTTCCCTTTCATGTGCGGACAGAGTTAAATCTCGCGCGAGAAAAGGAAATACCCTTCTGACTCTACCGGTGCTTCGGAAATACGCCCGTTAGAGAAGAGAGCAACAAGAAACTCTACAGGGATGTAACTTTTCCATATTTGTTAATTCTGTATATATTTTTTCAAAATCATCAAACTGCGAGAACAAAAATAAACGTAAAGGAAATGTACCTAGATTAATAAAACTAATATAAACCGGTATTTTTTTGTCAATGTTTTGTCTTCCAGTTGTTAGCTATCCTGGAAGTTTCAGCCGGATAGCTAATCGGAAAGTGCTCGTAATTTGAGTTGCAAGATTCCACCCCAAGCGACAGACAGGCAAACAAGAAAGTAACTTAATAAAAACGTGGTGAAATAAAACTAGTAAGAAATCAGATTGGACAAGACCAAGACAAGCAACACCCGTTCACGAATATAACTTGTGTATATACCAGCCAACCCCTCAACCATTGTTAGACTATCCCTTTATTGTACAGTAGGGAAAGTAAACAGAAGAGCTAATAAACATACATTTAATATCAATCTAGTACAGTCGGTTATCACTTAGCGTTCTTATCCAGAGAAACGTACAAACAAACAAAAAACATAGATTATATACTACACTATTCTCTGGAGTAACCTCTTACGCAAGCGTCCGCCTGGGGAAGTACCACACCTTTGTCAGATATTCAACCGCCAAGCAGTAGTGTGCGAATTTTCTGTTTTGGTTTAAAGGGCAATGTTTCCAGCGAAATTACTGGGCAATAAGACTTAAAAATCAATGTCTCACAGTGACGAGCACAAGCAGTGCCGCATAAGATTTTGCAAAACAGAGTTCTGGGTGGCACTGCAATTATTGCTGTGACGTTTACCATCAGGCGAGCGACCTGCTCGGCTCGTCACTCCACGGAATAAAAATAAATACAAAACACCGATAATTACAAGTTAAATTGGAGACTTCGCTTCGCTCGATCAATAATCATACCCAACAATGCCCAACAACTAACCATGAACAGCTTTTTAACAAAAATGTTTAACAAATAAATATATTGTCAATATATTTCACACACACACAGAGGCATGCAATGATGCGAGTTCGAACCCCGTCCTTGATTCAAACTTTTCGTTTAGAATATTATTACATACTAGCTGTACCCGCGGCTTCGCAGGCGTGGTCTTTTCTTTAGTACCATAATGTGCTATTCCAGTACCAACATACCAACATTTGATCAAAATTTTTTGAGCCGCAACAATACTTTTATCAATTCTAACTCACAGAATTGAGATACCAATTACACCAGATTTTAAATCAAACCCTAAGCTGTCTAACAATGAAAACCGCATCGCAATCGGTCCAGTAGTATGTTTGTTTGTTCCATGCGTGAACAAACAAACATACAGACAACCATACACAAAGACACGATTCAAAAAGTTGTTATATTCTTGTTCAATAGCTTTTTTAAGCACCCAATAGCATTTATTTATTTATCTTCTTTGCACAGCCTTTTTCGTACCTATTGCTTTATTATACGTATAGACATAGACTGTGTCAATTTGCATAAAAAAAAACATCCAGTAGTTTCAGCGTGATATGTGTTCTTTTTAATAACTTTCAACCCCTAATTAGAAGAAGAAGAAGAAGAAGAAAGAAGAAAATAGTTTTTATTGGCACAACAAATAAAATATACAAAATTAATACAAATTAACGTGTACTACATATATTGTTATTGTTGTACTACATGTACAACATGTTGTATGTATTAGCGGAAACCCTATAATTTTTCGGGATAAAAAGTATCCAATGTCCTACCTCGTAGTATGAACTCAAATCATACCAAGTTTTATTTGAATTCATTCAGTAGTTTCGGTGCGTTGCGCGGTCAAGATACGGACAAACAGACAGACCGACAGACAAAAATAAAAAATAACACAGTTTTGACTTTAGTAACGAATATAGAGAACCCTCTAAAACTATTATTTATTACTTCAATATTAACATAACTTTGGAACCATATCCCGTAGAAACCCTTCACTTTTTCGGGATAAAACGTGTCCTCAATTTTAACCCATCATATAACTTAAGACGGTGCCAAGTTGCATCAAAACATTTCCATTAGTTTCAGCGTAGTACGTGTTCTTTTAAATAAGTTTCAACCTCTATCCTGCGAGAACCCATAAAAATATCGGGATGTAAAGTATCCTATGTCCTACCTCGTAGTATGAACTCAAATCATACACGTACCAAGTTTCATTTGAATTCATCCAGTAGTTCCGGCGGCGTGATGAGTGGCTAAGATACAGGCAGATATACAGACAAAATAGAAAAAACATATCATTTATTATCGAATATAGAGAAACAAAAAATAAAAAAACAATATCTTTAATTTACAGAAATTGGACCAATATCCCGCAGGAACCCTTTATTTTTTCGGGATAATTAGAATTCTTAATTTTCACCTATCTTATAAACTATGTCTGTGCCAAGTTGTATCAACATCCGTCTAATAGTTTAAGCGTGCTACGTGTTCTTTTAAATAATTTTCCACCCCTATCCTGCAGGAACCCTTTAATTTTTCAGGATGAAAAGTATCCAATGTCCTACCTTGAAGTATGAACTCAAATCATACCAAGTTTAATTTGAATTCATTGAGTATTTTCGGCGTGACACGCTGCCATGATACAGACAAACAGACGGACAGACAGAGAAACAAAAAATAAAAAATACAGTTTTGGCTTCAGTATTGAATATAGAACAGCCTCCAAAAAAACTACAAGTTATCTTCAATTTACAGAGTTTGGGACATTATCCCGCAGAAACTCTTTATTCTTCCGGGATAAAAAGTATTCTCAATTTTTACCCATTATATAAACAATGACTGTGCCAAGTTGCAACAAAATCCGTGCCGTAGTTTCACCGTGATACGTTTTCTTAAAAGTAACTTTCAACCCCTATCCTGCGGGAACCCTTTAAGTTTTCGGGATGAAAAGTATCCTCGTAGTATGAAATCAAATCATACCAAGTTTCATTTAAATTCATTCAGTAGTTTCGGCGTGATGCCTAGTCAAGATACAGACAGACAGACAGACAGACAAAAATGAAAAAAAAACAGTTTTGGATTTTGTATCGAATAAAGAGTACTCCAAAAACAATATTCTAAATATCTTCAATGTACAGAATTGGACCCGTTACAGTTTTATTATAAGTATAAGAAGATGTTCTCGCTAAGCAGGCGTTAATGCTAAATAACATATAAACATTTAAAATAAGCTACTGAACAAGAATATAACATTTTTTAAATCATTTTTATTAATGTTTGTTTGTTAGTTTGTCTGCATGTTTGTTTCGATCATCACGTAAAAAATACTGGACCGATTGCGATGCGGTTTTCACTGTTGGATAGGTTAGGGTTCGACTTTAAAACTAGTGTACTTGGTATTTCAATCCAGTCAGTAGAAGCCGAGCGATTGATAAAAACTTTTTGACGGCTGAAGGAATTTTGATCAAATGTTGGTATATTGGTATTTTAGGTTTTCGAATATTTCATAGAATACTTTTAACCTAGAGAGATGACCACGCGTGCGAATCCGCGGGCATCGGATAATATGCGGGATAATATGCAAGATAGCCATAACCAAATACAGGGCTCTGTCTGCAAGGTATATGTTATATGTATGGATATGTATGGTAGAGGGGTAGGTAGATAGCTCCATCGTACAATTTGATCGATACCTACGCTCCGTCTGTCTATCCTATTAAAGGGATGTTACATGATGTGCTAAAACTACGCGATTTTGATAGATCTATGTACAGTGTGACTGTGTGTACAATGTACACTAACAGTCACTAATTAAATATAAATAAATTTTTACAAGTATTGCCATTTTTAAAAGATTTTATTTATCTTCACTTGTATGTCTGTATCTATCTATGTATCTATCTTGTGTGTGTTGAATAAATGTATTTTCTTTCTTTCTTTCTTCTTTCTTTCTATATATCTTTGTATTTTTGTCTGTCTTCATTTTTGAATGTTTCAATTCAAATTTCGAGCACTTCCCGATTAGCTATCCTGCTGAAACTTTCAGGGTAGTTCATAAATAAACAAGAAAAATTTATTAAAATATAAAAAGTGAGAATGCATTAAAAAACGCTTCTTTTTTATTATTAATCGTTGATGCTAAGTGACGATGCAATCGTCGCTATTGTGACGATAAGATTAAGTTATCTTGATAACTTTCATCTTATCTATTTAAACTTACATAAGTAACGTGGTTTGGTTTACTACTGGAAAAAATGCTGTTTAATTTTTGACCTATCTCTAGCAGAGAACTGCAGAATACTATACAATACATATAAGTTACTGAAACCGGTCGTTACAGGCAGGGTGAAACATTAACGACTTATTTGTATTTCAGCCTAACTGCTGCATAGCAACCACTCATGTAACGTCACCCTTACAACGTAGACACCGCGGGATGACTAAATTAGATTCGAATCAGACGAAAGGTCGCACTAGTAACGAAGGAAAGAAAATTACCGTCTGGGTTGGATACCGCTTTTTTATTTACTTAATTTATGAAACGTACACATCTGATTACGTTTTTTTCAGCCTTCAGGCATTAACAGACCTCGGGCCGAGTCAGCAATCTCGACATCATCATCATCATCATCATGTCAGCCTTTAGAAGTCCACTGCTGAACATAGGCCTCCCCCAAAGAGCGCCATGACGAGCGATCCTGTGCCAACTCCATCCACCGACTTCCTGCGATGACTACAATGTCGTCGGTCCATCGTGTGGGGGTCTCCCCACACTTCGCTTGATTGTCCGTGGTCGCCATTCGAGAACCTTTATTCCCCAGCGGTTGTCGGTTCTGCGAACTATATGGCCTGCCCATTGCCACTTCAACTAGCAAACTCTGAGAGCTATGTCGGTAAACTTCGTTCTTCTACGAATCTCGACATATAGATAGTGATTGCTTTACAACCGAAATCGATACAACCCGATGACAATCGTTAATAGCTCTGTCAATTATTGTCAAAAGCTATCGAGTGTCGTCGGTATCTATACTGATATTGATAATGATTGACATCCATATTTGGCAGAGACTACCAAATATCGCTGTGTATTGGACTTTGCGACCGATTTTTGGTTGTAAAGCGATCACCGTCGATGTAGAGACTACAGGCCCAGGTGCTGGTGGTCCGGTGGCGTTCCAAGCAAATAAAAAAGCCGGTTTCCTTGAGTACAGGAAAGTGGCAGCCCTGAGAATGAGTGAACTGTGATAAACGTGATGTAATCGCCTGTTGTTATTATAACAAGTAAAATTATTATAAATATACAAAAAACCCGACTGCGTACAAAATTATTGAATATGAGCTGACCGCCCGCAAAAATAATCACACTAATATTAATAAGGCAAAAGTTTTTATGTTTGTAAGGGAGTGTGTGTGTTGTGTGTGTATGTTTGTTACTACTTTATGCCTAAACGACTGAACGGATTTGGATGAAATTACGGGGGTAGCTTATAACCTAGATTAACACATAAGCTAATTTTTATTCCGGAAAAATATATGGTTCCTGAGGGACGTGGGTGAAACCGCGGGGCGGGGCTAGTATTTATATGAATTTAATGTTTCTTTTTTATTTAAATATTTTACTTTATTTTAATAGTTGCAATTGCAACATTAGACTAAAGTATTACCATTAACTTGAATAATCTAAAATTGAAAATTTTGTAAATAGCTTAAAAGAACATTGCTACTGTTAAGTTTTATGAATTATATATTTTTGAAATTGTCTTTTAGAGACCTGTATTTTGATACCTCACTCGATAGGTTTTGGTCATTTTTTGTACCGTCGGAAATACAATATAGCGCTGTAATCCGCCATATTGGTTTTCTGACCGCCGTTAGGGTGTAGGACGCGCTTAAGAAACGTACACGTACATACAAATATCATCATCATTAACATCATGTCAGCCATTAGAAGTCTACTGCTGAACATAGGCCATAGGCGCTCTTTGGGGGACCAGAGAGCGCCATGACGAGCGATCTTGTGCCACCTCCATCCATCGACTTCCTGCGATGGGAACAATGTCGTCGGTCCATCATGTGAGAGGTCACTCTACACTTCGCTTGCTTGTTTGTGGTCGCCATTCGAGAACCTTTATTCCCCAGTGGTTGATTGTATGGTTATATACAAATATACAAACATATACAAACATACATACATACATACATACAAACATACATACAAACATACATACAACTAAAACACATAACGCTCCTTAGTCAGTCAGAGCTTCAAAATCCGGCATTGTTCAACTGTGCTGAACGATGCCGTGAAAAGCGGTGGGTTCCGAGTCCATTATAACTCTGCCCATGGAATTACAATTAGTTAGATTTCAGGGTTTTTGTGGAATGTTCTAGTGAAGTGATGAAGTCTGGTAAGTTCCCTGGGGAGTACGAGGGATAAGCGACTCCAAACGCGCCTTGCGGAAGTTGCGGTGAGCTCGAGAAAGGAAGAAGATCAAATGTGATGAAGTGTAAAATGAAGTGTGAAGTGTAAATAAATTCTCTGTTTTAAAAGTTGTTTCCATCCAACCCTCAGAATAAATAATAATACTAAAGTCCCGCTTCCAAAGTGTCTTAAATTTTTATGGATCACAGTCGAGTATGGTGTGTTTGTACTTTTAGTTAGAGCAAATCTGCTCTTTTAACTAAGGAAATGTCATGAAACAGGGCGCTATTCGCTGTTCCACACGAAATTTGCAGAAACGTGTGACGTCATAACGACAATTTCCGGACAATTCCACGGTCTGAATGGTCATAGCATAGCGAATAAGGGCCACGATTTCAATTTTTTCATTAATAATATTATTCTTGAAGATACAACATGAAGATCCTACACGTGTAGCACAAAACCTCCTAATTAGCTCAATTTGTTCAGAATCCCGCCTAATTCTACTAATTAATAATTCATGGCTCGTTTCTACCTAATTACCTTCGGAAAAACTTCTCAATTGTCTGTCAAAATCACTCAAGATTTTTACCATAAGTAGTCGGAAATATTCTTCAAATATTCGCTTAATTTAACTAATGCTCTGAAGAAGCTAATGCCGCGATACGAAGGCGAATGCCGCCACTTTGTTAAAAATGTTCAAAATTCGCTTCATCCAATTAATTTTTTGGAGCTTTTTGGCTATTGTTTAGGGTTGCTCATAGTAATTCATTAGCATTAATAGGTATTATAAAAGTTAGAGATTTGATTCTTAGAAACTCTCCTAAGTCAGTCTTACTGATGCTGGGGCACAGAATAAATAATAGCAGAAGTTGCACTTCGCGCAACCATTTATAGAAATAGCGACTCTAGCTACTAAGCAACAAAGTGCAATTCAGCTCACAATAAGCGCTCAGTGCCTAACGCGATAGTCACCTAAACGTTATCTCTCTTCTAACGCGTAACTCTGTCGCTGTCTGGCGCGGAGTGACGCGCTAGCTGTGGCGCTAGGGTTAGTCGGCTTGCCGCTGCTACTATAATATTCATAGTCTATCTACCTACTTGACCACGTAATCTATCTTGTTTGATGCGTGTGATGACACGGTCAATTAGGTAGATAGAAAATGAATATTAAAGTCCGTCTTTTGTAATTAACAAATTAAAACAAACCTTCAATCTTTAACCTACCTAGATACCTCTTTGTTTAAAATTCCTCATTAACTTACAACAAAATCATTAAGATATCTCAACAAACAAAAAAAACACATTTTCAAGTTGCTCTCGTATTTATCCAACATGAAACGCGTAACAATTCTTTCAAAAACTATCTTATCAAACGTTAAACGTTAAATTTATTTTAAACTGGGTCTAATTCAATATATTCAATACAAATTTTATTTGTGAACAACACCATAATCTAAAATACTTAAGGAGGTAGGTAGGTAGTTCTAAAATACAACGGAAAAATGTGTGTGACTATGAAAAATGTAAGCGTCTGAATGCAAGCGCGCGGCGGGCGGCCTCGCCTGATTTGTAACGCCGGGGCTCACAAAACTGTAGGTTATTAGCTCGCGTAAGTAGGTAGAGTCGTATTGATTGCAAGCCATCGTCCATATCTTTCGTTAATGCTCTCCGTGCACGGTTTTCTGGAATAAATTGAATGAAAGGGATCGGTCTGATAAGACCGCCTATTGTGATGTGACTCGATTGAGATGTTCATTGAATGTTGTTTACTAATCATATAGGTATAATTATACTCGTAACTTCCCAGGATTATTTCATGGTCTTATTTATCCCCAATTATTAATAAAGAGATATAGAAAACCACAGTGTGAAATCACAAACGAAAGATGCGTATTCAATAAATAGAAAAGACCAGTCTACAGTAAAAAATAAAACCAATTATAATCCGGTTCCATTAGCTTCCTATAAATCCAGCCACGTCATTTTAAGTTACAAACAGGCCCATCAATCGAGACATAAATATAGCGCTTCTTTAGCCATAACCTAAGCGATAGACAGTTTTAACTTTTTGCCAGACTGCACAGAATAAATAAGGGATTGACAGAGTGATTGACTGTCGTATCTAGCTGGAACACAAGATAACGATGGTGAGATGTCTCCATTGAGGAGCAAAAACTTAGCTTGTTATGGGGACAGTTAGGGGGAGAGAACGTAACTTAGTTCGTTTCAGATTTAACTCTCATACACATCATATTGAGCTACCTACTTAAACTATATTAAAACAAACTTAAAACAGTTTACTCTACGAAATTACATAACTGGTTAGCCAATTACAGACGCTTTTCTGAGTCGAGTTATTTTATGTTATACTCGATACATACATACCTATTCTCACCGAAAGACAACTTTCGTTGTCTTCGGGACTCAATTAGTAAAATTAACAATATAACATACTCGTACGTTACGACTGATTATTCGCTTTAAGCGATAAGAACACTGATTGTACTACCATAGTTTTAATTATGATGTGTATGTTTTCTTTAGCTGGTAATTATAATAAAGAGTTTCGTATCATACAGTATCGTATCGTATTCGGTCACTTCTGTTTTGACCCTCTACACTAATTATACTTCTTACTAATGTATGCGAAATTTTGAAACATAAGTAATAGTCAATTTTTGTTGCCACTCAGCTTGTAAAAGCTGAACAGATTTTGATGAAACTGATCTATAGATATCTTAGGTCCAAGAATCACTTGGATAATTTTTATCATAGTCATACTATCACGCGGGCAAAGCCAGATGGGGCTCAGAAATCTTAGCTCAGAATACTTCTAATAAAACAGTAAGCACCCAACCAACACACTAATGGAAATTGTAACCTATTTTGTAACTTTAAGATGTATAATAGCGGCATTAGAGTACAGGAAGCAGTTTTAAGTTGCATAACTGCTTCCGCGAACGTCTGTAGGTACAAAATGTACCAAAAGTGGCAGTATCGGAATCAAATATCACCCTTGTCTTCATAACTTTCTATACACCTTTTATAGAAAGTTATGAAGAGCATTTGTCACTGAAAGTTTTATGAGGGTGTCTCTTGTTACTGTTATACGCCGCTCAACTGCATAAGAGAGTTAATGGTAGGCCATATATAGCAGTTGCATTGATTGAGTTCGATCGAATAACCACTCTTGTTCTAATAGAAGTTCCATAATAGGGGTAATAATATACTCTAATAAAGACTCAAGATCCAAAAAGACAATCAACGTAACTAAAGATCTACTTGAGGTCTTTAAAATGGAACAAGAGCTACCTCGAGTAATACAATAGAGATTATTTGCACCGTTGTACAGACTTAGTCAATCCGCCATTTCTCAAGAAAATTATCTATTTACTTGCAAAATTCAGACATTACAATGATGTGTTTCATTGAAATTAACCTTTTTTTTGTCAATATACAAACGACCAATTGCAGATACTTAATAAAAAATACTAAATCATTTTATTTGAAAAAGTCAATACTATTAAGCAAATATTTCTTCCATTTTGATGTTAATTCGGAAGCGCTTTAAAATTTCTGGAAAATCACCATAAATATACACAGTAAACATGAAAGCGTTTTTAGCGCTCGTGTTTAACAAAATCTTAAGGCATATATGAATTATTTACTTAACAATAATATTTTAATGATGGCCGATTACAATATTAATTACACTTTACCATTTTGACACACAATACATTCATTCATTTTCGTTCACTCGTTTACAAAAGTAGCTTTATAAAAGCGTTAGTGTGGCGTTAATCATCCGTTGCAGCTCTCATTTTACTACCCTTGTGCAGTTGTAATGTAGCTAAAAGCTATATAAAATTGTGCCCAAAATGGTTCTAGAGCTGCTGCATTAGACCTCCAGAGCACGCTCTAACACTTACGTCTTAGCACCTTTGGGCATAATCAGATTGGCTCTAAAGCCATTATGCAACTAGTTTGTTTTGGTTGGGAATGTCCAATTCTGTACATTGAAAATACTATATAATATTTTTTTTGGATATTCGATACTGAAGTAAAACAGTTTTTAATTTTCGTTTTTGTGTAGTTGTCTGTTGGTCTGTATCTAGGCCATGCTCCATGCCGAAACTACTGAATGAGTACAAAAAAACTTGGCTTGACTTGAGTTCATACTATGAGGTAGGATACTTGTCATCCCGAAAAAAGAAAGGGTTCCCGCAGGATAGGGGTTGAAAATTATTTAATGAACACGTGTCATAACTGGACGGAGTTTGATGCAACTTGACACAGTCATAGTTTATTTACATGATTGGTTAAAATTAAGGATACATTTATTTCGAAAAAATAAAGGATTTCTGCAGGATAGGGGTCCAAAGTTATGTTAATTTGGAAGTAATAAGTAATATTTTTCGGAGGGTACTCTTTATTTCATACTGAAGCTAAAACTGTTTTTTTTTGTTTTTTTCTGTCTGTATTTTGACAGCGTCATGCAGAAACTAATTAATGAATTCAACTGAAACTTTGTATGATTTTAGTTTATACTGCGAGGTAGGACATAGGTAGGATACTTTTCATCCCGAAAAATTCAAGGGTTCCCGCAGGATAGATAGATAGATAACTCTTAATTGTACACCACATAGAACAAAAATACAAAAATAACTAAAACATATATACAAAATATATGGGATATTGGTTGAAAATTATTTAAAAGAACACGTATCCCGCTGAAACTACTGGACGAACTTTGATGCAACTTGACACAGTCATAGTTTGTTTGATGGGTTAAAATTGAGGATAAATTTTATTCCGAAAAAATAAAGGGTTCCTGCGGGATAGGGATCCAAAGTTATGTTAATTTTGAAGTATATAAATATTACTTATACTTCTAATAAAACAATAAGTAAGAAAATGTCTACAAAGAAGACAAAATTATGTCTGTCTGTCTGTATCTTTGATTGTTCGCACATCACGTAAAAACTATAGGACCGATTGCGATGCGGTTTTCACTGTTAGATAGCTTAGGGCTTAACTTATAATTAACTGGTATAATTGGTATTTCCATCCAATGACTAGAAGCCAAGCAATAGATAAAAATATTGTAGACGGCGTAAGAAATTTTGATGAACAGTTGGTATATTGGTATTTTAGGTCTTGGAATAGCACATATAGTGCTTTATATATATATATATATATATAATACCTGGAGAAATGGCCAAGCGTTCACTGCTAGTTATAAAGTAAAATAGCACCCTACTCAAAATGCACGGTTGAATGTCGAATTACATAAAGCAGAGCCTGCTAATAGTGCAGTTGACAATATAAAATTAGCTTAAACTGGCGTCACAAGACTCACAAGTTACGTTCTCAGTCTCAGTCGTCAATCGTCTCCCGTGTGGCGTTTTTTGCGTCACAGCGCGGTTCGAGAATAACTGTATACCAGTAGATACATGCAGCGTGCATCACTATATGCATACTTTGCCGATGCAGCCGTTTGTCGTGGTGAATTGGATTCTTAATTAGAGCGTTTGTTAACCTACTTTGGAGATACGTTCTTCCTTGTTCAGGTGGAGGATAAAATTATGCAGTACAGTTGCTGAGACACATATACACATGTAAAGACGTCGTATTTGATTGAATGTTTATGAATTTTTCTTGATGAACAGTGGTTCTTGATTTTGATTAATAACAATATTATTATGAAAGAACTTGAGACTACATTTTTTCGAACTTGTTTTAAGTAATGTAAGTTTGTTTGTTTGTCGTATGAGGTAGTGATAGCCTCTGGTGTCAGAGCTTGTCAGGCCGCGCGTGGCCCTCTGACATGGCTTAACGACTGCCACCAATCAGTCGACAGCTTAACGTGCCCTCCGAAGCACGGAACGATGGAAAACCGCACATAACTTAGTAAAGTCATTGATGCAGAGCCTAGGACCGGACCCGGTATCGTTGGATTCTAGGCTGCACTTTTGATAGGCTACCATCGCTCTAAGTATTCATTTCGTAGTTATTTTGAGTGCAGTTACTGCCGCTGGCTAGGTCATGAGCCACAAAAATAATGTTATTTTTCTCTAGAATAAAACATACTCAATAAAACTAGACATGATCTTGTTATGTGGTGGTTATTATGCAGATCCAGTCGTTAAGATTTTATAGGGAAAAAAAGATAAAACTTCGCCAAGCCACGGCCGGGTTGTTACATATTTATGAGTTTTATATGGTTCTAAGCACACCAGCGCGCCACTTACTGCCTGAACAACTGAAAAAAGTGAACATATTAGGTATGCTGTATACGGTAATTAAACACACACAGGAAAATATTTTTGGAGATTGAAGACATTGAAGCTTAAAATTAAAGTACTTAAGACGTCAATTAAGTCAACTTAAGTTAAGTTGGGCATCCAAATTATTAGGTTTTGTTCCAAAACTCGTGTGGCTTCTCCACAAGCCACTTTTACAGTATGACTTTGGAGCTCTACAAGAGGATAATTACTAAGTTTGTGATTAAACCTAGAGAGTTGTGAATAAATATATGGAATAACCACGAAATTAACAAAAATCTTAGTACATAGAGAGGGGTTTCCTGTAGGCTATGGGGTCCCGTAACTTACATTTTCATTTGTACATATTTTTTGTGATACTGTATTTCACGGACGAGCCCAGGATGTTTATTGGTCTAGCCAATATGCAATAGACACGTGGCGCTTCTGTCTGCCTTGTATCTGCTGTTGAATGATAATCTTCCTTCAGAGGTCTTCCCGCTCTAATATGGAGAGCTTCAAAATAGAGTCTTTCCTGGGCCTGCACTCTCGACATCGATAGAGATTCCTTTACAACCGAAATCGGGCGCAAAGTTCGATTATAAGAATATTTGGTAGTCTCTACTAAATATCGATGTCAATCATGATCAATGTTAGTACAGATACCGATGACAGTCGATAGCTTGGACAATAACTGTCAAAGCTAACGATTGTCATCGGTATATGTACTGATTTTGCTTGTGAAGCAATCACTATCAATGTCGAGACTACTGGCCCTGAAATGTGAGACAAAACTTTGGCAATGTTAGGTTTGTTTTAATTTTGGTTCAAAGACATAGCGATAATTTTGGTCTCACTCATCTTTTAGACCATAACATTTCATAATATTTACAACCTAAACGATCAAAACCCAGAACTCGAGTTATTAATGCGATCCGCTAGATAATTACGGCTGTAATTGGTGTCAAGGGCCTGACCTACTAAACGGTGTTTTGCATAAATACCGCGGTCGGGGAACTCATCAACGCCTGATAACTCGTTCAACTTCAGCGTACTTTGTTGGTACTTTTTTAATCGTAAAAGGGGTGTGAGTGGGTTAGACTTGGCAATAATCAAGCCTACTGTCCACTAGGCAACAAATGTTTCTCGTCGTGTTTTGCAGCATGACGCGTAACAATGTTAAAATATATTTTTTTGGAATGATATGTGCTGTTTATCTCTACCGACCTCTGCAGTAGAGATAAACAGCAATACGTGACGCAGAAGGCGCACTCCAAAGTTGCCCCCCGTAGACGCCCTCGTGATGTCTTGGATGATCCGGACGACGCCATCGCAGCCAAAGTACTGACGGCTATGGCCTCGCCCAATCCTACCCCCTCTGGCAACCTGGCAGGGGGAATCACCACACTTAGACACAGACACCGACCTCGCCGGCAAGGTAGAAGCTCGTAACTCATAGTCAGTTATTATTCGCCTTCGAGTTTGTTGCCGATTCTTCTCGAAGGTGTATTACGAATCGGCGGTCTATTATATAATTCAATCAAAGAGCTCCAAGCCATTTTACAGGGTCCCCTCGATCACTACTAACACTAGCGATCGAGGGGTGTTTAGTTCGATGTTCCCGTAAACGAGACGACCGTCCAAGCCGACTAAACGCCCACTAGGCTCGTCAGCTTCCGTCAAAAAGGTTTAAAAAAAAACCTAAAATAACTAATTCCGTACCGGCAAACCAACGAGTGAACCATAGTAAATGGCGGCTACGAATGTGTGCGTGAGTGGATAATTTGTGGTATTTCGTGGTTGATACACAATTTCATCACAATAGGCTGCATTGTTTTTGATTTTTGTAAGACAGAATTAACACGACTAACAAGGTCAAAATCATGCTGCGAAGTGGCGGCCGAGCGTCATAACATGGTGTGCGTGAAGCTTGTTCATACCTACGGGAGGATCAGCGGTTTTTATTTAACTTTCTTGACTTCAGTCCTGTTTTCGCTGTACAAACCGAACAGCCAACTACATACATCGACTACGTACCACAAATCTCGTATTTATGCTTCACCGAAGCTAATTTTATTCAATCCCATTTTGAATACATCTTATAATTCACCGTCCCATACATCATCCTATCCTGCTTAGTTATATATAATGTATTTTGTATAGTAATGATACTGTATAAAACAGTGGCAAAGCTTCATACAGTGTTTTTTTTTACTTTATGGGAAAATCCGAGTCCATAGGAGATAAGGAGAAACTGTCTTAGAAACCATTAGGTATTTTTACACGGAAACTTTTTTGCCTAGTTGTCCATTAAAGTGTTTAAAATTTTTCAATAACTTTTTCGTCTTCTCTCATACAAAATCACATATATGTATGTATCTATATAACACGCCTCTCTTCGCGTTCGGGGTAGCCCCCGAACATATAACAGTCGCTGTAACGGTCCAAGTATGGTACTGGCGCGTTGGTATCTCATATGTTGTTTGTTTGTACCCAAAAGTTTTCTCTTGTAACATTGTAACGTCTAAGCTTACGTACTGTCAGTTCAATACCAGACGGGTTCCGTACCCATACACTACGTAGGTATTACAAGTTATGTCTGATCGTGGCAAATCGCGGCCAGCGGCGCGCGCGCAGATGTGCCGGCTTCCTTGAAGCGCTGATAGGACCAGGAACTGCTGAACGGAGTGGAGGAGGTAGTTTAACATTTCATAAAATCTATTATGGTAAGTAATCCTGCCAATTGACCAACTGGTTTATGCGCGCGCGCGTGCAGTACATACCCGGTTATTGTACTGAGTTTTGGCTGCCGCAGCAGCCGCGGGGCATTTAGCCTCTAAGTTCAACTATAAGTTCTACCAGTTGAACTAATTGGACAAAAATATTCCAATTATTACAACATTGCACTTTTTATGGAATAGTTGAACGTACTGGAATATTTATGTCCAATTTGGTCAACTGATAGAACTTATAGTTGAACTTAGTGCAATAGGTCTTGCCAATTTAATATCAATAAATTTTCTGTGGACCGAAATGACTTTACTTTTGGAACTCTTGAATTTAGTCCCACCCGACTCAATCATTTAATTAATATCATAATTATGTTTATTTACATGGGCCCATTGCTTTTAAATGACTACCATCGGATTCGGAATAACTAACTCTTCCAAAAGAACCATTAAGAAACTCGATGACGTTTTTTAGGTTGCAGTTGTTTGCAGATTAGTAAAATAAAACCTCTTTGAAAGTGGCAAGTAGTGGAAATGTAAGCACTTGCCTCATTCGTTAGCCATCGTACCTCCATGAGGACCACACATTACCGATCGGATGCGCGCGACGTCGCTGGCGGCCGCGTAATTGCACCACTCTAATTACAATAATGTCGCTTAAATTTGCAATTCCTATGTATAATCGACGTATTAATAATAAGAAAGGGTGTGGGCTACGTCACGGGTACGAGGATGAAAGGGTGTGGGCTACGTCACGGGTACGAGGATGAAAGGGTGTGGGCTACGTCACGGGTACGAGGATGAAAGGGTGTGGGCTACGTCACGGGTACGAGGACGAAAGCCTCAACAAAAAACACAAATACTATAACTAGAAGCTGAGGTATGAGTTTTTCCAAACTTAATTACATCGTACTTTTATTTAACTTTGGTTTAACATACGTTAAGGATTTTGAATTAACATCAATAATTCAAAATCTTCTTACAAGTTTATTATCCTTATAACTTTTTTTAGGTTTCTATTCCTCAAAAGAGAAAAGGAACTAGGATCACTTTATCGTCCGCAAGTCCGTTTGAATGTCTGCCTAGACCCTTTTTCTCAGGAACACGTAGAGATATCAAGTTGAAATTAATGTCAAATACTCAGGTCTGCAATCCCTTGGAGCTGTGAAAAAAACAAACTTCTAAGTCAACGCAATCAAAAGATACAGCTGTTTATGCTGCATAGTTTAATAAGGCCGCCCATTGTACCTTTCATTTCATGAGTTTATCCTATATTTCTTCTTGGTGTGCAATAAAGTGCTGTTGTATTGTATTGTATTGTATTGTATAGTTTGACACTCGCAATTTTAAGGGAATCAAAACCTATAGGTTACTTCCCGTTGACCTAGAATAATGAAATTTGGCAAGAAGGAATGTCATGTAGCACAAGTAAAGGGAGAAATCCAAAAACCGTATATTTGTAGTTATAAAACAAAAAATAACTTTTTTAAAGGATCTTCGAGACTCGATTCCCGTGAGTGATGGACGAAATGTACCTACAAGCTTTGATTATATCTATACTTTTAAATATCACTACCGGCTACGACTCACGTGTATATAGTCGAAAACATCGACCTAGGTTTCGAGCGTATCCGACGCTCTTCTCCAGGAGTTCACGCCGCGAGATCCCGACGACGGATCTATACTTATAACTAGCTGCGCCCCACGGCTTTGCCCGCGTTGACTTCCTATGTCCTTTCGTTATAATTTTTGTTGTGTTCTTTGTTTGTGAAAATAGCCTATGTCCTTCCTCACAATGCACGCCATTTTCTTGAAGCCAACTTTCGCTTTGAACAGGTGTCTCGGAAGCGCGTATGGATGCCTGTCGAGTAGCTTGAGGTTGAAGCCGAGCTCGGTTTTGCTCTGGCGTCTCGGAGGCACGTAAGGATGCTTGTCAACTGGCTTGCGACTAACGCCAAGTTTCATTCTGATCTGTGGCCCAATTACAGAACTTGGTTACAATCGGATTATCACTTTTTTCATAGCAATTTCGACTCTATCGCATGGCATTAGTGGTTGCGATATTGAGAATTCGATTGAAGCCAAGTTATGTGGTCGGGCCTCTGATGTCTCAGAGGCTTGCATATATACCTGCCGAAGGGTTTGCAAGTATACCCGATCTTGGCTTTGCTCAATCGTATCTTGAGATCGTAGTTCAGCTTGCCGTTGAGCTTGCTCTTGAAGTCTAATTTCGGTTTGAGCCGATGATTCACCCAACCGCACATTTTTATGACATTGTATGTCATTATAATAAAACCAGAATTTGTAAACATTAATCTAATTAAATCAGTTGCGAGATTAACGCATGAGCGAATTCAGATTCCAAAGAGTATACAACTGTTACTTTGGAATTTTGAAGGAATCTGATATATTTGTATATGTCAGATTCCATCTAAATGCCAAAGCAACAATTAGATAGCCCATTCAATTTAAATTTAAACAAACGAAAACGAACATATTACATAGCAACTCTTTGTTAACAACAAATTGAAATAAACATTTTGAAATTTTATTACCATTATCATTCAAATCAGTTGGAACTTAGAACAATAAATACAATTCAGTATTAGACCACTATCAATTTACCATACATATCATCATCATCATCATCATTTCAATATCCACAACAGTTATCGAGAAACATAATGTTAGACCCTTAGATAGTTAGATCTTTGTACTCAAAAAATCTTATCACCGCAATTTAGAAAATTCGTATCGTTTATCATCGCCATCTAATTTAATTTTTGGAACCAACCAATCTTTCAAAATATCAAAAACTAAAACCCGACTACGGTTGGGTAAAAAAATAGCCTTTGACACTCTTACGATGAAGTCGAATCGATTGTCACCTCGTTTGTCAAAATCGGATGACGTATTTAGTTTGAACACATAACCCTTCCTTTGCTTCAACGTAGTCGGATATAAATAGCCTATGACACTCTGTAACACATAACCCTTCCTTCGCTTCAACGTAGTCGGATATAAATAGCCTATGACACTCTGTACCTGAAGACGAATCGATCGATTGTCTAAATCGGACCAATAGGAGCGACGCTATGGTGGAACATCCATATAACCACATACATACATACATAGATACATACATCGACTTTTGAACTCATAACCCTTCCCTTGCTTTGCTGTAGTCGGGTAAAAAATAATGTTAGACCCAACTTTGTACCCGGAGAATCTTGTCACCGCGATGAAGATAATACACCACGTGTATGATAGCCATCTAGTTTAATTTTCAGATTAGGAGATATCTGTCTAAAAAGAATGTTAGACCGATCGTTGTACTGGGAAAATCTTGTCACCGCGATACAGAAAATATGTCTCGATTATCATCGCCATCTAGTTTAATTTTCAAAATCAAGCAACCAATCAACAAATGAACAAATAATGTTAGACCCATTTTTGAACTCGGAAAATCTTGTCATCGCGTTTCAGAAAATTCATCTCGTTTATCATCGCTATATAGTTTAATTTTCGGACCCCTCCGAATAGACATGTGTCGTTCGCGAATGAATACTTCAAATGGACTACTTCAGTTATATTCCATCCTTCTTTCTCTAGTCCAGTTACAATTCAAGTACTTCATAGTTCAGCAGTGCTATTACGCAGTGTTGATCATATCGGTTTCAAGCCGTCAAATTCATTAGTGCCTTGCGATAGAGTCGAAATTGCTATGAAAAAGTGACAATCTGATTGAAGCCAAGTTCTGTGGTCGGGCACAAGTGGCCCTATGGTTACAATCGGATTATCACTTTTTTCATAGCAATTTCGACTCTATCGCAAGGCATTAGTGATAGCAATATTGACAATCCGATCCACAGAGCTTGGCATCAATCAGATGGTCACTTTTTTCATAGCAATTTCGACTCTATCACAAGGCACTAATGAATTTAACGGCTTGAAACCGATATGATCAACATTGCGTAATAGCACTGCTGATGGAGTAGTCCACCGCCGCAAACAAGTTGGCCGAGTCGAGCCGAACACTGCCGACCGTCATCCGATGACAGCGCCGAACGAGCTTCTGTCACGCTCTCTCTGTTATTTTCTGTTTCACTCAAACTTTGGCTGCTCGATTCCGAATTTACACAGACTACTTAGAGATACAAACGATCGCTCGAGAACGAGTCCCCTAATTTTATCCGTACAATGCTCGTTATACAAAGAGAGCTAGCCACCTATGAACTTCCAAGTAAAAAGGCAATGTACAATTTACAAACACGTTTGAACGAGCTCGAATACAAAAGTAAGAAATCTAATGCATTATTTTTTTCGCGCCAAATGTACCTAAGCTAAGACCCAAGTGCGAAAAGTTTCAAGATTATGAATTTTATGACAAGAATTTACGGGACATTTTGGTTTATTTGTAAACAAGTAACATATACAATTTTCTCTTTATTATTCGAGCATGTTTTTCATTCAACTGTGTCATATGTTTATAATCTGTCGCTTGCCTCAACTCATCGCTTGCCTCAACGATTAAAAGATTTAATGCACTTTATCAATTTATCTATTCGATACTATAGTTCGATGAACTCTCAAAAGAAAACCGAACGCCCAAACAAAATCGTCTTTTGAGCAACTGAACTAGACTGAACTAGTGAAGTAAAAGAAATAGGAGTGGGCGTTATATAGCTTAGCTCGTTGTCACAACGTTTTCAGTGAGTGACAACGCAAACGTTACAGGTGACTTCTACAACGATCTATTTCTCAAAACGTCTATTTCCTAGTTTGCTAAACAATTGGCGTTGCGAATATCGGTCGCACGAGACGCAGCCAACATAACAAACAAATCAAGTGAAATGGAATGAGTTGAATTTGACGTCTAAAAATGGAACCATCTCTTTTTTTACACGTGCTAGACGCGCCGGTGCGAAAGAGATGGTTACGGCGTGATCGTGGTGTTTATGCTTTGTGCATTTTAGTGACCTTTGACATGCTACCGATGATACTGTTTACTAGGAAAAAAACAGAGTTGTAATTAAAAAATGAATTTAAAACCTAAGTAAATGTATATAAAATTAACTTTTAAATACGCCTACGTAATAATACCTTTTAATTTGAAATGCTTCGAACTACTGCTATCTAACTACTACTACCTACTTTCTTTATTTTTTTAGCCTAAGCCTGGAAAAAGTATGAAGAAATGTTAATTTTATGAACGCATTGAGTCTCCATGAACATAGCAATCGAAAAACGTTACGTTATTGTAAATAGATGTTTGTTAAAAACATAAACCTCTACCATCTTAAACATTTATCGTAAAACGGACATCGTTTTGAGAATAAACTTCTATGAGAGTTAGACGGTTGTGAAATAGCTCGTTATAAAATAGACAACGTTATCGAGACTCAAAACGCGTTTCGTTTTGCTATGTAAAAATCACACAACGACACATGACTAAAAAGAAAGATATACCTACTTCACAGTGACGAAAAGATGCGTATTATCTTTTCATTTTAGTGACACATTCTGCGCACGGCTACCTCCGAACTGACAAAAAAGTCTGTTAGATCAATCTTTGTACTCAGAGAATCCTGTCACCGCGATTCAGAAAACACTTCTCGTGTATCATCGCCATCTAGTTTAGTTTCGCACAGAGGCAAATCTGTCAAAAATAATGTTTGACGCATCTTTGAACTTGGAGAATCTTGTCACCGCGATTCAGAAAATAGGTCTCGTGTATCATCGCCATCTAGTTTAATTTTCGGAACCAAACAATCTGTCAGAAATTACAGTTAGACAAGTAAAGTTAGACCCATCTTTGAACTCGGAGAATCTTGTCATGTCACCGCGATTCAGAAAATAGGTCTTATGTATCATCGCCAATTCTGCCCAAAAGGACATCCATACTTATAATAAAGCAGTAAGTACCAAAAAATCTGTAAAAGGAAGATATTTAAAAAAAATAGATTTAGGGTACTAAAAATAAGCTTCTGAAAAATAATAAAACATCTTGAAAATTCGTTTCTGTCTGTTAGGCTGTTCACGCATCACGTAAAAACTACTGGACCGATTGCGATGTGCACGTTTCACCGGTAGACTTACGTGCCGCTAGCTATATTGTGTTCTAATTTTTGGTACTGGCCGCCAACATGTGAAGGTTGCTTATTTGGATAATTCTTGAAAATAGATTCTGGTTTCTGAAAAAGACTTCACTTCTTTTGCACTTTTCCACACATTCCCATACTCGATAAAATTGTTACAAGCTTTCAAATATTTTTCCCGGGATATAGTTGGTAATAGATTCTGTATCACATATATTGCGTAGTTTCTTATATTTGCAGGTGTAAGTAGTATAAGTAGCGAAAGTATCGCTACACTTGCATTTTCGTGAAATTATTTAGTTTTTGCACTGTCAATATTCCGTGTCTCCTTGACGATGATATCGTAATTCACGCGCTTGTAGATACTTTACAGCTCATATATTTATTTAAAAGCACTAATTAAAAATGTACATAACGCTCCAACCACCCATTATAACTAAGAACCATCTCGTTTACCTCAGCTTTCAAACATAAAAAACCGCAGCTAAATCGGTCCATTCGTTTGGAAGCTACGATTCGCAGCCCTCCCCCCCGACTGCCCAAAAAAAGGAGTGTAATGTTTTTAGCATTCATGTATGTTTGTATGTATGTGAGTTTCTTAATTCCACCATAACTTTTAAATGCCTGAACAGATTTAGACGTATGAATCCTTACATCCCCCCGAGTAACATAGGCTATTTTTTATTGAACTTATTCTATATGGTGGCAGTATGGCTCCATATTCAAATTAAAACAAAAACTTTGATTTTACAATATGGGTATCAAAGTCAAAGTCAAAGTCAAAGTATTTCATTGTAAATAGGCAAAAATAATAGCACTTTTACAAGTCAAAATTAACATCTCCCGAACAAAGAGATATACATAAAATATTATAAAAAGATCAAATCAATCCAAATTTAGATAAACTAAGTATTCTTTGAGTTTGAAAAAGAAATTTCCCTTTCATGTGCCAACAGAGTTAAATCTCACACTGGAAAAGGAAATACCCTTCTGACTCTACCGGTGCTTCGGAAATACGCCCGTTAGAGAAGAGAGCACCAAGAAACTCTACGGGATGTATTTTTTCCATATTTGTTCATTCATTATGTTTTTTGAAGAAAAAATTGAAGGCCTTGATAAGCACATTCCAACAGTATATATTTATTGGCAAAATCTCTTTTTTTGGCAGGACCGGCGTATTGTTATAGGTATAAATGTAAGATTAATAACTGTATCACGTCGATTCCTATACCTTATTATTATTCTTCTGATAATTAATTCCTGATAGCTTAGCTTAATTTAAACCCTCAGACTGGTATACGAGCGAGCGACATTACACGCAACAGGTTTTTGTCTCCCACTGTGAGATTGCCGATAGCGGGTTCGATTCTCGCGTGCGGACTTCTACATTAGAGATGTGAGTAAAGTTATCGATAAACTATTTTCTTATTGATTCAAGTATTCTGTTAAAATTGGTATCTTCACAGAAATAAAACTACTAAAAGAATCTGTTTGAATATTCTTTATCGATTTTCATAAGTAGATAAAGTGGACACCACAATTAATATAAATTTCAAAAATGTATTAATAAAATGCAGTGAATGTACCTACCTATATGTATAATATACTGTAGATAGATAGATAGATAGATAGATAGATAGATAGATAACTCTTTATTGTACACCACATAGAACAAAAATAACTAAAACATTTATACAAAATATATGGGACTGTACAACAACAAGAAGGATTAAAAAGAGGCGGAGACCACACTGCCAAATCGACTGTGTGACACACAAGAAATATGCCGATGCCCTCGTACGCGCAAGCCTATTATACCATGTTATGCCGATCGGCCACCACATCACAGCAAGTACACACAGAAAATTTAAAACAATGCATTCCGTTGTGAAGAAATTATGTATCACCACTGTAGACTTCACTCGTTTGTTTGACGGTGTGGCCTCCGTATTTTTTAAACCTTCTTGTATAAATCTATTAAAATTTGTTAGTATCACGTATTTTCTAATAAACAACATTCAATGATTGTTTCATCAATACAATCCGTACTGGCCCAGTGTGAAGGACCTCGGCCCAGCCTTTCTATATAAAAGAAGGCCGGTATTCCAGCCGTGGGATCGTAAAAGGCTGATAATGACTGGATAAATAACTTGTTTAAAAATATCGATACTTAAACATTTTAGTTTTTGGAGCACGTCTAACCACTCGATATCCCATCCCAACACTAAATTTAATAAAAATAATTAGTCCCACAATACAGGTAGGTACACGATACGACAGTTGTCGGTGTCGGGTTGCCAGCTTCCATGCAGTATTGCCATCACGCCTGTTCGTGAAGAGTCATTTAATTTCGCTTCCAATTCGTGTTAATTGTGTGACTAATTGGCAGAATTGAGTTATTTTCTGATATCAAAAGTGGATTCAAACCAGACAGGACCAAAATATATATCTATCTATACATTTAATACAAGCACAAAATAAAAAAAACTCTCCCCCCCCTTCCCCCTTCCCCCCATTATAGCTAAGAACCATTTAAGTCACATCAGCTTTCAAACAGAAAAAAACCGCATGAAAATCGGTCCATTCGTTGGGAGCTACTCGTACGATGCCACAGACAGACACGGATACTCACCCTAAACTTATAACACCCGTCTCTTTGTTCGGAGGTTAAAAAAAAACAAAGTAAAATCTGTACAAGGACGAGAATTTAAAAAATAACATTTTTATTTGAGTATATGAAAGTAGTAGAATCCAAAAATATTGTTCTTATTGTCTGTCGACTTCATCACGTAAAAACCACTGGATGGATTTTGATGCTGTTTGCAGAGCTGTATGCTCTTAGTTGTATGTATGCTGTTAGCTCCTTGGAGGCCTATGGAGGTTTCTATCTTAGTTTCATCAAAATCGGTCAATCCAAAAAAGGAGTTACATACATTTTTATAAAGAATGTGTAGGTACTAACTTCGTAGTAAGAGAGTAAGTAAATTGAATAATTATGTCCTATTTAACACAGTAAATAAAAATATATTAATGAGCTTTTAAATTGTAATTTATTTACATCGATTTCGCCGCATCTACTTATTTGGCTATGAGTATCGCAAAATGAAACTAGATGGCGTTGGCAATTCTTAAAACACGCACGCGCATTTGTCGCACGAGTTATTTAAATTTTTATTATCTTTGAATTCGCGGTTCCACCCTTACCCCGAATATTAAGGAATATTTCATTGAATGAATTTCCTTAAGAAAATCATTTTCTCTACACTACTCTCGAAGTTGCTTCGACGATGTACTGGTCGAAATTGACCGAAGTCCGAAGTGCGTGAAGTACACTCGTGCAACTACGCGAGGTGCTCAGTCACCCGGCGGCACCTGCACGCTGTGCATCATGGATAATGTTCGAATAGCAGCTGCCGTTGCAATGTGAACTCTTGCGTATTAAAACTACGAGTGGTTAAACCAAAGGAAGAAAAAAAAAAGATGGTGGATGATTGCAAAGTACCGCAATAAAACTATGTTAGTAGAATAAACAGGGTACAATAAATTAAACACTATCTTTAATATTTTTTAATCACTATTACATGAAGTGAACCGAGTAGTGTAGTGAGACAATTCGTTGTAGAGCTGTGACGATGTCAAAACCTCTTCTAAAATAATACTCATTTGATCTCTTAATTCTTTCATAATCCATTTCATTCTATTTGATAGTTTGTAACTATTAATTCCAAGTTCAAATAACATGTCAGTCCGATATTGATTTTTAGCAAAACCAAGTTTTACGAAATAATATGTAATAAATTACCTAAATAAGTTTATTACAGCTGGAGTCTTTGAATTATATATGATAACACCATCGTTAGTGGTCGTTTTGTTCCATATTGGTGAAGCCGCTGTTCATGGAAATCTCCAAATGCTCCAATAGTTCCTGTAATGTTGTGTCACTGAGGTTTGGTCCCTGGGCTAGTGGAACTAACCCAAAGCCTGGACCGCCTCGTGACACAGCTACGGGACGCTTTGAGTTCTTTGACTCGGACGCAAAAACCGACAACGATCGGAAGTCGCCCGAGGCGAGCCGAGGTTGCACGAAGCGAACCGAAGTGCACTTCTACACTCTCGTATTCGCTTAACTTCGATCAACTTCGCGAGTAATGTAGTGGGCCTTTTACATTTTGTATAGAACGGCTTTTTAAAAGCTTTTATTTAACTTGCAATGTATGTTTATGTCAAATCTTGCAAGCTGAATTTTTATATGTTGGTTCAGTTCCGATTACTATGCAATTTTATACTAAGCTTGATCTGAATCGAAATCCAGAATTAGCTCTATTTAAAGGGACTCTTCAACGGTTAACAGCACAAACACGAAATGTTGTGTACGCATTTTATTATGATAGCCGGTTTTAAATTTTACGTTGACATGGTCTCCAGATAAAGAAACTCTTCAATGGTCAACAACACAGACACGAAATTTTGTATATGCATATAATAATGATAGCCGGTTTTAAGTTCTACTAGGTTTTTACAAGGTTGCTGCACTCAGGCTTGGCTCCTGACTAGAGAACTCCTCAATGGTTAACAGCACAGATAGGAAATGTTGTATACGCATTTAATTCTGATAGCCCGTTCTTAGTTTTACCATGACATGGCTACTGCATAAAAGCTTTTTTAAACGATTTATGATAAACGTATTTGATGATATCACGGGAATGGATTGACTTATTTCGATGTTTTTTGTTTTGTTTATCTCGGTCTCGAAGAGGTTCCTCGCGCTTTGGAAAAGTAAGTAAAGTTCGTTTCCATGGCAACCGTTCCTTACAGCGAGTAATCAACATTTTCCAGTTTACTCGTGTAAACTTTAAATTATCCGGGATAAAATGTATGATTCTATGTTTTATTCCAGCTATCCTCCATTCCAAATTTCATCAAAATCCGTCCAGCGGTTATCACGTTAAAACTCCCAAAACAAACAAACAGACAACGTTTCACTTTTATATATTGGTGTGGATAGTAAATCTATGTAGATATAGATGTAGGAGATAACACGAAATGCAATTTTTAAAGCTATGTTTTAATAAACTATTATGTCAGGCCACAGAATAAATAATAACACAAGTCAAGCTAAAGCTAGTAGCCATAGGTATATCTATATATATGATTTCACATGATTTTTTGGATGACTGAACTAATTTTGATGAAATTCAGTACCTTTAATCCCAGATCCACGAGGGAGTGGACAAAGCAGCGATCACAACATAAATGAATGTGTCTGCTCATTTTATGTATGTTTACCGAACATAGCGTAGAGGTCAATCTTCGTTTGATGTAAATGAGCTATACATTTATTGTCTTACTATTGTTCCCGCGGCTTCACACGCGTTGTCATTACTCTAGGTTAAAAGAACTTTTTGTGCTATTCCAGGACCTAAAATACCAATATACCAACATTTAATTAAAATTCCTTCAGCCCTCAAAAAGTTTTTATCGATTGCTCGGCTTCTTACTTATCGGATTGATATACCAAGTACACCAGTTTTTAAGTCCAACCCTAAACTATGCATAAGTGCACCGCATCACAACCAGTGAATTTGTTTTTACGTGATGCGCGAACAAACAAACAGATGCAGATAAACAGACAAACAGAGAGACAAGATTTAAAAAAAAAGTTGTTGTGATACATTGTAAATATATCAAATTTATAAATGTTATGTCATATTAATAACATTACAATAGATAGCTGTGCAATATTAATAACAATTTACAGTTCTAGAAAAATCGGATTTCCTTAATGTTTTGTTTTGTCCAGATTACAGGAGAACTTTTGGTACTACAAAGTTTCTCTTGTGCTCATATTAAAGGTAGTAACTGTCCTACAACTTTTTTCCCGTGAAAAAGTTCTGCGCCAAAATCTGACAAAAGTCCGAGAATTTCGATGTTTTTCGAGCACATGAAGTTAGCTCAGATATTTCGATTTTTTGTGACCTAACGCAAATTTTGTATCAAAGGTGACCGGCCTATATCCATTAATCGTACATGATAAAGTGCGAAGGCCAGCTTAAGATGAGCCGTACGTTCAAACGTTCCTGAACATTTTGGGTTTCAAGTTATTTGGACATATACTGAGGGTTATGATGTCTTTAATTTCTGAACTATACAACCGATAACTTTGAAAAAATACATGACAATTTTTAAAGTACCTCCTTTCTAACTAGGTAAAAATGAATGAAATCGGACAACACGTTGATGAATTACAACTAAGTACACATTTTTCCCTACTTCCAAGGGAACCATGCTAAATATCGGGATAAAGAGTATTCAATGTCTTACTTCGTAGTATGAACTCAAATTGGAGACGCCAAGGAGCGTCCCCACGGGATGCGGTTTTGCAGAAATTGAGATCAGAGAAAATCCCAATGCTCCAGGAATATAACCCTGGTGCAAAGTTACATTTGAATTCATTCAGTAGTTTCAGCGTGATACGCGGTCAAGATACAGACAGACAGACAAAAATGAAAAAATACAGTTTTAGATTCAGTATCGATTAGAAAGTACCCTCCAAAAAAATATTATTTATCAATTCAAACTTAACATAACTTTGGACACCTATCCTGCAGGAACCCTTTATTTTTTTGGGATGAAAAGTTTTTCAATTTTAATCCATCATATAAACTATGAATGTGCCAAGTTGCATCAAAATCCTTTCAGTAGTTACAGCATGGTACGTGTTCTATTAAATAACTTTCAACCCTTATCCTGCGGGAACTCTTTAATTTTTCAGGATGAAAAGTATCCAAGTCCTACCTCGTAGTATGAATTCAAATCATACTCGTACCAAGTTTCGTTTGAATTAATTCAGTAGTTCCGGCGTGATGCGCGTCCAAGATACAGACAGTCATTTTTTTAAAATACTGTTTTGGCTTCAGTACCGAATACAGAGTACCCTCCAAGAAAATATTCAAAATATCTTCAATGTACAGAATTGGACCTGTTACCGTTTTTGTATAAGTTTAGATAGATTCTGTGGCCATACCTGGCACTAAGCTCAACTTAACAATAAGCTCAACCTAAACATAAAGCTCAGCAAGCTGACAAACTATCACAACAACCATAAATAATTCCTAACACACACTACAGTAATAACTTAATTCGAGTCATATTTCTCTATGGCACATACCAGAGCGCTATAAAATTTCAATATGGTAGAAAATATTTGGGTGATTGTTTGTACGTCTTTTTGTTTTTCACTAAAGGTGCAAGTATTTCAAAATAAACACTAACTACTATATATTTTTTTAAATATTGTATTATTAATGGTTTTTGAATATTTTTTACGCGATTTTTCGCTGAAAACTCGCCTCTTATTATCAAATCCATTAAAATTGTTGTGACATTATATATATCACTGAAATACTGGTTGAGTAACTAAACAGGATAAGAATAATTATATTGTAGGTACTAGCTTTCGCCCGTGACTTCGTCCGCGCAGACTACAATTTAGCGTGAAAAATCTATCTATAAAAGCATCTTATGTTCTTCTAGGACATTAAAAACCAATACATACAAGTATAGCACCAACGCTCTTGATGCTTTTTAACACACTTGTTACTTCGCATCCATGGCAACCGCTCCTTACAGCGAGTAATCAACATTATTCCAGTTTACCCGTGGAACTTACCATTTTCCGGGATAAAAAGTATTCTATGTTATTTTCCAGGGTATAAGCTATTTTCATTCCAAATTTCATCAAACCCCCCCAAAAGCCTTTATCGCGTTAAAATTCACCAAACAAACAAACGTTTTCACTGTTATATATAACTAGTTTTCCCGCCCGCGACTTCGTCCGCGCGGACTAACGTTTATCGCGAAAAAAGCATCCTATTTTCTTCTAGGATATTAAAAACCAATGCAAAAGTAGGTATAGCATCACTCTTAATGTTTTTTGACAGACTTGTTATTTCGTTTCCATGGCAACTACAGACCATTCTGTGATGGCAACGTTCCTTACAGTGTGTAATCAACATTTTCCAGTTTTACCGTAGAAACTTATAATTTTCCGGGATAAAAGTAGCTCATGTTTTATTCCAGGGTATTATCTCCATTCTAAATTTCATCAAAATCCGTCCAGCCGTTATCGCGTGAAAGCTCCCCAAACAAACAAACAAACAGACAACGTTTCACTTTTATATATTAGTATGGATGGATTGGTGAGGATTTTGAAAAAAATATGAATGAAAAATATATTTTTTATTATGGGCCAAACTTTACATGGGCAGTATCGCGGTCGAAAGCTAATACACCCAACCGAGTCAGTAGAGCGTTCTCGGAATAGTATTACGAATTAGTACATTTTCAAACGGGTAAGTTTGAATGTATGACACGGGTTCCGTTCCGTTCGTTCGATCACTCGCGGTCGAGGTGATACATTTAAAAATAAAAGGGTTGGGTACACGCGGGTGGACAAGTTTTGGGGGCATAAAACAAATTATGTTAATTTTGACAACAGTGAGGCGCCAGTTGGTAGTGGCTCTTAAAGCTTAGTGTATTCCAGGTTAGAATCCTGGCCGGGGCAATTATTTGTGTGATGAGCGCAAGTTTTTCTCGGATTTTGGATGTTTGTTGTGTGTTGATGAGTGTGTCCATGCCATCCGCGACAATCCTAATACGGGGTGTGAGTATATCTTTTCCTCAGTTTCAGTGCAGGACGCACCTCCTTTATATTACAAATTTGATGTTTGGTTTTCTTTTGTTTTCTATTCATATGTCAATATTATTTCTACTACCATTGAAACCAGCAGTTTTTCTTTGATATAATACGAGTATTTAAATTGTGTTTTAAGCATTTAAGTAGTTTCAGTTTCAATGGCACTTGATATGGCGGTCTAACCATTTTTGTAAATAGCTATTTAACTTTTATTCACAGAACAAACAATATAAGTTTATAAACAATTACCAATAATAGTACATTACTGCCGCGGTCTGTAATTACTGCGTTGCTGGCAGCGATGATGATGGTCGAGAGCGTAGCTAAGTTAAGTTCGAGGCCATCACAGCGCGGTCAGCATTACAGCCCTTGATGGCCAAGCTGGAATGAAGGCCGAGACCGAAGGTCGAGGCCTTTATAGCGCGGATAGCAAGGGCTCCAATGATGGCCAAGCTTGAAGGCCTAGAACTTAACTAAGCAAAGCCCGAGGCCATCATAGCGTGCCCAGCAGGGCAGTCATTGCGGACCAACGCTTGTATAGTGCTTTACTCAAACAATGTGAGGAATTTAAATAAAACCAGCTTAGTATAATAAGAATTTACTCAAACAATGCAACAACAACGAAAACAACAACGACAAAGACAACAATAACGACCACAACAACAGAAAAATAAACAGTAACAGAAATAAAAACGGAAACATAAACAGAAACAGAAACAGAAACATAAACAGAAACAGAAACAGAAACAGAAACAGAAACAGAAACAGAAACAGAAACAGAAACAGAAACAGAAACAGAAACAGAAACAGAAACATAAACAGAAACAGAAACAACAACAACAACAATCACGATCACATCAGCTTTCAAAAAGAAAAAAAAACATCAAAATCGGTCCATTCGTCTGGGAGCTACAACGCCTCTCTTTTCGAGTTCGGTGGTTAACAAAACCACAGAATAAATAATAGTACTAAAAAACACGACAATAATGGATTTTCAAATGAAATTGCTGGCCACAAAACACGACAGTAATGAAATTCCATACAACTTTGCTGGCGCCTATTCAAGCAGCGCGGCAAGGTCGACTTTGCCCAAAGAAGGTTGTCGAAATAATGACCACATTACAAGCTTGTTTGAGTAAAAGCCTAAACCTAGCTAAAACTAAACTCTATCAAACAGTTAAAAGTAGGCGTTGCATAGCTTACCTTACGGTCAATGAAGCGTGCTTCTCTAAACAAAGAGAAAAAAGGACAAACGTGATGAACACGCAGAACAATGAAGCGTGCTTCTCTAAACAAAGAGAAAAAAGAACAAACGTGATGAACACGCAGAACAAAAATATTTTATTTAAAAAGTAGCACAATAAGTTTGATCCAAATAACTTTTCACGATTACAGTATAGTAAGCCCGCCTCCCCGTTCGCATATAAATCAAAATATTATCCAACGCCCGAAATAGCTACACCATCAAAACACCTTCATCCAAGCGCCAAAATTCCCCATAACAACATTAAATGTAAAAGGAAACATAAAAAGGCCGTATACGCCGAAACAGCGTATTACGAGTTACGAGTTAATAGTGAGCAGAAGAATTACCTAAATCACTTTTGGTCGCAAGCGTACCTTGCGTGCAGACCGCACATAAGGCGGTGGTCACGCAAACCCTGTTTTACAGGAGTCAGTATAAAAAAAAACACCGCCCCAATTGATATTTTGTACGGGTTACTAGTGTTGATGGGATTTAATTTTGTAAATGTGAGGATTTTGAAGTATTTTTTGCTATTTTTGGCTGTGAAGTAATTACGGCTGTTATGGAGAGACGAAAACTGCTAGGGCCCTTCGTTATGCTATGACCATTCGGCCATGTAACGCACGGCGCGTTAAATCACAATATCTGCGTGGAATTGTTCGTGTATGTTCGTGAATTGAATTATCAGCCGACTACTGCGAAGCAAACAGGAGGGTTATGATTTTAACCGGTATGTACATATGTAGGTTCATCTGTTCCCTCATAACTTCTAAACTACTCATCATAATTTGACAAATGCTGTATCGTTGGAAGCGTCCTCATTGTCCGCTGGTTATATTATGTGACGTCATATTAAATAGAATATGGCGCCCTCTATATATATATATATATATATATTTTAATTAAAAAAATATATAAACTTTGATTCCCTGTTTAGTATCAAATGAAAGGGCACAAATATATATATATATATATTATTAGCAGTTGTTCGCAACTTTGCTTGCATGCACCCGATAATTCGGAATAATTTCTACAAAATATTTAAAAAAAAGTAAGTTCAAAAACTAAATCCGACCTAAAAAATCACGCTCTAAAAAGTATAAAACAAGAAAATATTTTCATCTGAAATTGTTATGTACAAACTATTCAATATTATGTTCAGAGGATAGCCGTGGTCGTTGTTACTTTGCCCTAAAGCTTACCCAACCAACACAAACTAGTTGCATAACGGCTTTAGAGCCAATCTGATTATGTCCAAAGGTGCTAAGACGTAAGTGCTAGAGCGTGCTCTGAAGGCCTAATGCAGCAGCTCTATTAACATTTTGGGCACAATTTTATGTAGCCTTTAGTTGTATTACAACTGCACAATAGTAGTAAAATGGTGCCTCAAGAGCTGCAACGGATGATTAACGCCCTACTAACCCTTTTATGAAGCTACTTTTGTGAACGAGTGAACGAATATGAATGAATGTATTGTATGTCAAAAAGGTGAAGTGTAATTAATATTGTAATCGGCCATCATTCAAATATTATTCTCATGTAAATAATTCATAATTTGCCTTATTAGTTTGTTAAACACAAGCGGATAAAAACGCTTTCATATTTACTGTGCATATATATATAGTGTTTCTCCAGTAATTTTTAAGCGCTTTCGAAATAACATTAAAATTAAAGAAATATTTGCTAAATAGTTGTGACTATTTTTATTTCGTATTTTTATTATGTATCGACTGTTTATTATCTGCAATTGGTCGTTTGTATATTGACGTACACAAAGTTAATTTTAATGAAACACATCATTATAACATCTAAATATTGTAAATAAATAATACAATTTTCTTGAGAAATGGCGGATTGACTAAGTCTGTACAACGGTGCAAATAATGTCTATTGTATAACTTAATACTGTCAATTAGATCTTTAGTTACATTGATTGTCTTTTTGTAACTTGAGTCTGTATTAGAGTATATAATTACACCTATTATGGAACTTCTAGTAGAACAAGAGTAGGTATTTGAACTCTTATACAACTGCTTTATATTGCCTACAATTAACTCTTTTTTGCAGTTGAGCGGCGTATAACAGTAACAAGAGAAACCCTCATAAAACTTTCAGTGACAAATGCTCTTCGTAACTCTCTATAAATGTCGTAGGTGGTAAATTGGTTCTAGAATAAACTATTATAAAGACAAGACGTATTTAGTTCCAATACTGCCACTTTTGGTACATTTTGTACCTAAAGACTTTTGCGGAATCAGTTATGCAACTTAAAACTGCTTCCTGAACTCTAATGCTGCTATTATATATAAAAAAATTAAAAAAAAAAGTAGCTTAAATAATAAATGGTAAAATTAACACAAGTAAAACCCCACGCTAACCAAAACCCTACCCAAAAATGAACTAATGAAAAATATAAATGAAATGAAAGCTAAGGCCTGGAGGCCAGAAAAAACACTTATATACAAATAATATATATAAATATATATACACAATAAAAAACCCCCAAGCTAAACAAACCCTACCCAAATACAAGTATCGTAACACTTATATATTCATATACATATAATATAAAAACACAATAAAAAACATATACCTCGATCCAAATACCAAACGTCTGACATCAATACGACACGTGTTTCGCCTCTGCACGAGGCATCTTCGGGTGATGTTGACTCGTCGAGTGCTGGACTGAGAGACATATTTTTATTTTTTTCATTTTAAATATGGATTTCCGCAAAGTAACGCCTGAATCTATCAATTGCTATTATATATCTTAAAGTTACAAAATAGGCTGCAATTTCCACTTGTGTGTTGGTTGGGTATGATCGCTTGAATTGAATAGTAATAAAGTATTACAAAGTTGTATGTATTTTTTTCTAAAGTTATGTTATGAAAGGAAAATCAAAATTTCGATGTAGCCTTACAACTTTTCTTAAAAGTATAATCATCAAATAGTACTTTGATAATACCATACTACATAGGTACTTTAATAAATAAAAATAATATTTTTATAAAGATTAAGTCTTTATAAAAATATTATTTTTATTTATTAAATAATTTAAAAAATATTAATGCTTCACTTACATATTTTTTTTATTGATTTTAGTAAGTAATATCTGATTTTGTAAAATCCTTAAATACAGTTAGACCTATAAATGGGTCTGAGAACTACGTGTTGGAAAAATATTAAACTTAAACATATTATATATTAAATAAATAAAGATATGCATATGTGTTCTACACATGAATTTAGGAATACTACTATGAAATTCAATTTTTTTGAGAGTGATGATCATACAATTTTGTACAAAGAGCTTCTAGATAATTCAGTTGAAAAACCATGTATTTTTACTGAAAAATGTTTATTGTGAGTTTTGTGTAGTTCTATATGTGATAATCTATTCTTATAATAAAGTTACGAAAAGTCTGCACAATGGAAATAATTTAAAAAACTGGTCAAGCCACTAGTCTCTTTGGATAGGCTCTGCCGCACATTCGTTTGTGCCTATTCAAACCGCCCCAGCGAGAGCCCATGATACTAAAATGTACAAATACGTTAGTTCCGTGGACGCTCACTACTGTCAAACTACTGCTATCAGCGCCAAAATGGCGAAAATCAAATGCGCTCATTGTGACGTTTGTCAACTGCCTTTCTAGAGTACAGAGTAATATGTAGTTGTCTATGGGCTATGGGCCAAGCGGACTTAAAATAAGCTACTAAACAAGAAAGTAACTTTTAACTTTTAGTCAGAGTATGTTTAGTATCATTGTAAATCCAAGATGACCGCCGCCACAAAATGCCGGCTAACATATTTTTTTCAACCCCCTCTTTACGGGTATCAAATGAAAAGGCTTAACTAATAGAATACAAATGAAAAAAATAGCAAATGTAAGATGGCCGCAACCATAAAATGATGAATTCCTTATTTTTTTCAATCCCATCGATATGGGTATCAAATGAAAAGGCTAGACAAGTTGAACACAGTACAATTTAGAAATAACTAAATAAATACTAAAAATAACAAGTACTTACAAATACAAAAACCCGACTGCGTTTTTTTTTATTGATTACGAGCTGATGTTTGTATGTATGTAAAAGGTTGTGTTTTTCTGTGTGTGTATATGTGTGCGTGTGTGTGTGTTTGTTACTTCTTGACGCTTAAACGACTCAACGGATTTGCATAAAATTTGGTATGGAGGTGGCTTATATATACCCTGGATAACAAATAGGCTACTTTTTATTCCCTAAAAATGCACGGCTCCTGCGGGACGCAGAACGCGTTTGAAACCGCGGGGCGCAGCTAGTATTGATATAACTTTAAGGTTTCTTTTTTATTTACATATTTTTCTTCACTTTAATAGTTGCAATTGCAACATTAAACTATTATTGTCTAATACGTTAACATGAATTAACAAAAATAGTTAATTTTGTGTAAATAGCCACTGTTTAGTTATAAGAATTATATATTTTTGATATTGTATTTTAAGGATCTTCATATTGATACCCCACTCGATAGGTTTTGGTCGTTTTTTGTTCTGTTGGAAATACAATTAATCCGCCATATTAGTTACTTGACACTTTATATATCCTAAATCCATCAAGCCATCTAGGCTGTAGGACGTGCCTAAGATACGTACAAACAAACAAGCAAACATACATACAACCCAAACACATAACCCTCCGTGCAGTCGGGAATAAATAAAATAAATAAAACTATTTTTAAGTTACTGAAACGGTTTTATTGTAAAGAAACATAAGAATGATTCAGATAATGTAAAAAACTATTTTTAAGTTACTGAAACGGTTTTATTGTAAAGAAACATAAGAATGATTCAGATAATGTAAAAAAACATTTTTAAGTTATTGAAACGGTTTTATTGTAAAGAATCATAAGAATGATTCAGATAATGTAAAAAACTATTTTTAAGTTACTGAAACGGTTTTATTGTAAAGAAACATAAGAATGATTCAGATAATGTAAAAAAACATTTTTATGTTACTGAAACGGTTTTATTGTAAAGAAACATAAGAATGATTCAGATAATGTAAAAAAACATTTTTAAGTTACTGAAACCGTTTTATTGTAAAGAAACATAAGAATGATTCAGATAATGTAAAAAACTATTTTTAAGTTACTGAAATGGTTTTATTGTAAAGAAACATAAGAATGATTCAGATAATGTAATAAAAGCATAATAAAAGGTAAAAAATAAAATAAAACGTGGGGCGAGTCGAATTTCTATTACGCAGGTTACGGCTACGCCCTAGGTTTTTTTTTAGCTTCTAGTACATTATCTGCATCATTCTTATGTTACTTTACAATACTTATATTAAAAAATATTTTTTACTTGTTTTTTATTATACTAGTTTTCCCGCCCGCGACTTCGTACGCGCGGACTACTATTTATCGCAAAAAAAAGCATCATTTTTTTCTTCTAGAATATTAAAAACCAATGCAATATATATCAATATAGGTATAGCATATATTGATATATATTGATGTTATTGACAGACTTGTTATTCCGTTTCCATGGCAACCACAGACCATTCTGTGATGGCAACCGTTCCTTACAGTGAGTACAATTTTCCGGGATAAAACAAACAAACAGACAACGTTTAACTTTTATATATTGGTATGGATAAGAGGTGCAGGTTATTCGCATGATGGTAAGCGCCATCCCTACCAGACCTCGTACGGAACCCTTAAAATGGTGCATCGCGAGGTCTCAGTTCGGGTGTTAGTATTATTTATACTTAATACTCTATAGTTTGGGGCTAATTATTAGACTAGACCTGTAGACCGCATCGTATAACCACCCCACCACGCTCGCCACCGAAGTGCTTTATTCATAGGCTCAGGTTTTGCCCATCAGTAGGTAATGTTCGAAGTCTGAAAAGATTTTGTTGAGTGCAAAAGTTTTTGAGGCTACTCGGATACGAACCTGGGAATGACGGCACGTCAGTTGGGTACTGACACCACTGTGCCACAAAGGATCTAAAACACTGACCGAAAATTTAGTGTCCGCTTCTGTCTTTTCACTTTGTTTGTAAATAATAAAAAGTGCGATAAAAGTCTTTAAGGCTACTCGGATTTGAACCTGGGTTTGACGGCACGTAAGTTGGGTTCTGACACCATTGCGCTACGAAGGATCTAAGACATAGGTCGAAAATTGGGTGTCCGCTTCTGTCTTTACACTTTGTTTGTAAACCATAATAATTAAAAAACTACCATCTGCAATATTACGTAACAAAACTTGACGGTTTACTTCAGGAAATTACATAAGCCTTAAAAAATCAAAGAAAATGTAAAAAACCGCACAAAATATGTAAATTCTTATAAACATTGAGGCAAAACATTCATAGCAGCGCGTGGATTCGATCCATGTGCCTCTGGGTTGTAAGCCAGGCACCGCTTCCACTGTGCCACTCTGACTTGTGGCATACGTGCCGAATTTACGGTACCTTTTTATAAACGGATGTGCAATTATTATTCCTTTCAAATTAACATAATTTTAGACTCATATCCAGCAGGAATCCCGTATTTTTTCGTGATTAAAAGTATCATTCATTTTAACACATACTATAAACTTTGACTGTGCCAAGTTACTTCAAAATCCATCCGGTAGTTTCAGCGTGATATGTGTTTTTTTTAAATAACTTTCAACCCCTATCCTGCGGGAACCATTGTTTTTTTCGGGATAAAAAGTATTCTAAATGTTAATCCATAACATAAGCTATGATTGTGCCAAGTTGCATCAAAATCGGTCGGGTAGTTTCAGCGTGATGCGTGTTCAAAGAGACAGACAGACAGACAGACAGACAGACAGACAGACAGACAGACAGACAGACAGACAGACAAAATATATAAAAAAAAACCTTTTTGCACTCCATATCGATTTTGAAGTTCATCTCAATTAAAATTTTCAAAAAATATTTAATGTACAGATTTAGCCCAGTTACAGTTTTATTATAATAACTACCCTGGGCCGCAAAAAAAGCGGTTCGGTTCTAAAAATGCGATAACTTATAAAACATTCGAGCAATTCTTTTAAAATGAAAACTAAATTAAAGTTTATTTCATCTACACTGATATTATAAAGAGGAAAGATTTGATTGTTTGTTTGTTTGTTTTTTTGTTGGTTCGTTTGTTTGTTTGATTGTAATGGATAAACTCAAAAAATACAGAACCGATTTAAAAAAAAAACACAGGAAAGCTAAATTATCAGTGAGTAAAAATAACAGGATTTTATTTTTCAAAGAATTAGAGTTACCCTCGAAAATTGCAATAATGAAACCTGAGGTATTAAATTTTGCAAAAAATCTCGATTCTTTGTATCACAAACCAAAGAGTATATAAATACTACGTAAGATCACAAACTAAGAAGGAGATACGGATCTTTATATATGGAACGTTGCCATGGAAACGAAATCACAGAACATCTAATAATCATTGACGTAGGAAATCCTCTATGCTAAAAATACACGAAATAGTAACCGTAATTCAACCTCCTTGCGTTAAACAGAATAATACTCTAAACGAAATGGTATGTTTATTTTATCTTTCTATATATATACCCGTGCGAAGCCGGGGCGGGTTGCTAGTTACAAATATAAGAATAAGTAAAACATTTTAATTTCTTTTTTCGTGATTGTAATAAAAACCATAAATAAAAATAAGGTCGATTTTTATAATTTTGCATCGGCTCATAAATCTGGTGGAAGGCTTGCCAAGCCGTATAACAGCTGTATTAACAGCAAGTGCTGGCAATACAAAATACTAAAATGTGTGAAAATTGCATAAATAGCACATTTTTCGAAATCTAGTGATAAATTGACATTTTTACTTAACCTACTTTCATTCAAAAATCTTGACCTTGTTTGACTTTTATTTAAGCACTATAAAATTGTCTATAATACAGTCTTTATGTCATAAAGCTAGTTCCAATATTTTAGATTGGGTTTCCGTTACCGACCCGCTTTCTGTGCGGCCCAGTGTATTTCAATATTGCAGACATCATTAGTAACCTTTCAAGATCAAGACAAACCACCTTTCTGTGCGGCCCAGTGTATTTCAATATTGCAGACATCATGAGTAACCTTTCAAGATCAAGACAAACCACCTTTCTGTGCGGCCCAGTGTATTTCAATATTGCAGACATCATGAGTAACCTTTCAAGATCAAGACAAACCACCTTTCTGTGCGGCCCAGTGTATTTCAATATTGCAGACATCATGAGTAACCTTTCAAGATCAAGACAAACCACCTTTCTGTGCGGCCCACTGTATTTCAATATTGCAGACATCATGAGTAACCTTTCAAGATCAAGATAAACCACCTTTCTGTGCGGCCCAGTGTATTTCAATATTGCAGATATCATGAGTAACCTTTCAAGATCAAGACAAACCACCTTTCAGACTTATTGGATTTGACTCACTGGACCACGGAGGGTTTAAAAAATTTATCTATTTTTACCTTCATGGATTTAGTGCTTACGTACAATTTTTTCGAGAATTTTATGTATACATCTGCATACTTAAGTACCAATTTATTTTTCAAGATGCTTATGTGTGAGCCCTCATCTGTTGTTATTTATTCTGTAGCTACACTGTAATTTCTAGGTGCTATAGTTTTACTTTTTTTTTATCTCTGTTAATGATTAGTGATGCGCCGAATATAAATTCACCTAAAGTCGAATTCAGCCGAATATTTGGTTCTAAGTGACGAAGCCAGAACGCCTGGAAGGGCTATTGCGCCATGATGCCATGAAGGACCAGATGAAGGGAAACTTCAGATGGTATTGAAACGTAAACTCGTGGTCATGTGCATTTTTCCTACTCCCACGTACGGTCCTCAGACTTGATAAATCATCAAAATTCCGCACTCGGGGTGTGCCAGCGATAAATGGAGCGCAGTATCCTAGGAGTCCGACTAACAGACCTCATTAGAAACAGTATACTGCGCTCCAAAACACGAATCGCCTAATGTAGACCTGCTAATTTAAAGTGGTATTGGGCTGGCCATGTATGCCGGATGAGCTGCGGGCTAGAGCAGCATCAGAGTGGAGCACACAGGACGTGAAACGACGTCGCGGTATACCGAAGCGACGATGGCATGATGAGCTCGACTCATTTACAAAGGACTGGTCTCAGTTAGCTTTGGACCGAGAAATGAGGAAAGAGGAAAGCGAGGTCTTTGCCCAGCAGTGGGACGCATCATTATCATAAATAAATAATAATTAATAAGTGCAGAAGCCAATTTGGGAGTACTGACTTCAGTAAAAGCGGTAAAGGCTGTCGAATTTCGGTATTACCAGAGATCTTCTTCGACAACGTGCCATGCCCCGCCTCTTCAAAAGCAGATAAATGGAACTATCAATGTACGAGTACAACTCACAATTTGGTATACACGTAGTACTAATATTTTAGTCTGTGATACTCGTTAGTTCCAATAGAATTTAATTCCAAACTTAGCGGAACTCAAAGTCCGCACCCAAAATATTTCGACTTCAATAGATGTATTCAAGATGAGAGATAACAAAACACCGACAAAAAACAAATTCGATGTAGATTTCTTCTACTACAACAATTTCAACCGCCTAAGCTATGCTATGTTCATCTGTGAATGCGGACTGTCATTTCCATAACTACCCACGGAATTCTTTCACTTTTTGTCACGGCAACCTGGTTAAAAAGTCAAAAACTAAACTTGCACAACATTAACTACTAGAAACTCCGTTGCAACATCACAAAATTACAATTTACAACAAGTAGCAGCAATAAAATAAATAAATGATTGCCGCCGTGACATTATAAAATAACAGAAACAAAACACAGTCGAGATTTTGTTTTTTAATGCGATGGTGTTCACTCTTTCGTTCGGTAATTTCCATTGGAGAACGATTTGTAAACGATTTACATTTCGTTGATGGAATATATTTTGAATGATAATGGATTTGAGACGTAGGAACCTAACGTCATATCATTGGGCAGATTTGTATGATCGAGATTGCGTTTTTTCTCGAGGATCGTAACTCCCAAACCCCACACGAATGAACCGATTTTGATGCGGTTTTATTATATTTGAAAACTGATGTGAATGAGATGGTTCTTAGCTATAATGGGGGGGGGGGGGGGATGGGGATGAGGATAGTAGCTCCCAAACGAATTGACTGTTTTTGATGCGGTTTTTTATGTTTGAAAACTGATGTCATCGAGATGCTTCTTGGCTATAATGGGGGGGGGGGGGGGGGGTAATATAACTTTTTAAATTGTGCTTGTTCAACATAGTTCTTAATTTCTCACAAATAAAAATAGTTGATGTTAGAGCCAAAGTTTTAGTTAAAACTATTGAAAAGTTTACTAATATTCGACGTGAGGTGATTGAGCAGCTTTCCTACGAAGACCAGCTAATTCTTGTTAAATTCTTTTTTGGATTTTTTGTTCATGCGTAAGTGATAATATTTTGAAACATCCTGGTAATTAAAAACAAAACTTATAATTAATTCTGAACTGCCAAAAGTTAGGGAATGAACTAAATATTATAAATTAACGTAGCAGTTAGCCATTAAAAGCTAATACCTAATTACAATTAAATATTGATTAATAAGTTCGGTATCTACTCCAAGAACAATGATCAAGCGAGACTAAAAAACTACCAACCCCAGCTGATGTCTTAACCAGCCCATGCAACAAGCGATTCCATCAATTATCGTTTACCAATACCATATAACCACTTCATCTAATCGGACCCCTGACGTACAATTAAGATCGCAGTATAAAGCGCCCTGGCCAGTCTAGATATAAAACATCTAGACGTTTCAATTTCAAATTTCTCTGTCTCCTTACAATCTAGAAATCGAATCGAGACCCATCGATATAACGTCATTGTGAACTCGCGTTCTCCGCCGTCGTCCGCCATTCTCCGCCATTTATCGCCACTTCGCCGCCATTCCTCGCCGTAATGGCGCTTAATGAGCGTTTAAGACGCTGCCCCGGGAACCCTGCGATTGTTTTATAGTTGTAATTAAAGCGCTCTGATCTATAGACGCAGTATATCTGAGTGTAAACAAGGAATCGATTCTGTTACTAATACCGTAAATGTGACTTGCTGATGGAATGAGCATGTTTTCTAGAGTTTCAACTGCCTAGCATTTTGACACTGCATTAAGCTTCTCAGGTGATGTTAGCGATCAGTGATCATAAAAAAAAACATCAATTACACCTCCACCACCTTCATCATTCACTGCCTTTCTCGTCTGTCTCATATTGATTAGTTTTGTTTTTGAACTGTCAGCAGATAGTTTAATAACAAGGTATTACAACTGATGAGATATTACAAAAGACAGACAAGATAGATAGTTAATATTGCATTGTCATCTAGTTCTGAGATCATGTAAATCTCGCTTTTCACGCGATCAGTTACAACTCAGGCGACGGGTTATTATTCAAAATAATTTATTTCATGTAGGTAAACAATACATTGATTCGAAAACTTGCACTTAGTTAATGGCACAGTACACAAAATATAACGGTAACAAGCATAAAATAGTAAACCTGAGTTTTAAGGTTGAAATTAGGAATAACAGTCTAATTGTTAAAGTTTCAAGCCTATAATAGCTAATCGCGATGTTATAATCAATTGCATTTTTTTTACCAAAAGGACATATAAGAAAGAAAGTTAATATTGCTTTGTCGCTATATAGTCCTGAGCACAGTTTCAAGTTTCAAGTCTCTATCTAGCTAATCGGGAAGTTAATCTATAAAAAATTAAAAAAATTGTACTGAATAGACAAAAAAAAACGTATAAATAAATATATATTTAGGAAAATTCCACACCAATTACCTAGTCCCAAACTAGGATACCCTGTGCTATGGGCATAAAACATACATAGACATACATACATAGATACGAATATTAAATCCATGACTCGGAAACAAACATTTCTGCTCATCACACAAATTATTGCACCTTGCAGGATTCGAACCCGCGACCGTTCGATTTCGTACCTAGGGTATCTAGCCACTAGACCAACCGGTCGTCTATAGTCTATATACTTACTAGTGGCTCTGTGAGCTGTAGAACTCGCGAGTTTGTCTTTGCATAGCTTTTCTTTTTATGCATTTCGAAAAACTGAATCGGCAAAAAAAACGGAATCGGTTGAGAAATGCGACCAGTAGAAGAGAACAGCCGGACATCCGCCGGACAAAATATGAAAGCATTTTTGCCCAAGCTGAAACGGAGATGCTTCGCGCTCGCTCGGTCAAGGATAAAGCAGTTAGTAATAAAGTTTGTACAAAAAAGGTAATAAAAAATGGTCTAGGGTACATAAAATAAGCTACTGAAGAAGAATATAACGTTATTAAAAATCTAGTCTGTAATTTTTTCTTTTAATCTGTCTGTCTGTTTTTGGACAGATTGCAAAGCGATTTTCACTGTTGGATAGCCTAGGGTTTGACTTAAAAACTGTTTACTTGGTATTTTAATCTGATGCGTAGAAGCCAAGCAATCAATAAAAAACTGTTTGACGGCTGAAGGAATTTGAGTGTTGGTATTATTAGGTCCTAGAAAAGCACATAGGGTAATCATAACCCAGAGAATAAATAACGCGGGCACAGATAGTAAATAAATCAACAGAAGAAAGCGAGTTAGTAAAAACTTGATAAAAAGTAATGTCTTTTAGAACTAACAGATTATCCAAGAAAATGAGGAAGTTTATGAGTGAATCTCAAATAACCCATACACAATGTCCGTCCCAGCAATGCAAAGAAAGCAAAATCGCAAAATAAAAATTATTATCTCTCCATTTCCAACAACCTTAGCAGAGGCACAATAAACATTAAATGAAAAATAATATTAACGATTAAATAAGTGTCAGTCGGGCACTTTATTTGCCCTCGGACGAATTTAGTGCCGTCTGTGGCTAATTGAATGACCGACTAATGGTCGGACGGGTCGCGCGACGAATCGGGCAACCTGTGTCGAACGAACCAGTGCTGAAGCTTGATGCAAATGTATGATTTACGCACACAAGCCTGCAATGTAATAAGCACGTGGAGTAAAGTACAAGGGGTGCCGCTGAATGCATGTAGTGACTGTTGCTGTGTGTGAGGTCCAATAGGGGAAGCTGTGTTTAGCAGTGGTCGTCTCCCGGATGATGATAGATAATGATGATAATTAAAGGTAATGATGATAATTATCAAAAAATAATAAAAAAATGTTAATATTTTTTTTAGCGAAAGTCTCTCTTATAGTTAAAGATTTGACTCTCTCCCACCTCATACCGCAGGCATGGTATCGACAAAGTCACATTGAATCTGCTTCAGGTACCGTTTCTTTTAAAATACCTAATGACCAATCTGATACCTAGTAACACAAGGCAATTCGCGCACTCATAATCGTCAATTAACGCTATTCAAGCATTAAGTTCTGCGTTCTAAAACCCACACAAAACAAGCGCTTTAATATTTGATTAGCGTTATTTTCTTTACGCGGATTACTCTTTGTATATTAAAATTAAACACAAACATGATGAAGCGTGGCTTCAAGTGCTAGCGTAAACGCGAACCAAAAGACAGCAACACCCTAACGATCCCTCTCCACCTGCGCAGCTGCGGTCCCGAGACCGTCAATGAAAACTTGTCAATTGACAAGTTTTCATATTTCATAAGGCAATGAAATTCGAAAACCATTTCAAGATATGGCGACTCTGATCATTATTCTTATTTTTCCAAGTTTTTTAGTGCAGTAACTACAAAGATATTAAGTAATAACTCTCAACCAAGCAAAGTTCGGTGGAATAACAAAATACAGTTGCCTGTAAAGAAAAAAAAATACGCTAGACTTAGACAGATATATAAATGTTTTTTTTTCAATGTGGCTTCGGTAATCTTGTTCATACCACCGAACTCTGGCAGTTACGGTCCTTTTAGAATAAGTTTATTTTAATTAATTAATTTCTCGGAAGATATAACTTAGATTGGAAAAATAAAAAATACGTATATCTTATTTTTCAATATTCCTTCAGAGAAAAAATAATATAGTAATGTTACAAATTTGAAATGTTGTCAATTGTATCGGCCTCATAACTCTATTGTCACCATCGCTAGTACCACAATGCATCTTTAGAAGACGAGGGTTAAAATCAATCTCAAACGGATTTGCTAAAAACTTCTTAAACAATTTTGACGAAAGTTGGGGAACAAAAATGAAATTCTAAGTACTCTTTCAAATAAAAACGATAATCTTTTGATCATTTTTATCAGCACACTGAATCTCGGAGATATGGAGTGAAACACAAAAAAATAATGTCTTCCTTTAAAAATACGATTAAATACATCAGGGGAAATAGTAAAGTTTTGCTACTGTCTCCATGTATGTACATTGCATATCCAATATCCAACCTAAGACCGGTCCGTCGACATTGTATCGATATGTGGCGCTGAAACATCAATTATTTTTTATTTTAAATGTGTTCGGTATGCAAGCCATATCGGCCAGTTGGACGTTTGAAACGTTTTTTGTGTGAAAATATCTTTCGGCCTGGTACCGAATTCATTGATAAGAGCCACTACGGCCAACCTAGGTAGGTTCTTCTTTGGTAATTTTGTTATGTTATACAAATTAACGTTTTAAATATTGTATTAACTTCAATTTGTGAGTTGAGTCTAGAGGACATATAGAGTTATTGGTTGTAGTTTCATGAAAATGTCAACACAAAATAATTTTACCGCGATCAGAACTAAACAAAGAGTGTTTAACTTATATAGAACCCAGAACACTAGGCGTCTTCAAGTATCAGAGAATATGATTGTCGAGCGTAAGGTAACTACTCCTACATATCTAGTGATCGAAGCACGATTAGTACTACATCCATACCAAAATATGAAAGTAAAATATTATCTGTTTGTTTGTGTTTGTGCTTTCACGCAATAACGGCTCGACGGATTTTGATGAAATTTGGAATGGATTTAGCTTACACCCTGGAATAACACGTAGGATACTTTGCATCATCATCATTCAAGCGGGTGTAACCACGGGGCGCATCTAGTATTATATATTCCTTGCCACGCTCAAACGCAAGCCCAAAATGTATTAAAAACTAACCATAATTTTTTCTAAGCCCCAGAAAAATTATGTTAAAATTATTTATTCTAAATGCGATCATTGATATTTTGAACTGTTGTTACCCAGATTAATCCCTTACGAATGGGTCTAAAAAAAAGTACTATATTTTTTCCATAGATGGTGCTGTTTTCTTTCATATTGCCCAGTGATACCCAAAGTAGTCTATATGGACCCCCAGGGGTCTACGACGACCAGTAATCCACGTCAGAGAAAAAATATTGGGGGTCCATGAGATGTGAATGGGGATCTACAATAGTGGATCGTGAGATTAATTTTGGCTTTTCTTGAATTGAATAATCCACATGCACAGATAGTAATTATTTACCTACATACATAATACTTTCTTATTATTTATAGACATATATTTATCTACATCTATACTTATAATAAAGCAGTAAGTACCAAAGAAGATAATTAAAAAAATATGGTCTAGGGTACTTAAAATAAGCTACTAAAAATATAACATTTTTAAAAATCGTGCCTGTCTGTTTGTTTGTTGAACAACAAACAGACAGGCACGATTTTTAAAACTAATGGACCTATTGCGATGCGGTTTTCACTGTTGCAAAGGTTAGGGCTCGACTTAAAAACTGACTTACTTGGTATCTCAGTCAGATGAGTAGAAGACGTGACAAACAAACATACAACTACTACGATTTAGTGAATGCTAATTAAGTTTTCCACACAACTCTTCACTACAGTTAGAAAGTTAAATCTTTCAAAGTGAGTAGCAGATGAATTTGCCAAAAAAACATATAAGGTATATTATTATTATATTATACCCAAAACCAAAAAACATAGCAAGTGTTCTACAAGACAAAAAAGTTTGGGGACCTCTGAATAGCCTATGGATACCTAGCCTACCAAATGTTAGAAGTCACATCGCAACTGCTTTATCGACATCATTTTGACAGATCATAAATATTGTTCAGACTGAGTTTTGACGTTTGGCTTCTAAATTTGTTTAAAATACGACGTTCCGGCAAAATATTAAGTTTGAAGTTTTGTGATTGCTATTGCAGGTAAGTAGACAGATAATTTATCATAATTTTACGATGGTCGTGTGCAAGAAACAGAGTTATCAAGAAAGTTTTTACTAATTCATTAGAAAAGTAAAGTCTCAAATTGAAAATATGGAAATTATGATGGAAACCCCTGAACAATTAAAACGCGAAACAATTAAAAGCCTATCACAGCATTTGGACAATCCGTGTTTTCGAAGAAGAATCTTCCAGCACCAAATACCTTATCGACCACAAAAAACACCCGTCCGGAAATGTATGGACACATACTGACCATATTTACTGCACATGCCGTAAATATAGTCATATTCTTAATATTTTTAAAATAATTTTCTTGAGAAGTTCCTAATTACTGGCATAGTTATGTGTTTTTTTTGCAGAGTATAATAATTGAAGTTAGCATTTGTGTATATCCTCCTCCTTTTTTTTTTCTTTTTGGGTTCACAGCTTAACGCGACCATATTACCGTCATGTACCTTAGTATAATAAGTGAATGAGTGCTTAATAGTACTAATAAGCAATATGTGTCTGAATAATGGCACAGAAAGAAAGAAGGTAAATAGTAAACCTGTAAGATCTTAAAAATCTTATATTTTAAGGACACATTTGGTGATTCCATCATAATTGTTAGTCTGCTTAAATGGTATTTCTTTTGTTAGCTACCATAACTACGAATCAAATAGGTCTTCTAATCTGTTCTTACAAGAATAAAACAAAGATTGCGGAAGTCGTTTCAAGTGACGTTACATTATAGTTCCCTAATACCGTAGTACGTAACGACCACCTAAAGACATTCAAACTATAATCACAAATATTACAATGCATTTAATGCTTTTTGAATGGGTATCACATTGTGATTTTGTGATGCGTGGCGATGATGTAGTATTACTTACTAGATGAGACATACATATTAGTCTAGTAGTCACTCATAAAAGTGGTATTGGATTTTATCACCGGCTTATTTGATTTCAGATAGACACAATCGACTAATTGCTAAACTAATAGAACTGCTAAGTTAACAATCCTGACAAATCAAGCTGAGTTTCTGAAAGGTCTATTAAGACACATAATATCGTGTATAATACACCCTAATGTGACTGAGAATAAATACCTACTTATAGAAGTCACAACGAATCGTTGTGACTCGTTAGTTGTCTGCAAGTCGCTGCGCAAGCTGCTACTTTTCAGGCGCAATCCCAATGTTGAAGGTGAACACAGCATTGTATAGCTGCCTCACTCACTCGCTTACGTTTTTCGCATCATCTATCTCGTTCTTACTTTATGCTGTTTTATCCTCACAGTAGTGCCTGCGCAATCGTTCACAGAGCCTAACTTCACAACCAAAATATTCGTTGTGACTACAACGTACTGATTTAACCATTAATAGGGTAACAAAATAGACATTTTGTTACCCTATTAATGGTTAAATCAGTACCAAAATCTTAATTTGAGTTTCGAATGCATTATTTTGATGGTGAGAGATTTAAATAAAAGCACTTAAAAGGTTAATTAGTAATGAACAATCCGTTCTCCTTCTTTTTCTCCTTCTTAAAGTGCCGCTTTATTACTGAAGGTCGGCAGTAAGCACCCTAAACTTTTATTTGACCAGAACTAGTCAGAATAGTTGTTCCACTGTCTTAATGCCTGTCCTCTCCCGGATGTTACAGAGCCTGTGAGATGTCGTATCTTAGGGAGTTGATATAGCAAGAGCACCCGGCGCGCGGCCTGCTTAATATGTATGGCGCAATAACACAGATGACTTATATAGTCACAATAGGCGAGCGACCGGGCTCGCGCTTGCTATATCAACTCCCGTAATACACCTACCGACTTTTCGTTTCCCTATTATTTTCTGTTCTCTATGTAATATTAAAGTTTATTATTATCGACCTTTTAGAAACTGTCAGTTCAAACTGTAGGTACGTCGAAAGTGATACCACATCTAGATACTCCTAGCTGCTCACCAGTGGATTCTTTCACCAGCTCGCCCTGCAGGGGTCGCCAATTATTGCTCGAATCACTTAGCTGGTGCTGTTCCGCCCACGACGTATATATGTTGCAATTGTAGTTTCTACTCGTTAAATTAATAAAGTTATTCATGTTCTAGCTGTGTGAATAGATTCCCGATAAAAATAAGGACATGTAACTGGGCATACGCTGTTTACCCGACAGCGGAGGGTTATGATTTTGGGCTGTACGTAGGTATGTTTGTATATTCCTTTGGTGCGTGATACAGCCTAAACGGCTTGATGGATTTTGATAACTGAGGTATATCATTGGATTCGTCTTAGTCACGAGGGTGACAAAGAATATATGAATTGTCAATAAAACTAACATGGCGGGTTACAGCTGCCATATTGTATTTCCGTCGGAACAAAAAATATCAAGAACCAAAACCTATCGAGTGAGATATCAAAATGAAGGTATTTGAGCATACGAAAAATAAATAATGGAACTAACAAATTTAAAATTAAAATAAATTATTATTAAAAAAATAACAAAAACCCCGACTGCGAACAAATCTAAAAAGATGCAAACAAGCTTTAGGTTTTTGATTTAACCACTTTTTATTAAGTCACTTTCTTCGTCGTCGTCTATTTCGTGAGTTTTTATCAGTTTTATTTATATTTAATATTAAAGTCTAGTAAAATATCTAAGTAAAAAAAGAAACATTAAATTTATCAAAATATTAGCTGCGCCCCGCGGTTTCACCCGCGTGCCTCAGGAACCATACATTTTTCCGAGATAAACAGTAGCTTATGTGTTAATCTAGGGTATAGCTAAAACAGTTCAGCCGTTTAAGCGTTAAGAAGTAACAAATATACACAACTTTCGCTCATTTAATAAGTATCAGTGTGATTATTTTTGCGGGCGGTCAGCTCGTATTCAATAGTTTTGTTCGCAGTCGGGTTTTTTGTACTTTCATAATTATTTTACTTATTATCTATTTTCTTTGTGTAAAGTGTTAAGTGTTCTCATATCATAAAGCTCCTTGCTAGTTAACTTTATTGAGTATATTTAGAAACTTTAAAAAAAGCCGTTTACAGTGTTCTTGCGGAAGTTAGTAGGGCTGTAAAATGAACCTTCAAGACATGTTTACTGGCCTTGAAAGTACATTTTTCGAGTAACTGTATTGAAAAATATATTTAAAGTTTCTCTTTTTCCTAGCCATAAAAAATACACATTTTCCGTCGTAAAAATCGGTGGGCCGAAGTTTCGGCAAATTCGGCGTAAAAATAATTCGGTATTCGGGAAAGTTCGGCCCTTGTACTAAATCACTTTAGCATAATACGCACTCTTTTCTGAGTGACTAGTTTTGACAATGAGGGAAAGTTCGCTCGTAAATAACTTCCGCGTTGTGGGCCTCAACACTGTTCGGTATTCTGTGACTCAAGGTCAATGGTTGGAAGGTCGGAATTATCTGGCAATTTTCAAGTTTGTTGGAGATTTGTGGTGATTTCTTTTCAGGTCTTTTACATTAATTATTTAGAAGATTTTAAAGACCTCATAAATATCAAAACTAAAGATGAGCAATGAATGCGATGGTAGCCTAATGGTTCTATAGTGCAACGTAGAATCCAACGACACTGGGTTCAATACTAGGCTCCGCAGTTATGTGCGGTTTGCCATCGCTGCGTGCTTCGGAGGGCACGTTAAGCTATCTGTATTGATTAATAGCAGTCGTTAAGCCATGCCAGTGGCCCTCGGTTGGCTTGACTAACTCTGACATCAGAGGCCAGTACTACCTCATACGACAAACAAGCAATGAACATTGATTTATGATTACTATAGGAACAGAGCTCATAGAGCTACCGTCTGCCTACCGTCGTCTCTTGTACATACCGGCTCCGGTTATATTTTTATGACATCTACTTCATAACACCTACGCAACAGTACATACCTAAATAAAGAACTTAGATTATAACAAACAATTAGGAATCAATAATCCAAATTCCTCAAACCATCGAACTAAATGCACAATAACGTATAATATACTTTAATATTTTTAACCTCCCACGCACATGCCTCAGAATATCGTGTTACGGGACACAAATAATAGTTATGCTAATGCTGAGCAAACAACTCAGCTGGCGACATTTTATTGACTGTCATCTCGCCGTACTTCGGCGTTGCTTTGGTGTTCAACGTTTCACGCTTGCATCATTCGATTAAGTCTGGTTTGAGTCTGGTACACTGGTCTGTCACCTACGCTGGATTGGATGAAAATTTTGTTTTATATGTAATAGGATATAATTAATTGAATAACATTTCAGAAAATATCGGGAAGACACGGGATTAATTATTTCAATTTTAAAAACACATGCTTTTATTCCGGCACAAAGTGCTAACCCGCCACGACAAGCAGCTGTTTTCTGATATGAACAAATTTATTAATTTGCATAAAAGTTTGACATTACATAAACAACATGGTAAGAAACAAGTCACATATTACGGCAACTCGTATTATGGTATCAATTCAAAAAGTTCAAATTATGAATGAATGCTAGTCCTTATTTTGTAAAATTAACACTAAACGAACGATTCAAAAATCCATTACGATTTATAAATCCTAAAATGTTCACATCGTATTATTTATATAGGGTACCTATATAAAATATACTATAGGTACCCTATATAAATAATACGGTGTGAATATTTTAAGACCATACTGGGTCTGTGTTTAATATAATCCACACCAATATATAACAGTGAAAACGTTTGTTTGTTTGTTTGTTTGTTTGGGGAATTTGAACGCGACAACGGCTTATACCCTGGAATAAAAAATAGGATAGGTACTTTTTATCCCGAAAAATTGTAAGTTTCCATTGAAAAACTGGAAAATGTTGATTACTTGTTGTAAGGTATGGTTGCCATGGAAACGAAATAACAAGTCTGCCTAAAAACATCAAGAGCGTTGGTGCTATACCTACTTTTGCATTGGTTTTTAATATCCTAGAAAAACAAAAGATGTTTTTTTTCGCGATAAACGGTAGTCCGCGCGGACGAAGTCGCGGGCGAAAGCTTGTTTAATAATAAAAATCAAACTGCTCATTAATTTATTATTAATAGCTCATTTAGTTATTTAGTTTCCTCTAGAAGCATAAAGATTAAATAAATAATGGTTTCCACAGACCACGATATAATATGGTCAGCGGTGTTCTCTTTTGATTGATATTTCACAATGAAAGTGAAATCTCATCTAAAAGTAAAATATTACACTGTAGAAAGCGAGAAAGACTATAAACAATAGGGAACACAAATTAAATACCTACTTCATCGAAGAGCGCGCAACATTTTTTAATAAGCGTTTCGTAACAGCACTTGTTAAACAAAACGCTATAATTTTTGACAGTAGTGTACTTAATGCCATGTAAGCTCCTTATTTGCGAACTACATAAAGATCTTTAGACATGTTCAACTGAATGGTTATAAGAATAAGGTTCATAATTTTGTAACTAAAATATTGAGTAGGTACTTAAACGTTTAAACTGGTATTAAAAAAAGAACACGTTAGACAAACGAAATGGAAAGTCTTACATCAACCGATCATGTTGATTGTTCATTCAAAATGATGATTTCTATGGCGTGACATATTTTTCGCAGATGAAAATAATTTGAGCTTTATCGCCATAGGATAAGTTTTATTTCGGTACAACAATGGTGTAGACATTTGCGAGTTCTTGAAAAGTTATTAATTAACAATTGTCAATCAAAAAGTGACAGCTATCACAAATTTCACGGATAATGATTCGGCGATTTTCTAAGTTTGTACAGACGGACTCGCCTGCATCACACCCTTGACTGGAATAGTCTTCCGCACTATTACCTATGTTCTACTATTAATAATGCCTAATCATCATCTTCATCATCATCATCATCATCATCATCAGCCTGTATTCGTCCACTGCTAGACATAGGCCCTACACGGTTTGCCTACACGGGTCTCCACTCAAGAACTCGCCTACCCCATCGGTTATCAGTTCTTCGACATAATTATGTGATCAACCCATTGCCACTTCAGTCTGCTAATTCTTTGAGCTATGTCGGTAGCTTTCATTCTCTGCCGGATCACCTCATTTAGGATGCGATTCCTTAGAGAATCCCCGAGCATAGCTCTTTCCATAGCATGCGGAGCGACCTTGAATTTGTGGACCAGCCTCACAGTCAGCGTCCAATTTTCGGCTCTATGTCATCACGGGTAGGACGCACTGGTTGAAGACTTTTGTCTTCAGGCATAGTGTTTTTTTTTTTTTTGCCTAATGCCTACGCCTACGTTATATCTAGGGTCAACATTGAACTTTTATCACCAAAAACTGGACGTGGCATCATACTGCCATCATTCCATGAGTCAAACACTTCCAATTTAGGTCAAACCGGTGCATCAACCTCTTAGCTGATCTCCATCGCTGATATGTAAAAAGGCCACCCGACCGGTCGCCGGTTTCGTTCCGCTAATTGGCCCGGACCGCATTCCGGACTCCGTACTCCAGGACGTCCCGGACGCTAAATAGGTGTCGGACCGGCCGGATGTGCCTACTGAACAGGAGACGATTTCAGTTCCTAGACATTGTGTCAGTCCGGAGACGGTATAGTAGAGACGTACCAAATTAATAGCGCCATATTAGAGGCAAAGGAGAGTGGCAAGTCTAGAATGAACTTCGTTATTTCATCTAGTGCTACTTTTCTGAGTCTGCCTGGTGAACCTATTTTGACAGCTGTAAAAAGTTAAAAGTAAGTATACTTACCTAACCTGCCTGTACGCCGTGTACTCTAACCCTCCATTCCTATAAAAATGAAACGAGTCGTTTTTGCAACGTCTCGTTACTTTTTGACGTTTTTTGTATGGCGTTTATGTCAAAAGCTGACGGACAGTAAGAGAAACCGGTTCGTTTTAACGTATAGGAACCGGCCCTACAAGCGGGCTCAATGTCACGACACCTTTAATATTCTGTGTATTTAAGTTTATTCACCAAGTACCAGTACCTATAACTACCTACTTTATCATGCAGGGTGTAGTAAGTGACTTCATTATCATCAGCCTAAATCTGTCCACTGCCTCTCCTAATGCACGCCACTGAGCTCAGTCTTCAGATCTACTCATCCATTTTCATCCAGCCGTTTTTCGCAGGTCGTCACTCCACCTGGCTACAGGGCGTCCTACACTACGTTTACCTAAACGTGGTGTAGGACGTGGTCCACTCGAAAACTAGTCTACCCCATCGGTTATCGGTTCTTCGGGAAATGTGACCAGCCCACTGCCACTTTAGCTTGCTTATCCTAGAACTATGTCGGCTACCTGGGTTCTCTGTCGGATATCTTTATTACGAATCTAGTCCTTCTAGAGAGAAATTCCAAGCATTGCTCTCTCCATAGCTCGCTGAGCGAACTTAAATTTGTAGACTAGTCTGATCGTGTGCGTCCACGTTTTGGCTCTATTAGTAGTGTCTTGCTTTTCCGAAAATTAACAAGACTAGTATCTAATAGCCCCCTACATTAAGTTCCCAATATTTATTAAGTAACATTGTACGATAATGCTTAATCTTCGTGCAAAACTAGTTCGAAATAAGTTCCAGCATTTTGGTCACGCGTTGCATTTCATCGATGAAAATGATTTAAAAAATATATGGTCTCCCGGTTCTTACGGTCCCAGCGTTTTGACTCAAAAACCCTGATATACAAAGCCGCTATGAAGGTTAGATACAATGCTTGCACCTTTTGAGGCTCCCCGCTCCACCATCCACATTTTGAGTTCCTGCGACAAGTGATACGGCCAGGCACGGGGTTCGTCTACTCAAGAAGTGTTCCACACCAAAGACCACCCCGATTCGATCGTCGATGGAATAAGAGTTGTTCCGACGGGTCTTTTACCATCGTCACGCTTGAAGCCACTTGGTTCGAAGTTACTAATATTTAATTTTTATTGTATCAATATTTCCACTAAACAGTTTCACTCTTGGTTAAGAATAAATATGACAACTCGAAAGTTATTGCTATCTCTCACGTTTTCTTAAGGTTTGAAAGTGACAAAAACTACACTAAATTCGACAGGAGCCTATTTTGTGTCAACAGAATTGGCGCAACTATAGTCTTGTCTTTATTTTACTCATTCCAATTTGTCGAAACATCTGACCTTTTGTCTAAGTGTCCAAATACACAGCGACTTATAAAAGGGACTCCACATCACATTGCGTGTTTCGCTGCAATCAAAATGTGTTTAGGACGGAACGGCCTCCATTAACGAACTGAGAATATCTTACAAACACTACTAGCACTAGCGTCCTTTAGACAACGTTTTTCCTGTGTTTCTGCACGCTTTGTATTTTTTCGTTTGACCACTGGTAAAAGCGGTGTCTCTTTTGTTAGTAATCTATAGTCATTCGTATACTATGTAGCTACACGAATGACTATAGATTAAGTACTGGTATGAAGCAGTACCTATCGTTTCATGATCATCATCAACATCAGCCCGTATTTGTCCAATGGCCTCTCCTTGTGAATTGAGCCCGATCTTCGGCTCTTCTGATTGTCTTGTTATTCGTTGGAGGGATTTTGTAGTCACCAATCTGGGCATGCGAGTCGGCGACCACAGGCCGTAGTATCTTGCACAGGTGAGGGGCAGCAGACCTGTCACTGGCCTGATTTTTGTGATGGTTATATATGCCATCTGTCGGTCGTCATAGCCTCGTTTGTTGTTCGGCAGGATGCACCACGAGCAGGAGAGGTTGGCTTGGAGCATTAGGATGCTACTTACCATCCTAATGCCTATCGTTTACACCTTCACTAATTATTGCTAAGCCCATCTCTATTTTGAGAGCGGGAAAATTCAGTTGTTTCTCAAAGCTTAATATTGTCATTAATTTCCTTCCCTAAAGTTTTTGATTAAAAGAAAGTAGGTCTGTGTATTAGGGATATCTAAAATGAATATAAGTATTCATGACTTAATTAATTTCAATAAGGCTGGGCCTGGTAAACAATATTAACATAAATTATCAAGTCGTTAAACTTATTACCTGATGATAATATCCTTATTCCTTATATTTGCTTAACTATTTATTTGCAAGTACGTAATAAATTGAAACGGTACATTTGATGTTGATTGCACTTAAAGTTATGATTCCGCTTTTATTCGAGATAGCGCTACCTGTGACACCGAATGGCTTCTGAATAACAATAAATGCAGGGTGACTGTGAGCTCAGCGGAGTTAAAAATATTTATTGATATCACAAAGCTTTTTTTTTTTTTTTTATATGAACTGTCAAGCGTGGATGCAGAGGGAGTCGTGGGTCATAATCATAACCAATAGACTTATTTCAACTAGACGTTTTTTTAGTTGCATTAATTATTGTCAAATGCTTTGTAATCATGTTTATTTGTTTCACATATAGAAATATCTCCATAGCATTTCATCAAAAGGTTTAGTAGTGTTCAAGTTAATCCATTCGAAGTATTTTTTCGTTTTGTAAATTGTTTTGCTTCTTGTAAAGAGCTACTGAAATCCGTTGAGAGAGGAGATATGTTCTATGCATTAAATAAAGGCAAAGATGTCTTACAGCACTCGCCAGCATGCGGTGAACGCGGAAAGCGAAGCAAATAAATTAAAAAATCAAACTGTCAGCTAAAGTAAGCTGAAGTGAGAGCACGAGCACCATTTAACGATAAATCCCTTTCAAGTGAAATCTTTAACGACTTAACGTGAACTTAAAACTTAAATCGTCTTAAAATTGAAAATGCAAACTAGTTTTCCGAGTTCGCGCTCCGGATATCCGCCTTGTGTTTCTCTGCAACGGCGCTTTTGGACAATAGAACAAAAGGATTTTTGTTGCCAACGTAACTGCAAAGATTCTAAAGAGATCTGTGCCCGTATTACGTCACTTATATTATAACCTACAATGTCAATCCAAATTCAAAGGGGGCAATATATGTACGCATGCAAAGCCGCGGGGCGCAGCTAGATGTTACTAATTTGTAATAAGTTAGGCTACTAATTATTTAAGTTTTTTAGTTCCTCTTATGCATGATGTGCCGTTCCGGCTTCGCACTGGTACTTGTATTATTATTTATTCTGTGGCACTGGTAGGGTTTCTCTAAATATTTATTTGTTAGTACAAAATTATCTATTGACACACACACACACACCCTCACACACACACACACACGCACACACACACACACACACACACACACACACACACAAACACACTCACACCTGTACCACACAGAATAACCAATCGAACTAATAATACTCATTTCTTTACAAAACTTTTGGTGAAAACTCTGCACATGCAATAATAAATGTCACCACACCGTCGGGCGTCGCCGTCGGTCACCCAAGGTTAATTAAGCCTTCCATATTATAATAAGCCTTAATAAAATAAAATTTAATATTTCAACCGATGCAAACTTCAGATTAGTTAGCCATCCAGCTGTACTTTTTGGGCTTCTTTCGTGTGAGGTAGTGCTGGCTCTTGTGTCAGTGTGTTGATCAAAATCCGTTCAGCCGTTTCAGCGCGGAGTGTTAACAAACGTTCATTAATATGTACTTATATGGGCTAGGTATAGTATAATTATCTTTTTTGTAAAATAACTTGTAGATTCGAAAGACTTAGGTACTTATTTAAACTTAATTACCTCCTTATGTTCCCACAGGACTTTCTATACATTTATGTACCTATTCCTACAAGTACTTTATAGAACTAAATAGTTAGGTCGTACATACAGGTTGAGGGTTTTTAAAAGGCAGCTATAGTAACCGTTAAAGATATGAAGATGTGTTCTTAGAAATCAATCTCGAGACTTTCAAACGTATTATAACTGTGTTTAAGGATTCATGAAAATCGATTATTATTCTATAAAAAAACGGGTGTTTGGATTATGATGCTTATAACATCGATCTTATAGATCATAAAGATTATAGATTATAACGAACATAAAGTTTAGTTCAATGTTCCCGTAAACGAGACGACCGTCCAAGCCGAGGTTCGTACCCCCTGGGTAGGGCACCCAGGTCGGTGTGCCGGTCGTCAAAAAATTTAACTTTGGCGTGCGCCTTCTGCGTCACGCATTGCCGGCGGAGCATTTTAGCAAAGGTGAAGCTGTAGAGGCCGGTATAGGCCAACAGCGACATCCTTCCTAAAAAAAAAGAAAAGAAAAAAATTGTCTTGAACACATTTTTCTAAAGTTGCTACTACCTACTTCATAAAAATCAACATTTTGGCTTTCTCTTTCCTAACATAATGGTAGCTAATGGTACAATAGTGCAACTTAGAACCTAACGATACCGGGGTAACGATCCTAGGCTCCGCACCAATGACTGTTCTAAAGTTATGTGTGGAATTCCATCGCTCCGTGCCTCGGAGGCATAGAGCAACTACCCAGCTTAACGTGCCCTCCGAACTTCGAACTACCCGTTCGAAGTTCGGAGGGCACGTTAAGCTGTCTGTCCCAGTTGTTATTGATTAATTGCAGTCGTTAAGCCATGTTAGAGGCCCTCGGGCGGCCTGATAAATTCTGAAACTACTACCTCATACGATATACAACATAATGTATGAAACTAAAAAAGTTTGATTTTCATGAAGTTACAGCGACTTCAGAAAGAAAAAATATAAAACTTTTTATTTGTAGCAGCAGTATTATACAATTTTGCGATAAAATAAACACATTGAATCGATTTTAGTTATAAAAATACGTATTTCAAGAATCCTTAAATGCAGTTATAATTCGTTTAATAGCCTCTAGATGGATTTCTAAGAACACACCTATCTTTAACGGTTATCAAAGCTGCCATATGGATATCTGTTAAAAACTCACACTGTATTTAAACCTGAAACACGTGAAGAGCCAAGTTAGCAAATTTTGTACAACCTAAATGGCAAAAAATAAAACATAAAAGTATGTATGTAAAAATAAACAGAACTGGTTGGAAGAACGTGTTCCCAGTGCCTCGGGATTGTGAAAAAAGTAAAAAAATACTGGCCAGCGAGAAGTGTGATTTGTGTACTTTTTCGCGCCCTCCGATAATGTAGGGATGTCGATGAATGATTCATCGAATAAGATATCGATTACGTTATAAACATGAATACCGAGGCATTCCGAGTTTAGACATAGACATAGACATAGCTTTATTTATGGTAAAAAACAAGTACACAAAAAAAATACATTGAAGAAATAAGTTAGTACCTAAGTAGTTAGTTAAGTTTTTTGCCATAATCCGGCCCCAACTCAGCATAATGCTGGTTAATAACAACCAGCGCTGGTCTTCCGTTGGGAACGGCAGGTGACGTCACACACGGAAATGTCACATAACATAAAAATTAACAATAATAAAATTTACACATTAGGTACAAAAATACAATATAAAGTAAATAAGAATTGGAACAAACGTTTTTAGGCGTTTCCATCTACGTAAAAAACTTAATACTCAATCTTTGCGACTGTTTATGACTGAAGTCGTAATCACAAGATGCTAGAATAGATGAATGTCTTTGATTTAATTTTTAGAAAGATGATAACGAAAACTGATTAATATTTCAATGTTAGAAAATACTGTATGTAGGTAATTTTCGCTAAATAATCATTTTCATAATATGCTAACTTAACCTTTTTTATTACTAACTCGCAAATCGATTTTCACAATCTGCAATGAAATGGAAATTAATCTCGAGAGCAGATGCTGATGACAGAACTTGTTAAAACAAATCCTTTTAACGCTTTAATCTTGATATTTTTAATATCGTGTTACACGATAATAATCGAGAGAATTAATACAAGTCGCAAAACAAGCATGAGCAACCACACCTCTTCTCTGTTGTCAATAAATTAAGCGCCAATACTTTTCGAAAGGGGAATCGTTCGTCCCTCTCTCGCCTTTACTTTATGAAAAGAGAAGTTTTTTTTTCTCACTGCGTTCCAATTCACGAAATATATCAATGTTTAACAATATTTTAATGGAACGTTCCGGTCGCATTTAATAAGTTGAATTATTATTTTCATAAGTTTGTAAATCATTTCTGCGATGTTAAGATCTTTCCGCCCACTGATATAACTGTATTTTTTATCTTACTTTTGTTGATTGTTGACATGCATTTTGTAGTAATAAATTGCTCGTTTTATGATGTGTTGTTTTGTTTAATGAGATAATGGTACCAAACGCCAACATACATAAGTTACATTGCATTTCATATTTAAATTGGCAGCCTGTCAGTTACCGTTAGGCGTCTCAGAGGGAGAAGATAACTTAACGAATTTATTTAAAAGATCAGCCAGTGTAATAAGCTTGATCACCACAATGTTAGGGATTGTATTAGTAAAATATTTCATACACCTATATACTAAGGTATATGCATTTAAAGAAACATAAGTTTTGGAAACAAAGCATTCACAATGTAGGTACAAATTCAAACTCGCCAAAATTACTAACCTTAGGTTGACGTTAGGTATATTTCCCCTCATTCCCGTCGTCTTTAGCAATGCACATAATCCTACTTAGATTCTTTCATTTTTGAGCTTCAAAACTACCACAGATAAAATAATAATAATAGTCGATCTCTAATTCGAGATCCCAATTCCCGTTCCCATAACTGTCTGCCGTCACACCGCGCGCGCAGTTTATGTGTGAATATGTAATTTAATTAGGCTCCCGAGACGGTATAAGTGTGGCTCTGATTGCACAACATACCTACATAGGTAACTAGGTAGGTACCTATTATTTTACAAGTGGTGGTGGTTCATTATTCTTTCTCCCACCGTGCTCGGAAATGTGTGCATCCCCATTTTAAATTTCGAATAAAGTGTGCCTATCAAAAACACTTTGTATGCGACTATCTGGTAGTCGTATGCAAAGTTGAAAAGTCGCCGGCTATAATAAAAACTCTAAGAAGTCGTCAGCCCAAAGCGCCAACCATGGATGAAGAATCAGAATGGATAGAGCTATAGCTCCGCCGGCCATTCATTCGCCTCGTGTCCAGTTTTGACCTCCTAGGAGGCCACAACATTACAGACCGTGTGCTTATAAAGTGAAATTCTACTGAAATATCTTTGCTAAGACTAGACATTCTAGCAAAATAGTGAAACTATGTTGTGTTGTGCTGTGTTTTGTCCATCAAGAACAGCAAAAGGTGGAGTAAAAGATCCGGAATTATCATTTCACAGGTATGTTTTACTGGCTATTATAAACTTAAATATCGAAGTTTCAAAGCAAAAATGTATTTCGCATTAAGAATTCACATTATTAACGACATAAAAGAAACACGTCGTGATAACTGAGGATTTAAAATTTTCATAGAATATACACCAGCGTAAAATGGACACGCTACCTTAGCTTTCCCTCCGTCCATTCTGATTCTAGGTCTATGGCGCCAACTATGTTATTTCTTTTTGTCTGTGGCAGCTCACAGACTATAAAATAAACTTCAGTGAGATAGATAGATAAATTCTTTATATATATATATATATATATATATATATATATATATATATATATATAAACTTGCCTTACTTGGAAGTCTAGCTAATATTATGTTTATTATCACGTTTGTCATGTTGCTTGTATTACAGTTTTTTTTGTTTTTTATCATCTCATAATTATATTTGGGTATATATGTATTCATATAATATATATTTATTTATATATTTATATATGTATGTATATATTGGAAATTTATATTTGAATGTATATTGTAATATATCTATTATTAATCACAAAATAGTTTTAGTATAATTAGAAATTTGATTTACTATTTCTCACTAAGGAGTATTTTTATATCATAATGCACCCCGTCCCTCACAACTATAACAAATCCTCTCCATACAAAGGATGCCTGGAAGAGATCGCTTTTAGCGATAAGGCCGCCCATTGTGACACTTCTTCTGCTATTGTATCTATCTATATATATATATATAGATGCCTGGAAGAGATCGCTTTTATATATAATAATATTAGCTAGACTTCCAAGTAAGGCAAGTTTTAGGCGGAAAACGAAATTGAGACGTTTTTCTTTGTTTTTATCCCAAACTTGTGATTTTTCGAGTGTTAATGTTAGTGAGTGTTAATGTGTAATAGCTACCGCTAGCTCTGCCACAAATATTTTTTCGGGGAGAATTGTATCTTTTGTTGATCTCTGTATTGTACAGTACCTAGAGTACTTACTCGTACGAGGGCTGTTTGATAACGTTAACGTGCCGTTAAATGTTTTATAACGGCACGAAATTCAGATTTTTCCATAGTTGTTGAAAATTACGAGTGATCACAGTTAAACAATGGTTAAACTGACAAAAACTTGTTTTTTTTTTTTGCTGAATTTTAGCAGTCTTCATTTGAAAGATTGTGCCTGCCAGTGTTAATGCCATTTACCAGAAAAAAGGTTTTATAAATAGTTTTTAAAAGGACTTATCAAACAGCCCTCGTACCTACCTATCTACCTATATTTAAAACTTCTCGTAGCTGTTTTGGTGTGATAGCGGTTAATCATCATTTTCCCGTTTTCGCGTGGCAATTTTCCTCTTCCCGGGATATACAGTAGCCTATGTTGTTTTCTGCTGTATACAGATTCTACAAATAATTTTTTATCAAAATCAGTCCAGCTGTTATGGCGTGAAAACGGCCCCAAACAAACAAACCAACAAACAAACAAATAAACAGACAACTTTTTACTTTGACACATTAGTTAATTGGGATGATGTTTATCTCTGTATTGTACAGTACCTGTGTTCCTTTCAATTTTCCGGGATAAATGTATCTTATTTTGATTTCTATATTGTACAGTACCTAGTTATATGTACCACAAACCCACCGTTGTTTACCGAAGTCCAGTTGCGACATATTTAATACAAGTAGGTTCCTTTGATTGTGAAAGTACCAAGTAAGCACTTTTTGTACTTATGTTGTTTTTCTATGAATAATGCGCAGTAGAGGTACTTTACATGTTGACTTGATTTAATTGCGCATAGCTGAATAAGCATTTATGTATTTAGATGTTTTTCTCGATATTGTATGAGAAAAGTAACTACTTAGTTGTTATTGCAAATGAAGTATGTACTAGAAATCGCCTACGCATTTAATGAAGTTATATAAGGAAGTTACTAAGTACAAATTGTCATTATTTTATCTTCGCTTGAATTGTACGGTCAAAAGTAAGACCAATAAAATTTACTTCAAATTTAATTTGTTGTTTATTTTATTAAAATCTCGGCTCCGTCCAATTTGTCTACCTAGAGTAACTATACCTGAATTTAAAACATCATCATACCTGTTTTGGTGTGGAATCGACTAGGTACTTAATGTACATTTCCCGTTTTCCCGTGGCAAATTTCCCGTTTCCGGGATAAAAAGTACCCTATATTGGTCTCTGTTGTATACAGTATCTATAAATAAAAATCATCAAAATCAGTCCAGCTGTTTTCGCTTGAGAACGCCAAGATACAACGTTTCACTTTTATATATTGGCGGGGATTATGTGTTCGATAACTTGCACGAGTCTATGCAAATGATATAAACCTACTTATAGGTACCTACTTATTATCAACACGGTGATTATAGGCATACTATTCATTTATGGTATAGGTAATTAATGAGTAAGGTAATGAGTATAGTGTTATAGATTACTATTCAGTACAATACTTTCCCTCGAATACACCAACGAATTTATTGATCCTTCTTTTATGTAGAGCCTCCTCGCAAGATAGCCGTAACTTTCTGATACCTATTGTCTTATAAACGTAAGTAAGTATATTCCGCGTGAGATGCCCGGCTGCCGCTATCTTCTCGCATTTTCATAAGGTTCCGTACACGACGAATTTATTGCGTTGATACGGATCTCTGCAAAATGATTGTGTTTTTTGGCAATGTTTGTTTTCGACTTTGCAAAGTCTTTTTGGAATATTTTTGCTATAGTTGAAATAAATTATACATTAAAGGAGTAATGACCTAATAGATAGCTTAAATACTATACCTGCGCCATTAGTTTATGTTAAACTAGATATGCCCGCAGCTTTGCCCGCGTGGTAATTTCTCTGGGTTAAAAGTAACCTACGTTAATCCAGTACCAAAACTACTTATAGAGTACAATAATACTACATTTCAACAAAAGTATGTTGGCCGTCAAATACTTTTTGAAGTGAGACATCTAATGTAGTAAGGCCGACTCTTGGCGTGGCGATCGATCTCCACGGTGACGCGGTACCGGCCGTTTCCGCTTCAGCTCGGCGATATTCAATGTCTCACATCTGCCAGGCGTCCCGCGATTCTCATTGTTTTTTATCTATTGCTAGGCTTCTACCTATTGGATTTAGATACAGAGTATACCAGATTATAAGTCAAAACCTAAGCTAACCAACAGTGAAAATTGTATATCAATCGGTCTAGTGAAAGTTCATGTTCAGTTGCCTATTTTAATTCCCCTAGATCATATTTTTAACCCCCTAACAAAGAGACGAGTGTGTATCACTGTTTGTGTGTCTGTGTGTCTGTGGCATCGTAGCTCCCAAACGAATGGACCGATTTAGCTGTGGGTTTTTATGTTTGAAAGCTAGGGTAAACGAGATGGTTCATAACTATAAAGGGGGGACGGAGGGGGGGGGGGGGGGATGGGGGTGACGACCGTAGCTCTCAAACGGATGGAACGATTTTTATGTTTGATAACTGATGTGATCGAGATGCTTCTTAGCTATAATGAGGGGTGGGGAAGTCGGGGGTTATATATATTTTTTATTTGTGCTTGTTCAATAATCTTCTTTGAACAGACTTTTTGTTGGTTGCATACCGCTTTATACCCAAGAATGTTTAAAAAAAAGACGGATTCCACACCTTTAAATCAAAAGTGAAGCACTCAAGACATGTCCCACCCTTAGTTCAGTTTATCTTTTTGTTAGAGCAATGCTCAGTGGTTTCATAGTTACCAAATAATGTTGATGAATTTTATGTACCTTTGTTCGGAACTCTCGGTGCGCGAGCCCGACTCGCGATTGGCCTTATTATAAACATATGGCCGTTTTTCTTACCACGTTTTTATTCTTTTTGTTTGTCGTTCCGGCTGGAATCTTGTAACTCAAATTTAGAGTACTTCCCGATTAGTTATCCGAACCTCACAACTCGATGACAATGCATTTAAAAATAAAACCTTCTAAAAGACGTGGTGTTTAGATTAGTTTTTTAATCTGCATGTGCTGCATGTTTTACTTTCTTAACTCTTTTATGTGTCGGTATGGAATCCGTTTTTTTAACATACCTCATACTTGTACCTTTATAACAGTATCGTGACATACTGCCTGACAGAAAACGGACAGCCTAAACCGGTGAACCTAGAGAATTGAAATTTGGAGGAATCATTCCTTGAGTAGGACCCTTGGTAAGAAGGTTATTTTTAGGGTTCCGTAGCTCAAAAGGAAAAATGGAACCCTTATTTTATATATTCTATTAATGTTCGGGTGGCTTACAGCTACCTTAGCTAAATACACACAAAAAATAAAAGCAAAAAGCCAAAAACAGCCTCCACAAATAGACTAAAATATCTCTATATGACTATAGGATCACTTTGTTGTCCGTCCGTCCGTCTGTCCGTCAGTCCATGTGTCTATCTGTCAAGATACTTTTTCACAGGAACGCGTGAATCAAGTTGAATTTTTATTTAAATTTAGTATCAAGTTGAATTTAATATCAAATACTCAAGTCTGCAACCCCTTGGATCTGTGAAAAAATAAACCTTCTGAGACAACACAATCAAAAGATACGGCTGTTTATGCCGCATATTTAGACATTTTCGACACTCGCAAGGGAATCAAAACTTATACTGCCCATTGGCACAGAATCATGAAATTTGGCAAGCAGCAATGTCCTATATGCTCAAGTAAAGACAAAAAACAGAAACCTGTAAATTTGTTGTTACATAAAAAAATACGAGTCTCAATTCCCGTGATGGATGAATTATTTACATATATACCTATACAAGTTTGTACGGAACCCTCGGTGCGCGAGTCTACTCGCTACTACTCGCATTGTTTTTTTGTAATTCTATCCCTAAGGGGGTGAACGGGGGGGCACGCGGGTAACTATACGGTGCTGCTATACAAATGTATAGATGTGAATAAACTGGCAAGAACTTAGACCTGCCAATAAGCCAACAAATTGTCTTTAATAGAATAGACATGTGAAACGTATAATCCCGGTAATCCCAATCTCAGGATATTTTTCCTGACCACTAATGAAATCGCCGTCTCCCGTCATTTACTGTCCCCTTACTGTCCCATCATATCGGGACATCTTTTATTCATATTCATATTGAAGGGCTAATTGGGCTTTAGCACGTTAATAAAGTACTGACTTATTCTATTAGTACATTAATAGGCTTGGACACAGAATAAATAATAGTACAAGTATTGCACTAGATTGTTCTTTTATTGGTATGATAAAGGTTTGATGAGAAAATTATGGGGAATTATGGATGTGACTTACTAGGAAGGAAAAAAGTGTAGATACGTATTGCGTTAATAATACTTACATTTAGTATGAGAAACGGTGGCCGAGCACTAAATGTGCCCCTTGCAATCCAAAGACAGCGGATTCGGTATTCGGCTCAGCACTAATGACTTTTAATAACTTATGTACAGATTTTCCCTCGCTCCATGTTTCAACAATTGACAGCAGTAATTTAATATGCATAGGGTGGTTTGAAAAACTCTGACAGTCTCATTATTAATAGCAAAAAAATATACCTGGCATGTTAACATGCTTTATATAAAAAAACACACTATACCATAATATGTATTTAATCTTATAACAACACCCTTCTCTTTGTTCGGGGGTTAAATAGGAGCCGTCAAAAAGTCAATCGTTCCATGTAGATTCTGAAACAAATGTAGGATAATCTCTGGATCATAAGTGGTATTTGCCATTCATAACACAACACAACGCAACTATTGAACGTATGAATATTATAAGATCTAATGCAAGGTCGCAACAGAAATGAGATGCTAGGACAGACATTGTGAATCAATATACAATCCCACCTATGAAATAGTATTGCAAGGAAAGACTATCCCGTTAAAACCCTGGAAAAGTAATCTTCTTTGCCTTATTCATTTTCACTGACAAGGTCACTCATCGTTCTATTATCCTCACAAAATGAATAACAAATGCAAGCAATATTCTGCACTCATTCATAATAAACTCCAGTCACCACTTTAGACATAAATATAAACATATAAACGCTAATCTTGAAGAGAAAGCTCCATAATCCCAGGAATTGCACGGCCAGCGCAAAGCTATTGGATGGTATTGTACAGGAAACGTAAGTCAGGCGTCCTATTTAAAACAGCACCAGTATTTTTGACTGCTCGTGTTTGTATTAAATTATATAGTGAAGCAATTAATGTTAACATGACAAGTCATGAAAAAAAAGAAGCGCACTTTTAATATGAGTGCAAAAATTTTTTTCACCTGATGGAAAGCGATGATGTGGTTGAAGGTGTAGCACGCTTGCCTAGTAGATACCTATTCACTCTTGACTTGAACACACCGGGGTTATAATTTACCGGAAACACTGACAATTACAATTAAACTGACAAACTAACTGACAATTAAACAATTAAACAACAATAACAACAACAACAAAAACAACAACAACAACAAACAACAACTGACTGATTAATTACACTGTCAATTTAGAACAATTCTAACATATTTTTACACTTGCTGCCTGTGGGCCAACTTACACAACGGGTTTAGTACAATAATGTGTTCAGGGTGCTGCTGGGGTTGCCACGCTTTTGCAGAGCTTCTGGCATGTTCGCGGAGGCAGGTGTTGATGATTTTTATGCGATAATACACAAGAGATGAGCCTCTTTAGTAAATCACGTGCGTACCAGCTCTAACAGCATTCTGGGTCTACAGTCTCGACAAAGATAATGAGGCTACTGATCGCTAAATAATAACGAAAATAATTGATTTAAGACCGCCCATTGTCCCATATATATTTTGTATAAATGTTTTAGTTATTATTGTATTTTTGTTCTATGTGGTGTACAATAAAGAGTTATCTATCTATCTATCTATCTATCTATCTATTGATTAGATTAGACAAATGCAAGTCTCTACAATGGAGGTGCCGATCAAAATCGTCTATTTACTATTAGTGATCAATGTGGGCCTTTTCAAGGGGATGCAGTTGCGCCCCTTGGCGCATTTAATTTAATTATGTGAAGCTGTTGTGTTAAATTTTATTCGTTCTGTTACACATGGGTACATTAGATACCTAACTTATGTAAAAAAAAAAGTGAAGTTAAGTCATTGAATGAATAAAAATTTGAGGTCTACGTTGTTGTCCAAAATGAATGACCTATTGTCGATTGAATTCAGTGTCTTCCTTTACCCTTTCAGTCCTTTTCCCTATAAACACTGAGCATGCACAGATAGTTCGATCGTTTCTGCATGTTTAGTTGTATTAATTTTAATGTTCAATAAGATTTGGAATTATATTTTACTTTTACGGTGCCATAAATATCTAGTGTAATGTATGCACCTCCCCCCTCCTCCTCCCCCTCCTCCTCCCCCCCCCTCCCTCCTCCCCCCCCCCAAATAATCCTGCCTGCGCCCATGGTGATCATGATCAAAGAGAATACAAATAAGTACTATCTTCATGGGTACCAACTTTTCAAAAAAGATGATAAAAAAATGGTAAAAAGATCCTACTGAAACACTTACGTCTATTATTATGCTTACTAGTCAAAGATGTTGATTACGCCAAATAGCGATAATATTAACGCTTACTGGCGTAAAAGTACTAGTTTAAACAAAGAGGATGAATTACTCTTTCTTATGTATTTATAATTTTGTGTGTTTTATGTTATCACTACTAACATTAATTATATAAGTTTATCGTGATTGTACTACATTCTGTTTATTTTTTTATAAGAATAGTCATATAGACTTTTCCACTGTTTACTGCTGATATTCGTCTATTTTAGCGTTTTGGTTTCTGCTTAACTAGTAGTAATAGAAGAATCTAAATAAATAAAATAATTATTATCATAATGGCAGCCTTTAGAAGTCCACTGCTGAACATATATGAACTGTAAAGCATACTCGATGCTCATAATATTATATTGTGTCTTATATGAAAAACTACTTATAGTTACGTTAACTCAAAATTAACTTGTGTTGGCCATTCTGCATAAAGCCATCCATTTATAAATCATAAATTCACAGTAGCTTAACCTCAGGCGTTCGTAGTGAGCATAAACATAAAATTTGATTAAAATATACGGCCATTCGCCGTGACCATGTTTGATTTATCACACAAAAATGGTAACTCTCTGATTTATTTCGTATCTCGTAACCAAAGTGTGTTTTTCTGTTATGTGGAATTAGAGGGATATTTACACATTAATCATGCAGAAATATGGCATTCAGGCAGGCTTTAGGCTAATATTTTTAATGTTTCGTTTTGACATCTCATAACGAACTGCATTTATACTAACTGAATTGAAAGTACCTACACACATTTTGTATTCTCCAATTATACGAGTATCTAAGACTAGACTAGCGCTTTGCCCACTTGGCCATATTTCTGGGATTGATGGATTCTATGTGTTATTCCAGTACCAATATCATCAAACTTAAACCAATATCGTCAAATGTTTTTTTTTGTTGATTTCTCGAGCTCTACTCATCAGATTGAGATACCAAGTACAACAATTTTTCGAGTCCGTCGCCTTTAAGTCAAACCCATTTTTAAATTATCTAACAGTTAAAACCGCATCGTGATCGGTGTAGTAGTTTTTACGTGATGCGCGATCAAACAGACACGATTTAAAAATGTTATATTCTTATTCTACTGAACAATGGGTTCGCTTATTATTATTAGCATTTTTTTTATTTATCTTCATTGTACAAACTTTTTGTTACTTACTGCTTTATATTAAGTATATAGAAAGATTATGTGGATATATATCCATATATTATAATATAGATTTTTGCAGGATAGATGAAGGGGTGGGATGAAGGAAGGGATGTAGATGGGATTTTACAATACATATTACAAACAAAATCATATTACTTATATAGTAATATAATATGTATGTTACAGTATAGATAGTAATAATAGTTTAATATCCAAAATCCAATTAAATTGTCCTATAATCTCAGATTTATACACTAGCTAACGAAATAAGGAAGTGCTAGGTTTTATGGCAAAATGTGTGAGGGGATTAAACGAAACACCATATAAAAGTTATTTTATCACTACTGGCCGCCGAGTGGCTACGGTAAGGTTTACTCATAATTTCCGTACACTCAGTCTAAGTGTAAGTACAGTTAGTAAATATAACCATATCCACAATTATGTAATTTAAACTAAGTAAATCTAAATTAAAACTAATCTAATAACAATAATCTAATATTCTAATATTTTTGAGAGTTTATTGTTTGCTCGCATCCGTAGGATTCAGCCCTCGATGTCCTACACGTGACCCTCGGGTGGTGCCAAAAGAGCAACTGAATCACTTGGTGGTAGGCTTCGGCCGCCGGCTTTTTTATATTACCACCCTCTGGACAAAGTCTTGATGCCAAACGAATTGTCTTGTTCCATCATGATGTTCAGGGAAGCCATCCGGATCTGCGTCGGAGGCCTTGATTTGGAGGGTAGCGGGATCCGAAGTGCGGTGTTCTCTGCTGGCCGACCGCAAGTTGTAGGGAGCCCAAGTAGTAGTTTAGCCGGCTACGAAAGGCTGCCCCGCCGCTTGTGAAAAATCCTGAAATGATCCATTGGGCCGGCTGGCGACCGGATGTGAGGACTCGTTTGCTATTACTCGTCCGACCTATCCACAACTACTCATCATGAAAAAAGTCCAAAGAAGATATAAGTTAAAACGGCAGATGCACGTCCTCACACTTAAAGTGGATCTTGCGAATATTCGCGCGATTCACTCCAATCTCCAACCGGTCCATTATCATCTGGAGACCTCTAAGCCCCACTTGTTCTTCTTGTCGGAGAAGCAGATAGGATGTCCAGCTGATACGGCATATTTGGATTACCCAGGCTATATCTTGGAGCATCTATTTATCCCAAATGCCGGCGTTTGTGTATACACCCGTGATGACATTTGCTGTCTGCGTCTCCGAAATCTTGAGCACCCTAACTTCTCGGTGATTTGGGTGCTGGTGGACACGGGCATAGAGAAAATTGTGTATGCTTGTGTGTACCGCTCACACCGCGGAGATCGGGGGGCGACTTTATTGGTAGACTATCTAGGTGAGGCGGCAAGTGTGGCCCAACAGCGTTACCCGTCTGCTCAATTGGTGTTTTTGGGGAATTTTAACGCCCACCACATGGAGTGGCTTGTCCCATACCAAAAAACCGACCACGCTTGTAGAGAGACGCGGAAGCTTGCTTTGGTGTTAGATCTCTCTCAGCTGGTGCAGGAGCCGACACGGGTACCTGACCGTGACGGTGACACTGCCAACTGTCTCGACCTGTTGATGACGATTGAACCAGACTCTGTAGCTCTGATCACTGCCTGGTTAAGTCCGCCTCAGTGTATTCCCCACCTGATCCTAGCCTTAAGGGAAATAGGCGCGTGTGGAGATACAACTCAGCAGATTGGGACGAGATGCGGCAATTCCTTGCATCGTACCCTTGGCGGCAAGCATGTTTCACCTCCCAAGACCCGTCGACTTGCGCGTCTGCTGTTACAGAGGTAATATGTCAGGCAATGGAATATTTCATTCCATTCAGTGACAAGACTCTTTCCAGCAAAGCTCAGCCTTGGTATGGATCCAGCTGTGGTCATGCTGTGGCTCTAAAGCGTGCGGCATATCTAGACTAGGCTGATGCTCGAAAGCGCAAGTCTTATGATATTCGGGCGAAGAAAAGAACATTTACCGTTGCCGCTAAGACCTGCAATAAGATACTTAGGAAGGCCCATTTTGATCACGTAAGTCGAATTGGGGCCAAACTGGGTTCATACCCCGCTGGTAGCAAAGTTTTTTGGTCCCAGGCCAAGTCGTTCGAAGAAAACTTCTGCCGCCCCTCACTGCCACCATTGCTGAAACCTGATGGAACACTAGCTCACACTGCTGGAGACAAAGCGAATTTATTTGCTTCTCTTTTTGCAGAAGCCTCGTATCTAGATGCCTCTGGCAAGACACCTTCCTGCCTTCCTCATTGCGGGGTTTTTATGCTCGAAATTCGCATTCGCCAGAAGGAAGTTCTCAGAACGCTTCGAGCTCTAGATGTGAACAAGGCCAGTGGTCCTGATGGTATTCCAGCGATTGTGTTGAAAAACTGTGCGCCCGAATTGTCTCCCATCTTAACGCGTTTGTACCGCCTCTCTCTCTTCACTCAGGTAAAGTTCCGAAGAGCTGGAAGCTTGCCAATGTACAACCAGTACCAAAAAAGGGTAGTCGTGCTGATCCGGCCAATTATCATCCCATCTCGATAACCTCCTTACTCTGTAAGTGTATGGAGCGTGTCATAAACATTAGGCTCTTGGCATACCTTGAAGACAATGATCTTCTCAGTGACCGGCAATACGGATTTCGCCGAAACTGGTCTACTGGGGATCTTCTCGCGTATGCCACTCACGTACTGAGCGAAGCCATAGAGATGCATGGTGAGGCGCTTGCCGTCTCCCTTGACATATCGAAGGCATTTGATCGGGTCTGGCACGATGGCCTTTTAAACAAGCTTCCCTTATATGGTTTACCTGTTGGCTTATGCAATTGGATAGTTGATTTCTTGAGGGAACGATCTATTTGAGTAGTCTTAGAGGGCTGCTCGACTGATCAAATGGCTATCAATGCCGGTGTATCTCAGGGATCGGTTCTCTCGGCTACACTGTTTTTACTGCACATTAATGACCTTCTGAAGCCCGGTACCTTTGGGTATGCTGATGACAGTACTGTAGTTGAGAGATATACTTCCAATGCTCAAGCCAGCTGTGACGCTGTCCAGTTTCAGACAGAGGCTATGGTAGAACGTTTAAATTAAGCCTTAGAAGCCGTGTCCGATTGGGGCGATGCTAACCTGGTTAAGTTTTATGAAACTAAAACGCAAGCGTGTTTGTTTTCTGCTAAAAAGAGTCCTATACACTGATCTCCGTCTTTCCAAAGTGTAACAATAGCAATAGGCGACTATTTGGAGCTTTTGGGTGTCGAACTCACATCAAACCTGAATTTTCGGTCTTATATTGAATCCAAAGCCAAGGTAGCTGCAAAAAAACTTAGTATTTTGTCTAAGGTTAGGCGGTACTTCACACCGGGACAGCTTTTGAATCTTTATCAAGCACAGGTCTGATCTTGTATGGAGTACTGCTGCCACCTCTGGGCTGGTTCTGCCAAGTATCAGCTCGAGTCTTTGGATTCAATTAAGAGACGTGCTATCAGGCTCATTGGGGATGACACTCTGGTAAAGAGTAAGCTTCAAAGTCTGGCGCATCGACGTGAGGTAGCAAGCCTGGCGGTATTCTACAGATTGCACTATGGAGAGTGTGCACAAGAACTGCACAACCTGATTCCCCCATCACCTTTCCATCACCGTACGACTAGACGATCAGCAAAGCGCCACCCATTCATGATTGAAATACCTCGCACAAGAACGAAGCGTTACGCTTCTTCATTTACTATAAGAACTGCAAAGGAGTGGAATGCCCCACACTCGTCAGTGTTTCCGGTAAATTATAACCCCGGTGTTTTCAAGTCAAGAGTAAATAGGTATCTACTAGGCAAGCGTGCTACACCTTCGGCCACATCATCGCTTTCCATCAGGTGAGATCGTGGTCAAACGATTGCCTAGTCCGTAATAAAAAAAAATAAAAAAAAAACTAATCTACTAGTAGGTAAAGTTCCCAAAATCACAGTATATAATAATATATAGTCCAGGACTAAGCATATATTTACTGTGCCAAAGTGCTTGCTGCATTGCCACGTTATATGACGATGCTTAATATTTGTGATGATGTCCTCCTTGACATACGTCGCCGTCAACGGCGAACCTTGTTATCTATTGTGTGAGCGAATATGTCTGGCAGCGCCAAATTTGGTCTTAGAGGTCCTATTGCAAGGCGCACAGTACAACTGACCTGAAGAATTGTAGGTGTAGGTGTAGGAAGGCTTGGGACGATTCTTTTTGTGTAGGCGTTTCTCATCAAGATCTTTAAGTCGATGCTCTTCAAAAGTTGTAACAGCCTGATTAACAGAGTTGCGCCATTGTTGTCTCTGTTGCGCAAGCGGACCGTCAAATGCCGTTAGATGGCACATCAGGAACATCTCTGTAACGCAGGAATTGACCACCAGATTTGCGCTTTCCCTCCTTTAGCTGTGAGTAGAAAACAGCTTTAGGGAACCTGGTGTCATTCATACGCACGAGGTGCCCGCGCCATCTCAGCTGGCCTTTATGAGCATGGACTCTATGCCATATCTATTGGTCTCTATGCGCTCTAGCTTTGTTATTCGTAGTACATCATATGAAGAATGTATCAGAATGTGTCTAGGCCCTGTGTAGAGACACCATGTCTCGGTTGCATAAAACAGAATAGGTAGTACGACAGCTTTATAGACAGCAATCTTTGTGTGTAACTTAAGATCATACGATTCCCAAACTCTTCTACGAATCTTACCAAAAGATGCCGCCACTTTGGCAATCCGTGAGGAGATTTCGGTTTCTAGACGATTATCATCACGGATAAGGATAATAATCTTCTCCGGCTTTCCAACTACTTACTTGTTGTGCTACATCGTGAAGTGATTGCGTTAGAGAGCGCCAATGTTCATCGATTGAAGCTTCTGCATCAATTGATGTCGTGCTGAAATTGCTATTGAAGTTTTTCTGTACTTGTGTTGAATTTATTATTATTTGTGAAGGCCAGTCGTGTTGGAATTTTATGTTTTGCCCGGCGAGGAGGTTTATAACAGAGGCAGACCTTATCAACCGGTTATCAGTCCAACCTTCTGCCCCCCGCATTGCTCTGGTAATAAGCACATCTTTCAAATCAGCCCTGCACATAGTCAATTAGATTAGGTGCTTAGAGCGTGGGTGCATCCAGGATGTCATAAACTTGTCGGCCATACGGAAAAAGGTATTTGTAACGCAAAGGTTAAATTCTGCACACAGTGATAGAAGCAGTTCTCCGTTAGAGTTACATTTCCCAACACCGTGCCGACCAAGAACCTCTTTCCAGATGTGATGGTCAGTGCCAAATCAGGCATTAAAATCACCTAATAAGACTATTTTATCCAATTGATTGATTTTATTCGTTTTTTTTTAATGCCTTGTAATAATTTTCTAAGATCGTCATAAAATTGAAGTTTGTCTTCATCACTATATTTCATCGTAGGAGCATAGATACTTATTAGATGAAGGTATTTATTAGTATTCATATGGAGTCGAAGTGTCATGAGCCTATCGTTAATATCTTTAGGTGTTTCTACGAGTGATCGGGCAATGTTGGAAGGTTTCCCTATCCAGTAGTAAGTATAACCACCCGGGCGTTCTCACAGTTCTCTACTATCGGCTAGGTGAGCTACTATTATGGCTGCTATGTCTATGTTGTACCTAGACATTTCCCTTGCTATGAGAGCAGTTTTTCGCTCCGGACATAAAGTTGTGGGGTTGTCCAAAAGTTTTCGAACATTCCATGTCGCGAAATGAAAGGAATGTATACGTGAGATTTTCATTTTATTATATATTTTTCGACCGCGTTTAAGTCGGTGCCCGATGACCGCGGTTTGCCATCCGGGTAGAGGGTGAGACGGACTATGTTTGGGCCACCTTTTCTAGGCCCCTCCCCTATACAGGGGTAAGCAGAGCGAATCCTAAATAGGTCTGCTTAGTCGTCAGGTGTGCTGCCGAAGCCGTCCTCTCGCCTCAATCGAATCCAGGAGCGACCACTCTCAACTGACCGCCTATGTGCAGAGAAACAGCTAAGAACCAGATACACCGGGACCCGAATTCCTGCCACCATCGCTCCATCGCCATAGGACTTTCGCTCGTAGTCCAAAGTCTAGCCAAGGTTCATCTGCGCGTGAATTGTTTTAAGTGAGTAAGCAGATGCGCTGGTGCAGACACACTCTCCTGTCCCATGCTACCAGTGCCCGATGGATCGGTTACCCGGTACGACCGGTGGTAGCCAGGATTCAGTGGATTGGCCGCCAGCAATATAAGATCCTGGCTGGCGCTCTTAAATGCACATCACATCACCTTGCTACATCGCCGCGGTCGCCGAAAGCAATTGCCTATGGAAGGTGCTCGCCTTCCGCGCCGAAGTAGACTTTGTGTACATTTCGGAGGATCACCCTAGTCAGCTGAGAACAGAAAGCTCACAGCCCGCTCCACTAGGTTTAGCCCACGGATCGACGTGGTTACCAGGGTGTGGCTACTGCGTACACTGCAGTTTCAAGGAGCCACTAATGGAGAGATTATGGAGAGTTAGTAGTAGATATAATTAAAAGTAGAAACGCGCTCGGAAACGAAAGCGTGTCGATCAACAACTATTTAAATTTCCAAAATACTACTAAACTCCCCACTACACTAATATTTGTGCAATATTTGTCATCATCATCATGATCATCATTGTCCAAAGTAAAAGCCAGCAATTTGGATCAACAGTAGGGCGCTTATTTTATGCCTCACCAAATTCCTTGCCGAAAACGTGTGACGTCATTACAACAATCGGCAAACGATTCCTCGAAGATATCTTAACGCGGCGCGTTACGTGCGTGAATGGTCATAGCGAATAAGGGCCCTGTAAGTTAAATGTCGTCAACTCGGACAAATAATACCAGTGGCTCTGTGTGCTGTAGACCTCGCGCCTACAAACTTTTTTGCAAACAAACTAGCGGTGCACAGTAGCGCCATCTAGTTACCTTATTGTAACACTAACATTAATAACCTAGGTGCTCCATCAATCCCTACCTAGTGGGTAAAGGGTTGATTCGAATGGTAGAAACCTAAAAGTGAGAAATTTACTGTATTTTGAAGAGCAATTCTGCTCATCACGCCAAAGATCCTCATCAGATCTTCACCTTTTTTGATGAGACCAATTTAAAGTTACCTTTCAAATAAAAAAATAACTATCGAAATCCGAAGTAAATAGGCGGAGATATTCAGTAGCCCCCTCTTTTGCCCCTTTTTGATGGAAGTACCAATCAAAAATCCGTACAGAGATCCGGATGGACATCCGGACATGTGCAGGGACGAAAGCAGTAAGTAACAAAAGGTGACAATGAAGACAATTTAAAAAAATGGTTCTAGGAGGGGTCTATTTAAGCTACTGAATCATTATCATTATCATTATCGTTATCATTTTTTTTAAATGGTGTCTTTCTGTATATCTTACACCACGTAAACACTACCGGTACGATTGAAATGCGGTTTTCACTGTTGAATGCAATGATAACAAGTCGAGCAATCTATAAAAAACTATTTGTCTGCTTAAATAATTTTGATGATGTACCTGGAATAACACTGATATTATACCCCAGAAAAATGGAAGCCACGGGCGTAGCTAGATCTAAATAAATGTATACTTTAGTGTTAATAATTTTATATTGCTATTGTTGTTAATCTGTCCACAACATTAATTAAAATCCTGCGATCAGTCCCGGGATACTCCCGAAAGCCTGGGAACTAAAATGTTTGTACGTAATTAACCAAATTATTTTCTCTTATTTAAGTAGGTACAATGGTATCTCTACTAAAGGCTAAAAGACTGCCGTACCCTAGCAGCCTTCGGCCTAGTTTATTACACTGTATTATTAGGTACATAGTGTATGTATTTACATAAAATGCATAGGTACATACGAGTCGAACTGTTTCTCTTTCAAAAACGAAGTATGAAAAATTAAAACCAGATCAGTCTCGTCAGTATGGCGTAATCATCGTCGTTATCATTCAACTCACAATCAATTACCACTAGACTCACAACCATCTGCATCACTCTCTATCATCTTAGTCACTCAACTCACAATCATCTCTATCACTCAACACAATAATGTTCATAAATAAACCATACAAATATCATTATCACTTAATAGTGAACCTCCAGCTGAAAGTGCTTGTTCAAGGTACAGATTTGTATTACAGTCATTTACTAGGTACAAGCCGTGCCGTCTTTGGAAAGCACTTCCAGTTACGATCCGGAAAGCTCAAACACTGTGGTGAGTCAAAAACTTCTACATCAGTAACATGAAAACGTGGCAACCGTACCTAATCTATTTGTGTAAGTAAGTAATTGTAATGTTTATATAAAATATTTATAAAATATATCTAATACTACTACTATGATGGTGCGATGAGCCCAAAGTGGGTCTTGGCCTCCGACAACAAAAGACGCCATCGCTCTCTGTTTTGCACGGCCTCTTGCCATTCAGGCAGCTGGAGTTCGCGCAGATCCTTCTCCACCTCATCTGACCTGCGGTACCAGCGACGTCCAACCAGGCGACGTCCTTTCGGTCGTCCCAAGTACGCTCGCTTTACAGCGCGATCGTCTCCCATCCGCCCGACGTGTCCGAGCTATCGAAGCCTATGTGCCTTCGTTTCGCCGATGATGTTTGGCTTGACGAACAACTCCTCCACTTCCCTGTTCTTCCGCACTCTCAAACTGCCGTCATCTCTGCTTATTGGTCTTAGTATTTTATGGAGTACCTTCTCTCAGTAACTTGGAGTTTACTCTCTTCTTTCTGAGTGAGAGTCTATGCTTCACATGCGTACATTAGGATCGGCCTATCTGTATCTATTAAGTTTATTTGTATTTTATGGTGGTATACATTTTGTAGTATATAATATTCTATAAATATTAATTAGTTTATTTGCACCCACCTCTCTTGCTCTATTTTTTCTCTCCATCCAAGGGTTGACTGAAACACTCTCTTCACTTCTCACATGCGTACATTAGGATCGGCCTATCTGTATCTATTAAGTTTATTTGTATTTTATGGTGGTATACATTTTGTAGTATATAATATTCTATAAATATTAATTAGTTTATTTGCACCCACCTCTCTTGCTCTATTTTTTCTTTCCATCCAAGGGTTGACTGAAAGAGGTGGATTCTAGTGATAAGTCCGCCCATTACAAGGTAGATTTTGTGAGGGTTTTTTTAATCCACACATTCTTCTATGGTTTCAAGACAAGATTCGTAATGTAAATATCCGACGGAGGACCAAGGTAACCAACATAGCTCTAGAGATAAGCAAGCTAAAGTGGCAATGGTCTGGTCACATTTCCCGAAGAACCAATAACCGTTGAGGTAGATAAGTGGGGACCACGTTTAGACAAAAGAAGCGTAGGACGCACTGTGGCCAGGTGGAGTGACGATCTGCGAAAATGGATGATTAGAGCTGAAGACCAAGGTCAATGGCGTGCAATAGAAGAGGATAAATGTCCAGCAGTAGACAAATATAGGCTGATTATGATGATGAAGAAGTTGTTTATGTAATTATTTTTACGAACGTGTGTACAAAAGCATTTTCTATCTATCTATGTATCATCTTTATTCTCAACTCGATAATCTTAATCACTCAAATCATAATCATCTTTATCACTCAACTCAAAATTAATCTCAACTCTAATTTGAATCTAATCCTATATGTACGGTGGTTTTGAGTCTAATTAGCTTAACTTTATTCTCGTCTCTGTTTTTAACTCGTCTGTAAGCGTTTAAGTAAATAATTTATCACTTGGAATCCCTTCCCGTTGGGACATGTTTTATTTGTAACGTGCTGATGCTCGAAGAACTTTATTATGCGAAGCTTGGTGAAGAAAATAGGTGTACAGGATGTTGGGCAGATGGTTTGCTAAAGAAAAATGGCGGACAGGTGTGACCATTTGCTACTTCTTATTCAGCCATAGGTACGAGTATATCCTCTATTCAGCCTAATGGCATAATTATGTGTAAAGAGTATTCATCACATAATATGCTAATACCTACTTAGAGTTTTTGATGTAATATTGTTGAAAATCTTCCGTAATTAATTATACTTATTTTTATGCTTAATGTAGTATGCCAAAAATAACAAAATTTGTAGCAGATAAAAACGATACAAAGAATTATGAAGTATATTAATTACAAATAAATCGTTTTTATCTGTATGTATTTTGTTATTTTGGCATACTATGTATTATATGCCAAAATAACAAAAAATAATATCCCATATCTTTTTATCCCGGAAAATGGTAAATTTCCACGGGAAAACTGGAAAATGTTGGTTACTCGCTGTAAGGAACGGTTGCCATGGAAACGAAATAACAAGTCTGTCAAAAAACATCAAGAGCGTTGGTGCTATAACTACTTTTGCATTGGTTTTTAATATCTTAGAAGAACATGGATATTTTTTTTCGCCAGTCCGCGCGGATGATGTCGCAGACGAAAGCTTGTATGTTTTAATACGGGAACAACAGTGGGCGGACTGTGTGTGTGATAGTATAGGTACATACTTATGTATAGTAAACAAGTTCGAGTTGAAATCGCGTGGAGAGGGTTCCGTGCGATTGATATTAGCTCACGATATTGAGAAATTTACCACCATAGACTTCATAAAGGATCAAAGCGAGCGCTCGTGCAGAACCAGTTTTTTGTTTTGTACTCGTATATAACGGTAACCGCTCGTATTTAGCCTTTAAAGATTTCCCTGTAATCTATAAAAAAAAAACAATTTGAAGAAGGTCTCTGTATTCTTTTAAAACTTTTGTCTCATTAGTTTCACTTGTGATCCTATAAGGGTTCCTTTTTCATTCGGACGTAGATAACCCTAAACAGTATCACAGTGCTCAATAAATCCACAAGGCGAAGAATTATTGATGCGATCGCGTTTCCTGCTGACCCAGGTATTAATTTCGGTATCCTATATCAATGCTTCGTAATGTACGATTGAATGTTTGGTGGCAATTTATGCGTCTTCGTTGTTATGACGTCATAGACCTTTGGTCCCTTCACGGGTTACTTCTACACTAAGACTGATTTAAGAAATCCGTTATGACTCTTGAAAATTTTTGTAAGACAATGTTAGACAACGTTTTGTGTAGCTTGTAAAAGGATCGTCATCATCATCATGAGGCTATACTTGTCCACAGCTGGACGTAGGCCTCTCCTAATGCATGCCACTGAGCTCGGCCTTCAGCTGTCCGCATCTATTTTCTACCAGCCGCTTTTCGCAGGTCGTCGTTCCACCTGACCACAGAGCGTCCTACAATATGTCGAGCAGATTCTTATAAATAAAAAAACGCTCTTATAAATAAACTAAACTAAAAAGTAGAAAATAAATAATAGTTTAAAAACCTAAAAAACACGTTTTATATAGAAAACCAAACTAGAAAATTGAAAAGAAATTTTAATAGTGAAAATAAGAAAAAAAAGTTTTATTTAAAGAAAACCTGGGTCAATAGTTATAAATTTTTCATTGAGAGATATAAGAAGAAGGATTATCATTTCGATAATATCTTAAAAAGCACCCCACGCTTTTTTTTAAATAAAACATTTTTTTCTTTTTTACACTATTAAAATTTATTTTCTATTTTTTAGTTTGGTTTTCTATATAAAGAGTGTTTTTTAGTTTTTTTAAACTATTGGGATTGGGGATGGGATGGGGGGATGATCGGTCACCCTCGACACGATAGCAGAAGCTCCGGCTGGTGAGGTAGTCTTGTATTATAAGCACAAGACGATTTGGCAACCCGAGCTGGTACAGCTTGTGCCAGACCTTGTCAAAAGCCTTCGCCATGTCTAGGAAGATGGCTATCGTGGTTTGGGGTTTTGGTTTTCTATTGAAACCCTTTAGGATGTGCTCCGTGATGCGGTGCACTTGCAGAGGGCAAGAATGCCTTGCTCTAAAGCCGAACTGCTCATCCGGGATGAGTTTTTGATTTTCGCGACGGACCGGAGTCGATTCAGAAGTATTCGCTCGTAGATCTTCCCCAGAGAGCTAAGGAGACTGATAGGGTAGTAGCTAGAGGGCTCGGATGCCTTTTTTCCTGGTTTGTGAATGCTAATGACGTCAGCACTCTTTCAGGCGTCGGGGAAGGAACAATTGCTCATGGCTGCATTGAAGATGCTAACTAAAAGATAAACTAACGGGACATAAAGGTGCTTGAGGACCCTGTGGCTGATGCCATCAGTGCCAGGGGCCTTTCGCACTTTGAGGTCCTTGATGATCGACTGAACCTCTGCGGCTTTAACGTGGTCGAGGGTCGGTCGGAGGTAGGGCATTTCTACGTTCTAATGCGCGGTCCACCGCGGCGATGTGGACAGGATCAACGTGATCGTTTGCGGGGATGCACTGGGCTTCGAGGCTCTCCGCCAAGCATTCGGCCTTCTCCTCGTCTTCGAATGCTGGCGGCGATCGATTCTACTGAGAGGGGGCATTATGGTGATGGTGTCGGATTTAAGCTTTCTCGCCAACCCCCAGTAGGCCTGGTGGGTCGGTGAGATTTCGGATAATAAGTCGTCCCAACGCTGTTCGCGCAGCTCGCTAATGCGCGTCCTGACCAAGCGGTGGTAGTAGCTCAAGGTGGCTTTGCGTTCAGCGTTGGGGAATGCGTCGTAGGCTCTAATGGCTGCGTTCCTTGTCGTCAGCAGCCTCTTCACGTCGTCAGGCAGGGCCAGCCCATGGGGGTGAGGATCGTAGCTCCCAAATGAATAGACCGATTTTGATGCGTTTTTTTATGTTTGAAAACTGATGTGATCGAGATGTTTCTTAACTATATGGGAGAGTCGAAAAAAGGAGGTTGAAATCGTATTTTCCAAACGAATGGACCAATTTAGCTACGGTTTTTCATGTTGCAAAGCTGAACGATTTTTATGTTTGAAAACTGATGTGATCGAGATGCTTCCTAGCTATAATGGGATGGATGAAATGGATAAGTCGGGGGTTATATTTTTTTTATATTTGTGCTTGTTGCTATCGTTTCGCTAATCTTAACGCAAAGATGGACGTGTTGACGGCAGCAGCGACTTATTATTTCCTCTGTATTAATTACCAATACATGTTATGTGCGCGTAAAAACCACTCTAACTGAGCAAGACATGTGTGGTCGGTAAACGAACGGGACGGGAGAATGGTAGCTGGGATACTATCGAAATATAATGAAATATACAAGTTATTAATTTTCAACGTTATATATTACTGAGCAAATAGAGTTCCAATTACTTATAATATAGCAAATCTGAAGCTAGCTAGCTATTCATTTTTGGTGAGGTGTAATTTCAGTTAAGCTGTCAATAACTTGATCGTAAAAGCTGTTAGTCTCCTCATGCGTGATTTGATCAGATTGTGTTTAATATGAATCCAAAAGTTCTTGCCCCAGTAGAGAGCGAAGACTCGTTTTAATGCGCTTCAGTTCTGAAAATCGTCTCTCACAAGTAACTTTCGTGAACCAAATTGTGAGAATTACACAACATGCATGTTATAAGGTGGTTAATGTGCATGTTATATTGTGATAAAAGTTTACATGCACATGGTATGCAACTTTCGCAGAAGTCCGAACTGCTTTGGGAAAAACACTTGGCGTCCTTTGCAGGTTGGTCTAAGACAAGGGTCTTCAAACTGTTTAGCCTAAGGGCCAGACTGATTGCTCCACAAAGCCCCTAATGGCCAAGATCTAGCTAGCTCATCAGATTAACATACCATTACAGTTTTGAAACTTGAAGTAAATCAATTTTGTATTGAATTTCGCGCATATTAACATTTCGGGACTAGCCGGCGAGTGAGATATGTATATAGTATGCCGTTGTAATCTGTGGTATGGTGCGGACCCCGCACAAAATACGAAACTCACAGGCCTTACAGTGCCTTAGACATCTGGGCGCCTGGGCGAGTAAATTTTGCAGTGCCCAAATTGCTTTTAATATCTATCTCGAACCCTTACCCATCCGTGAACATTTTCGTATTGGAAGTGTATTACAAATTTTGAAAATGTTGATCTTCTCATACTTTTATTAAGGTAATTATAGACAAACAGCAATATTGTAAAATATAAGCGTTTATGATCGATCATAGGTGCGTGGAAATGCATTAACAATATAAAAAAAGCGCGAGCGAAGCGAGCGCAAAAAATAATAAAATAATACCTTTTATTGAAGGCCGTAACAAGCGCAAAAATTTTAGAAAAATGCAGGTCAGTGAAAAAAAAGAAGACATTAATGGATTTCTTCTTCGTGTGAAAATAATATAATATTACAAGGGCAACAGAAGAGAGCGCGAAATTATCAAATTATTAATTTATTATAGCCGTGTATAAGAATGAAGTAGAATAATTTATCGTGGATCTCTCGCAAATACAACATGTGGGCAAATACAACGAATACGCGAACACGAATAGCGATGTGAAGAGCCACCATAATGGGGTGAACGCGGCTGGCAGTTTCCGCGCGGGCAAAGCTGCAGGGCGCAGATAGTAATATTATAAAAGCTAAAATAACTACATATGCCTGTCTGTCTTTATGTTACATTTTCACAAACCGCTCAACCGATCTTGATGAAATTTGATACTTCATATCGCGATAAATTATAGCCCACTTAAAAGCTAATTATCATTAATTAATATTATTATAGTTTGGATGAATTTTTAAGGTTAGGTATATTTTCACAGAAAATTGGTCCGCCCATTACACATTAACGGTAGGTACATATTAAATTACTAGCTGTGCCCGCGGCTATGCCTGCGTGGTCTGTTCTCTAGTTTAACAGTAACCTATGTGTTAGTCCAGGATCAAAAGTATCTACAAAGTACAATATACTAACTACATTTGCATCAAAATTTGTTTAGCGGTCAAATGGTTTTTATCGATTGCTCACCGGCATTTACTCACCGTATTTAGATACAAAGTCTTTCTATTATTACCACGTTTTTATTAGGTCCCTTTCTTGTTTGTCTCTCTGTCTGTCGTTCCGGGTAGAATCTTGCAACTCAAATTTCGAGCACTTCCCGATTAACTACCCGGCTGAAACTTTCAGGGTATCTCACAACTCGATGACAATGCATTCTAAAAAAAACGTAGTTTTCAGATTACACATTGAAGTTTTTTTTTATTATCTTCAATGTACAGACTTTTTGTTACTTACTGCTATATATATATATATATATAAGTATACTTAGATGTCGCCATTATTTATAGTGTAAGTTGTAAGACCTGTGTCTTACAACCAAAGCGTTAAAATCTCTGACACAGACAATAAGTATGGCAGTTTATCCGCATTGCAATTTGCGAATATCATCAAAAGTACTTAAAGCTATCTCCCAGCATTATCTAATATTTGTAGGTAATATAACAACACTGCAATATTCTTAATCACCGTTATATTGGCGATATCTTGACATCTGTGACCCACGTTCCTCGGAGAATGTAGCCGACTGCACCCGCAGGTTGCCTTGCAGCTGCGATTCACGGCCGTGCAAGTTGACGTTTTTCTTTTGACGTGAAACGTCTTTAAATTCATTCCGATATATACGGAGTACCATGACTAAAAGAGACCGTAACGAAAAAGATCGACTCTCTTTTATAATTCTGTAACTTAACCTCAGATATCTAATTTTGGTGTCATTTTTTAGTTTATATATACCTAGCTAGTCAACTTGATGACGTCATATTTATTTTTTGTCGAAAGATAGAGAGCTTAGGGGCCAGGACGCACAGAGAAAAATCAGTAAAATGGATGTTTTTGTGATCTATAATTCGGTATAACTCGCGATTTACAGTATTGTGCAAATTAATGTGCACACACGCATTATTTTTTATTTTTTATTACGGACTAGGCCATCGTTTGATCACGATCTCACCTGATGGAACGCGATGATGTGATCGAAGGTGAAGCACGCTTGCCTAGTAGGTACCTATTCATTCTTGACTTGAACACACCTGGGTTATAATTTACCGGAAACACTGACGAGGGCAGGGCATTCCAATCCTTTGCAGTTCTTATAATAAATGAAAAAGCGTAACGCTTCGTTCTTATGCGAGGTATTTCAACCATAAAAGGGTGGCGCTTTACTGATAGTCTAGTCGTACGGTGATGGAAAGGTGTGGGGAATCAGGTTGTGCAATTCTTGTGCACACTCTCCATAGTGCAATCTGTAGAATACCTACAGGCTTTCTACCTCACGTATTTAGGTCAAATGTTGTTTATTGAAAGAAAAAAATGAAAACAGGACTAGTTTATAAATCATTTAGTATTATTTTATAAGGTATGTGTCCCCTTTTGGCTTTTATTACAGTTTCCACATTAATTTGCACAATACTGTAGATAGTTATACCGTATTGATTTAGGTGTTGTTGTAATTAGAACAACATCCAAATCAATACGCTACCCTATCTAACTTTTTAATATTGAATCGAATGTTCTCAACGAGAACTTTGAGAATATTCGATTAAATATGAAAAAGTTTCCAAAATATATACTTAAGACTAAGTAATTAAATTTTAATAAAAAATATAAAAATCACAAAAGTGACTGCTGGGCCCTGAAATTCCGTACTAAAATAAGGATTAGGCACATTGTTCGAAATAAGAAATACTGGAGCTTACAGCAGTACCCTAAACTCCAGCACAGAGCGAATGAGAGGGTTCCAGGACCAGATCCAATTGTATCCGGCGTACGTTTCAGAACAAACAAACGGCCATGCGCCTCTACACCCCATCTGATTTTTTAAACTATTAGACAATAATTCGAATGGCTAAACGTGGTATCTTGACATTTATCTTCTTTTATACATGTTTTGTGATCTTTTCAGATAACTCGTCTTTATATAGGTAAGAAATCATTCTTTTTTAGTTTCGTTATGCGTCTTAATCAAGGTACATTGAAAAAATCTAATGCAGGACATTGCATTTCTTGCATTTGATTTGTTCGGAATTCAAATCAGGCCTTGCAACTTATTATATTTTTATTTATTAGAACCCGATTTAAGTTATGTATTGCTTGGCAATGATATCAGTTTCATAAAGGATTTGTTATTGCAATTTTATGAAAACATTGTCATCTCCATCTTTCACTGCTAAACGCACTTGTCGTCAAACATGTTGCTCCATGCATGTCCCGCCTAACCCAGGCAATATTGTCCGCAAGATAGCGTCCCGCGTTTGATTTGTACGCTACATTAGCGTTAAATCTAACGTTACGTTGTTACTTGTATATTATCTGTGGCGTTAGTGGTAACTTATTTGCTGACGGTGTAATTGGCTAAAGATTGTCTCTCTATCGTTGTTTTAATAACCTGGGGCCAAGCGTGCCTTCTACGAACAGAAAGCGAGACGAAGTGTAGATTAGACTATTGATATCGATACAATATGGTTCGCTCGCTATCAAATTGTTTCTTACCGAATCATTGGACCCTACGGCTCATTCCTACTATGTGATTTGTTGGACCGATTAAAAACGGACTGTTAAAATAAAGTTATCTATACATACTAAAATGAATGTCTGGACTATGTGAAAGGATAGCGGTGAAAGGGTGTATCAATGCATTCATGGCGTATGTATTTGTCTCTTTCTCTACATTTTTAGACTATTTCCTGGTTAAGCTTTATCACTTTATCATCATCATCAGCCTATTTTCTCATTTATAGGAAAACTTCTCTCAGAGTTAGAATGGAATGAATGTCTTAATCCACTGTGTGGATAGAGTCCATGTCTTTAAATTTTGAGGTTCTAGAACTGCAAAAATATTTTAAACAAAAAAAATATATATATAAAGTTTTTAGTTAGTCTTCATCTTCACTTACCATTAAAAAGACAAGCTCATCCAAATTTACAGACAACACCGTTGCCTTTTCAAACTTTCTACAGGTACTTACAAATGTAGGTAAGTACGCAAATACTGACACTGATAGGTACAGCCGTAGAGAGACTATCAAGAATAGAGATGCTCCTTTAATAATAATAATTATGCAAGCGGGATAAACTAATACACCGTTAGCTGATAGTAAAAGAGAAGATGATAATATTTTTTGTCCCTTACTGCGTATGCTGTGTAGGTTGTTTGCCCGAAAGCTCATTCTAGGCAAACAAAACGTTCAAGAGATTTTTGTCATCGAGATTTTAGTGATTTGTGCTAAACTGACTGCATTTGAACGTTTCTGACTGCTGTTTTAAAGTGAATAATTTAAATCTGACTTACATAATGGTAAATTGTTGCATTGTAGGCTCTAAAAGCCGTACGGAACGAAAAAATGAAAAAAACACCTTCCACACGTAAGATTTGCTTTTCGAGTATATTAATAAATAGTTTTGCATAAATTATATGTATAAGATTCCCATTCGCGTTAGGTACGGTTACAATAGTAATTTTTTTTTTTTTTTTTTAGTAATGTCTAATGCTGTTGGCCTCATTGGCCTCTACAGCTTGAGCCGGACTTGGGGGCGGGCGCTTACAAGCACTCCGCCGCAATGCGTGACGCATATTTTTAGTATTTTTCGATGGTTATTTATTTCGAAGTATTATCCTCACAAATTGCGTGGCTTGTTTTATTTTGACATTTGTGTCCATCTCACTCTATCTTTGAGGTTTGAGGTTTGAGTGAGCTGGAACGAGTAAGGACATAAACGACAGATCTACTACATTTCGTAGGGTTAATCTGATTTTTGGGATACTATATATTTTTTATTTTTTTCCCTCACGTACTGGGTCATTTTAAGTATCTAATGTAAAATAATAATTGTTGTTTGCTCTGGGTATTTTGATGTTTAATAAGTATTTATTTACAAATTAAAAAGTAAAGATCACTGATAACGGTTATCTAGTTCCCATAGTAAAGGCATTGCTTAGTCTGGGGTTAAATGGCGGTGTGTGTGAAAAATCTTCCAAAATATAAAATTTTACTAAACAAAATGGAATTAAATTGTATTAAATTAATTATTTCTGTAAATTTCCTAATTTAATCCCCTTAGTTTTTTCCAGATTTCCTAAAAATATGACCATAAGAAAGTTACGGAACAGTGTAACAGGTCGAACTAACTGGCTTCCAACAATTTCCTCATGTATACAGGTTGTAGTTTTCCATCCCCGCCATATTCGCAGAGTCGATTGTAATAGGTATACCTTAATTAACTAACAATACTATTTAATTCCTACATTTAACTGGAGGTGGAATTTTTAATTAAATATTTTATTGATAAATCGTAGTACTATAAACTTTGTTTTGGAGTAGAACCCCACGACACATACAAATGTATGGTAGGTATGTGTGCGCGCTCCTATAGACGCGCCGCGCGCCGCCGCCGCCCGCGCCACAGAATAAATAGCGGACCTTTAATTATTAGTTGGTATAAATAAACTTAATGCAAGTGAGAATGTATCATGAACGTTGACATTAGTTAGGAATTTCCGGCGTGGTAAAAAAATTGGAATCAGCTTATTTACAGTTCGATTGGAATGTAAAAAATTATGAACAAGTTTACAATTTACGTTACCCTGATACTCTTCAGTATCCTCCTTCATTTTCAATGCACAATTGAGCACGATGCCTTAATGTTTTGTGTAATTTTTTTAACACGTTCACATTGAATTAACACCTGCAATTGCTCTGTGTGGCACCTAGAAACACGACGCGTGGGCGTGGGCAAAAAAAAACAAATGAAGCATCTCCCTAAGTTCGACATTAGAAAATTGCTCCATTTTAGCATCGAGCGTATTGCGGCGAGCGTGAGTGATCGAACAGCTGAGTGCTCGGGCATTACTTCTTTATTCTGTGGATCGGGCAACGACCGGGGCAATGACCCGCGCCAGCCTTGGGGCGCTGCCGCGCCGCACGCCGCGGCCGGCGCGTAGTGTGCGTGAAACAGGCAATACACGGGACAAGGCTTCATTAGTGTGTGTGGACGCAAGCTCTCGCCACACTGGGTGATTTCAAATTAGGATCGCGTACACATATCGCTTTTTATAAACTTTTTTTACTTATTTTTAATTCATTTTTTTTTTGTACTTCTTTTATTAATGATTCGTGTTCTGTAAGTGGAGTATACCTACCTCTGCAAATATGGCGGGGATGCATAACTACAACCTGTATATTCAAAACATTTTTGAATCAAAATCCAGATTTCCGGCTGTTCTGCTCTACAGGTCGCATTTCTCAACCGATCGAGACAAAACTTGGTATACAGGTTAAACAAATTTTTTGTTTTTTTTTAGTTTTCGGGGATTTTTGATTGGGGGAAACTTCCCCCAAAAAAGGGTATAAAGGGGGCTACTGAATATCTCCGCCATATTAAATCCGTTTTAGATGGTTATTTTTTCATTTGAAATGTTTCACTATAAGTTAGTCTCATTAAAATTTGATTTAAAATTAATTTAATTTTTAAATCTGATGAGGATCTTCGGCGTGATGAGCAGAATAGCTCCTCAAAATGCAGTAAATTTCTCACTTTAGGTTTCTACCAGTGGATTTAGCCCTTTACCTATTAGGTAGAGATTGATGGAGCACTTTGGTTATTAATATTAGTGTTGCAATAAGGTAACTAGATGGCGCTACTGTGCACTGCTAGGTTGTTTGCAAAAAAGTTTTTACGTGCGAGGTCTACAGCTCACAGAGCCACCAGTTCTATACTGTGTAGTCAGACCTTCATGATTAACACTAGCAACGCCCCGCGGTTTCCCGATTTTCTACATGAACTGTTTTTTTTTGTTGGGATAAAAGGTAGCCTATGTGTTAATCCAGGGTATGAGCTACCTTCATACCAAATTTCATCCAAATCCTTTCAGCGTGAAGGAGTATCAAACATCACTCTCTCTCTCTCTCTCTCTCTTTCTCACACACACACACCGACAATCTTTCACATTTATAATATTAATGTGATCTATATTTTTCGTGTACTTTGCACCATTCCATTTTTGGTCTAGCGCCTAGAGACCCTACTAGATACGAAATCAAACGGTCGCGGGTTCGAATCCTGCAAGATGCAATCATTTGTGTGATGAGCAGAAATGTTTGTTTCGGAGTTATGGATGTTAATATTCGTATCTATGTATGTTTATCTTTTTATCTAGTGCCAATACTGAGTATCCTAGTTTGGGGCTAGGTAACTGGTGCGGAATTGTAACGAATATATATTTTATTTTAATAGCGTATTTTTTTAACCCGGCAAATTATTTAGTCCTATCAATCATGAGGTGTAATAAGTAAGTACAATGTCTATGTGGGTAAGAACTACTATGTATTCAATGTATAATATTCTTTGTATTGAAAGAAGTAATAAACGGCAACTGATCGAGAACACTTGTTTCTAATAATAAGATCCCCTCATGGCGACCCTTGCCATTTTTGGTGCGCGTGACGCAACTTCTATCTCGGTATAGTGTTACGGCTCCAAAATGAAGACAATAAATATGTGTAACGATTTAAATTAAATCAACAAAATTGAAATATGTGTCGATCAAACGTCGAATAAGAGACGGTCTTCGTAAACCGAAATTCAGCGGGTAGCAACAATGCCAACGTAGAAGAACTGAAGATGCACATGCCAACTATTAGCATTTTGATTTGTGTCCTGTTGGGCCTCGGCGCAATTTATTTTGGATGGAAACAATACAAAAAATGACACCACTCCTGGATCAGAGAGCACATAGTGCAAAATAACTTTCAGCGATCATTCAGCCGATCCAGAACCACTCACGGAGAAAAGCGCGACGACAATCGTATCCAAATGAAATAGTGGGAAAAGTGTAAATAAATAAAAGTGTGTTTTCGTGTGTTTATCTTATCGTACGTTATACAGATATACAAAAAAAAAGTGCTTAAATTCGGTAGTTTTATGAACTTTAAAGAATATTCGGCGTGTCATTCATACAAACAATCTAAACTAGCGGTTAAATGATGGGCAGTGATGGACGATGATGGACTATAATAGGAACATTTAAGTTTCAAATAATGTTTTAGTAATCATCGCATCGTTGGTGCATTAGTTTTATATGGAGAGTGGCCGCATTCCAATGTATCAAGGTATCGACTTACGACCCCTACTACAGTAACTCACTGTGAGAATGTGGTATGTATTGTATTAATATTACATTATTTTCTGAAATGGAATGGAAAATGAATTATTGAAATGTCTAGATGAGCTTAAATTAATAAAGAAATATTTAATTAAGAAAGGAAAATCAAGATTTAAGGGTAATGTTATAAAAAACAATTAGCAGAAACAGAAATTATACATGAGAAGTTTAAAGAATTAATTCAGTTATTAACTACAAAGCAAGGTTAAAAACCTGAATTTTTGACATCGTTAACTTTATTAAAAGATGAAATAAAATCTTATTATATACAAATTGTAGAACTATGTTCAGAAACTAAGCAAGGTAGTGGTAGTGAAAGTGATTATTGTGAAACGAGCTCATATTCAAAAGGATCAGTCATGGAGTTCGATTTAAAACCGGCATGTAGTTTGATTCCTGTGATGAACAGTAACGAAAATAATATCAAAAGTATCATTGACTCTGTGGAAATGTATGCGGAAATGCTATCAGAAGTGGGGAAAAAAATACTTATAAAGTTCGTCTTAAAGAGTAGATTGACTGAAAATGCAAAACTGCGTATGTCAAACGACTATGCAACTGCAAACGATCTTGTCAGAGATTTACGTAGTACTCTGTTACCTAAAAAATCATTCACTGCAATACAATCACGGTTGCAAAACGCAACACAAGGGTGGCGGTCCATCGATCAGTACGGTACAGAACTTGAAAAACTATTTACCAATCTGACAATATCGCAGACAGATGAAAGACGCAATCCAGGCAGCAAAAGACGAAGAGTTGACTGCGGCATCGACTTCGGCAGTTGAAAATGTCATGCAGTTTTCACGTCGTGGAAGTGGTAAGTCACATCAGCGGCAATTCTACAATCATCAGCCACGCGGTCAACGAGGATATTATCATCACCAAAATTGGACAACGAGGTAATTTTAGTAATAACTCACGAAATTTCAGCAGAGGAAATTTTAATAATTCACGTGGAAGACCATTCTATCAGTCCCGTGGTAATGGTCAAGGTTCATATAATAACATGAACAGAGGACGAGGTTACCAAGTGTCGAACGAGAACCGATCGAGTTATGAGACTCATGGTAGTGGTAAACATCCAGTATTTTATACTGAACAAACTGATCGGAACGAATCCGTGAACTCGAATACAAATGAAATGCAGTTTTTTCGATCTTAAACATAATATTTTGGCATTAACAGGCAAAGCAAAGTTTTTAACGTTTTACATTGGCAATAGAAAATACTTTTGGTTGATAGATACTGGCGCATCTTTGTCAGTAATTAAAAGAGATGCTTTACCTAGTAACAGTTGCATAATTAAAGATGAGACTATCATAAATGGTATTGGAGGTCAAATTCAGTCAACTGGTATTATTCATCTTAGTTTGACTCATCGTGATGAAGAACATTATGTAGAATTTGAAACTAAGCTTCATGTTTTCGATAACATACCATTAAAGGCAGATGGGATTCTAGGTTTAGACTTTCTGTGTCATTATGCATCAAATATCAACTTTCAAACTAACATCATCACCTTATCTAAATATGGAATAGAATATTTCTTGGAAATTCGTGATACTATAAAAAACTTTGTTGCTGAAATGACCTATCCTTTAAATAAATTAACTAGAAAATATGAACCATTTATATTGCAGTGCAGAGTGTCAAAGTGCATTTGATACATTAAAACATGCTTTGACAACTCCGCCGGTCTTAGATTTTTCAGATTTTCAGAAGACAATGGATTCGTCATACAAACAGACGCTTCAGGTACAGCTGTTGGAGCGGTTTTGTGCAACAAAAACATGAAACCAGTAGCGTATGCTAGCAGACCACTCAATAAAGCTAAACTTAACTACCCAACTATCCAGAAAGAGTTAGTTGCTATTGTGTGGGCTGTAAAGTACTTTAGACCTTACGTATATGGCAAAATTTTCACAATTATGACAGACCATAATTATGACAGGCCTTTGATATATTTATTTTCAATGAAAGATCCATCAAGCAGGCTTCTTAAATTTAGATTATCATTAGAAGAGTATAACTTTAAAATCTTATATGTGAAAGGAAAAGATAACAGCATCGCAGATGCATTGTCTAGAATAAGTATAACATCAGATACTTTAAAACAAATGAATGAAGAAATTATGTCGGTTATGACTAGAGCACAGAAGAGACGTTTAGATGAACAAATAAAAACACCTATTTTTAGTAAACCAGATGATTCGTGGCCTGATCAACCACATGTTGTTGAGGTGCTAAAAATACCAAGTGATTCTGTGGAAATGTCTTTTATAAGAACTGACGAATTAAATAATTTAAAAAGACAACAAAAAGTAGATAAAGAAAATGAATGTTTTATTTACAATAAAAGTAGGAAAATGTTGTATATAAATCTTAGTTTTAGGGCACAATTTACGCGAGCCGAATTTGTGACTAAGTTAAGTATATTTTGCAAAGATATTAATATAAATGAGCTATGCATAGTGAAAAATAAAGAATATGAGAGTTTTATTAAAGATTTATTGAAGGAAATAAAAAATAATAAAGATTGGACCGGTCCACGAATTTATGTGTTAAGAGGAGTTAAAAGAATTGATGACATGGAAGAACGAAACTATATTTTGCAAGATTTTCATCTACTACCCACCGCTGGTCATGCAGGTGTACGTAGGATGACGAATAATATTAAGAGAAAATTTTACTGGCCAGGTTTAGATAAAGACGTAAAAGAATTTGTGAGCAAGTGCATTAAATGTCAAAAAATGAAGCATTGTAAGTATGTCAAGGCGCCCATGGAGATAACTACAACGGCTTCACATGCATTTGAAAAAATCTATATTGACATCGTAGGTCCTATAGAAAGGGACATTGAAGGTAATCGTTACATTCTAACACTGCAGTGTGAACTAACTAAATTTGTAGAGGCATATCCACTACAAAACAAGGAAACGGTAAGTGTAGCGAAAGCATTAGTAAATAATTTTATTTTAAGATTTGGAATACCAAAAACCATAGCGACTGATCGTGGAACAGAATTCGTCTCTTCAGTAATGGAACAGGTATGTAAATTGTTGGGAATAGTTAAGTTGACATCTACAGCGTATCACCATCAATCTATAGGTGCGCTTGAGAATACGCATAAAAGTTTAGGTGCATTTTTGCGAATACAGTGTGATGGTCAAAAAGAAACATGGAGTCAATGGCTACCATTTTGGTGTTACAGTTTCAACAATACTGTTCATACGGCGACAAAGTACACACCATTCGAACTGGTATTTGGTAGAGCTAGTGTAATACCATGTAGAGTAAGTCAATATATAGAACCTTTATATAATCCAGAAAGTTATCCGTTAGATCTTAAGTATAGGTTACAAGTAGCACACCAAGATGCTCGTAATAATTTAATTTTAGGTAAACAAAATCGTAAGAGTAGTTATGATAAGTATGTAAACAATGTAACATATAATAATGGACAATTACTATTAGTAAAAAATGAAACGGCTAATAAATTAGATATTCAATGGGATGGCCCATTTATTGTTAAAGAGGACTTGGGTGTTAATGTTAAAATTATTAAAAATAATAATGATTATGTAATCCATAAAAATAGAACAAAACCTTATATAACATGAATCATGATAATCAAGTATGTTAAGTATGATAAAAGAAAAAGAAAAATAAACTCTTTTTTTTTTCTTTTTCTCTCACCCCTGAGGTGAGGTGTAGTAAGTAAGTACAATGTCTATGTGGGTAAGAACTACTATGTATTCAATGTATAATATTCTTTGTATTGAAAGACAGTAATAAACGGCAACTGATCGAGAACACTTGTTTCTAATAATAAGATCCCCTCAATCAAAACCTCAAAAATCAACTATCCCCTTATTGTTGTACAGTGTCACGAGGCGGTCCCCGGGTTTGGGTTGCTCCCACTATTCCAGGACACAAACCTCAGTGGCACAGAATTACAGGAACTTCCTTCCGCTTGATTCTAGCACACGGCAGGAGCAGACTCGGCAGGCCAGAGTCTGATATCGCTTGGCTCTTGCCTAAAAGAGTTCCGCGCGAAGCCGTTCATCGAGTGCAACGCGATCGGGCGCTGCAACTCAACGATGTTCCTCAAAATGAACCATCAAAATGAAAAGAAATGGATTATGAAAGAATTAAGAGATCAAAAGAGTATTATTATGAAAGAGGTTTTGACCTCGTCACAACACTAACTTTATAATTTGGGCCGAATATAAATTTGCTGCTAAATATTGTTGCTCACCAGGGTATTTATTTTGTAAAGCGGGTAGCCCTCAAATTGTTGGTACCTACTTTATACCCGTCTTGTTTCAGTATACGCGTGGAGCATCTCTATTCTTGATACTCTCTCTACGGGTACAGCTAAATCCCATTTAATAGACTTTTTAGTATATGTACCTACCCAGTCAAAAGTTGATCGTCCGTCTAAAGGTAGTCTGGAAGAGATGCTTTCGATAAGACCGTCCCGAAGATAGTTGTGGTATTGCAATACCACAGTCTTTTTTTAATTTGTTTTTTATTGTTTGGCTCCGCAAGACTAGTGCTTTTAGCCAGTGTCAACTAAAGACTTATTACCAGTTGTATGTTTTTTCAACAAATAGTCAAAATGACGATTCTCTGTCAATCAGGTAGTCAAAAGTCTAGTCAAGTCACTTTTCAGTTAAGTGGTGGAGTTTTACTGAAACTTCCAGGCAAGGCATAGGGGAGTTCCGGAGAGAACACGAAATGCCACTTTTTCCGCGTTTGTATTATTTACCCACACTAGTGCATGTTAACGAACACCTACCTAATCCATACCATTAGATAAAAGTGAAACGTTTTCTGTTTGTTTGTTTGTTTGGGGAGCTTTACGCGATAACGGCTGGACGGATTTTGATGAAATTTAGAATAGCTTATAGCTTATACCCTAGAATAAAACATAGGATACTTTTTATCCCGGAAAATTGTATGTTTCCACGGGAAAACTAGAAAATTTTGTTTACTCCCTGTCAGGAACGGTTTCGATGGAAACGAAATAACAAGTCTGTCAAAAAACTTCAAGAGCATTGGTGCTATACCTACTTTTGCATTGGTTTTGAATATCCTAGCAGAACATAGGATGCTTTTTTCGCGATAAAAAGTAGTCCTCGCGGACGAAGTTGCGGGCGGGTTTCAGAAAAAACAAAGCAAAACAACCGTCTTGATTTCATTTCCCGCCCAAATTTCACAGTTTTAAATTGTATGTTAGTTTGTTTTTGTATCTGGTATACCTACAGTAAAGAGTTTCGTATCGTATCGTCTTAAAATTGACCTGGAGTTTTGTTCGTTTTAATAAGCTAATAAACAAACCCTGAACGCAAGTTATGACCTAACTAAACTTAGGCTTCTGTGCATAAATTAGCAGAACTGAAAGCTATACCGCTTAATAGCGCTTTCCATAAAGGCAGTAAAGTAAATCAATGTGTCTACATTAATTGTGTAGAACAATATCTTAATTATTGCGTTTTCTATCTTGTGCATAACGGCTTATGACCAAAAACAGTGGGGCATTGGCATTACAGTAGTCTCGGTACAGTTTCTTTCAATCCTCAAGATGTAGGTATTTTTTTATTACGGTAGGTACTAGTTTATGCCCTCGTCTTTGTCCGCGTGGTTTTAAGCCTTGTGTCCCATTTTTCTTGTTATAATAGTCGCTTGTGCAACCAGTCCATTGATGAGAATGAAAAACCGGTCAAATGCGAGGCGGACTCGCGCTCCAAGGGTTCTGTACAAACTTAGCTTTGCCATTGGAAAACTGTTGTCCATACATCGACATAGGTCGCGGTCAGTTTACCAACTGCAAACAACTTGTTTTTTTTGTTGTGATGTACTAAATATTTATCTTTTGTTTTCGGTTTTTCCCTTACTTGTTACGGTTTTTCACATTGCTTCTTGCCAAATTTTATGATTCTAGGTCAACGGGTAGTGGTTTTGATTCCCTTGCGAGTGTCAAAATATTCGTCAGAAAAGGCCGTATCTTTTGATTGTGTTGACTTCGAAGTTTGTTTTTTTCACAGCTCCAGTATTTGATATTAATTTCAGCTTGATACCTCCTGAGAAAACGCGTTAGCCTCCACGCGTTCCTGAGAAAAGGCGATTTGACAGAAAGATAGACGGACGGACGGACAACGAAGTGATCCAATAAGGGTACCTTTTTTCCTTTTGAGGTACGGCACCTTAGAAATTAGTAGATTCAAATTTTCATTTTCAATCTATATGCTACATCATATTTCATAAAAATAGATAGCTCTACGTCCAATGATGTCTTTTATACCAGTAGCTCCCATCGGAACCCACAATTCCTATGCCCAACTACAAAATCGAAAATCTGTCGAGTTGGTTTTGAGTCACACAAACAAACATTTTAAATACAGGCGAAATTAATTATCCAGAAGCAAATTGGCATATATTAAGTAACTCTAAGTGCCTAGAAGTTGCTGTCTGTACCTGAATCTAAAGCTGGTCAAGGGTGAAGCGACCATAATTATTATTCTTATTTAATTTTGCTTGATTGTCCCGCGTGGCATTATGTATGAAGCTTTTATTATCGAGAACAAAGGATTCATGGACCCGGTTACATTAAGCCTTCGTAAATCAATTTACACGTTAAATTTCTGTCCAAGTGTTAATACCGCGGCTCAGGATTTTTCGCTTCGTTTGCGAGACCTAATTAGAAACATAAGGACTACACAGGTATAGATGTACCTACGTTTAACTACCAACAATTTGTTAGATTAAACACCCTAAAAGAAAGTTAGCTATAAAGAGGCATTTTATTTGATAAAAAGCGCTCCATCTGAAGACACTTCGATTATGGACGGATTTGAGCATACATTTGACCCCTACTGCTAATGAACTTTTGTCCCTTACTGCTAATACTAATCTGTCAGGCACCTACTCCACCTGCCGTCACCATATTTTGCCAAGTGTCCTGCCCATCGACAAACCGTATCGTTATCTTCAGTTTTTTTTTCCTGCAAACCTAATATTTTCAATAAATCGTCTATCAATTTCACTTAGAGAACCGGTGGCTTATTCAAGCCACTGAACTGCTCAATCGACTCCTCAATTACCAATTTCATTGCAAAATCTTATGATTTATAAAGGACGCTGCGAAATCAAAGTAGTATAAAATTCCATTACCTATGGACTAAACCTAAACCCTCCCGAGACAAAATAAAATTTTCTTTATCCTGCAACCTTTTCTATTTTTAGATTATTTTCTATTATTATGTAAATGTTAGAAAATCTCTTTTACAAGTTGGTCTTTTATTTGTCCCGCATTGTAAATGTACAGCCTCCTATTTAGAACCGTGCGTTGACATTTTGATACTATCCGTTTTGCGAAATAATAAGCTTGCTGTCTCTTTCGTCGAATGGGTTCGGAAAGAGACGGGTGTATTGTAAAGTATTGTAACCTGCGCAAGAGTCGATGCGTATTCGTGATAGGAGCGACACCGGCGCAGGCGCAATTGTGATGCAAAACGCGTCGTTAGCTAAATGCGTTTGCGTTTAAAATATTGATTGACATCTGTCCTCCCGTTTGCGTCGGATAGGGATATAAACACACCAAGTTCGCAAGCAGTATCGTGTGATACATGACCAGAAAAATAGTAGACTACACATACTCGTACAAGGAACTGAAACAGAAACTGACCTTGTTTAGCCGACTTTTAAAAGGTAGAGGTTCTCAATTCGACTGTATTTTTACACGACTGCCCAAAAAAAGGAACTTAATGTTTTTAGGATTCATGTATCTTTGTTTGTTTGTATGCATGTGTTAGATTACTACTTATCGTAAATATAGAAATGTATAAAAATAATACTTGGTACATGTAAATTTTACGTTTCCAGCTTTCAGAACGAATACTATGTTTCGTTATAAAAGTGGTTGGATTTAAAGTAGACAATACTTTGTTTCGAATACTTCGTTCTGAAAGCTGGAAACGTAATATTTACATGTACCAAGTATTATTTTTATACATTTCTATATTTACAATAAGTAGTAATCTTACACATGTATGCGAGTTTCTTTATTCCTCCATAACTTTTAAATTTATATTATATAATATTGTTAGTATTGGGTATTGTTAGAATCCTTACATTCCCCCGAGTAACATAGACTATATTTAGAGACTTTATAGTCCAAAGTATTTTTTATATTGCTTCGTTTTACGTTTGACCCTATAGTCTATTAACTATTGAATCGCGATAACGCAAGTCGTTTGCATGAAAATCTTCGATTTTAACAGTTTTCGTAGTCAGCTCGCTATTTAGTGCGGGTCAAAGCGGATGCGTGTACGTTGCAGCGCAGAGCGTTGCAGCGTTGTGTTGGATGTCACACCGGCCAGTTTGTCGTGATGTGCTGCAACGCTCTGCCCTACAACGTGCTAGACATCTGCCATTTTCGTTTTAAATGCATTACAGTGAGCACAGCTTTAGCATTTCTGAGTTTTTTGATGAAGGTTGGTTGGGCAGTATCTCATCTGATGAAGAAATTAATTGTTTTCTTTAAATACCGCATCCATTTTTGTATTTCAATACAAATCACTGTTTTTGCGCAGCAGTATGTCGCACAGCGCTGCACGTCAACACGCGTAGTCATCCGCGGTGTGACATCAACTACAGAAAATCATATAATACAGCGTCATCAGGGCACGAAACGCGCGCGACGTTGCCAGACCGCCTGCTGCGTTCACGCATTCGGTTTGTCTCTGCGTGGCTTGATATGCGGTGAGGCGCGTAGTTGCGCAGCGCTGTACAGCATCATGCGTTTGGTGTGTCATTTCCCATAATATTCCCTACAATACAACGTCATAAGCTGCGCTGCGCTGTGCTGCGTTGCGCTGCGCTACATGCGGTTTGACCCACGCATATGCTCGATTGCGGGCCGATAGCTGCTATCGATATATTTTGACTAGAAAACTACAATAATGATTAAGGTAACTAGATGGCGCTACTGTGCAACGCTAGATTGTTTGCAAAAAAGTTTGTGCGCGCGAGGTCTACAGCTCACAGAGCCATTAGTTAGATCTATGTTTTGGCTCGAATCCTTCGTTCACTGTTTTTTTTTTTTTTTTATTAATATATTCGGGACAATTGCTCACCAATTACCTAGCCCCAAACTAGGATACCCTGTAATTTGGGCACTAGATAACGGATAAACATACATAAATACGAATAGCATACCCATGACTCGGAAACAAACATTTCTGCTCATCACACAAATGATTGCACCTTGGAGGATGATTTCGCACCTTGATTTCGTTCCTAGGGTCACTAGCCACTAGACCAACCGGCCGTCGATTCTCGAAGTTATCGATTCTAAGGTTCTGTGTGGCACTCAAATGGGCAGGCGTGGCGCTCACTATCAGACTAACGACCTGCGTGTATCATCCCTGTTTTTTAAAATATGTCCTATCTTTTCAGTCTATTTGTGAGTCATGTGCATTTTGACCCATTGATCGACACTACATTGTAATAAAATTACATCGATTCGCGCATCTTTGCATCGATTTTGTACTAATGAGCCCATTAACATACGTAATGTGATACCCAGGTTGGCATTCAGTGGAGTAAAATGTTGACAGGCCAGTACGATGGAGGTTGAGGGTATCGTAAATATTCTTATAGGAACCAACTTTCAGAGTCTACCAACGGCTAATAAGTTACTATTACTATTAGCCAGTACTGTCCCATTGTTGGGCAAAGGCCTCCCGACATAACTTACATACATTACGAGCTTTTGAAATATTTTGCCAGTCTTTATTAAAGAAGTCAAGCTCGTTCCGCCATCTCTGCCGAGGTCTGCCGCGACGTCCGTCGCCTCGCTGTATCAGGGCTCCACTTTGTGGCGATTTTGGCCCACAGCTCATCCAGCATGCGGCAGACGTGCCCTGCCCAGTCCCACTTCAACCTAGCGGATTTTATAGCTACGTCAACAATTTGAGTTTTGGAGCACAACGCTGTGATTCGAACTCAATCAGTTAACTTAACACCTAAATATGCTACGAGCTTGAGCTTGAACTTTTGGATGTTCGTCAAAGACCATGTCTGTTAATAAGTTAGTTTAGCTTAATATACCAAGTAACATCATCTGCGTATTCGTCTACTGCTAGACATAGGCCTGTCCTGTGATCCGTGATCGCCGCTGAGCCCGATCCTCAGCTTTTCTCATCACTGACAGCCCAGCCGCCTATTGCAAGACGTTTCCCACTCTACGTTTGCCTAAAAGCGATCTCCACTCTAGAAATCTTTTACCCCAAAGAACCAACAACTGGGTTCTGCGAGAGATGTGACCAGCCCATTGCCACTTAAACTTCTAATTATTTGAGCTATGTCTGTTACCTTGGTTCTCTGGCGGCAAACCTCGATGCGTGTTCTGTCTCTCAGATCAGAGAGACTCCGACTACATAGCTCGCTGAGCGACCTTAAACTTGTGGACATGCTCTAGGTATGTCTCTCATTTTTTACCCGACAACGGCGAAGCAAGGGAAGGGTAATGAATTTAACAATCTATATATTTATGTATACATGTGGATGTTCCACCATAGCTTTGCCCGTACTGGACCGATTTTGACAAGCGAGGTATTAATCGATTCGTCTTCATTTATAGTGTCATAGGCAATTATTTCTTACCCGACCGTAGTAGGGTTATTTATGTCTTGTTTCAAATAAAAGTTTTTTAAAGTTGGTAGTAGTTATTTGTGAAAATTATGTTACTGAAGAATTCACGTAATGAGTGTAATTATTTAGTCAAATTGGTTTAAACTTAATTTTAGATCTATTTAAAATGAGTTACTAACTTTCTCTAATACCTACTGTATTCTGTCTTCTCATTAGTCGGGGACTCTTGTTTGAGTGGTAGTGGCTGTGCATGGATGGTGTACATCGGCATTTTTTTTATTCTTAATTCTCCTTGGCGAGGGTTTCTGAATCAGATATTAGAGAAATACTATGAGTTTAACGTGCCCCTTTACCTAGCCTTCATTGATTATTCCAAGGCATTTGACAGTCTAAAACATTCAGCAATATTCCATTCACTACGCAACCAAGAAATAGATAGCACTCACATTCAACTTTTACAAAGGATCTACCATAACATCACCGCAGCTATTAAATTGCAAACAACTATGAATCCTTCCTCATACAAAGAGGAGCAAAGCAGGGAGATCCAATGCTAAGCACAGGTCCGATCTTGTATGGAATACTGCTGCCACCTCTGGGACGGTTCTGCCAAGTATCAGCTCGAGTCTTTGGATTCAATTGAGAGACGTGCTATCAGGCTCATTGGGGATGACACTCTGGTAAAGAGTAAGCTTCAAAGTCTGGCGCATCGAAGTGAGGTAGCAAGCCTGGCGGTATTCTACAGATTGCACTATGGAGAGTGTGCACAAGAACTGCACAACCTGATTCCCACATCACCTTTTCATCACCGTACGACTAGACGATCGGCAAAGCGCCACCCTTTTATGGTTGAAATACCTCACACAAGAACGAAGCGTTACGCTTCTTCGTTTATTATAATAACTGCAAAGGAGTGGAATGTTTTGCCCTCGTCAGTGTTTCCGATAAATTATAACCCAGATGTGTTCAAGTCTAGAGTGAATAGGTATCTACTAGGCAAGCGCGCTTCACCTTCGACCACATCATCGCTTTCCATCAGGTGACACCATGGTCAAACGATTGCCTAGACCGTAATAAAATATAAAAATCTCCTAAACTCTTCACCGCCACATTAGCATTAGAAGAGATCTTCAAAACTCTGGCTGCTAGTTGGGAGAGTAGGGGCATAGTCTTTGGTGAAATAAGGTTAACAAACCTCCGATTCGCCAATGACATTGTTATTTTTTCGTCTTCAGCTGCAGAACTCAGCTCAATGATCAACGAACTGAACAGGGCAATCCTCGAGGTGGGCTTAAAGATGAACATGTCAAAGACCAAGCTTATGACATATGGCACGAAACGTAAGTAGGTTAGAAATTGAAGGAGTTGATATTGAGTATGTCCATTAGTACTTATATCTGGGCCAAATAGGCTCTTTCCGAGATAAGAAACAGAAGTTGATCGACGCACCGAAAACGCATGGAGGAGCTATAATTGGTCCATGCAAGACCTGATGAAGGTAAACTTCCATTAACCTTAAAAAATAAACTCAATGGGCATATGCATTCTCCCCATTCTCACCTACGGTGCTCAGACTTGATCTTTGACAGAACATCAAAAGCACACTCTAGAGTGTTCTGGCGATCAATGGAGCGCTGTATTCTGGGAATCAAACTATCTGACCGCATCAGAAACAGCATACTGCGCTCCAAGATCCAAATTGCCGACGTTGGTCAAAAAGCTGCTAGTTTGAAGTGGAACTGGGCTGAACACATCTGCCGCATGTCAGAAGAGCTGTGGGCTTAACTCACCACTGAGTGGAGCCCACTTAACGTTAAACGACGTCGTGGCAGGCCCAGAAGGAGATGGCGGGATGAACTGGACTCCTATTGGAAAGACTGTCAAGTCAAAGCCCTATATCGTGATTCATGGAAGGAGGGTAGGGAGGCCTGAGGCTGAATAATAATCATAATATTAAGAGGGTTTCTACTCTGCTCTTTCAAAGAAAAATATTTTAAATTTTATTTCAAATCCAACTAGGTAAATACAATAAACTCTGATACAATTAATTTATCTAATAAGAAATAACAGTCCATTTCGTTCACAAGACATGCCACGTATACACCTCCTTCGATCATACAAAAAGTGAACAAATATGTTACTCACGACCTACCCCTTATTAATACTCTAAACTTCCTGTCGACCTAAGCAATAGGCGTTAATTTACGTAAATAACTTAAGCAAATTTAAGGTGCGCTTGCACTGCTTGACGGTAGGTAATTAAGTAGCTTGCTCTTCCTTTCACATAGTCGTGAAGTTAATGTGCATGGACTACGGATGATGACCTATCGATACATCTTCCTGCTTAGGCTGGCTTTGATAGTTTTACATATTTAAGACATACTTAACTTTAGTGTGGTTTAAGCATTTTTATATATTTTCCTCAAGCTTGAAGATTGTTTTGTATATATTTAAACCATAGATCTTATTAAAGTGGGAACATTAGGTACTATCTCCTAGGTGCATGACCGCATAAATTAGGTGCAATGCAACGCGCAATACTGATTCTCCACTTCACTGACGAACTGCCATACGTCAGCCTAGACGAGATTGAGATGGCGCTCAAACAACTTAAGAATGGAAAGGCCCCCGGTGAGGATGGAATAACTTCGGAGTTCTTTGAAGCAGGGGGGAAACCCGTACTTCGGGAGCTTTAGGGATTATCTAACACCGTTCTTACAGTGGGAGAACTCCAAAGGCGCGAAACAGGAGTTTGATAGTACTCTTCTTTAAAAAAGGGGATAAATGAAGTGATAAATGATAAATTCATTCGTAATGAAGATATCTGATATGGAGAAACAAGGTAACCGACATTGCTCAAAGGATAAGCAAGCTAAAGTGACAATGGGCAGATCACATTTTCCGAAGAACCGGTAACTGCTGGGGCAGACGAATTCTCGAATGGAGACCACGATTAGGCAAACGTAGTGTAGGGCACCCTGTGGCCAGGTGGAGTGACGACCTGCGAAAAGCGGCTGGATGAAATGGATGAGGAGAGCTCTTGAGCTCAGTGGCATGCATTAAGAGAGGGTACGTCCAGCAGTGGACAGACAATGGCTGATGATGTAACTCATAAGAATAGACCTTATTATGGGATAGGTATACGGATGTTTTCCCTACACGACTTTACGAACGGTCGTTTATCGCTTTGCATGAATAATGTAGTATATTGAGACATACATAGTCGCGGCAGCGCGCGCGCCTGCCACGCTAACATAATAGCCTTCTCTACATTACCCAATAAAAAACTTCGGGTCTGACGCACCCAGAGACCAAAGAAAATTAAATACTGTGCTTGTCATCTATGTTTTGTCATTTTCTATTTCCAACTTTCTAGAGCCGGAGTTCACCTCCATTTAAGTCATGGTTAAACAATTAAACTTTTAAAATTCTCCTCGTGATTTAACATTAATAACAACAGAAAGAGTTAAAAATTAGTTAATTATCGGTTGACTGGAAGAAGTCGTTTTAAGCGATAAAACCGCCCATTGTACCTATTCGATTTACCTAGGTCAAGATAAATGTACTTATCGTTAGCATTGTTTGTTTTTTTTTTCTAAATTTAAAACAATAGCTATAGAAACTAAGTACCTAGGTATAATATAATAACAATAAAAAAAAATGTTTTTGTTCAAAATTTGAATTTGAGCCTTTTGTAAATATACCTACTTATCTTACGTAGGTCTATTATGATCTGTGCATTCTTAGGATATAAAAGCGCATCTGACACCGCTACATTGTTACCTAACCGCCTTTCCAAGCGTTAGGCAACCAGCCGATCAGTTTATCTACCGATATCTCGGCAATGTACCCACGTCTAATGATATCGCCTGACACCCTGACCCGCGGTGTAAATGTTAGCACACACTTGTACAGTCTACAACCTAGACTTTATACTCTAGGCTGTAGATTTAATCTGTCCAGTACAAGTGATTTTTATAACAATTGAATAACAATGTAACTCTACTTCATATGGAAAGATAATTTAAGTGAACTAAGATTTGAAAATGCAAATACAAACTGCAAAGGAAACTGCTTGATTTCAAAGAAAATGGAGTTAGTTCACAAGAATATTTTAAAACTACATCGCCATATTATAAGTGAAGCACTCAAGATATGCCGAACCTCACGCACATATTTACGCCATGTTATGCCGATCGGCCGCTACATCGCAGCAAGATCTTGTTAGTAGTGTTAGTTATAACAAAGTGTCATTGAAAATCAAAAACAATGCTGTATTTTATGAAGAAATTGTGTGAAATTGTGTATCAACCACAAAACACCACAAATTATCCACTCACACACACATATAAAAGAAAACTCAAAATTCAAAGAATTGTGGCAACCATCATCCCGAACAGAGCTCTTATTGGCTATGACCATACAGATACGCAACGCGTCGCGTTACGATATCTTCGTGGAATTGGTCGTGAATTTTCGTAATGACGTCACACATTTTCTGCAAGGAATTTCGTATGACATAGCGAATGCACTCTGGATTACCGTGGTACATTTTGTCAGCTGCTACTGTTATAGCTTAAAAGCTTATTATAACATGTTCCGTAAGATTCGACTGTACCTCCTCCACATATGAATACCAGATAGCTGTCTTGCGCAGAAGACCTCCAAAGGCATTACTCTTACGTAATATTAATTTTAATCGATCTTCTCAGGTTCTGAATTCGACTGTTGTTTTGTGTGTGTTCACTATAGAAAAAGGAAGATAGGTGTTCACTCATACATACCTACTTCGGGGGTTTCTTAAAACCGAATTGAATATTTTTGATGATGATGTTATTTTTTATGTTAAATCATTTTGAAATCAAATTTCCTATTTAAATAATAATGTTTCAGACTGTACCTATTAGTTTCTTAACGGTTCCAAGCTATTACAACCATCAATAGTAAGTAATACCTAATGAAGCTTAGTTAATAAACACAAGAAATTTGCTTTCATTACATTTAGCGCAATCATAAACAGCTATATTAAAAATTTGGCATTAGATAGTTTATAGACTTAAGGCGTTACTTTGCGTAAATCCATATTTAAATTCTAGCGTATTCTAGCGTTTATTTCACATTGTATTATATGCGTTTATTTCATATTTTATTATATGCGTTTATTTCATTGCTATACGTACAGTGTGTTATAACGCATATTCTGTGAAAAAGGCATTATTCCGATGATTAGAAGCCGAGCAATCGATAAAAAACTATTTGACGGCTGAACGAATTTCGAAGAAATGTAGTATAATATTGTACTTTGTAGGTTTGGTCCTGGTCCTCCTGGTCCTCTGGACCTGGACCAAACCTACAACTGGTCTGGTGGTGGTTTGGCTTTTGGTCCTGGAATAAAACGTGTGGGCTTCTTTTAAATGAAATGACCACGCGGGCAAAGCCGCGGGCACAGCTAGTTTTAAAATAATTGTATTATATTTTTTATTATCTGATCATATATGTAATAAGTGTGTAAAATAAATTAAAGATGATTTTCTTTTTAATGCAAACATATATTATATAAAGCTATATTCAGACTTTTATTAATCCTGCGCCCCGTATGTGTTTTCCAGGACCTAATATATCAAATTTCATATAAATCCGTTAATGTTTCTTAATACAAAAACCACCCCATCCAACCTTGAGATTAATTTTGGACATAATATAAAAAAAACTTGATAAACTTTATGACCCTTCTCTACTCAGTAAACATTTAAATAACTCTATATTTAGTTGATAGAATCAGGCATTTTTTTTAACTCAATATTTCCTCTCCACTTCAAATCTCTAGGTTAATTAGTTTAGGCTGTGTGTTATTTGTCAGTGACTAACACTGTCTGACAGGGAAGTGGTTCACGGTACTGTTTTATAGGTATAGAAGATTCATAATTTAAAGATGATGTAGTCGACTGTACTAAATCCATTCAGATTTTTAGAATAAAATCAATGGGACGAGATACTGAACCGAAAAAATAATATTTTATGAATTCAGTAGCTCGTCCCATTGGGACGAGTGTCTTGTGGGACGAGTCGCTGAACTAGCCCTAGAGAGTATACTCCACAGCAGCGTCACAATAAAATTACCATTATTTCGTTTTCTGTTCTACGTACAGCAATTATCGGCTTACGTACATGATGTACGTTCAAAGTACATTACTTTCAGCTACAAATTATGATTATTATGATCCCTACAAATTATGGTGGCGCTGCTGTGGACACTTTATTATAAGTATATAGATATTTTAATCGACATTACACGATTGCTCGTGCAATATATTTTCTTTAGAATTTGAGAGGACTATATATCCTTTCTTTATGTCACTTGCATTGGTGTCTTCAAACTAAACAAAAAATGTATACATATGTATAAATGTGTCTTCGTGACTCGTAATCGACGCAATAAACCAAAAACCTCATCAAAATAATTTCGTTAACTGTAAGTCTTTTGCCGCATTTCAATTTCCTCTTGATGCAAAGGTTGTCTGGACGACATCGCTTTTTAGTGATAGGACACCCCCATTGTGCAATAAATTTCATAACTATAATTATAGTCAATTAGTGTTTGTATATTTATGGTATACATCATCTGTTTGTATTCGCCCACTGCTGGACATAGGCCTCTGCCTGTGAACGCCACCGAGCCCGATCCTCAGCTCTCTTCATCCATATGGTATACAATAATGAGTTATCTCACTTTAAATACTATTTACAATCTGAACATAAAACAATCTATTTTAAATAAAGGTACAGTTTGCTATATAAGGTTTCTCACCGAATCTAATCTGAAGCTCTCCATAAACATCCCATAGCATGGTGCGCAAGAGCATCTCATATGGCAATCTGCACGATCTAAGATGGCGGCGGACTGAAATGATTTTGATGTTGTTTTAAGGAGCTGATAGTGGGATAGGAGCTGTATATGGGCAACAATGGAGAGATAGCGGGGTTTGAAGGTGTTGAATAACGGTAATTTGACGTGATTTAGGATTATTTGAATCTGATTGATAAGGTTCTAGGTGCTCTCAGTTATAAAGAAACCGTCGAGTTCTTCTTAGGTTAAGTTGCTGGATAGTGCAGTTGGTGATGACAGACTACACAAGAGGTGATGAGTTAATATATGAAAAAAATGAAATAAGCACAAAAATAAAATAAAACGGGTTGAGCTGATACACAGCATCAACCCGTTTTATTTTATTACGTAGCTTAGGGCCCTTACTAATTTGGTTCAAATAGATGTGGACTCTGTTAGTTGGTTAAAAAATATACACTTACATTTAATTTCAAATTTGTTAATCATACATGTATAATTATTTAAGTCCTTGACGATTCCATAAAAAAGAAAAAGTAGGTATACATATATTTATTTATTTTTTAAACTAGCTGTGCCCACGGCTTCGCATGCGTGGTCATTTCTCTAGGTTAAAAGTACTCTATGTGATTTTCCAGGAACTAAAATCTAAAATACGAATATACCAACTTATAATCAAAATTTCTTCAGCCATCAAAAAGTTTTTTATCGATTGCTCGGCTTTTACATATCGGTCTGAGATACCAAGTACAATAAGTTTGTTTATTCATATCCTAAGTTATCCGTCAGTGCAAACCGCATCACAATCGGTGCAGTAGTTTTTACGAGATGCGCAAACAAACGGACGCAGATAAACAGAAAGGCAAATAAAAACAAACATGCGAACAAAAAGGCAGACAAAATTAAAAAAAAAATTGTATGTAGGTGTGATACACTGTAAATAAATCAAATTTATAAATGTGATGTCATTTAACATTACAATAGATAACTGAATAACACAAATTACGCACATAAATACGCGATCTAAATATTATTTTGTAATTAAATACAAAATAATTTTCTAACGAAAAAATATATATAAAAACCGTGCCAAGCCATGTTGGTTGGTAGTACGTAATACTACCAATAGATAGCGTTAAGAGCGCGCCATAACAGCGCTTCGAGTTGGACTTCATGTATCCCTCACGTCTCTACATTATTACGCGCGGCACCACCACTACAGTGCGACCGAGTGCGCGTGTTCGAGTTACGCAGCGACGCGTTTTAACTTAGCCGGTTTATACCCAGTTCAGCACACCACACTAAAATCACAGAAGAAATATTAGTACTAACTAATATGTGCATGTATTGACATATACCTATACCAACCTATATGAAATAGTTGTACCTACTTACCTAGGTTATGTTGCAAGTAAAATGCTATGGAGACCTTATGAATTTTTCGACTAATTATCTACCAATCAAGATTAGGTGCAGGTAGATTTGTGTTACAAATAAAATACTGTAGGTAGGGATATATTAAATATTTAAACTTTTATACATCTATGCAAGTAAATTAAAATTGAAGTGTCTGTTTGTAAATGTCAAAATAACAGCTTACCTATACTAAAAGTCTATGAAAGTATATACGGAACTAATAAAATAAAATATTGTTTGTTTGTTCCGACTAATCTTCAAAACGGATGGACCAATATTGTTGGGACTTTCATTGGTAGATAGCTGATGTTATAAGGAGGCTACTTATATTTTCGAACAAGAATTAGGGTTCCTAGCAAAATAAATAAATAACATGAATTATGACCACACGGGAAAAGGCGCGGGCACACCTAGTATAACTGTGTTTTTTAATTTGATATAATCAAGAAACTACGTTGCCTGTTTGTCTGTCTGAATAAATCGTCAAGAGCGTGTCGCGCACGAATTATTTTGGGTTCCGATCTCATAATATAACGTCCACTTTCCTGTCTTTCTGTTTGTCCGAATAAATCGTCAAGTGCGTGTCACGCACAAACGTGACATTGTACGACGATACGGAATAATTCAGGGTTCCGATCTCATATCATGTCCACTCGCATGTTCTTTTGTTTATTTGAATAAATTGCCAAGTGCGTGTCAGAGCACGAAAAATGTAGGATACCGATCCAATATCTTGTCTATCTGCCTATTTATCTATCGGTCTGTTTGATTATCTGTGTGTCTAAATTGTAGTTGTAATCACACTGATATTATAAATCAGAGATCCGTTTACTGTCGTAAACAGGCTAATCAGTAAATGAATTCTCTCTTATCGAGCGGTTTTTTTTTTGCGCGATGCAGAACTCCATACATTAGAACTGACAGTCCATACAAAGCGTCATAAAATGCAAAAAAAAAAACGATTAGCGTCATCTATCTTACTATGTTTGTTTGTTACGCTTTCGCGCCTTTACTCAACCAATTATCATGGAATTTTGCATACACGTTGTCAGGGATGCAGAAAAGGACATAAGGTACTTTTCATCCCGAATAAGGCTAAATAATAATAAAAGAGAATCAAAATTGTTAATTTGGTATAGGAATTACAACCTCGATGTCAAAGTAACAGATAGATTGAACCCTGGCGAAGAACATAGGATGCTTTTTAACTGACTTAAAAAAATGAGGTTCTCAAGTTGCTGTGTTTGTATGTAATATTGTTGGAAATGCAAAATATTCACATATGGATGGTAATATTATGTTGAAAAATTGAAATTAAATACAGAAAAATTTAACAGGGGACGGACAAAACTTTTTAATATCTGTTAGAGTTTTTTTCAATGAAACGAAAAAACTACGACTTACGAGGAGACAATTTCAAAAAATCTCACGTACGTCAAGTTACAAAATCAGTTCATCAAGTTCTTAAATCAGTTCAATCAGTCAATGAGGCAAGTTGACATAAAAACTGTGTTAACCTGCAGGCATTACATTATTCATAATCAGCCTATATGTGTCTACTGCTGGACGTAGGCCACTCCTAATGCACGCCACTGAGCTCGGTCTTCAGCTCTCCGCATTCATTTTCTACCAGCCGCTTTTCGCAAACGTAGCGTAGGACTTCCTGTGACCAGGTGGAGTGCCACCTGGTCACAGGAAGTTCTACGCTACGTTTGCCTAGACATGGTCTCCAGTCGAGAACTCTTCTACTCCAACGGTTATCGGATATTTGGGAAATGTGACCAGCCCACTGCCACATCAACTTGCTTATCCTTAGAGCTATGTTGGTCACTTTGATTATCTGTCGGATATCTTCATTACGAATCCTGTCCTTCACAGAAACTTCAACCAAAGCTCTCTCCATAGCTTACTGAGTGAGCTTAAATTTTGTGGACTAGTTTGATCGTGAGTGTCCATTTTTCGGCTTCTAAAGCCATGACTTCAATGCACGGCTAGGCATGAGGAATGGCGATGAACTGAGAGTTGGGCAGTTTGGATTTGGACAGCGGAACCACAGGGGTCAGCGATTGGCCGACTTCATGGAGAAGGAGGGACTATTTATGATGATCTCCTTTTTCAAGAAGCGCCCGTCTAGAAAATAAATGGACGTGGCTGCACCCTGGCAGTCATAAACAAGAGATAGATTTCATTTTGACGACCAACAGGCATATATTCAATTATGTCTCTGTGATAAAAAGAGTTAAGACCGGCAGTGATCACCGCATGGTAAGAGGCACATTGAATATCAACGTAAAGCTAAAAAGGTCTCGATTGATGAGATCTACTCTTTGCCCAAGTCCTGCCCAAATCAAAACCCCAAGACCTTTCAGTTGGAACTCCAAAATCGCTTCCAAATCCTTACCGAATGCGATACAGTGGACGAACTCAACAACGGGCTAGTGGAAATTGTTCACGCGATTGGGTCGGAGTTTTTTTAGGACCCAACCCAAAAATAGAACACAGAAACTCTCTGAGCATACACTCAAATTTATGGCAGAGCGAGGTGAGATGAGGCTGCAGTCATCGGTGGATATGTCGAGTTACAGCTTGCTCAATAAACAATCTCCAAGTCGATGCGACACGATTTGCGTTCCTTTAATACTAATTGTAGTAAGAACGTAATAGAGCGTAACAAGGGCTCCAAAGTGTTCGCAGGAGATCTATCTATTGGGAAAAGCATGTTGACGAAGCTGAAGACCGGCAGTGGTAGCATCGTTTCGTCGAAGCCAGAGATTTTGAGTGAGCTCGAGAAGTACTATGGGCAATTATACACCTCATCGCGTAGTTCTTCTAGCACGACTAGCGATGCAAGAGCTCGTTTGACCCGACATTATACCGAAGATATCCCGGATGTCAGCCTATACTAGATCAGAATGGGTCTCAAACAGCTTAAGAGCAACAAGGCACCAGGGGAGGATGGAATAACGGCAGAGCCACTGAAAGCGGATGGAACACCGGTACTTGAAGTCCTTCAGAAGCTGTTTAACTCCGTCATCCTCGAGGGTACTACGCCAGAGGCGTGGCACAGGAGCATAGTGATTTTGTTCTTTAAAAAAGGTGATAACACCCTCTTGAAGAAATATAGGCCCATTTCGCTGCTGAGCTACGTCTATAATCTGTTTTCGAGAGTAGTTACAAACCGTGTCGCTCGTAGGTTTGATGACTTTCAGCCTCCCGAACAAGCTGGATTTGGAAAATCTTTAGCACCATTGACCACATCCATACGCTCCGGCAGATTATACAGTCTTCTGTTTAATCTGCTGGAGCGTATGGATGTAGAGAGAAGAGTATAATAAGTATAAAGAGTATAATATATGGACTGAAGGGTATAATCGTCCACTAAGTCTAGCGTTTGTGGACTACGAGAAAGCCTTTGATTCAGTCGAGACCTGGGCTGTGCTACAGTCATTACAGCGGTACCAGATTGACTACCGGTACATCGAAGTGTTGAAGTGTTTGTACAGCAAGGCTACGATAAATATCGGTCTTCAGGATCGGAGCACAAATTCTATCCAGTTGCAAAATGGGGTGAGACAAGGAGACGTTATTTCTCCGAAACTGTTCACCTCTGCACTGGAAGATATATACAAGCTTCTGAACTGGAATCGATATGGAGTTAACATCAATGGCGACTACATCATTTCGACTCAACTTCAACTTCGATTTATTGATGATATAGTCATCATAGCAGAAACACTGGAAGACCTAAGCACAATGGTCAGTGACCTCAATATTGTTTCGCAACAGGTGGGTTTTAAAATTAACATAGGTAAGACGAACATCATGTCAAATGCCCATGTGCACCCATGCTGGTTTATGTTGGGAACGATATTATCGAAGCTGTTGATCACTATGTCTAGTTAGGTCAGATGATCCAACTGGGTAGATTCAACTTCGACAAAGAGGTCAACCGACGAATACAACTCGGATGGGCAGCGTTCGGGAAATTACGCCATATCTTCTCATCGCAGATACTGCAGAGCCTCAAGACGAAAGTTTATAATCAGTGCGTGTTGCCAGTAATGACATACGGCACTGAGACGTGGTCGCTAACTATTGGTCTCATACACAAGCTCAAAGTCGCGCAGCGTGCAATAGAGAGAGCTATGCTCGGTGTTTTAGTACGTGATAGAATCCGAAACTAGGAAATCCGTAAAAGAACCAAGGTTACCGACATAGCTCTCAGAGTTTGCAAGTTGAAGTGGCAATGAGCAGGCCATATAGTTCGCAGAACTGACAACCGCTGGGGTATAAAGGTTCTCGAATGGCGACCACAAACAAGCAAGCGAAGTGTTAGGCGATCCCCCACACGATGGACCGACGACACTGTAGCCAGCGCAGGAAGTCGATGGATGGAGGTGGCACAGGATTGCTCGTCATGGCGCTCTTTGGGGGAGGCCTATGTTCAGCAGTGGATTTCTAAAGGCTGAAGTGATGATGATGATGAAGCCTTGACATGTAGGTTGCACTATCGGAAGACTTTTGTTTTCAGGCACTGTGTTATGGACGACGAGAAGACATGACGAATCTTGCCAAATGCTGCCCAACCCAGCTGAATTCTTCTGTTAGCTTCCTTCTCATGGTTGTTCTTACCTAATTGCAATAATTGCCCGAGGTAAACTAATAGTTGAACCACTTCAAGAGGTACACCATTGACTGCAATCGGTACCGGGTCAACAAGATCGTTAGACATGATCTTGTTCTTGGTTTTATTGCATATAAATTTTGAATTTGTTAATAAACCTAATCTGTTTTCTCCTATTAGTTCCATATTTACTATACCACAACCAAAGATCTTCGAGTGGTTAGGCATAGTTTTTAATTCATGAAGAAATAATCTAAATCCACGATTCTTCTTTCATCTAATTCTCCACTGCAGTCTTTACTGGATGTCTCCTCAACGTCGTCTTGAAACTTACTGTATGAATATTATATTATAAAATAATCAACACATATTTACAATTACAATCCTCATCATGGACAGTGGATATACTCATATTTAAACTCAATACGCAGTTTAGCTAGAATACCAACTAGGGAGCATAGTAAGAGGTTAGTCGGAATATTATGTTTTTTTACATTCTCATTTTTTGCAATTTGAGTTTACAAGTTTGCAAGCCCATCGCCACTTTTGACTATGAAACCCTAAAGTATTTGAGTCATATGTGCTATTTAGTATGTAGGTAGGTAATTCATTCCGACATAAACTTGATGAAACTGTAAGGTTTCCTATATTGGTTACGGAACCCTAAAATATATTGAATCAAAGCTACTAATTAGTATATATGTAGGTAATTCATTCCAACATAAACTTGATGAAACTGTAAGGCTTCCTATGTTGGTTACGGAACCCTAAAATATATTGAATCAAAGCTACTAATTAGTATGTAGGTAGGTAATTCATTCCGACATAAACTTGATGAAACTGTAAGGCTTCCTATGTTGGTTACGGAACCCTAAAATATATTGAATCAAAGCTACTAATTAGTATGTAGGTAGGTAATTCATTCCAACATAAACTTGATGAAACTGTAAGGCTTCCTATGTTGGTTACGGAACCCTAAAATATATTGAATCAAAGCTACTAATTAGTATGTAGGTAGGTAATTCATTCCAACATAAACTTGATGAAACTGTAAGGCTTCCTATGTTGGTTACGGAACCCTAAAATATATTGAATCAAAGCTACTAATTAGTATGTAGGTAGGTAATTCATTCCAACATAAACTTGATGAAACTGTAAGGCTTCCTATGTTGGTTACGGAACCCTAAAATATATTGAATCAAAGCTACTAATTAGTATGTAGGTAGGTAATTCATTCCAACATAAACTTGATGAAACTGTAAGGCTTCCTATGTTGGTTACGGAACCCTAAAATATATTGAATCAAAGCTACTAATTAGTATGTAGGTAGGTAATTCATTCCAACATAAACTTGATGAAACTGTAAGGCTTCCTATGTTGGTTACGGAACCCTAAAATATATTGAATCAAAGCTACTAATTAGTATGTAGGTAGGTAATTCATTCCGACATAAACTTGACGAAACTGTAAGAGCTCCTAGATAGACTTCGGAACCCTAAAATATATATTGTCATAGCAGAGAATAAATAATTGTACTACTTACTGGTCATAGGTATTATTTAGTATGTAGGTAGGTAGGTATAAATATGATAAAATTGTAAGAATTCCTAGGTTGATAACGGAACTCTAAATTTTAGGTATTTCGGCGTGTTGACAATAGATTCCAGTAGCGGCGAGTCCTCAGCCATCATCTCCGCACTCTGTTCTGAAGACAAGGTCAGCGACCCTGCCACCTCCGTCGCTGTCTAGTTCCTGCTATCCGCACCACTTCCAGCTCCTCGAGTGCTTGAGCAGGCTCGTTCGTCGTCACATTCACAAACTCAATGAGTTCTGGTTTTCTGCAAATATTTAGGTAGTCGTATTTAGTAGGTACACATATGACTTTTTTTTGGTTGACATTTGGTAAGAAACTAAGAAAATTGAAGTTGTTACATACTGTATTGTAGGTAAATAGATAATTTAGTAGGACTTCTTCTTACTTTGTCTCATTTTACAGGCTTTGTCCTTCAAATTATTCTTTTGCAGGCATATTTCTCTTTTTCGCCATCTTATCTGCACTATAATAAACAAGAAAAACAATCCTAATATTTATTCTGGGCTACTACAATAACTGTAAGAAGTTTTAGAGCGCAGGCCGGCAACGAAACACAGGTCCGCTTCGCACAAATGCCACAGGCAGACTGATTGAACAGATAGAAAGTTTTGTATAAAAAAAAAAAAAAAAAATTGGTTCTATTGCCTTCCTCAAATACAGATTTTGTGTATGGAAATCTTTTTATCATTCTTTATTTAAAAAATAGCCCAAGAACTCAAAAAACGCATTCGTCCACAGGTTAAGGGCGTCACAGACGATTAAGATACTATAATATTTGATGTTACGATATCTGCATATAAAATATTATAGCATCTTAGGGTATCACACACGGTTAAGATACGATAATATATTGAAATTATTCATTCGCTCGCAGGTTTCCTAGGTGCCAGACGTATTTCTTCACCGCTTTCTATATACCCTGTATATAGAAAAAAAAATGAGTAATACGGTTTCACTATTAGATTTATTAGATAGCTCATGAGACGACGATTCTGATTTCGAATTTGATATGCAAATTGCAATAGCGCACTGTAAAAAGCGATCAATTTTGATAGAAAATCACATTAAATTTAGAAAATGCTGCGGTTAAATTAATCTTTACGCAGATCTTTCTACAAAAAAAATAAAAACTTATTTTATGAAGTCAAAGGAAAGTTTTCTCGAAATTCATAATTTGATTAAGGAAGATATAGTGAAACAAAATACGAAAATGTGGTAGAGCATATTTTGTACAGAACAACGACTTGCAGTATTGTAAGAATCATCTTGTTTACCCCAGCTTTCAAACATAAACATCCACAGCTAAATCGGTCCATTTGTTTGAAAGCTACGATTTTCACCCCCCTTTTCTTTCTCCCCCTCCCTCTCCCCATATATCTAAGAACCATCTCGATCATATCAGCTTTCGAACAGAAAAAGCCGCATATAAATCGGTCCATTCGTTTGGGAGCTACGATGCCACACACACACACACACACACACACACACACACACACCGACACACCAACATACACACTCTAAACTTATAACCGTCTCTTTGTTCAGAGGTTAAAAAAACCGTCACGAATACAAAACGGAGCAACCTGTAGAGCATTTACGATATATTTTGTTTCTTAAGGTAGTATATTAATAAGTATATATTTTGTATCTTTTACGATATATTTCGTATCTTAAGAGACATCTTTTAAAAAATTCCATATCGCTCGATATCTTAAGATACTTTAAGATGCAAATATATATTATCTTCGCCGTTTGTAATGGTTCATATAAATTGTATAGCGAGCGATATTTTATCTTAAGATAAAATATTATAGTATTTTAGTCGTCTGTGATGCGCTTTACCGTCCCTATAAGACGGGTACAAAAAACTAGTGGAAAGATTTGAATGACGACGCATAGGTCTCGGTGGCCGAATTGGTAAAGGCATGTGCCGCGCTGAGGCACAGTATGCGAGTTCGAATCTCGTCCGTGACCCATTTTTTTTTCCATTAGTAAATTATTATATATAATTACTAAGCAAGCAGGCGTTAACTGCTATAAAAAACACAAAATTAAATACAACACAGCTGTTTTCAGACGTGTTGCCACCAATTTTGTCACACGGCAAAATTAACAAATATGGAAAAAAATACCGTAGTTTCTTGGTGCTCTCTTCTCTAACGGGGTATTTCCGAAGCACCAGTAGAGCCAGAAGGGTATTTTCTTTTCCAGTGTGAGATTTAACTCTGTTGGCACATGAAAGGGAAATTTTCTTTTCAAACTCAAAGAATAATTAGTTTACCTTAATTTTTATTGATTTGATCTTTATATAATATTTTGCGTATACATCCTTTTTCATGACATATTAATTTTGACTCGTAAAAGTGCTATTATTTTTCCCTATTTACAATAAAATACTTTCATTTTGACTCTGACTGTGCTATATTTCTTGAAAATCCGATTTCCTTATTTTTTTACCAGATTACAGGGGAACTTTTGGTCCTACAAAGTTTCGCTTATGTTTATGTTGTTATGTTTGTCTTTTACCCATTATTTTCCTCGCAGAATGAGTATTATAGCCGATATCTTGCTCGGAATGCGGCTAAAACCACAATTTCGAACGTATTAGGGAAAATGGCCAACGTTTGAAGTACTGCACGTCAGATTTTTCAAAAAATAACAGAGCTGCTGTTGGGCTCCAATTTATAGTACATTTTGTCTTCTTTATATGCGTAATAGATAACTTTTCCGTGGGCAGCACCTTTTTGAAGTTGTTTTAAGCCAAAATCTGAATTTCCGTCCTAATATTTCAATGTTTTCGAGCACCACGAAGTTAGCTCAGATCTTTCGAAGGTGTAAATTTAGTTATACACTATTGGTATCTATCCTAACAACTGTAACTTTTAAACTTTCACGTCGAGGTAAATAAAAATTAAGTTTTCAGCGCCATAAAGTCCCGCTTAAATATATAACTAACTATATCCTAACAACATCCCCAAAAAACAGCACTGTACAGATTTTTGCGACCTAACGCGATTTTGGTGTCTACGGTGACCGGCCGGTGTCCATTAATCCTAAGGCCAGCTTAAAATGAGCCGTACGTTAAAACGTACCTGTACCTATTGGGTTTCAAGTTATTTGGATATAATACTAAGGGTTATGCTGCCTATAATTTCTGAACTACAGAACCGATAACCTTGAAACATTTACATGTAAATTTTCACAGTACCTCCTTTCTAACAAAAAAATAATTAATGAAATTGCATGCCACTCCATGCTTTGTGAGGTACTTGATCATCAAACTTTTAATTTACTAGCATAATTTTGTAAATATAGACATCGTGATAAAATACTGATGAGCACTGGTATTGAAAAATAAACATACCTACATAAGTATATCGTTACTTACATGTTTTTACTTAGTTTTCATCAGAGTACGATAAATTAATCTTCATAACCTTCAATTTCTCACGCTAAAATACATCGTGGAAACCAGCCTACCTACATAAAACCGCGGAATATCGGTACAACATCGTAAATGGGCGTGCTCGTCTAGCGCGATAGTACTCTATTCTGCTGCTGCGATACGAGCCGTGCCGCCCGTATAGTGTAGAGGGGCCTTTATCTGGTGTAGATAAGGTATTAGGCAATAGGCAGGTTCGCTATCTTCGACAGCTTTCGTGGGGTAGTTGTTAATAAGCCGACTGCGAAGCGTGAGGTTTTGATTCCTGCGCGAGGCAAATATTTGTGTGAACCACAGCAGTTATGTGGGTGATTTTTGTGAGACCATGGTTCTCTCGATTCTCTAGATAAAGAAAAATCTAGTTAGGGGTCGTGTATAAATAAATAAAATATATAAATATATTCACACCAATTACCTAGCCCCAAACTAGGATATGCTGTACTATGGGTACTAGACAATGGATAGACATACATAGATACGAATATTTCATCCATGACTAGGAAACATTTTTTTTCTGCTCATCACGCGAATAATTGCATCTAGCGGGATTCGAACCCGCGTCCACTGGTTGACTTCAAAGTCAGGGTCACCAACAATTCGGCCAACCGGTCGTTCAAAAAACATATGAAATACTTACAGTACTTACTAAAAATAAAAACATATACTAGCTGCGCCCAAACTTAGCCACATGCGTTCACAAAAAAACTCTTTTGTGCATCCCTAGTACTCAAGGAATATTCCCCCTTTTCGAATCTCTAGGTCCACCAGTTTAAACTGCGCGTTATCTGTCAGTCAATAGGTATGTCAAGGTACTGTTTTATATGTATAGGTACCGTAGAGAGAGTACTACCACAGGCGCTGAAAACTCTGCGGTTCCTATAGAAAGCTGAGATACTGAGCTAATTTTGACTGAATTGCAGTTTTTGTTTTGATTTAATAAGAGCCAGTGTAATACTTTCGAGGGCAGAACGTACAAGAAAGCAAAAAAAAAAAGTGTCGTTACATCCGGAAAATATATATTATTAGGGTAGAACGTCTCTTTACGGTGATTCGTAGAGTAAAATCGTACTACCTCTTTGCTCTTTGCATAACTATCCATAGTCCATACCAATATATAAAAATTAAACATTATCTGTTTGTTTGTTTGGGGAGCATTCACGCGATAAAAATATATGGTCGCAGCGAGGATCTCAAGAAAATATATTTAGGTCTTACTTATTTAATCAGTTAAATCTTACAGAGCTAATTATGAGCTACATGACAATGTGCTTTGACCGAAGTTAGGTGACAAAGTAAAGATCTTCGGAGATGCGTTGCAGAGCTGCGCGTGCCGCATCAGCACCTTGTTTCCAGTATTGAGGTCATGCAATAGAAATAGAGTAGCGCGTTGGAGGAATTGCAAAGTAGCACTCTACGCGGTGCTGCCGTACATAACACGATAACGGCTGTACGGATTTTGATGAAATTTAGAATGGAGATAGCTTATACTCTGGATTAAAACACAGGATACTTTTTATCCCGGAAAATTGTAAGTTTCTTCGGGAAAACTGAAAAATGTCGATTACTCGCTGTAAGGAACGGTTGCCATGGTAACGTAATAACAAGTCTGTCAAAAAACATCAAGAGCATTGCCTATTTATTATTTTATTTGTGCTTTACCTACTTTTGCATTGGTTTTTAAGAAGAACATAGGATGCTATTTTTCGCGATAAACAGTAGTCCGCGCGGACGAAGTTGCGGGCGGGAAAGCTAGTTATAATTATATAGGACAGATCGTCTCTTTACCGTGATTCGTAGAGTAAAATCGTACTACCTCTTTGTTCTTTGCATAAATATAATTACAACTAGCTGATATGCCCGCGGCTTCGCACGCGTGGTCATTTCTCTAGGTTAAAAGTAGATCCAGTAGTAGATCCAAAGATTACCCCCTACGACCTCACAAACTCACAAATTTTACCTATAAATAATATTATATAAATAATATATTATATAGGACAGAACGTCTCTTTACAGTGATTCGTAGAGTAAAATCGTACTTCTTTATTCTGTGCTATACAGTTCTCGGCACGTAAGTTGAACCAAAATGGCGGTCATCCGCGCAGGTATAATTATGGACAAAGGTGTTAGACGCATGCTCCGCAGCTGCACGGAAAATTAAAAAATCCGAAAAATTAAAATCGGAATATTAGAAAAACTGTGAATTCATCGTATTTAAATATATTTTTTATGTAGTGTGAAAATGGAGTGAATTAATTTAATTAAACGCAAGTTAAGCGGAAAATCAAATTTCTCGAATTTTCTTTCAAAAATTTGTAGTTTTCGTACAACAGTGATGTGGGGAGTGGTCATTAGGTATTACCTATTAAATAGAACCGTTAAAGAAATATTAATACAAATTTAATACAACAAAAGTTAATGTACCTACATTACACCTAGATAATTTTCAAGTGGTCAGTTTTCAAATCATGATGATGATGATACCATATCTTGGGCCAGGAGTTGCGATTTCATATTCTATGTCAGTTGACGAATCCAATTCAAAATCACTGCAGTCAGAAACTCCAACTCGTATTATAAATTCTTCCGTCATTCTATCGATTAGGAGAAGCTTACGTCAAAGCTTCTTCGATTGTCTTGACTTTGTTGCATAGCTTTTTCCAATCACATGGTCATTTACCTTTTCGTCCACTAACTCGTATAACACGGGGCACATTCCATCGTACATTTTTGCTACTAACATAACCCTTAATAGCTGCCCATGCCATTTCTATAGTGTTCAGATCCGGAAGATAGGGAAGTACGTCACGACCAAGTTCGTTGAAAATCTTGTCTATACTATTTTTTTTTAAGTAATCCTTGTTATTTTTTATTAATTGGTATAATTGAGGCTTCAACATTTCAGATCTAAACGTTATTCCTTTTTCTGAAAGCCAAACCTGCATATCAGCTTTCCTTGTGTTCACGTTTGGTGCTGAGTCATATTCCTTGTTATAGTAGGATGCATTGTCTACAACTATAATTGAATTTAGGGGAAGATTCATTAGCAATTGAGTTTGGATCCATTGGACATAGTTTTCACAATTCACGTCGTCGTGATAGTCCCCGGACTTCCTACCTGACTTGACTAAGAAGTTAACAAGGAGTTAGGCACAAAACTAGTCTCCGATCCGACATGTACTATCACAAAACGTTGCCCTTTTGATAAGAGTTATTTAATCCCTTAGTGGACCCAGCTGTCCAACCTTTCAGTGTTGTGTGAGTAGCGTGAACATATTACTCATCTGTAATATGAGATGAGACATGATGAAATATGAGTTAATCACGAAAAAAAGCATCCTATGTTCTTCTAGGATATTAAAAATCAATGCAAAAGTAGGCATAGCACCAAATGCTCTTGAAGTTTTTTGACAGACTTGTTATTTCGTTTCCTTGGCAAAGTAATCAACATTTTCCAGATTTCCAGTAAAAACTTAAGAATTTCCGAAATAAAAAGTATCCTGTTTTATTCTAGGGTATAAGTTACCTCCATTCCAAATTTCATCAAAAAAAAAGCCGTTATCGCATGAAAGCTCCCCAAACAAACAAACAAAAAACAAACAAACAGACAACGTTTCACTTTTATACATTGGTATGGATAATCCGATGGCTGCTGTTTCTATTAAAACTTTCCTTTTATTCTCGGTGGCGTTTTAAATCCGAGTTCCTTAATAATGCGGCGAGGACTTTTATCAGAACCTTCAAAATTTATATCAGTTCGTAATTTTGCACGAAGTTTACAAAGGGTCGGTAATTCGTTCTCAGTAATATGAAAATTATTGTGAATGCATCGTTTTATTACCCCCTTGTCAAAATCGTCTATGCCTGTGACTGGTGTTATTCGTTGTCTCTTTTTACCAGGGGTCCTAAATGTAACTATAAATTCTGAACTTTTACTTTCTTTTACAATCCTTTTAACCATGTTTTATCCTGTTTCGTAGCTTCCGCAGTTTTATTCAGAGAATCATCAAAATTTATCAGAGAATTATTTTCTTTAATAAAATAGTTATAAACGTCAAATACCATTCCTCTCCCCCGTCTCCTTAAATTGATTGTGGTCATAATTTTCTTGAAATTAAATAATATCACATTTGATGGAAATATAAGTGTCAAACAATTGAAACTTTCGTGTGCGATTGTACTCCAGGCTTTATTTATTCTGTGCTCCAGGGCCGCGAGCATGCGCGGTCAGCGGGGGGCGGAGTGCGACTGCGCGGGGTCTAGCGTCACCGCGTTGCTATGGTTACGCACGTCCCATCGCGCCGAACCTCATACCGCAATTCGATTGAGACCCGAAAATGTGTTACTGCGCATAGTTCAACTTACGTGTCGCAATCTGTACCCCTTTGTTCTTTGCATAAATATAATTATTATATAGGACTATAGTAGAGGTTCGTGTATAGGACAGAACGTCCTTACGGAGATTCGTAGAGTAAAATCGTACTACCTCTTTGCTCTTTGCATAAAAAAAACTCACTACTATCGTTAGTGTATATATTCTGTGCTACTACCGTCATAGAAACAATAAGTCCATAGCCTTAGAATATTTACACTGGTAGAAGTAGTCTCCGCGTGCCTCTTTTAGATAGCAATAGTTTTGTCTTAGGTGCTGCCATGTACGAATAATTGTAGGGTGCCATATAATAACTGAAATTACCCCTAACGGATATAAATCGTACGACACAATGTAATATTGTCAAAAGATGATTGGGAATGTAAATAAATTAAACACGATAATGAAAGTTACGTAATTATTTATTATAGGACCATAACATAACAAAAGGTAAGTAGCATAACAAAGGATAAGAAATTTAACATAAGTAATTACTAATTTCATATAAAACACTATTTTGCCTATTAAAATTGTGTGAATACTACAGTCAGAACTCTAATAATAAGAAAATATTGTATTCATTTTCATTATTATTATTTCACTTTATTTATTTGATATCTTAGATTACAATTTTTTTAAATCTTTACTTATAATAAAGCAATAGGAATAAAAAAGTCTATACAAAGAAGATAATTAAAAAAGAAATGGTCTAGGGTACATAAAATAAGCTACTGAACAACAATGTAACATTTTAAAAATTGGTGTTTGTCTGTCTGTATGTTTGTTCACGCATCACGTAAAAACTACTGGACCGATGGCGATGGGGTTTTCACTGTTGGGTAGTTTATGTTTTGACTTTAAAACTGGGGTACTTTATATTTCAATCCGATGAGTAGACGCCGAGCAATCGATAAAAATAGATTTTGGCTGAAGGAATTTTGATCAAATGTTGGTATATTGGTATTTCAGGTCCTGGAATAGCACAAAGAGTACTTTTAACCTACAGAAATGACCAGGCGTGCGAAGCCGTGGGCATCAGCTAGTATTTGTATAAAAATATTATAAAATACTTAAATCCTAGGGTACCACGGGCAGCGGAGCAGGGCTCAAACTACCGGTGCCTAGGGTTGCAGAGTGAGGAACCTCCTGACTTAATCCAACCATCTAGCAAAAGCCTCTTAAGATGTTGGTCGAAGCTTGCAATTATTGTTGTTCATTGCCGCAACTCTATAAACGCAAATTAGACTCGCAAATAGGCGGTAGTAATTCTTTTTTAATATGAGAAGCTATAACCCTTACCACATTTTGTTTTTTAGTATCTGAACAATCTTGATGTTGTTTTGCGGTGCCGACCATTATAGATTGACTTGTGGACTTTAACGTTGAAAGAAATGTCTACGAACAAGACAAATGATGGGTGAGACAACGTCATACATATCTAGAGGCTTCGAAAGAAATAACATGAAATAATATAAGAAAAACGCCCTTTGATTATATTATTTTTTACCAAACAATGTTTTTTAGAAACACGAGTTTCTTGTCATTCTAGATGTCGTTTGGCGGTATAGGTAGGGTCATGTAAAAAGAACGCTGGCTGAACGTGATTTATCGGTCTATTTGATGGTATGAGGTGCGGCGCGGGGCGGGCGGGTATACGAAGCTGCGAGCGAAAAGCTAATTAATAATTATTTAAAACAATAGACCTAGTTCTTTTGTGCGCGAGTGCACCCATGCGCAAACACACCCCCTCCACTTTTTCAAGCGTTATTTTTACATGACGCGATCTATACACATTATTGAAGACTGACTTGTGCCTTCTGAATGTGAAGGAATTATCTGAAAATAAAAAAATTGAGTGCTGGAACAGGAACTTATAAACTGTAAATAGATAATATGTATTACCTACCGTACAGCTGTTTTTCTGAAATAATCAATTCTGACTTGTTTTATTGTTGTTAGCAAGTAAGCACAACAATAGGTTGATTGAATGCAGCTCTAGACTCTGAATAATGAGTTTACAAACATAAAAAAACATGTAGTTACCCACTTAATGACAGCGTGAATTTTTAATGGCTAAGAATTAACTAACTGATAGTGTCACTTTGTGATGAAATAATAAAAAAACTAAGCAATAAGAAAGCACTTACATGTACAAATTCTACCGGAACTGCATCTTCAACGAGCCCTTTGTTTTTATTTTTTGTTACTATTTGTGTAGCATCAAAGTGGACTGAGCAAATTCTTGCATATTTTCTTGGTACCCAAAATGTTTGTTTTACAATTGAATCTAAAGGAAACCTGAAGTAGAATAATTTTGTTTATTATTTTATTACATACTGTAATCATGCCTCTTGTTTTATTTTAATATCAATAATAAGAAAACGTAAAAATCTCGTTCCGGTTTCCTTATTGCATACAAAAATACCGTTATAAATAAATAGTTATAATAAATACCTACTATATGTCATTTTAATTAAATTTAATAAAAACATGATTTAAGCATATGGCAAATACCTATTAAGTTTATTTTTGATGTTTCATGACGAAAACTGCAAAACAAAATCATTACCCTATTGATTGGGTAAAACTACTTCCATTTTATGGAAACATTCTCCTTGTTACTGTTTAAGGTTATGTTACTTTTGATTGCGACTAACTTACTGGAAATAGGTGACTACGGAATAAAAATCAATACTATTGTGAAGAATATTACATAGGAAATTTATTTGAGGCGAGCTTGTAGTACATAATATTGTAACGTTTGATAAAAAGTAATACTGAATTTTTGTATTCACTACGGCTTTGGCAGCCAGACACACTACACCCAACCATGGTGTAAACTTTTATTACAATAATGGAGTCCGTTTATCATACAAAAATATTCGAAAACATTTAAAACACATAAATACTATTCGCCTATCGTTATGACAGCTCATGTACTTTTTGTCGCAAAGTTGACTTTGTGACAGACAAAAAAAAAGGGTTACGCGTAAGGGATGCAAGATAAATAGCTCTGTCCCGTTCTGTCTTAGCCTAAGTTGTATAACGCTCGTTCTTTCTATTTGTAGTGACGTCATCAACGCTACTTCTGCCCTACGGCAGCGTAAATATTCTAAGGTCATAGCGAACTGCCGAATCTGTGTACTAATACACTTATGTACACATACGGTTAACGTAATAAAATTAAGACGTTACTGACACGAGATGCTTTTTAATAATTAAAATTAATATAATAACGTTTTTAAATAACGATGTATGGGAAGCTTTGGTGTAATATTACGAAATGTCAATGATCGGGTACCGCTACAGAAATCTTGTTTTATTATTTGGTTTTCTGTGGGTACCGCGCTCGAACGAAGAATTCTGTCCAATTTGTGACGGTATTATAGTGCCACAATGCCTCACATTTACTTGTGGTGCAGTCTGGAAACACAAAATTTAATATTTCGTTGTTATTCTTAGGCTAGTACAATTATCTATTGGTTATTCGACAGGTTGTCATTCATGATGTAAAAATATTCGAAAACATTTAAAACACATAAATACTATTCGCCGATCGTTATGACAGCTCATGTACTTTTTGTCGCAAAGTTGACTTTGTGACAGACAAAAAAAAAGGGTTACGCGTAAGGGATGCAAGATAAATAGCTCTGTCCCGTTCTGTCTTAGCCTAAGTTGTATAACGCTCGTTCTTTCTATTTGTAGTGACGTCATCAACGCTACTTCTGCCCTACGGCAGCGTAAATATTCTAAGGTCATAGCGAACTGCCGAATCTGTGTACTAATACACTTATGTACACATACGGTTAACGTAATAAAATTAAGACGTTACTGACACGAGATGCTTTTTAATAATTAAAATTAATATAATAACGTTTTTAAATAACGATGTATGGGAAGCTTTGGTGTAATATTACGAAATGTCAATGATCGGGTACCGCTACAGAAATCTTGCTTTATTATTTGGTTTTCTGTGGGTACCGCGCTCGAACGAAGAATTCTGTCCAATTTGTGACGGTATTATAGTGTCACAATGCCTCACATTTACTTGTGGTGCAGTCTGGAAACACAAAATTTAATATTTCGTTGTTATTCTTAGGCTAGTACAATTATCTATTGGTTATTCGACAGGTTGTCATTCATGATGATGATGATGTACCTTTTAAAGCCCAAGAAGTAAATACGATGATACATAGCACTTTGTCCTGTAAGTTTATCCCGTAGAACCTGTCACAACGTCGCGCTGTGCAACGCGGGCTCGCGCTGTACGATGCGATAATGTTCACGTAACGGTGCGTAGGCGCAGGGCTGTGTGTTACTTAAACCACAGAATGAATACTAGTACAAGCTAAAACTGAAGGTCAGCTAAGCAGTACCTCCTAGCCCAGTCTTAAAAATATAAAGCAAATAAGCGTAGTTAATATAGCCGAAACGATGAAAAAAAGTAATAGGATTTAACACACCTTACAAATTATTTATCTATGGTACATACAAACAGGGCCCCAATTCTGAACAGCAATAACGCAAGTCGATCGCTTTTTTGTGAAATTTTCTCTTTTACCACTTAAAAGCGATCGACTTGCGTCATCGCGGTTCAATAGTTAACAGACATTATCGAAAGTGCTAATAAAACGACTAAGAACGAAACTGAAATGAGGTAAAACAAAACCCCCTCCATGGTAGCGTTAAACGTTTAATGCAACCTTGTTGGAAGTCGCATTAGAAGTTTCACTTCAATATGTGGGAATGATTGCAACTTGAAATCGATATAGATCCTAAATGGTCATTCGTAATGAAAAATGATAAAAGAAACCTAAAGATTATTTTTAAATACCTATTCAATGATTCCCCACTTAACATAGTTTGTGAACTTGCCTTTTTTATTTTCCAAAATCTTGTGCCTGGTTGTCGCCATATTGAGTTTTGATTACTTTCATGTATTTAATAGCACTCGCAAGATTAAGACTAATCGATTGACGTAAGAATAATCAAAATGAGTCCACGCGTTTGGTCTATATAGTGCCACAAACAAACATTTATACATAGGCTGGAACAAACATACATACATACATAGTCATTACACTCCGCGCAGTAATAATGCAGTAAAAATAATGTCTACTATGTATGTTTATTAGGTACCCTTTTACAAGAATTAAGCGAGGTAGTGTAAAACCACAAAATAATTAATAGCACAAGTATCAAACATAGTTATGTTTCATACTAGCCGTGCCCGCGGCTTTGTACGCGTGGTAATTTCTGTTATTCCAGGACCAAAAGTATCTATAACGTACAATAATAGGTATTACATTTCACAAAAAATATTTCTGCCGTAAAATAGAAAACCAAAGCCCACAATAAAAATATATCTATTACTTGACTTCTACTCGTGCCTATAGGTTTCATATATCTTGACTACAACAGATTTTAAGTCAAATCTAACCTACAGTGAAAACCGCATTTTGATCGGTCTAGTAGTTTTTACGTGATACGCTAAGATACAGAAACACAAAAAAAAACTTGTTGAGTAGCTTATTTCAAGTCCCCTAGACCAATTTTTTTTCATTACCTCCTTTGTACAGACTTTTGGTTACTTACTGCTTGTTGCTTACTGTTTATTATAAGCATAGATTAAAAAACATAGATTCAGGATTCAATTTGGTAGGAAGGTTCTACTATTTACTTTATCATGTTTGTAATAAGGGTAGGTAGGTAAGTAAGGTAAGTACCTATTGAAAAAACAATAAGTAATAATATAAGAGCCTTTAAATGAGCGATATCAATTTATTGCACATTAAAAGATCCCTTTATTGCTTTATTTTATAATTTATGACTTAAATTGAGATCGCTCATTATGACCATTACCTGTCTTTTATAGCCATTTTATTGTTTCAATTAAAGTACTAAATTAAAGTAAATGACTCTTTGATAGACCCTGCAGTAAAAATGCAATATAACTTTAGTATCAAAGAAAAAAACACGAAGAGGAGAAGAGATGTTGACCTACCAGTAGGTCCATACAAACGTGCCCAGTTACGCTGACAAGACGGGCGACTGGGACCAAGAAGTACTTGGACCGCGGTCCCAGTCACCCAATAGCGTTTTTGTATCAGTCGACTGGGACTAAATATCTAGAGTTTTTGAATCAGCCGACTGGGACTGGGACGACAAACCACATAACGTAAATGCGCGACTGTACAAGTCGCCAGAAAATAAAAAAGCCATACGTCATTTATTTGTATAATATTTACAATTAAAATTACGCTTCGCTACGCTAGCTACAAAAACATCAAAATTACGCAAATGCGTATTTTTATTGAAATATATAACGGTCTATGCCATACCGATGTTTAAAATAACGGGTACCTTTTACCACAGAATAAGTGGAAAAATCGAAAAGTCGCGGCCACTGATCAAAATCAGAACTTCAATATAAACAAAAAATGTTACTGTCGCGTTTCTGTCAAATTAGACCTCAAAGATAACATAATAACTAACACGCTATTTTTGAGGTAGTTGTTATAATTTTTTTGTTTGTATTGAAGTCCTATATCAGTTTACTAAGGACTAGCTGTGCCCGCGGTTTTGTTGCAGTCATTTGTCTGAGTTACGATTACCATAGGTTAATCGAGGAATTTTAGGTCCTTGAATAGTCAAGGTTCATCAGTTTTTTATTGATTGCTCGGCTTCTATTCATCGGATTGAGATACCAAGTACACCAGTTATTAAGTCCTAACAGTGAAAATCATATCACAATCGGTCCAGTAGTTTTTACGTAATGCGCGAACTGACAAACAGACAGACACGATTTAAAAAAACTTAATTTTATTTTTTAGTACCTTATTTTAAGTCCCCTACACTATTTTATTTTCAACAGTCTTCATTGTAAACACTTTTTGGTACTTACTGCTTTATTATAAGTATAGTAAATAAGCGTTTTTTTTTTCAAAATGGCGGTCATGTATATATGCGAAAAGGTTAGAAGGCTTTTGTGTGTTTGTTACCACTTGGCGTTATAAAGGCTGCATGGAGTTTGAGGAAATTCGGTATCTAGGTAGATATAGGTAGGTCCTGAAATAACACACAGGATCATCATCAGATTCATCATCATCATCCATCATCATAGTCCACGCGGGTAAACCGCGGGGCGCAGTTATTAGTATATTTATAAAGTTCGGTTTTGATCTGACTTTTTGAATGGACTCGTAGGTATACATACCAATATATAAAAGTGAAATGTTGTCTATTTGTTTGTTTGTTTGGGGAGCTTTCACGCGATAACCGCTGGACGGATTTCGATGAAATTTGGAATGGAGATAGCTATACCCTAGAATAAAACATAGGATACTTTTTATCCCGGAAAATTCCACAAATTCCGTGGAAGTTTCCACGGGAAAACTAGAACTGTTGAATACTCGCTGTAAGGAACGGTTGCCATGAAAACGAAATAACAAGTCCGTCAAAAATAATTAAGAGCGTTGGTGCCACAGATTAAGTCAACAAGCCACGGAGGCCAAAACCAAGAAGTCTAAGTTTACTTTTGCACTGATTTTTAATATTCTAGAAGAACGTAAGTAGGATGCTATTTTCGCGATAAACTGTAGTCCGCGCGGACGAAGTCGCGGGCGGGTAAGCTAGTACTCTTATATATCATACGTTTAAAATAAAAAGTCAATTTCTGCGTCTCGGTATAAGCCTGATTAAGGCTGTTAGCCCAAGTGGGCCTTAAACCACCGCGGTACCTTCACCGGACGTGCGGCCCGTATGTCACGGTATACCAATGACAATAAATATCTTGTGCTTACCTACTTATAAAATCCACTATATCCCTAAGTGTAGATTGAGGTCTAATCGGGCAGCCCTGGCGCGCGATGGTTATCGGGCCTCTAGTGGGTAGCGGTACTGAGCATTATTATTTATGTGGTCCAGTAGATCTCCAACTTTCGTACTGTAATCCACTGCAGCAGGGATGCACGGAGACGAGAATTGACTGGTGAAGTACCAATAGAGTTAACTGTTAATTCGTCGAGAAGCTATTGTTTTATCGTTTGTTTTATGAAACGGTTGCATAAGGAGGGTTATTAAAACACGAGAGCGAGATCAAAAAACGAGCCGTAGGTGAGTTTTTTAATAGTATCACTCGAGTGTACCACATACCTAGTTATGTGCCGTTTCATACACTACTTTATCTACACTCATGCAATAGGAACATACATTAATGAAAAAAATAATGGTTGAAATATTTTCTTGATTTTTCTGGTAAAAGCTCGTTCGTCATGTTCGTTGTTGTTTCCGTGATGTCAGGTGGAGTCAAATTCTCCTCACTAACAGTGCTGTCGGACTTTTTTAATCAGAATAAAACTATTGATCAGCAAAAACACTTATTACATTAAATTGGTTAGGTACTAATTAAATGTAAAGTAAATAATGGCGCTAAAATCCAGTCCACAGCGAATTCACGCACATACGGTCTAATGCCGGGTCCAGACCAAGAGAACGAGTGCGAACGAAGGCTACCGTGCGAAAGCGAACAAATCAATGTGGACGAATTAACGAAAGCGAGCGAGAGCCAGCGTAGGCCTTTGTTCGCATTTGGCCGTGCTCCGCCGCGTGTCGGTACATCAAAAGGATTATAGCGAGCGAGCGCACGCGGTGTGTACGAACGGGCGAATGCTCATTCTGCAGCGACGCCAGCGACCGTTGCGCGGAACGGACGTCTCGCGCACACATTTTTAGGAAGGTTCATTCTTGACGTAAGTATGGAATGGTCGAATGAAAATTCTCTGAGGCTCATAGAGCTTTATAGGCAAAAACCTCGGCTGTGGGATTCAAAATATAATAGCAATAATAAATACTTATCAGGGGCAGCTTCACGAAGTTTTTGTAATTTCCCCATACGGAGCAAAAAACTCCCCAAAAAGATACTAGTTCAGCAATTTTTCACAAATATTTTGAAAATACATATTCCTTATTTGGGTAATTATCATATATTTATATAATTATCCTAATTATTATAGATATTTACCTATATCCTAAATTATATTAATCGCATGGTGTTTATTTTTAGTTATAAAATGGCGGTAACAACGTCCATAGTAGTCACATCCGTAATTTCACTGTGACTACGGTTATGTCATTTTTAATACTTTTGGGTTTGGTTTGTGTAAGTAATGGTCAGATCCGTAGTCGAAATGTCACATCTGTATTATAATAATTAGTTTTCTCTTTTTTAAGGATGTCCAGTGCACAAACATAACACAAAAAATAAGTTTTTATGCTATTTTGATTAATACATTTTTGATAATGATCTAAAAATCTATTTATTAACATTTACATTGAAATAAAACCTTACCACCTTAGCAACAACGCGCAACACTACATCATTTTAAAATGATGAATTAGGTGCGATGCTAAAAAGTCGCAGTCGGAGTGGTGTTTGTGTAGAAAGTGTCAGTAGGGTTAAGAATTGTTATCTCATTCACGCTACAGTCTGCTTATGTCTATATCTGATGCACACGAAGCACGACAGTGGCAATGTAGCTGTGTTTGCATGTAGTAGTATCTAGTCCAGTTTTTGTTTATTTGGTTTTAAAACATGCCGTATGCCCTTTAACTAGATGTATGTCAAAGTGATTTTGTCTTTTTGTTTCCCCAAAGATTACCCAAACATATCAATTTTACCTAAAATGGGGAAAAAAACCCCCAGATCTGGACACCCTAATTCGCCGTGGTTCGCCGATTGTCACCGGGTTCACATGCGTTCACTCACTTAGTGTGGACACTACGACGAAACCGAGCGAGCGTGCGGTACTAATCGGCGAATCTCACTCGTTTGCCTTCGCTGGGTCTCGTTCTCTTGGTGTGGACCCGGCAACATGCACCGCCATATATATTAATTAGCAAAAACCGATGCTTTTAAGGGAAAAAATATAAAATATTAAACATTGTTTAAAAATGTTCACGCTATTCCATTTAAAATAAAAAATTGTGGTACTCGTCCTTATATTCAGGATTACCAGATTTATTGTATTGTTGTGGGTGTACCTAATATGTATAAAAGTTTGCGAGCCCGTGGAACAGCGAGTTCGGTTCGTATCGTGTCGGGCATTCATTTCGGTACGTGGTCTTTAGCTTCCGTGGTCATGCAGAATTAATTGACAGCTTCCATGGAGTATTATTGGATGAATAGGTCAACCTAGGCACTAAACCGGTCCGTAAATATAGTTTCTTGTTTGAGATTCCATTTTAGGAGCTCTTTTTAGCTGCTGACTCCAGAGATAGGAGGGCTGTTAATCATAAACTTCTTCTTTCCTGCGAGCTTACGAGATTAAAGGTTGATGATGTTCCATGATAATGTGACCTTTTCATGTCTAAACGGTTAAACCGATCTTAGTGAAATGAAGTATATAACCCTGGGGAATAATATAGGATACTTTTTATCGCATCAATTGTTACCCGCGCGGACCAAGTAGCGGTTGAATAGTAGATTGTATTACTAGGGAGCAAAATTATATATTGCCGGCGAGGGCGCTATTTTGAATCCAGAGCGGAGTGAAGGATTCTTGAGTAGTTTCCCGAGCGTAGCGAGGTTTCTTTAGTAGAATCCTGAACGTAGCGAAGGATTCAAAGTACGTCGCCCGAGCTATAAATATATTTTGCGCCCGAGTGATACACTCTACTTTTCATCACCCACTATGAGAAAATAAAAGGCGCCTGATCTTTGTAACAAAACCGAATGTGAATAAGACAAGTATCTATCGAAGTACAGGTTACAATAAAATGCGCATTTTAAAACACTATAGTTATACTTTACTAATCCACCATATACATAGTTACTTACTTTTACGGCAAGAAAGACATTGTCGGGTGCCTCATTAAGGAAAGTCTCCACGTTTTTGACTGAGAATACTTAGGATTTTTTAGGTTTAAATCCATCTTCAGATACGCTATTAATTTAGAATGTGTCCAGTTTTACGTCGTTATTAGAACTGACTATTGATTTTAGTATTGACTAGGTACTCCAAACAGTGGAAGATTGTTTAGTTTTGGCTAAGTACTGGAAGTAGGCCAAAAACACAAATTCTGAAAAAAAACTTGGCGCCTCTTGCATTTCTCCATTCAATCAAATTACCATTCTCCCGGGATTTTGCATGTAATAGATTATCCATCACATTTTTTGGGTCCGTTCTAATACTTTCAGGAGTTAATTCTATACTTTCACTGTCACTTGAAGAACTCATTTTTCAAAACAAAACCATGAATTTCTAACAATCCGTGAAAATTGACGAAAACCCGCAGCCTTATTGTCTAACTCTGGTGATAATGAAACTGACGTTCATTTACAACATTATGAACATGAATCTCCCAATTCGAATTGTCTAACTCTCCACCGGTGATCTCCTCGGTGATCTTCACCGAGTCGCCATTATCAGCTGTTTTTAAGCGAAATGAATGAACGAAACATCATATTTTGACATATATTGGTATTGTCTAAATTTTCATCGTCACGGAGACATGTCAAATGAAAAAGGTTGCTCTGTCCTAACCTTTCGTATCAACTGGCTTTGAGTTTGTGACGAAATTATCGTTTTATTGAATTAAAAGTTGACTGTTTGCGTAAGTTCAAAGGGAAGAGGTAATCTAGGTATCATAATTAATTGCGGTTTATTAATTTCAGGCACTAATTCTCCGAAAATTCGACTTCCAAACTTGCGAAAGTAAAACAGAAAGTTCACTGGTTTTTTGTGATTTATATAGTTCGCATAGAAGTATTAGATAGTTCGATACAAAGAGAATATTTCGATATTTACTTCTACTAGCACTTATTTCAGTTTAACATATCTAATTTATTCGATTACAGACACTAACCTACAAAAACATAAAATGAAGAATATTTTGATGGGCGAATTTGTAGCCAACTGCAGTAAAACAACATCTCCAAACTAAAGGACAGGCTCTCAAGCCCCTAATATTGCTGACCATGTGGCTATTATAATATCTATGGACGTTCAATGTTTAACAACACATATCAACAAAACATTTAAAATAGACCAATAAATTATAATCATAATCTCTATGCATTTCAAATCAGAAGAGTTTTGATAACAAGGTGGACAGTGGAAACTAAATATTTCCCAAGTAACACCCTAGGTGGACAAAAGAAAGCCGTTGAAAAAAAAACTTTCCACGGTTCACCCAGGTGGTCGCAAGAGGTGGACAGTAAGGGGTTAACCGAAAAATTCATTTTGTTATTAACATTCAGTGTAACTACTTTTGACAATTGGCTAGTGCCCCGACTGAGAGTCAACAAATGGTTGCGAGTTCGATTCTCGCAAGGTGCAATCATTTCTGTGATGAGCAGAAGTATTTGTTTCAAAGATATGAATGTAATTATATTCATATCTTTGTATGTGTATCTATTGTCTAGTACCCAAATTTAGTGCATTCAGTGTATTTATGTCAGCGTACAATACATACAAAATCTTTATACATTTTTCTTATTTGTTTCAGATTGAGTGACATAAATACTACTGGCATTTACTCTGGTTTAGAGATTGCTGTAAGCGGTATGACTGCCAATTGTGTTACCGCTACTTCTATATTATATTATATACAATGTACGATTTAGTTCTAAGTATATACAATAAAGAGTTATTATCTATCTGTTTTGTTGTTATTTTTTAACTATTAACAGATAAACAGATAAACAGATAAACATTTTATTGATAATCATTACATTATAGGTCAATTACATTGCATCATAAAAATAATTAATTTAATAATAATTAAACTCTTCATTACTTCCATTGCCATGTCTAAAAATATTATACACAAAAATATACAATAGTCTAGTACAATAGTCATTCAATCGAAGTCAATAAAATTGTTCAATAAAATACATTCAAATACTCAGTTCAATAAAATAGTATTAAACCTAAGACTAAAATTTATTGTTCCTATCTAGGAACTCGTCAATCGTGTAAAAAGTCTTCTCGACGAGCCAGGTCCTAAGCTTACGTTTAAACACGTTTACACTTGATGCGCTTTTAATTTGCCCTGGTAGCCGATTATACACCGTCGGCCCTAGCACGTGTGACAGCTTGTTTGACCGTACGAGTCTTCTGGACACAGCCGCGAGCTTGTGTGCGCCGCGTGTGTTATACGAGTGTCTGTCTCCTCGCTTCTCAAACATGTCCAAGTTTTGCTTTACGAAGATGGCCACTTGGAATATTAAAAGGGAGGGCAACGTGAGTATCCCGAGCGACTTGAAGTAAGGTTTAGCTGATGTTAATCGTGACACCCGTGCAATTGCCCTCACTGCCCTTTTCTGCATTCTGAAGGCACGCAGTCTGTCTGCTGCACACCCCCAGAGCTCGGTGCCGTATTGCAGGACTGAATGCACGGTTGCAAAATAACAGGTGCGAACAACATCAGCGTCCACCACTCGCGAAAGTCTACTTAGCGCGTAGCAGGCACTACCCAAACTTTTACAGATTTTATCGATGTGCGAAGACCAGGTAATACCACGATCGATCACGAAGCCCAGAAACGTGGTGGAGTCAACTTGCTCTATTGACTCCCCGTTTACAAGCACCTGTAGCTTCCTCACTGGCCGCCCTGAGATGGAAAACTGAAGGAAGTGGGTCTTCTTCAAGTTTAGGACGAGGCCATTTAGTCTGAACCACTGTGCCAATTCACCTGCTGTCTCATTCAGACGCTGTTCAAGTTCATCGGGATTGCGTGCGGTAACTATCGCTGCGATGTCATCAGCGTACATGAAAATCTCACCGGATGTAATGTAGTCTGGCAAATCATTAAGTAGCAGGGAGAAAAGTATATTGGATACCGATGAACCCTGCGCAACCCCCATCGCGGTAAATAAAGGATCTGATCTCGTCTCACCTCCGTCACTGACCACCACCTGGGATCTGTTCCGCAGCAAATCCGTCAGCAGTGCATGGGCCGGACCACTTATGCCGTAATGCTTGAGTTTGGCAGCGAGGACGCCGTGGTCTGCGACGTCGAAAGCTTTCGATAAATCGCAGCAGAGGACGGCGACCTGCTGCTTACGCTCGCAAGCGTCAAGTACGCGCCTGATCACCTCACGTGTAAGGGATATGGTAGAGCGGCCCTCCCGGTATGCAAATTGCCGCTCGGACAACGCTCCAGTGGAGGTCAGATAGTCGGTGAGACGAGCGCTCAGTCCATTATCCAAGATCTTGGCAACTGCGGGGATGATCGATACAGGCCTGTATCCATCGATATCCTCACGTTTTCCTTTCCCTTTAAACAGCGGTGATATTTTACTCAGCTTCATCGCTACCGGGTACACACCAGCACTAACACAGCGATTAAATAAGACAGCTAACATGGCGCCAATGTGTTCAGAGCTAGGTAAATAATCTCCATAGATATGTCATAAACATCTTTGGTTGGCTTTCGCGGGATACGTGATGCTATGATCGTATAGACTTCATCCGGTGTAAATCTAGTGAGCCTTAAGCTGCGGTTGGCGCAAGGGCGCGTGGCGCCAAGCGCGGCACTAACCAGCGATACGTTCGCGCGCGGCGCTCCGCACGTCGCCGCAGCACATACAAACCTGGAGTTCATAGCATCAGCTGCCGCTTTTTTTGTCTCGAATCTATTCCCTATCGCATCTTTAGCAATGTCAGTGAAGCCAAATGGTGATCGCCTCAATATGCCCCTTTCTTTGTTGACAACTTTCCACACTTTTTTTAATTATTATGTAAGTAGAAACATACAACTATACCTATGATGTCACAAGCGAAATACCTACCAAGTGATTCACAGACAACACACAGCCTAAACCGGTGGACCTAAAGATTTGCAATTTGGAGGATATATTTCTTTAGTGCACAAAGGAGAGTTTTTAAATTTCGAACAGGGCTGGCAAAGTTTGCACACGGGCAAATCCTCGGAGTGCAGTTAGTTTTAGCATAAACACAGACTGAGTACGGATAGAGAAACAGAAAATTAAACAAATTTTATTAAATACCATGTTTATTTTATTGTAAAAACCTTTGTCAAAAATATAACTGTCTAGTGTCTTTATTAAATAAGGACTATACATAAAACATTCTAAAAACCTACAAGCCATTACTGGCTCACTGGTAGCCCACTAATTACAATGTAATTATAATATAGTAATTCACAACAACAAAGTAAATATTTCCAACACACCATTTTATTCAAATGGTGTAAAAAACTGCAGTAACTAGGTATATACCTACGTATTATTATACAAATATAACAAGTAGATTTGAGAAACAGCATCCTTTTGCGTTTTATGGACTTGCTATGAATCTCTTCCCGCTGCAATCCAACTTGAAATGATCCTGTTTACTGTGATAGACAGGTACTGAACTGAATCTGAAAATAAAGATATAGCTATGATCATTAATTGTCATTATCTATATAACAAGTACTACATAGTCAATATTGTAATGTGCAGTATTACTTTTGTAGAGTTAGATCAAATTTGTAAACAATTCAAAAGAGAGGTTAATTTGTTGTATGTCTCTACCTACAGCTACATCAGGCTTTGTGATAGCTGGAGATTTTAATACTGACACAGGTGCAAGCTGCAGCCCATCTCCTGAACCCCGGCTGGTGCTCAAAGCACACGTGGGGTGAGAAGGGATGGACCTATTATTACTCCGGGCCCACAAGGCACCTTACATTAACAGTTTCTTAAAGTGGTGTGTAACTGTGTAGCTAGAGTATTATATAGTCAATTAATTACCCATGAGACTAAATATAGACAGATAGATAACTCTTTATTGTACACCAAAAATATACAAAGTCCCCCTTCGGGTATTGTGTATTTCTCCCTGCCAGCCTCTACCCAAGCCATTCAATAATAATTATTAGGTATAAACCTACCTAGTTAATAAATTATAATACAAAATATACTTGCTGTACTACAGAAAGTTTTTTTTTTTTTTTTTATTACCGACTAGGCAATCGTTTAACCACGATCTCACCTGATGGAAAGCGATGATGTGGTCGAAGGTGTAGCACGCTTGCCTAGTAGATACCTATTCACTCTTGACTTGAACACACCGGGGTTATAATTTACCGGAAACACTGACGAGGGCAGGGCATTCCACTCCTTTGCAGTTCTTATAATAAATGAAGAAGCGTAACGCTTCGTTCTTGTGGGAGGTATTTCAACCATGAAAGGGTGGCGCTTTGCTGATCGTCTAGTCGTACGGTGATGGAAAGGTGATGGGGGAATCAGGTTGTGCAGTTCTTGTGCACACTCTCCATAGTGCAATCTGTAGAATACCGCCAGGCTTGCTACCTCACGTCGATGCCGGACTTTGAAGCTTACTCTTTACCAGAGTGTCATCCCCAATGAGCCTGATAGCAAGTCTCTCAATTGAATCCAAAGACTCGAGCTGATACTTGGCAGAACCGTCCCAGAGGTGGCAGCTGTACTCCATACAAGATCGGACCTGTGCTTGATAAAGATTCAAAAGCTGTCCCGGTGTGAATTACCGCCTAACCTTAGATAAAATACCAAGTTTTTTTGCAGCTACCTTGGCTTTGGATTCAATATAAGACCCAAAATTCAGGTTTCATGTGTTGTGAGTTTTTAATTTGATTTCTTATTTTTTTATTGAGCCGGCGGCGCGACTATGGGTCATCGCCAGTCTTTATTCAAACAATATTTGCGTTCGATTTCTTTGGCGCTGAACACTAAGATGTTCCAAATTCAAAAAGTGCGCGGCAAATATCTTTGCGGCGCTAAAAGTTTCTTATAGAAAACACCACCTTTGGGTGCACTTAAAGGCGAACCAAGTCGTCCTTTTCGAATAGATGGGATGAAAAGTATGTAGTTATCTAAGTTATTATTTCCGCATTCATATCTTAGGTAAATATGATTGGTTTTTGTGTTTTGTTCTGCATCCAAAAATGCATGTGTGGCTTAGCATTTTATTTGTGATCAACTATAAATCTCATCAAAACTGGTTTAATAACTTCAAATGGATTTATTACTAAAACCACTAAACCAGTTTTGATGAGATTTTATAAAGGAACTAGCTGTACACGCGGTTTCGCAAGCGTGGTCATTTATCTGGATTAAAATTACTCTATATGTACTATTCCAAGACCTAAAATACTAATGTACCAATATTTGATCAAAATTCCTTCAGCCGTCAAAAAGTTTTTATCGTTGCTCGTTTTCTACTCATCGGATTGAGATCGTCCCATTTTTGACATCGCAACTCCACTATGCGCATAGTTAAGTTGCGTAGTCAAAAGTGGGACGATCTGATGTCCGAAGTCTCACCGACACACCAGGCGAATTGGAAGTTGGCGAGAAAGTTCAAATCAGATACCCAGTCCGTTATGCCCCCTCTTGATAGGGTCGACCTCCCCCAGCGTTCGAAGACGATGAGAAGGCCAAGTGCTTGGCCGAGAGCTTCGAAGCCCAGCGCACCCCCTCCGTTGATCACGTAGATTATGTCTACATCACCGCGGTGGACCGCGAAATCGAATGTAAGAACGCCCAACCTCCGACTGACCCACCCCTCGTGCCGATGACAGCAGCCGAGGTTGTGTCGATGTTAATTTTCTCGATTTACGGCAACATTTTAGAAAGAAACGGCGTTATTTCAATAGCTATATATTTGTCCCTGTCACACGCGTTGAGTGACGCTAAAGCAAGTCGCCATATTTACTCTCAGTGGCCACGAACAGGTGACAATGGCGGCACGTCGTAAAAAACGTGAGTAAATCCATGAATATCTTGTAGAAATATTAGTATTTTTGTGAAGATTACTATTTTGTTTTACCAACTAGATAATAATCTATATCTGTAAGGTATTATTTTTGCATAATATACGGCATAAATTGAGTAATTATGTGATAACTGAATTTGTTCTTTTTAAAGTATTTTCGGTCTCTATAGAGTAAATTCGCATCCATCGTTTGTTCTTTGTAAAGTACGTTCGGACTCTATAGAGTAAATTCGCATCCATCGTTTATTCTTTGTAAAGTACGTTCGGTCTCTATAGAGTAAATTCACAACCATCGTTTGTTCTTGTAAAATCACTTTCGGTCTCGGTTTGACAAATTCGTAATTAGTTTGTAAGACTAATTTCTACCTTAAACCATATTTCTATGATAAAAAGTAAAGAGGTTCGTGCACATACTAACGATGCTCTCAGACTATTAACTAATGAACAATAATTTCATTTCTTTTCATATGTGTTTTCTAATTTATTTTATTTTATTTTAGCACTACGTGAAAAAGAAATCGATCAGTTTCTCAATGAGTCTGAGATAGAAAATGCTGAAGATGATGAGGATCCGACTTATCAAGAGCCTGAAGTAGACAGAGATTTTTATGGGCACAGCCATGAAAATGTCGATGAGGATTCTTCTAGCTCGGAAAATGAAGGTTCTAGTAGCTTGGAAGGTCAGGTTGGTGTTCCTTCTACCAGCAACTGCCGGGCTAGAACTCAACAAGGTCTCTCAAATAGTACTCGAACAGTTGGGGAGCAAGGCTCGGTTCGTCCGCGTGGCAGAGTGCTCAGTCGTAGTGCAGTGCGCTCTCGTGTGCGTACTCGTGGTGGAGCTAGAGTTTCAAGAGGTCAGGATCCTATCCCTTGGACAAGATCAAACTTCAACAAAGAACTTCCTGCCACGCTACAGCCATCATATCGACCCTCTGAACCGAAATCATCGATGATAGAATACTTTTATGAATATATAGACGATGACTTGCTTACTTTAATAGTTACAATGAGTAACCAAACTGCTGTTGAGAAAACTGGAAAAAGTCTAAATTTAACCCTAGGAGAATGCAAGGCTTTTATTGGAATAACAATGCTTATGGCATGTATCGGCTACCTTCAAATTCGCATGTATTGGAGCGAGAAATATGCTATGGTTCGAGATCGTTATTTCCTACTTAGGAATTCTCTTAAGTTGGTATATGATAATGATGTTTCTCCTGACATGAGGACGATCGACTTGCTGTGGAAAGTTCGCCCGTTACTGGATAGAATTCTTCAGGGATGCCATGGACAGATTCGGGAGCAAAAAATTTCTATTGATGAGATGATAATCCCGTTCACGGGTGCATGTCCAATGCGTCAATATTGCCCCGGTAAACCGAATCCTACTGAACTTAAAGCCTTTATTCTTGCCAATCCAAATGGCTTGGTTTGTGATATATTAGTATATCAAGGTAAGAACACTATAACTGGTAGTGGTCAGTTTAATTTAGGTGAGAGCGTAGTTTTGACTTTAACACAGACCCTAGTGCCTGGGCACATAATATACTGTGACCGATTCTTCACAAGCATCAAGTTGGTAAATGAGCTGCACAAACGAGGTTTTAAATGTGCTGGAACTGTGATGAAAAACCGCCTGCCTAGATATATATTAGACAATTTGCAAACAGACAAACAATTATCAAGACAGGGTAGGGGCAGTTTTGATGTTCTTGTAAGAGAAGACCAGCAGATAGCGCTAACGAAATGGTACGATAACAAGCCCGTTATGCTGTTATCAAGCATACACGCTGCAGAAACTGTCGATGAGTGTAGGCGATACGACCGAAAACTACGCAGGTATTTACAAGTCCAAAGACCAGAAGTAGTCAAAGAGTACAACAATAACATGGGGGGCGTGGACCTTACAGACAGGTTGTTAGCCGTTTGCCCCTCAAGAATGCGTACCAAAAAGTGGACGGTAAAATTTATAAGTCATTTGATTGATTTGTCCGTTGTTAATGCCTGGATTAAGTATAAGGCAGATCAAAAACTGCAAGGAATACGTTCTCACAAAATAGTGCCAACTACGTGCTTTCAAGCAGTCTGTTGCAGAGGAGATATTGGATACATACCTGCATTCAGAAAATGAAAATGAACGCGTAATTGCGGAGTCGTACGATGCGCTGGAAGAAGTTACTAACACTTCAAAAAGAGGTAGACCTCCAGTTAAAGCAGTTCCCTCAACTGCTTTCCGACAACGCGGTTCCCTTCACTTACCTGCAATGGGAATCTCACAAAATAGGTGCCGACAGAAGGGTTGTGTGATGAAGACTACCGTCTATTGTAAAGCTTGTGACTTACCTCTGTGTTTCACTGCAAAAAGAAACTGTTTTGCAGATTTCCACACTATATTTTCTGCTTGATTGATTTGTCCGTATTTTGAATTACTTATGATGCTATTACAATTTTTATATTGATAATGACAAAGATAACAATTTTTACGTGTTTATTATTTTTAAGTATAACTTGTATTTGCTCGTACAGCTAAAGCTTATTGTAGCACAATAAGCTAGATAATAGATAGCTAATAGATCTCAAGCTATTTGATAGATGTTTATTGTTGTGTCATAAGTCTGATATGATTTTGCCAAAGTGCGATTATTTTTAAGTATAACTTGTATTTCCTCGTACAGCTAAAGCTTATTGTAGCACAATAAGCTAGATAATAGATAGCTAATAGATCTCAAGCTATTTGATAGATGTTTATTGTTGTGTCATAAGTCTGATATGATTTTGCCAAAGTGCGATTATTTTTAAGTATAACTTGTATTTGCTCGTACAGCTAAAGCTTATTGTAGCACAATAAGCTAGATAATAGATAGCTAATAGATCTCAAGCTATTTGATAGTATGTTTATTGTTGTGTCATAAGTCTGATATGATTTTGCCAAAGTGCGATTATTTTTAAGTATAACTTGTATTTGCTCGTACAGCTAAAGCTTATTGTAGCACAATAAGCTAGATAATAGATAGCTAATAGATCTCAAGCTATTTGATAGTATGTTTATTGTTGTGTCATAAGTCTGATATGATTTTGCCAAAGTGCGATTATTTTTAAGTATAACTTGTATTTGCTCGTACAGCTAAAGCTTATTGTAGCACAATAAGCTAGATAATAGATAGCTAATAGATCTCAAGCTATTTGATAGATGTTTATTGTTGTGTCATAAGTCTGATATGATTTTGCCAAAGTGCGATTATTTTTAAGTATAACTTGTATTTGCTCGTACAGCTAAAGCTTATTGTAGCACAATAAGCTAGATAATAGATAGCTAATAGATCTCAAGCTATTTGATAGTATGTTTATTGTTGTGTCATAAGTCTGATATGATTTTGCCAAAGTGCGATTATTTTTAAGTATAACTTGTATTTGCTCGTACAGCTAAAGCTTATTGTAGCACAATAAGCTAGATAATAGATAGCTAATAGATCTCAAGCTATTTGATAGATGTTTATTGTTGTGTCATAAGTCTGATATGATTTTGCCAAAGTGCGATTATTTTTAAGTATAACTTGTATTTGCTCGTACAGCTAAAGCTTATTGTAGCACAATAAGCTAGATAATAGATAGCTAATAGATCTCAAGCTATTTGATAGTATGTTTATTGTTGTGTCATAAGTCTGATATGATTTTGCCAAAGTGCGATTATTTTTAAGTATAACTTGTATTTGCTCGTACAGCTAAAGCTTATTGTAGCACAATAAGCTAGATAATAGATAGCTAATAGATCTCAAGCTATTTGATAGTATGTTTATTGTTGTGTCATAAGTCTGATATGATTTTGCCAAAGTGCCAAGCCAATAGCACCAATCAAAATGAATAAAATATTGTTTTTTTATGATTATTACATTTGATAACTTGTTTATGTGAAGTTTCCGTCCAATTTGGTCGAGTTTTATTATTTTTGTGACTTGATGATGAAAATATAAACAATTTAACCAATAACAACTGTTATTTTCCTTCAAACATGTTTTCTTACTTAGTATAAACTGAGACCGAGTGTTCTTTATGAAGAACAAAATATTTGAAAATTTGACACAGCGCAAATACATATTTTCTTAATCATGAATAATGTTTGTTCTAGCAAAATTTTAATAGCGCAGTATATAATAGTTTAAACTGATGCTAAACGTTCAGGACTTAATGACGATATTTCTTTTGTTCTTTATGAAAGACATTCGGCTATAACGACATCTCCTGCCTGGGAACACTCAGGACTCAAGGATGAACGCCATTTTGTTCTTTGATAAGGCACTTGGGGCTTAGGAGGATAGACAAAATGGTACGTCAATATAAAACCTCTATACAAAAAATTATACTCGTAGCAAAGGGAATACAATGCATTATAGTTTAGGGAGAAAGTATATAGAATTGTTGTTATAATGTTAATTTATTTAATCGTTTTGCACAAAAATATTGTAGGTACAAGGAAGGACTTAATGCTAAACAGCTTTATCTACCAGTCATACAGGTCGTGAACGAAATAATAGTACATAGGGCGTGTTAGTTATAGTATTGAACAATAAATACGAAAGAAACAAAGGTTTGTATAAATAAAAGTTGCAAAACATTTGTACTAATATGGGACAACTGTTTCCCTGCACAGTGAAATAGCAGCAACATATCTAAATATATTGTTTTGTAATCTCGGCAGGCAGTAACAGATTAAAAATAATTCTTATTCAAAAGCCTAGTCTGTTACACTAGGATAGGTAATGGAATAGGTCTAGGTGCCTACAATATCATCTTGAAACATTATATTTATCATGCATAAGTACTTACTTGCCTACCTAACTAAGCGGATAAAATAATTAAAATCTCTAAGACTTGTTTCAAAGGTCATTAACAGTAACATAACCTACAAAATGTTGAAGCCTAATAACAATTATACCTGGCCTCCCCAAAAAAATATCTTAGACTAACAATTTCAGGAAATGATGCTGAATTACTAGCGATATTTTTTTCTAAAGACGCCGTGAATTTGACTGACATAAACGTATGTATGGGAGTTCACCATTGATCTTGAATTATTATATTTTTATCAATTTTAAAATAAACCTTCTTTTATATCGCGTACATTATCGTACATCGACCTATGTAGCGATGGTGGCCTAACGGTTCTATAGTGCAATTTAGAATCCAAAGATACCGGGTTTAAAACCTAGGATCCGCGCCAATGACTTTACTGAGTTATGTGCGCTTTTCCATCGCTCCGTGCTTCGGAGGGAACGTTAAGCTGTCGTTCCTGGCTGTTATTGATTAATAGCAGTCGTTAAGCCATGTTATCAACAGATTCGTCTTCATCGCAAGAATGACATAGGCTATTTTTACCCGACCGCAGTCTGGTTTTAGTTTTGAGCCGTTTACTATACTTACTTAACTCATATGAATTAATGTACCATTACATTACATTATACATAAATATGTACCATTACAATAACACAGCCAATTAAGTTAACAACCTTTAACACTACAATGCGTATCGACCTAAAATCTCAGTATCGCCGGCGGCTGCGATTTGTGGCCAGCCTGTCGCCGACAGTCGCGAGCTATTTATTGTCGTTCTCGAGAACCACGCTCACTTACACAATGCGATAATTGTTGTCGAGGAATTAATGTATAATTAGGTTTGTAGAGAATGGTCTTACGATATACTTAGCTGCGTGGTACGGCTTCGCTCGCATTTTAATCGCTATCCCATTGGATTTTGGAAATATTAAATGAGAAGAATTTGAGTGTGAATGTGACAACTAGATGTTTCCATTCTTCCAATGTATTCAATTCAGTGTGAAGTGTTTTTTATGTACATAATTAATGAGTACAATTCGCTTATTGATAAATTTAGTGGGTGATCAGATCATCACCCACTATTTATAAGTGAAGATTTAAAATAGGGTCTTTGCAAGACAGTAGCCTCCCCAAGTGCGTTTTATTTTAAGTATAACATCGGTGTTTATGGCAATATCAAATTTTCAACCAAAATAAAGCATCTCACGGCTCAATGATTGAACTTGGTGACACTCTGCCACATAAATATTATAGACATTATAGAAATAAATAGGGATAGGAACTTGGTGGCACTCTGCCACATATTATAGATATTATAGAAATAAGTAGAGATAAGAACCTGGTGACACTCTGCCACATATATATTATAGACCTTTTAGAAATAAGTAGGGATAGGCACCTGGTGACACTCTGCCACATATATATTATAGACATTATATAAATAAGTAGGGATAGGAACCTGGTGACACTCTGCCACATATATATTATAGACATTATAGAAATAAGTAGGGATAGGAACCTGGTGACACTCTGCCACATATATATTATAGACATTATAGAAATAAGTAGGGACAGGAACCTGGTCACACTCTGCCAGATATATATTATAGACATCATAGAAATAAGTAGGGATAGGAACCTGGTGACACTCTGCCACATATATATTATAGACATTATAGAAATAAGTAGGGATAGGAACCTGGTCACACTCTGCCACATATATATTATAGACATTATAGAAATAAGTAGAGATACCAACCTGATGACACTCTGCCACAATAGATATTATAGTCATAATAGAAATAAGTAGGGATACCAACCTGGTGACACTCTGCCACATAGGTATTATAGACATTAAAGATATACAATATCTAGTAGGCACTAGATGTATGTACACTTAAGACCTATAAGCATTGTCTCGCCCACTTAGATAAATTGTTGCTAATGTTTCGAGCTCTGAAGTAATGATTAATGAAATTAGAAGGCACGCAGTCGCAGCTCCTAATCCTGGCAATGATTTGTGTCTGGTTTTGAACCAGGTAATCTAGGCTCTTGCTTAGGTTTAGCAATATTGATAGAATCGTTTGGAATTAGCTGCTTTATGATAATAGAGGTTAAGATTAACTGGAGGCAGGTCGGCGTGTTGTAATATTAACACAAAATCTCCCGCTCTGGGCGATTATAAAGGTTTAAGCTAATCTATTGGTGTTTTCCCACTAGCGTAAATTTAACTGTCCTTGCGCAATGATATCGTGATTTATTATCTATACTTATAATAACACTGTAACAGGTCCAATTCTGTACATTGAAGATATATAGTAATATTTTTTTGGAGTCTGTTCTATATTTGATACTGAAGCTAAAACTATATATTTTCATTTTTGTCTGTCTGTCTGTATCTTGGCTAGGCATCACGCCGAAACTACTGAATGAATTCAAATTAAATTTAGCATAATTTGAGTTCATACTACGAGGTAAGACAAAATATAATAAAGTTAAATCCTAATAATTTTGAATCTTTATGCTTGAGGATTATCGTCAGTAGGTAAATTAATAAAAATATTTTTTAGTCTCTTAGATTATATATTTAAAAAACTTTATGGTACTAAATCATTATAAAGTGTTATATTTCACTCATTTATATATATATATATATATATATATATATATATATATATATATAAATAAGTACTTTAATGTTTGTTATTAATTTTATTTTATGATGCTCTTGTCGTATGTATATACCTAAACGTTAACTTGTAAAAGGTCCCCACGAGACAGGCTTTGTCCTAGTGTGGGGATGGGGATGTGGGCTGTTATTGATTAATAGCAGTCGTTAAGCCATGTCAGAGGCCCTCGGGCGGCCTCACAAACTCTGACATCAGGGGCCAGCACTACCTCATACGACAAACAAACAAACAATAAAACAATAGGTACGAAAAAGGCTGTACAAAGAAGTCAAATAAAAAAAATTGTCTAGCGTACCCTAAAATAAGCCACAAAACATTTTTTTTTGTTTTAATTCGTCTTTCTATCTTTTTGTCTGTATTTTTATGCATCACGTGTAGGATAGCTTAGGGTTTAACTTAAAAACTGGTATAATTGATATCTCCATTTGGCGATTAGAAGCCGAGCAACTGATAAAAATATTTTTGACGGTTGAAGAAATTTTGATCAAATGTTGGTATATTAGTATTTTAGGTCTATTAGAATAGCATATTATGGTACTTTTAATCTAAAGAAATGACCACGTGTGCGAAGCCGCGGGTACAGCTAGTTAACAATAATATCACAATCGTTGCAAAGCTTCAAACATCAGGTTAAGAATTTTTACTTGTCATCATTGTAATTTTTCACTTTTGGCTGAAACTATATACAGGGTGAATTTTTCAAGTGGGCGTGGTTGGCTAAATCAGAAACTATGAGGAATAGCGAAAAGTACTCGAAGGAGTCTCGGGCCCGATTTTGATGAAAACTAAAACTGCACCTTTGGATTTTTGAAAAATACAATATTCCTAGGCAGGAATTGAACACGTTGATTTTGGAAAAAAACACACTGTATTATTACACCATTCGATAGTGTCGCTAATAAGGATTGAATTCTGGGAAAAAATGACATACGGCAAACTTAAGGAAAGAGCTAATTTTTAACGAAAATAGTTAAACCATAACTGATTAATTGTTCAAAATGATTACCCTTTTTTTTCAATACATAGCTGGATTCGACCTCTCAAGGATTGTACTGCATTCGGTATTAAAATATTATTGATTCCTTAGAATATTTTCCAAAGTTCGTTTCAAGTAATAAATTGCATTATACGTTTCTTTGTAGATTTCGTTTTTTACGTACCCCCAGAGAAAATAATCTAAGGGGGTAAGATCCGGTGACCTCGCTGGCCACGGCACAGGACCATAAATTGCAATAAAATGTTCACCAAACTGCTGAATCAACATCTCTTTTACTATACGACTATTAATACGAAACAGTACGCAAACAGTTAGTAATAATCGACACGTGGAACAAAAATTTCAAATCAAATCAAATCAAATCAAATCAAAACATTTATTCGCTAAAACATGGTTTGTTTATAAAACATAAGATGGCAATATTAAAATTAGTACAGCATGTTTTATGCTTTGTCAGCATGCAAATATTATACAAATGGTTATATTTATTATTCTCATGTCAAAATTCAATATTTAAGTCATAATTACAATCTAATTTAATAATAATATTGTCAAAATTACCTACAAAGTGCCTTTAGTTAATTGTAAGTTTACATTTTCATCAGTCAAAAATTCATTGACACTGTAGTAACATTTAATCATCAAAATTTTATGTAATTTTAATTTGAACAAATTCGTGTTTAGCGATTTAATGTCATTAGGAATTTTATTATAAATTTTTGGAGCCATTCCAAAAACACTTTTGTGGTGTAAAGCCGTATTACAATGAGCTAAACAAAGACGGTCCAGATCCCGTCTACTCCTTGAATGACTAGGCTTGGGAAAAAGATGCTGGTTACATTTAACAAATATTGCTATTTCGTATATGTACATACAGGGCAATGTCAACAATTTTAAAGATTGAAAGTGAGGCTTACAACTATCAGTAGTTTTCAATCCACACATTGATCTTAGGCATCTCTTCTGGCATTTGAAAACAGTTTCTCTTTCGGTACCGTTCCCCCAAAAAATTATACCGTAACGGAGTCTAGATGAGACATATCCGTGATAAGCAGCTTTGACAGTTTTTATATTTACTATTTTCCTCAGCTTGTACAGCATATATGCAAATTTACTGAGGGTATTGCATAATTCCTGTGACTGCAATTTCCAATCTAGTCTATTATCAATTAGTAAACCTAAAATTTTTGTCGAATAAACTTTTTCTATTTGATACCCCTTGAAATGGAGATTAATGTTAATGGCATCTTTAGGCTCTCTTTGATAAAAGTGCATTATTTTAGTTTTTTCTAAATTCACCTTTAAATTATTATTATCCAACCAAGTAACAATTTGAGTCAATGCCTTATTGATGTCATTTTCGTAATTGCTTAAATGTTGGCACTTAATTATTGCTGTACTATCGTCTGCAAAGAGGACCATAGGATACGTCACACTTTTCGGCATATCATTGATATAGATCAAGAACAATAGAGGCCCCAAAATGCTACCCTGAGGTACTCCATATAAGACTTTTGTGCCATTAGATTTGTATTTGATTTCTTTTTTAGTCGTAATGCAGATCCTATCTATCTCAGTAAACTGCTCTCTGTCACAAAGGTAAGATTGAAAAAGATCAAGGACATTCCCCCTTACACCATATTGGTTTATTTTTTTTATTAAAATATCATGCCTCACATAATCAAAAGCCTTTGTCATGTCCAAGTATATAGCACATACTGGTGTTCTTTCATCCACGCTTTTGTTTACTACATTCAAGAGATCATATATGGCCATGTTTATGTTTTGATTTCGTCTAAATCCCTTTTGTTCGTCAGTAAATATATTAAATTTTTCTAAGTAGGAGTATAATGAATTGTAAATTATTTTTTCAAACACTTTAGATAATATTGATACAAGTGCAATAGGTCTATAATTGTGCATGTCATTTTTATTTCCTTTTTTCTTATAAAGGGGCCTGATAACTACTGGCTTAAGTCCATTAGGGTAGGTACCATTAGTTATGCTCAGATTAAAAACATAGGACAAGTGTGGCGATATTGTCTTGTTGACGAACTTTATGACTCTGGTGGAAATTTCATCATAACCGGTACTATTTTTATTTTTTAACGAGTTGATTGCCTTTTCTATGTCAAGTGGTATCGTTGGTGGCATAAATAACGACTGGAGAGCAATACTAATACCATTATTACTCTCTGTAGTTTGGTTAAGAGGCTTTATTTGGTCAATGAAAAAATTGTTAAAAGCAGAGGCTATTTCTTGAGGATCTTTAATGTCTTTATTAGTAGTATCGGTTATGCTGTTAATATTTTCTTTTGGGTAGTTTGCTTTTGATCTGTTTATTAATTGCCAGGTGGCTTTTGACTTGTTACATGAAGTATTTATTGCATAGTTGTTTTGTGCGTATTGTGTTAGTTTCACAATTTTTTTGAATTTCGATGTGTAGGTTTTGAAATTATCTTTATTCATTGAGTTCGATTTAATTCTAAATTTCCAAAGTAGTTGACGCTGTTTCCTGCTACAAAGACGGAGGCCTCGAGAAATCCATTTTGGCCGTTTATTACTTCTAATTCTGACAATTTTAATTGGGAAACACAAGTCATAAAGTAGTTTGAAAGTTTCGAAAAATATATCGTAGGCTTCATTTGGTTTTGTGGAGTTGTATACTTCTGAAAACGAGAAACTTTCAAGGTGAGTTTTGAATTTTGTTAAATTTTCAAAACAATAGTCTCGTCTACTTACAGTCCAGCTATCTATTTTACATCGTTTATGTATTGGGTAAGTGAGCAGCTGAGCCGTATGATCTGACAATCCCAAATCAATAACGCTACACCTGCATCCTCGTTTAAGGCTATGAGCAAAATTATCTAGGCAAGTTTTGCTTATCAATCGGGTAGGCTCTCTAATTTGCAAATACAAATTAAAACTGGTTAAAATATTTTCAAATTCCATAGAGATACCGTTTCGTTTCAATCGATCTATATTAAAATCTCCACATAATATAACACGTTTCTTAGTTTGACATAATTTTTCCAGGACTTTCTCAAGAATTACAAAAAACATATCAAATTTTCGGGGATTAGGAACTCTGTAAACACAAAGTAGTACAAGATCGTCAAGTAATAATTCAACAGCGCAGCACTCGAAGATTCCTTCGACCGAGAAACCAGCGATTTTACGAAGTTCATTATATTCTATCCCGTTTTTGACAAGAATACAAGCACCACCTCTGTTTTTATTAGGTCTGGAGTAGCATGCTCCCATATTGTAATTCAACAAGTCTAGAAGATCTTCCTGTCCTAATGCTATGAAATGTTCTGTGATACAGATTAGGTCTATTTCTGTATTACTCATTCTAAATAGCGTTTCTAAATGCACTGTAAGCATATCCGATTTGTTCAGTAGGCCAGCTATATTCTGATGCAAGATGTTGATGTGGTTGTACGAAAAACCTGCTGCTGATTGTCATTTAATAGTTCGGGTGGGTTGTTTATGGTATTTGGAGAAATTGAAACTTCATTCAGAATATAATTTTCCATTGTATTATTTTGTGATTCTTTGCATTCCTCATTTTCATTAATTTCATTAATGCCCTTAATCAATTTCTGTAGGTCCTGTAGTATAATACTTAATCCACAAACATTCACTGCTCCGCGAAGTTTAGATAACATCTTGTAGCCGCATTGGAGATTGAGATTAGAGTCTAACAAAATGGCATATTGGTGTGCTTCATTGTCGAGATACAGTAAGTTGTTAAAAGACTCTACCCTGCAATTTTACATTGTAGAGTATTCATTACACTTAAATGTCGGTAAACATATTATGATGTTTGAGTGTTTCAAAGTCTTTAGGAGTTCTCTCAGATTAATGACCAACTCTAAGTAGTTGTCTGTCATCAAAAAATCTTCCTCGCCTATAAACACAATGCAGAAATCTGATCTGGTAATTTTTTTCAGTTTTCCTTCAATCCCGTTTAGGATTGTCTTAATACCACGGTGTGGTTTTCGATAGTGACAAATGTCGTACTTGTTATGGAAATTCTGGTCAAGTAAGTTGTGGACATGATTTTTCTTATGGCTGCTAAGAATACAGATTTGGTTCTTATTTACAGCTTTGTTAGTTTCATCCAATTTATCACTCAAGGTATTGTTAATTTTTGTAAAATTGTTTTTGGGCACGTGATCGGGTATTTCTGAGTGAGGTTTATTCGCAAATGCAAGTTTTTGTACCGATTTGATCGGGGTAGCAAAAGAATTACGTTTCCTCAATATTCGGGGAGATTCAGTTGTTAACTGTCTAGTAACCTTGACATACATATCATTCTTCCGGGTTAGTTCATATACTTGTTTTTTAAGTTCAATATTTTCGAGGGATAAATTGTCGACTTCAGTGTTGGCAGCTTGCAGCTTTGATTTAAGCAGCTCATTTTCAGCCATTAGCGATTGCTCCAGCTCATTATTAATAGATGTGTTAGGTAAACTAGCATATGATGCATCTTCGGTGACTTCTGTTAAGCTACTTTCATTTAGTAAAGTCATGTCCGGAACAGATTGCGTTCGCGTGTTGCGGAAAGTAATATTTTCTGATGGATCCATTATATCGATACAATATCGATTTAATTGTATTTATTAATAGTGGCAACCCCAATTTTCTGTCACTGTCTCAGACAAGTCACTCTGCTTGACAAATTAACAAAAAAAAAAAAAGTTGGGGTTATTCTAAAATAACTCAGTAGAATTTAATTGGTTGCTTTACTTGCTTCGTTTCTAATAAATACAAGAATAAAGTGGTGTGAGTGCGAATTTAAAATGTTCGTTTGTGAATTCCAATTTATAAGTGCGTTTATTGTGCAAATTATTTACTTGCCGACGATAGAACTTCTTCCTGGATGTTTATCTTTAGATGTTCCTTGAGTTTCACTATTTGTCACAAGGTTAGAAGTTATTTTACTAATTTTAATCAAGTTTTAAAGACTCAACCGGCGTTCGATAATGTTCACTTATTACCGTGCACACTAACACCAATTGTTTACATTTTTCTTTTACTGTGGCCTTTAACCGCGAAGACATAAAAATTTGAATATAGAACATAATGTTGTGAAGATGACCGCGCTGCGGGTCTGTGTACGTAGTATTTACATTCTCTTTGGTCTGAGTTGAGAAAAATATTGAGCATCATTTCGGACAAGGTATAGGTAATGCAGGTATGAATTAAAACAGTACTTTAAAATATGAATCAGTTTACTAAAATACAACATTTTCCTTATGTTTGCTGTATATCATTTCTTCGCAGAATTCAATCCTTATTAGCGACACTATCGAATGGTGTAATAATATAGTGTGTGCTTTTTTTCCAAAATCAACGTGTTCGATTCCTGCCTTGGAATTGTATTTTTCAAAAATCCAAAGATGCAGTATTAGTTTTCATCATAATCGGGCCCAAGACTCCTTTGAGTACTTTTCGCTAATCCTCATAGTTTCTGATTTAGCCATCCACGCCCACTTGAAAAATTCACCCTGTATATACCTCATGTATATTATTTATGTCATCATCATCATCATGTCAGCCTTTAGAAGTCCACCGCTGAACATAGGCCTCCCCCAAAGAGCGCCATGACGAGCAATCTTGTGCCACCTCCATCCACCGACTTCCTACGATGGCTACAATGTCGTCAGTCCATCGTGTGGGGGTCTCCCCAAACTTCGCTTGCTTGTTCGTGGTCGCGCCATTCGAGAACCTTTATTCCCCAGCGGTTGTCGGTTCTGCGAACTATATGGCCCGCCCATTGCCACTTCAACTTGCAAACTCTGAGAGCTATGTCGGTAACCTTCGTTCTTCTACGGATTTCCTCATTTCTGATTCTACCACATGGGGAAACACCGAGCATAGCTCTCTCCATTGCACGCTGCGCAACTCTGAGCTTTTGTATGAGACCAATAGTTAGCGACTACGTCTCAGTGCCGTATGTAATTACTGGCAACACGCACTGATTATAAACTTTCGTCTTGAGGCTCTGCGGTATCTGCGACGAGAAGTTATGGCGTAATTTCCCGAACGCTGCCCATCCGAGCTGGATTCGTCGGTTGACCTCTTTGTCAAAGTTGGATCTACCCAGTTGGATCGTCTGACCCAAGTAGACACAGTGATCAACAGCTTCGATAATATCGTTCCCAACATAAACCGGCATGGGTACGACATGGGCATTTGACATGATGTTCGTCTTGCCCATGTTCATTTTAAGACCCACCTGTTGGGAAACAATATTGAGGTCACTGAGCATTTTGCTTAGGTCTTCCAGGGTTTCAGCCATGATGACTATATCATTAGCAAATCGAAGGTGAGTGATGTATTCGCCATTGATGTTAAAACCAAATCCGTTCCAGTTCAGAAGCTTGAATATATCTTCCAGTGCAGAGGTGAACAGTTTCGGAGAAATAACGTCTCCCTGTCTCACCCCTTTTTGCAGCTGGATAGAATTCGTGCGCTGATCCTGAAGACGAACTGTCATGGTGGCCTTGCTGTACAAATACTTCAACACTTCGATGTACCGGTAATCAATCTGGCACCGCTGTAATGACTGTAGCACTGCCCAGGTCTCGACTGAATCAAAGGCTTTCTCGTAGTCCACAAACGCTAGACATAGTGGCTGATTATACTCTTTGGTCTTCTGTGTAATCTGCCGGAGCGTATGGATGTGGTCTACAGTGCTAAAGCCTTTCCGGAATCCAGCTTTTTCGGGAGGCTGAAAGTCGACGAGCGAGACGGTTTGTAACTCTCGAAAACAGCTTATAGACGTAGCTCAGCAGCGAAATGGGCTTTTAATTCTTCAAGAGGGTTTTATCACCTTTCTTAAAGTACAAAACCACTACGCTCCTGTACCACGCGTCTGGCGTATTACCCTCGAGGATGACGGAGTTAAACAGCTTCTGAAGGACTTTAAGTACCGGTGTTCCACCCGCTTTCAGTAGCTCTGTCGTTATTCCGTCCTCCCCTGGTGCCTTGTTGCTCTTAAGCTGTTTGAGAGCCATTCTGATCTCATATAGGCTGACGTCCGGGATATCTTCGGTATAATGTCGGGTCAAACGGGCTCTTGCATCGCTAGTCCTACGCGATGAGGTGTATAATTGTCCATAGAACTTCTCGAGCTCACTAAAAATCTCTGGCTTCGACGAAACGATGCTGCCACTGTCAGTTTTCAGCTTCTTTAACAGGCTTTGCCCAATAGACAGATCTCTTGCGAATACTTTGGAGCCCTTGTTCCGCTCTATTGCGTTCTTAATACAAGTAGTATTATAGGAACGCAAATCGTGTCGCATTGACTTGGAGATCTGTTTATTAAGCAAGCTGTAACTCGACATATCCACTGAAGACTTCAGCCTCATCTCGCCTCATTCTGCCATAAGTTTGAGTGTATGCTCAGAGAGTTTCTGTGTTCTTTTTTTGCGGGGGGTATTAAAGAACTCCGACCCGACCGAGTGGACAATTTCCACCAGCCCGTTATTATTTATGTACCTACCATAAAATATTTACTACTTTATTATAATGTTTATATATTTACTAGTATTTGCTATTTACATATTTATTAGTATTATCTTGCTATTTATACTTTGTTCAAATTCTTTTTTGTTTTTTTTGTTTGTAATCTTTTTTCTTTATTTTTTTGGGTATTATACTCAAACTTTGCACACCAACAACTGCCTCTATTATATAGTCATGTGTCTCAATATAGCCTACGGTGGCCTGGAAGAGATCGCTGCTTAGCTATAAGGCCGCTGATTGTACTATATATTTTTTAAGTTTATTTTTGTTTTTAAGTGTTTCATTTGATGCAATAAAGTGTTATCTATCTAGTTATATGTACCACAAACCCACCGTTGTTTACCGAAGTCCAATTGCGACATATTTAATCATACAAGTAGGTACTTCCTTAGATTGTGAAAGTACCAATTAAGCACTTTTTGTACTTATGTTGTTTTTCTATGAATAATGCGCAGTAGAGGTACTCTACATGTTGATTTGATTTAATTGCGCATAGCTGAATAAGCATTTATGTACTTAGATGTTTTTCTCGCTAAATTATGAGAAATGTAACTACTTAGTTGTTATTGCAAATGAAGAATGTACTAGAAATCGCCTACGCATTTATAAAAGTTATATAAGGAAGTTACTAAGTACAAATTGTCATTATTTTATCTTCGCTTGAATTGTACGGTCAAAAGTAAGACCAATAAAATTAACTTCAAATTTAATTTGTTGTTTATTTTATTAAAATCTCGGCTCCGTCCAATTTGTCTGGCGCAGCCAGTAGGTTTTTTTTTTAAAGTCGTGGAAATTTAATTTGTCCGGCGCTTACTTCAAAAATTGTGAAATATAATTTGTCTGGCGCAACCTACATATTTGGTGCAGCTGTCCTGAATAACTTCAGTGTGTTCCTGACAAATCCACGGAAAAAATACTCGAACCAAACATATACGACTGTATTGGAAAAAGGAGTTGAGAAACAATTCAGCGAGTGGAATAATCACCGAGGCATGGGATCGAGCGGTTTTAAGTGAGTCGAAAATCATTCACTTTCCGTATTCTTGCCCTGCTATTCGACCCTTAGTGTTTTTGGACAAACATTGCCAATACACTTGTTATTTTTGATTTATTGTATGCGAATTTAAGATTTTTATGTGAATTTTTGACGTTTTATATGTTTTTATTGATTTTTATGTGAACTTATGTGTCTTTATTGATTATTATGTGAATTTATTGATTTTTATGCATCATAATTGATTTTATGTGAATTTATTGATTTGTATGCGTCATAATTGATTTTTATGTGAATTTATTGATTTTTATGCGTCATAATTGATTTTTATGTGAATTTATTGATTTTAATGTGTCTTTATTGATTTTTTGTGCTTTTATTGAACTTTTATGTGCCTTTATTTAATTATATTTTGATTTTTATGTGTTTTATGTGTTATATTGTACAAACGCATACTCAATTTTAATAATTTGAATTTATTTTAAATAATAATTTAAAATGGAACCTATGAGGATTATAACGAATGAAATTGTGAAATTGATTCCTAAATTTGATGGGAATGAAAAATTATTAAATTTATTTATTTCAAAATGTGAATATGTGCGTAGCTAAAGTGGATCCGAAGTAACAGCAGCACAATTATTATATTTATTTTATGTAATTTCAAGTAGAGTTGTAGGCAGAGCAGCCTCACTATTAAATGAAAGTAGCGACATGGCTACAATTGAAAATCTTTTTATTCAAGTTAATAATATAATTGAAAATGGAAACAGATTGTGAATTAGATGATATATTATCTGAAAATCTAATGAAACTTAGATTAAATCGTATGCATCAAGAACAAAGAAATGCATTTTTTTTAATTGATGCAATCAAGATGAATTAATTATTGATATTAAAACTAAGATGATATTTCACTAATACTTCTAATTATAACTTTATAAAATTTGAGATAAATTTAATTGATATTAAGAAAGCATAAAATAAAAACAAAATAAATGATTTTGAAAATAAAGTTACTCATGTTTATAGTTTGTTAACTCATAATCTAATGAATTATTTGAATTGTTAAAAAATATTGAGAGAACAGATAAGCTAATTTTCCCTGTTAATTATGAAAATTTTGTTAATATAGAGCAAAATATAGAGATAAAAGCTTATATTAAGGGTAGGCAAATTACATTTGTACTGGCAATTCTAATTGTATGCAAAAACACTTACAAATATTACCAGTTATTCCCCTTACCTATCCTTGATACTTCTAATAATATTACATCCTTGATACTTCCTAAATATCCTTTTATCCTCGTGAAGGATTTGAACTCTATCACATTGCTCTCCAAGCCATGTGACGAGATTGATGAGAAATTATTTCTTTGTAAAGAAAGTTGTGCAGTCGTATTGGAACAAGATAAATGTATCACTGATTTAATGAAATTTACGTTGAATATTACGTCGTGTTCTCCAATTTTAATCGAAACTTCAGAGATAAAAGTTGAAATGAACATATGGATAATTTTTGCAAGTTACCAAACGTACTTGACAAAAACCTGTGAAAATGAGATTACTCGAGAGAAAATCCTTGGTACTTATATTTTAACCTTGGATGATAATTGTAAAATACAAGTTGAAGATATTACTCTACGGAAGAAATTGTTTAGAGGAATGAACTTACATATTCCTAAACTACCATTGATAAATTTACCAAGTGTTCCAGTTACAAATAATTTCAAAAGAAAACCTGTTAACTTAGATGGAGTAAACATGGAAAATCTACAAATGCTGAATTATATTTCGAAGAAAAGTGAAAACAGTGAATATAGTGAAATGAGTGAAATGGTCAATAAAGTGCAAATAAAAAGTGTTAGTTTATGGACATTAATACTTTATATTATAATGATTTTAATTATTGTATACTTTATTATAAAATATAAAAATGAGATTTTGAATATATGTAAAATTGAAAATAATCTGACTTCAGAAAATGAACTTTCAGATAATTTTCAATCTCAGGGTGGAGAAGTTATATGTACCACAAACCCACCGTTGTTTACCGAAGTCCAATTGCGACATATTTAATCATACAAGTAGGTACTTCCTTAGATTGTGAAAGTACCAATTAAGCACTTTTTGTACTTATGTTGTTTTTCTATGAATAATGCGCAGTAGAGGTACTCTACATGTTGATTTGATTTAATTGCGCATAGCTGAATAAGCATTTATGTACTTAGATGTTTTTCTCGCTAAAGTATGAGAAATGTAACTACTTAGTTGTTATTGCAAATGAAGAATGTACTAGAAATCGCCTACGCATTTATAAAAGTTATATAAGGAAGTTACTAAGTACAAATTGTCATTATTTTATCTTCGCTTGAATTGTACGGTCAAAAGTAAGACCAATAAAATTAACTTCAAATTTAATTTGTTGTTTATTTTATTAAAATCTCGGCTCCGTCCAATTTGTCTATCTATCTATTTGTTTGTGTCTTCAAGGAAAACGCATGATGTATTTTGGTAGTTCTTGGATCGTAGAAGCGATAGCCATTGGGGAACAAAGGTTCTCCAGTCTCATAGACCAATACAGAATTGCAGAAAGTAAAAATATTTCTGGTAATTCGTAACAACACTGGACTGGAAAACGAAGCGTAAGACGCATCTTCGTCTATTTTGCGAGTTGGCCTGTGAGAGTAGCGAGGAGCTGGTTGCAAGAAGTTAAAACCGTTCTTTATGGCATAATAAGGGGAAGACCGATGTTCAGCAGAGGATGCTGACGACGTCTTCAAACTGATGGGGTTATGAGTTTACATACCGTTTATTTTAGAACCTCCTCATTTGAACACATCCTGTAAAATGGAATAATCAATCCAAATTAAGCCATCATCGGAAGGGTAGTAGTATTGTGACATCGCATTATCTTCGGTCAGACATGTACAATGGTGGTTGCCGATGGGACTGTCTATCTGTCCGTTAAATTGCTGTATAGTCTATTACCGTCTGTACGAGGTGAAAATAACACAAAAACTAGCACCATCAAATCCAGGCCATAAACTTGTCGATCGCCCTGATTGCTCAGGAACCAGACTTTGATATTTTTTGCACACAATTTGATGCCTTGTGTTATGTGCTGAATTGGTACAGTCATGTATCAATTCAGCACACAATTTATTGCTTAGTAATTTTTTTAATAAATTAATCTGTTTTGCAACGTTATGTTTGTTTAGTATGTATGTTTATTGGCTAACCGTTCACTTTGGTCACAAATGTGAGTGAAACATTTGACTTAAAATAAATTTAAAAAACTTGGAAAAGTACCACCGTAAATAAGTTGGTATTTCTGTTCAAAGTTAACATATCCTTCTTGCCCGTCTGTCCCAGAGGTGTTTCATCAGAAAGTTCAAATCGCAGGCCTACCTTAATATGGCACACAGTTCCAGACATACTTGCCACCTTCATTCCTTACCTGAACCGACTACCTACGAAAGGGCATACAGATTCCTTCGATTTGACTCTTCGCAATGTATATGTGAAGGCAGTGACTTAGTTCCGAAGGAATGAACTGCGATATCAAGTAAGTTCGTTTTCTTGTAGTTTCTGATACTTTTACATGATGTCTTGTTTATGATACTTATTGTGGAGACGGAGGTGTAATTTTGGGGATTCAGATTTACTGCAACATGATCATAAAAAAGTAGTACAAACTTCAGTAGATGATAATCTCGCAGTTCGCTACGGCGACTTTTCTACTGAAATCCTTGTAATTCTGGAATTGAATCATCATCATCAGCCTACTTCGTTTCCACAGCTGGGATGGGCCTTCACTGTGTGTGTGTGTGTGTGTGTGTGTGTTTGTGTGCGCGTGTGTGTGTGTTTGTGTGTGTGTGTGTGTGTGTTTGTGTGCGTGTGTGTGTGTGCTACTATGTGCACTACTATGTGGGGTCGGTACCACATGTAGTTTTCTTCCATTTCTCCTTATCAGTCGTCATCTCAGTATTCACTCCCTTCTTACACATGTCTCACACATTATAAGTTCTACCAGTTGGACAAACATATTCCATTTATTTCGACCACGCTCTGGCCCTGTGCCGGCTGGAACATAGAGTAACTTTTTATAGGCTGGTAAATGTGCAGGTACAATACAAAAGTGTACCCATAGAGAAGACATTATTTACCCGACTGCAGTGAGTTAAAATGATCATTTCCCACTTCGGTGCTTGTACTTACTTGGTACTTGGTGTTCGGGATCTTTTCCGCATCTAGGCCGATCATCGGCCCCTTTTGTATGATCCGGGCGGCGACCACTAGTTCAGCCACCCGATTTCCCTCAGGAAGGCCAGCAACTCACGTATTCCGGCACAGGCTTCTCTCAGGGTAGAAGTTGTTGAGTTCAAGAACTGTTCCATTTGTAGCGACACGCTATCGCACTCCATGAGCACATGCGTGGCCGTTTCTTCTGCCCCCATGCAACCTCTGCACAAGGGGATGTCTGTGACACCTAATCTATATAGGTTTTTGTTAAAAGAGCAATTCCCAGTAACAATTCCTACGACCTGTAAGAAGTTTTCGGGAGTATCTCAAATTTAACTCCGGGAAAGCTTCTCAATACTTTATACTTTCCCATAGCTCCTGGTGTAATTTGTTTATTCTTTGACGGATTCAGGCTCGAATTTGACTGAAAGGCTAATAGTGTTCATACCTTTGATGTGTTTGTTTTTGAGACTGCGGCACTGTCTGTCCCCCCCCCCCCCCCCCCCCAAATTGACTACAATTACGTTCCTGCCTGCGCAGTAACAGTGTTGCTGCCTGGATTATACCTACACATTCCGTTTGGAAAATAGAGTTGTGGGTACCCACAGTGCTGTTCTTATATGAATGTTCAAGTCTTCCGAAAACGTCCCTGCTCCCGTCCCTGCTACCATTTTAGAATCATGTGTGTAATTTCTAACTTCGTGTGTGTTTGAGCTATCACTTGGTTCCTCATGTATTTGTATTTTGTAGTGCTTAATAAAGCGGTGTTGTTTTGGTACCCTATCATGAATAGAGAGTATGTACGGGTTACCCTCTACATACTCCCGTATGATGGTAGTGTGGAACGCCTGACTACGTTGATCCCAGACATTGAGGTGCTTGTACTTTCGTTTAAGCATTTTCGATTTATAAGATATACAACCCTATCAGAAATTGCGATTGTTTAGGTACTGCCTCCACTGGTACCTGCATATTGCTTCGTTAGCAGCGTTTGGATTGACAACATAATGAAAGTACCGGTCGCCAAAGCAGGCGATAATTTAGTTTGATCAACCAGGATTTTAATGATGAAATTTTCTTCGTTTTCTCGTTTCTAGGTTTAAAAGACAGTTTAATAAACGACTGAATAGTTTCGCAATTGCATTGGAATAAAAGGATTTGTTAGATATTTAATTTTCGCAAGTACAGTCAAGTAGAGAAGCAGCGAGCGAGACCCATTAATATTCTATGTCGGTGGGTATTTATTTTTAGCTAGCTGTGCCCGCGGCTTTGCCCGCGGCTTTGCCCGCGTGGTTCATTTCTGTATGTAAATTAGTACGTTAAATTAGTTACGTTAATTAGTAGTAGAATTAGTACCATAGATATAGCCGTGATATTATTTTTTAGTAAATTCGTATTATGCACTAGTGCCCTAGTTATTTTTTTAATTGTGTTCTTTATGAATTGGAAGGGGGACATGCAGCTCAAGCAAGAGAGCTTAGAGACAAATATTTCGTAAAAGAAACCAAATAGAAAAAAGCTGTCAAAGAAACCTTATTGTTATTTTAAAATACCTATTCATTAAGATCCCCACTTTGATCTATCTATCTATCTCTATCAGCCCACATCAACCCACTGTTGGGTATATAGGCCTCCGCATGTGCACGCCACTTTTTCCGGTCCTGCGCAAAGCGAATCCACTGCCTTCCTGCTGACGTCCTTGATGACGTCGTCTGACCATCCTGCAGGTGGTCTGCCTCTTAATCTACGTCCTTCTCTTGGCCACCATTCCACCACTGCCCTTGTTCATCTGCCATCTTTTCGTCTCGCCATCCTCACTTCAGCTTTGTGATCCGTTTCCCTATGTCCACGACTTTTGTCCTACGTCTGATATCGACATTTGGGATCCTGTCCACAAGCAAAATGCCGAGCATAGCACGCTCTATCGCCCTTTGAGCTACTTTTATCTTGTGCATAAAAGTAGCTCAAAGTCTACTTTTATGCACAAGCGATCTCTTTAACCTGGGAGCCTTGTCCAAAGGATAAACAGTGTCCAAGATAGACATACTCAGCCACTACTTCTAAAGGACAGTCACCTACAACAAAGGCAGGTGTCTGTGGTGGTGGGTTTGTCATGATCTTGGTTTTGGACATGTTCATCCGGAGGCTGACTCCCAGGGATGCTACGTGCATGTATTATTTTTTTATCACTCTCTAGGCAATCGTTTGACCAAGATCTCACCTGGTGGAAAGCGATGATGTGATTGAAGGTGTAGCACGCTTGCCTAGTAGACACCTATTAGATATACCTAGTAGTAGATACCTATTCACTCTTGACTTGAACACACCTGGGTTATATTTTACCGGAAACACTGAATTCAAACATTGAAATTCTGCGAGCGTACACTGGAGATCTGCAACGTTCACTAGAATGATAAGGTCATCGGCAAAACGCAAGTTCGTCATGCGTTTTTCGTTGATATTGATCCCTCTCTCACTCCAGTCCAGTAGTTTCATGAAGTCTTCTAAAAGTTTGGTAAATAATTTAGGTGAGAGAGTATCACCTTGTCGAACACCTCGGTTGATAGACACGAGGTCGGTGAGTCTATGCATGCGCACTTGCAGGGTGGCGGTCCTGTACAGCTCCCGGAGTAGATCCACATACCGCTAGTCAATTCCGCATCGATGGAGAGAGTAGAACACGGCCCAGTGTTCGACGATGTCGAACGCCTTTTCATAGTATAGTCGATAAAGGCAAAACACAAGGGCCGGTTGTATTCTCTGCACTTCTCCATCAGTTGCTTGACTGCCTGTATGTGGTCGATGGTTGAGTATGCCCTCCGGAAGCCTGCTTGTTCTACAGGCTGGCAAGAGTCTAGAGAGTTAGTGAGTCTATTACACAAGACTTTTGCGAACAGGGGGCAGTTTTTTTTCTTTACTTTTCATGCATGGGATGAGATCACGAGAGCCATCAAAAGTAAAAAATAAAACAATGTTTTTACAAAATATCAAGAGCGGTTATGATATTATCTGTACATGTGCCACTTTGTAGTGTTAATAGTCTCTGAATATAATGGCTGTGAAATACAGACGGACAGACGGACATGTCGAAACTATAGAGTATACTCTATAGTTTCGACATGTCCGCCTGTCCGTCTGAATCTGTTCACGAAACTATAAGATAATAAAACGACAAAAGTAGGTTTATTACATTAAAAATATATACCTACTTATATTGATTTTAAAAGAAACACTGTTCTATCTTAAGTAGGTAGGTATAAATACATAATATGAGTCGGACGGGCTGGGTAAGCGAAGAGGCCAAATACGGCATGAAGGGCTTTCACGAAAACCTAAACTGACATTATGAATGTGTGGAGACGAAATAGCTAAATTATTGACGACTAAGATTCCTTCCTACAACCGGTCCATACTTTATCAGTGGAAACGTTTTAGCTGTTGATGATGTCGTCTCTCAATTTTCATCGAACTTTATCTTGAACATGGTCTATATAAAATCTACAAATCGAGAGACACACCTCATGAGACTATTACACAAACCAAACATCTGAGGTATTGGAGTTGCTCATTGTGAACTTAGCATTTAACTTAACGCAGGATTATCGACCACATCAACGTGGCTTAGGTAGTGCTGTGCTTTATCGATAGATAAATTCAATTCGATAAAAAATATTACTTACAAAATAATATTTACCAAACAACCTTAGAATGATCGGGATCAATAATTAGGTTCACAGGTTTTTTATCGCTGTTTTTTATCAAGGGGAACCGCTGTATAACAAATGATATGTTGATAAATTAAACTTATAAGAAAATATGAATGATATTGATGAAACTTTGATTCACTATCGTCTTATCGAATTTAAGTACCTAAGTAATTTAGTATACATTTTAAGAAAAAACTGTGAATCATGAAATTGTGCAATTTTGTTTCCTCAAACTTGTCTGGCTTCATAGCTTTCATATAAACTCTTTTCATAATAAAGTAAAATTATAAAAAAATAGAAAAATGAGGCTTTTACGAGTTTTCATATTTCCAATAATGTCACGTTTAATGAGTTTTTGTGAGCTACCCTGAAAGTTTCAGCCGAATAGCTATTCTGGAAGTACTCGAAATTTGAATTGTAAGATTCCAGGACAGACAGAAAATATACATAGATACATACATACAAGTGAAGTTAAATAAAAGCTTTTAATAAACATTCACTGGATGAAATAAGTAAACTTGATTAATTTCAGTCTCTCTATGAAATATTGAATTCTATGTTCTCGTAATTCCAGGACCCAAAATAAAATCGAATTAATTCAGTAGGTATTAACGTAAACAATACTTAGTAGTAGTAACCTACCTACAGTAGTCGCAGCGGAAGTTTATGTCTCGGAAGTTATCTGCTAGTCGCTGCGTAAACTGCTATTTTTTCCGGCACAATCTCAATGAAGGTGACGACAGCATTGTATAACTGCCTCGCTCGCTCGCTTACCTTTTTCGCATATTCTATCTCGCTCTTACTTTATGCCGTTTTATCCTAGCAGCAGTACATGCGCAATCGTTCACATAGCCTAACTTCAGAAACAAAGACTTGCTGCGAGTACTATACATAACCTCTCCGCCAAACACGAAGCATATTTAACAATTCTAATATTGCTACTAAATACTAATATATAAGGATACATGTCTAGAGCAGAAATCGAGAATACTACATATAAATGCGAAAGTGTTTGTTGGTTCCTCTTTCACGTAGCAACTCTATAAGCGACGGATTGACGTGATTTGTATACTTCAAGACTTCAAGAACCGAAACGTGACAAGGTTCACCATCACCAACATCCACGCGGGTGAAACCGCGGGCCGCAGCACCTTTCAATATAAATAAACATAATAATAAAATAAATATCCCGTCCCTATCTTTAAAAGGTAAATTATCGATACAGCCTCTTGTACTTCATCCGTTCTCAATTCTCAACGTAGGCTGGGAGTGGTGAGGTGGGTCGCGATGTCAATCTGCAAAATCAGGCAGATATCTAGGCATTGTGCGAGTGTCTGCAGGCTCGGCTGACCCGGGTACAGGTGGGCTATGAATGACGCAATAAGTATTGGAAGCTTTGCCATGTTTTGAGTAAATAGTTACCCTTTGAAATTGAGGTTAGACGTATTTCTGCTCACTGAAAGTTGTGCAATGGCACAGAATATATAATAGTACTACCGATTACTGTTCTATGACAAGTAACTATGTGCTTTGTGCCGTAATTTGTAACTAGTACTTGTAACTAATGATGATGGATGATGATGATACAATGTACCTATCCGTTGTGTGTGTGAAGCAACAGTTTGGTCATCAGGAAAAAATATACACGTAGCCAAATCAGTTAGGCAACCTAGTTAGGCCACGAGGAAAGACCCGATGTGTCCAGATCCCAAATTATCTATATACTTACCAAATTTCACCACAATCCATTCAGCCGTTTCAGCACTGAGTGTTAACAAACATGCAACACACAAACTTTCGCTTTTACAATATTTACTAGCTTTTGCCCGCGACTTCATCCGCACGGATTACAGTTTATTGCAATAAAAAGTATCCTGTGTCCCATACCTATTCCATGCCAAATTTCATCAAGATCGGTTTAGTCGTTTATTTAATCGTGCAAAGGTAACAAACAGAGACACAGAGTTGCTTTTACTTTTTTAATATTAGTATGGATAATATCATAGATCTACTTAAAGGGGGGACGATACGTCACGCTTTAATATCAGGTAAACAATAACTGGACTACCTACATACAACTACAAGAAAACACCCACACAGTTTCATTCCCGCCGTCGTACTTCATGTGCATCAACAACAAAGATAGGGAGACATACGCAGATTGTAGCGCGAATGAGAGTCATTGCTAAATCGTGCTACTTAAACACCTCTTCCATTGTGTAGTGATTAAGGCCAAAGCAGGCCATTTGTGTGCGATGCACCTAATTTAGGCATTCCTTGCCCAAGGAGCTAGTACCTAATCTTCCCAACTTTAATAAGATCTATGGATAAGCCTTAAGGTCGGACTTTAAATGAATATGTCAAAGGCCAAAATTATGACCAACAGTTTTAAACGTAGGGTGCATGTGGAAGTTGAATATGTCCATGAGTACATCTTTCTGGGCCAAATAGTCTCCTTCCAGAAGAAAAGAAAGAAGTTGCTAATAGACGCGCCGAAAATGACAGGAATAGCTATGGGTTCATGAAGGAGCTAATGAAAGGGAAGCTTTCTTTATCCCTCAAGCAAAAACTCATGCCCATATTGTGTATTCTTCCCATCCTCACCTACGGGGCCCAAACCTGGTATTTGACTACTCATCAGAGGTTCACACTCGGGGTTTGCCAACGCGCAATGGAACGCATCGTCCTCGGAGTCCAACTCACCGACCGTGTTAGAAACATCATACTGCGTTCCCAAACGCGAATAACTGACGTGACTCACAAAGCTGCCAGCTTGAAGTGGGACTGAGCCGGACATGTGATTCGCATTTCCATTTAGCTTTGGGCCAATATAACGACTCAATGGACCTCTAACAACGGCCGACAGCCTCGTGGCAGGTGTCGACGGAGATGGCGGGATGACCTTGATTCCTTCATGAAATACTGGACTTATTGTATCGCACAAAACTGTGAAATGTGGAAGAGCGGGAGGGAGGCCTTTGCCCTGCAGTGGGACGATCTAGACTAAATATAATAATAGCAATAAAGGATAATTAATACGGATTAGATTGTACCTAACCATAATTCGATCGTCAATGTGTTTAACCCTTTGCTTAACGTGAACATTGCATTGTTATTCTAATCATAAAGTTCGTAGGTACTGGAATTATTTAGTATTATGAGTGGAAAGTTTTGGCTCGGCGTTGTAGGCATTGCAGCCTTTGGGGAGAACAACGAACGTAGTCCGTTGAATCATGCGCATGGAAAAACCCCGGGAGCGGGAGCCAGTCAGTGCGGGATCGTTCCGAGGATAGGTCGCGTGCGGAGCGTCTCCGCGAGACACGTACGTAACAGTTAAGCGAGGCCGGGCGTCCGAAGCAGTCGTTGCGAGACCTTGAGAAATTAAGACGTGTCGAGAGGCCAGTCAAGAAGAAACACTATAAGTGAGTGGTTGTGCGTGCGCCGATCGGCTCCGGAGTTCAATAAAATCGTAGTGTACCTAAAGTGATTGGGGCGGCCTGGGCCCGGAGAGTCACCGAGCGGCGCTCTTGGAAGATACTTGGAGTTTCAGCGAAATAGTGCACTAACAGGATGAGAGGCATACTAAAATTATTTCTGATTCGAGAAGGGTTACTTGGGGTTTGTTTTAATGAATTAGGGTAGTGTTTATGTTCGGTGTGCGGCGCCCGCTCCGTCCGGCATGCTGGAGGGACGTAGCCCTCGTAAAGAGAATTTTGTGTTATGTTTTGTCTAGTCGGTGACGATATATCGCCAACATGCCTCATTGCGCACATACTGCGCGTGCGCACGCGGTAAGGTAGTAGCTAACAAGCAGAGAACATACGATAATTGTGGTAGTGAACGTAAAGCATTTAAAGAGATAATCGGCTACGTTCTATCTTGTACTATTATTTATTCTGTGCAGCGATGCGAGGGACGATCGACATAGAAAAAAAAATACGTAAGCAGTGCGCACGGAGATATAATTATTCTATCATATTAATCAATACTTATAATGGAGCCGTGAGTGTCGGGGGGTCTCTGTACAGTGTAGTTTGGGAAGGATTGGTCTGTGGTGCTTGGAATGGCTGTTGAACGGAAATATAACCTTTGGGAATTTTGTCTGTCTGTCTGTATGTTTGTTCGCGCATCGAGTGGAGGACACTGGGACAGGTGCAGGGATCATGTGTGCTTTGGCGGTGGACGGTACCTAGTCTTAGGTACCTACCAACTTGGTCCACATGAAATCATAGATCGTGAGATTGTAGCGCGGTAACTAGGTATATCGAGTGAGCGAGACAGTACTCTCCGTAATCGGATCTTTCGCTCGCCGCATGTGCAGTCAGTCGTGGATGGTAGGCAACACGCTAATAGTGGTAATCCTTTTATATGAATATTGCTTCCATTCTTTAGTAAAGTACTTTGTACCTAGTTTGGGTATGGTACGCGATGTACTTCATGACTAGATGTATGATCAAACAACTGAACGGATTTGGTTGAGGTTTGAATTTAAGGTGGCTTATGCCCTGGAATGAAACCCCTTTTCATCATCATCCGCTCGGGTGAAGACGTGGGTGCGGCTAGTAATATCATAAAAACTAACACACCGGTTTAAGTAAGGCCTTTATTTCAGCTGCAAATTTCATATACCATTGGCTACGCAAACGCTAGATAAATAGGAATCTTCGATTGATTTCTGAACCTTTAAAATGGAACATTAATTTGAAGTCTAGATAAATATTTTAGGGAACTCTTTTAACTGATGAAATTTGTCACTCGCGGGTGAAGACGTGGGTGCGGCTAGTTATATCATAAAATAACCATAAAAATGAATTCATCGGTTTAAGTAAGAAATTTATTTTCAGCTGCAAATTTCATATACCATTGGCTACGCAAACGCTAGATAAATAGAAATCTTCGATTGATTTCTGAACCTTTAAAATGGAGCATTAATTTGAAGTCTAGATAAATATTTTAGGGAACTCTTTTAACTGATGAAATTTGACACACGCGGGTGAAGACGTGGGTACGGCTAGTTATATCATAAAATTACCATAAAAATGAATTCACCGGTTTAAGTAAGACAATTTCAGCTGCAAATTTCATATACCATTGGCTACGCAAACGCTAGATAAATAGAAATCTTCGATGATTTCTGAAACTTTAAAATGGAACATTAATTTGAAGTCTAGATAAATATTTTAGGGAACTCTTTTAACTGATGAAATTTGACACACGCGGGTGAAGACGTGGGTACGGCTAGTTATATCATAAAATTACCATAAAAATGAATTCACCGGTTTAAGTAAGACAATTTCAGCTGCAAATTTCATATACCATTGGCTACGCAAACGCTAGATAAATAGAAATCTTCGATGATTTCTGAAACTTTAAAATGGAACATTAATTTGAAGTCTAGATAAATATTTTAGGGAACTCTTTTAACTGATGAAATTTGACACACGCGGGTGAAGACGTGGGTGCGGCTAGTTATATCATAAAATTACCATAAAAATGAATTCACCGGTTTAAGTAGGACAATTTCAGCTGCAAATTTCATATACCATTGGCTACGCAAACGCTAGATAAATAGAAATCTTCGATTGATTTCTGAACCTTTAAAATGGAACATTAATTTGAAGTCTAGATAAATATTTTAGGGAACTCTTTTAACTGATGAAATTTGTCACTCGCGGGTGAAGACGTGGGGGCGGCTAGTTATATCATAAAATAACCATAAAAATAATTCACCGGTTTAAGTAAGACATTTATGTTCGACGGCAAATTTCATAGAAAATTGACTATATAAACACTAGATAAATAGAAATCTTCGAGTGATTTCTAAACCTTAAAATGGGCATTAAGTTGAAGTCTAGATAAATACTTTAGGGAACTCTTTTCTTCTTTATCAGATGATGGTTGCCACTAGCGGGTTTTGTGTATTGAAGAATGCTGGTGATTATTGAGTGATTACACTGTTTAACATTGTAAAGGCGGAAGTATGTAGGTATATTTTTTACTCCTTTACGTTCAAGCGGCTAACCTGATTTGCTATGAAATTAAGTACTGGGATAGCTATATACTAGATTAGCACATGGAATGATTTTCATCATCATCATCATCACCATTTTTATTTTACTCCTTTACGCTCAAACAGCTGAACAGATTTGGATGAAATTAGGTATTAGGAAAGCTTATATGCTGGATTAGCACATATAATACTTTTCATCATCCTCGCAGTTCTTACTCCTTTACGCTCAAACGTCTGAACTGATTTGGATGAAATCAGATACTAGGATAGCTTATCTGTTGGATTAGCACATGTAATACTTTTCGTCATCGCAGTTCTTACTCCTTTATGCTCAAACGGCTGAACTGATTTGGATGAAGACAGATACTAGGATAGCTTATATGCTGGATTGGCACATGTAAACTTTTCATCATCATCATCATTCGTAACTCCACACTCAAACGGCTGAACCGATTTGGATGAGGTTTGGTACTAGGATGGCTTATATCCTGAATTACCAGGAGGACTGGATGGAATAAATATTTTAAACAAGTATCTGAACGTACTAGGAACAGGTGCACCTAGTCTCAAATTTGCCGATTATAACTGATCTCTAGTCGGAATTTACCTAAAATACGGACTAAAGGTATCTAGTTTGATGTAATTAGTGTGTTTAATCGAAATTAAAGAACAATTTTGAAATCAAGGTTCACTTTTACATATACAGGGTTTTTCTCAGTTAACGATGGTACGAGATTTCCTGATTGTATCATGTATTGGTGGAGGGATATTAGAAAATTATAATGATGTTTATTTACTGCTACCTGACTTTTACTATAATTAGTAATCTTGCATATTATTTTATATCATGTCACTTTCAGTTAATGATGGTACGAGATTTCCTGATTGTATCATGGATTGGAGAAGTGTTATTAGGGATGATAATAATGTTTATTTACAGCTACCTGAATTTCAATGCCAGTTATTAACCTTGCACATTATATCTTATTATTATGTTCCCTTTAGATAACGGCACGAGATTTCCTGATCTTAGAATAAATTGGTGGAGGGTTATAGAGCTAATAAGGCGAAATCGTTTATTTAAGGGTCATTAATCTGTTAGGTCTCGGAACGGCTTTTTGTTTCTGATAGAAGCAGGATCCCCCTTTCCCTTGGTTGGCGCAGGTGAATGACCACTAAATACAACAGCGTTAGAAATAAGTATAACATACCCTTATCCTCATAGAATAGAAAAATAACGAACTTTTGTTTTACATTATATACTAATTGAGTGATAGCTTATTCATTTACATACTGTATGAATTATTACCAAGTGAGTGATATTGTATGGAGATAGATGCGATTTTAAAGCCTCACAACCTTTACTATATACGTGATCTTTCCTATGCATTGCTGACTTGTAAATAATATCTGCTGCTATCAAAAGGACTTCACAAAGAGGAGATACCCTTACGCACACAATACAATGAGTAAGTGGAGTATTGTTCTGTTCGGCCAACAGATCATTGCTTACTGACTCAACCTTCAAACATAAATATCAAATACAGATAAATTATGGCTTGATTAGTAATCGGTGATAGCGGAGGTTGACTCCGATTGCTTCCTCCTAACTGTCATATTCCTACCCTTCAAACCAATTTCTTTATGTAAGATTAAAGATGAATTACGCCTTAAGGGTGAATTTTAATACTATTTCAGTCTAGCAGAACTTTTATATTTATATAATCAACCACAAACTAATTAATAGGTTTCCTGGTTGAAATATATGGAAGGGATGTTAATTTTCACTTTGTTGTTTTGGCACCCAGCACTGATAGAATATCTTATGTTCCGAAAAAAGATGAAGGCTATAAGCTGAACAAAGGGACCCTTATCGTGTAAATTCTGGCTCTGTCAGGCACTAGTGAAGGATTGACATGCTTACTGTTGATCGATTACGAAATCTTTAATTATATTTATATAGTCAATCACGAACTAATTAATAGGTTTCTTGGTTGAAATATATGGAAGGGATGTTAATTTTCACTTTGTTGTTTTGGCACCCAGCACTGATAGAATATCTTATGTTCCGAAAAAAGATGAAGGCTATAAGCTGAACAAAGGGACCCTTATCGTGTAAATTCTGGCTCTGTCAGGCACTAGTGATGGATTGACATGCTTACTGTTGATCGATTACGAAATCTTTAATTAAGGTACAACCTTGAATTAATAGCAATTATTATGGAAATGTACTTACAAAAGTGTAATAATTTCATAATTAATTTACTGAGGATTATTCCTGAATACTAAATAATTCACACTGGCATAGTCCAGATAAAACCCTTAAATATTTTAAGGAAACATATTGAATATCAGAGGCTTTAGTCTCAACTACGAATTACGGCAAGGCCGATAAACTAAAGGGATTTATTCCTAATGACAACTATAACCATTTACTGGTATAATCCAGACTTTATTTAAATAAAACTAACTGACATAGTCAGTAAAAGACAAGTTACGGCATAGACCGATTATGTTCAACTAAGTCAACCTGAACTAACTCCAGTTATGTTAGACTGAATGGTTTGCTTTGCTATACACATAAAATATACCTACGCTACTCCATCCTCATACCACTCCGTTTAGTAGATGATGAAAGTTCTACTATCATATGAGTGGTTTTACATAGCCAAACTCTAAAATAAAAAGAGAATAAACATGTTATGCCTTAAGGTCTCCGATCATATTGTCGGAGAATATCAGGCAGAACAAACAAACACCATCTCACAATTAAATAATAAGTAAACAATAAGTCTTCTGATTTCCTGTTTTATATTTTATGATGTGCTGTATGGAGAGATGCGAACGATATGACTTCAGTAATTATTTGAATATTATAATAACACATTTATATTATCTAAGAACACGCTCTTGTTGACACTATGTTAATAACCAAATCTCAGATGCTAAGTTAACATATCTATTGTAATATCTGTATTTGTACTTTCATATTAATTTTCATTCCTTCCCAGTACAGTCACGCACTCTAAAAGTTCCGGGTTACTTATATTCACAACGTAGTATAGACGATCAATTGGCTAAGCGATTTATTTATTATGAGGGAGAGAGGTTGGTTACAAGATTCAGTTATACTTACCTACTGCTTACATTGCCGCGTGAGTGAGAACAGCTCACGAAAATTTACCTAACTAAAGTTGTAAGAGGCGAGACGAAATGGAAATCTGTATCGGCCGCTATGCATAAAGTAACAGGCTCGGGCGGCGCTAAACAGTCGAAGTTGGTCGTTGGTCGTTCAAATCGACCATTTCGACGTAACTACTTCGACTTGTGTATGCTGTCGCCATGGGTTTGGGGAAATTTGGAACAATTTAAATAATTTCAACAAATAAATACTTAACCTAAAATGTTAATTGGCCCACTTGTACAACTGTCTTAGCCCCGGGCTAGTGGCTAGTCTGGGCAAAAAAACAAGTAGAATAGAGGGACGTCGTACGCAGACAGTAGCGCGAAAGAGATAACAATATTTTTTGTACTAACTAGATACTTTTGTTTGCTGGAGAGTATTTATTAAAAGAAATTTTAAAATTTACAGAAATTGTTCTTCTGATCGCTATTTGCTATACTCGTATATAAGCTTTATTATTTAGCAGTATTAGTTACTACAGTAGAATCAACAAAAAGATTTCAATGTAAAACGCATTCAAAACCCGACTCACGCCTTCCTTCAATACAAAAACATACCACACTTCTTATTCCTATTAGATTCCTTTCTTCTTCACAAAAAAGCGTCATGAGGCCAAAGCTGAATAAATTGGTATGTGCATCTAAACTGTTATAATTATCTTGTAAGACACCAGTTTTGAAACCAAGCTTTCTTTTCAGCTTTGCACCAAATCCAATGGGCGTTTTTCCACTATTGGCCGCAAACTGCACTACAACCGGAGGCATAAATGTATGAAGCATAAATGTATGAAACATAGACGGCGATTTTCTACTGGTCGGATGCCGTGCTGGTTGACATTCATACAAGACGGCCGCAGAACAAAACTGTCCAAGAGATCAGCAAAACATGGAGCCCCCAATAGCAGTAACAAAAGCTATTACCTCCCCAGCGACTTCCAACTTCAGTATAAACTCGAGGTATGAAACGAGAGGATTATCCGCGCCTGAAATATTCGCGTATGACTTTATACACATTCAGAATTTAATATGCTTGCATAAATCTGTATCACTTTCAAATTGAACTCGGGTGGCCTGACAAACTCTGACACCAGAGGCCAGCACTACCTCATACGACAAAAATAACAAACATCAAATTGAAAGAGTTGAGGTTTCACGAAGGCGGTGACAAGAAAATAGCCACCTAGACTACGATGACGCCGTTTTTTACTACTCGACTGCGGAGGGTTATGTTGTTGGGCCAAATGTATGTATGTACCTTTGCTGCGTTCTACAGCCTAAAGGGCTTGATGGATTTAGATAAATGAGGATCATTGGCTTCGACTTAGTCACGAGAGTGACATAGGATGTAAAAAGTGTCAAGTAAATTAATATGGCGGCTTGCAGTCTGCTGCCATATTGATTTCCGAAGGAATGAAAAATTATTAGCCGATTATTATCTAAATGCAAGTTACAGCCAGATTAATCATGCATTTCATTTCTCCTTTGAACCTCCTAGAACCTGGCGAGCTATTCCTAGTCTAGGACTAGGTTTTATAAGATGCCGCACGTCGACTGAATTTGTGGTGGCTTGGTCCAGCTGGGCAACAAAGGGTCATAAATCAAAAGACAAAAAACAAACATGGTCGGTTCGCGGGCACCACAGTCACGTTGGCTGGTATACAACCGTCCTTCTCAGGAACCCCTTCAACGCACTTCTCAGAACCACTACCAAAGGCAAATTCCATCCACACCAATATTATAAAAGCGGAATTAGCTCTGTTGCTGTTTGTTACCTACACGAATAAAAGGTAGAACCGATCTTGATGAAATTTGGCGTGGCTATAGTTTGTACCCTGACAAAGGACATCGAATTCTTTTTATAACGTTGTGACGAGGTCCAAACCTCTTTCATAATAATACTCTTTTGATATCTAAATTCTTTCATAATCCATTTCTTTTCATTTTGATAGTTCATTATTCATTCTAAATACAAATAACCTGTCACTCTTAAATTGTCATTGATTCGCTCAAGTCTGTGTTCTTGGACCTAACTTATAAAAGAAACAGAATACACGCGTTATATATACTAAACTAAATATATTTCATTTCAAAACCTAAGTTTGCTGAATATAGCTGAAGGAAACGTGTACGTATGAATACTAGCAGCTACGAAGCCTCCGCTGCCCGTTGAAAAATGAAGACTCGCACTACTAAGTACAATTAAATTATTGTGAGCAAGGAGTCCCTTTGAGCTGGTAGACACCCTCGGGGGGCTCCGGCTGCAGTCCACGAGGACGAGGTCGCGAACAAAACAAATGCTAGTAAATAATATTTGGTTTAGGTGTGGACTGTAGAGTCAGTGCTTTTACTGACGGAAGCGTGGAGTGGAGGCAAGTCGGCGACAAAGATAAAGGTGTACCTACTGGTTTCATCAATTTTGTTATTTCATTACTGGGTGTCCTAGAGACGTCCTTTATCTCTAAGTTTCTGTAACCAAAGAAGTTTAAGTTACCCACATTTTGAAATTCGCAAACAGTATGTTTTGTACTTCACAAGCAATGCTCCGATGGAACGTCAAACATTTTTTTTTTCTAATGTACCTAATGAAGCAAAAAATATTAACAAAATCTATTATTTATTCTGTGACGAAACGCATAGAGATCCTACTATGTAGGAACTGTAGGATTACGCAATGTGTTGTTTGTTGTCCATAAATGAGCCACGAAATCAGAACGTTAATTATTATTAATAATTAATCAACGAATCATACATTTTAACGACATCTTAATAATTTGAACAGGCAGGAACCATTTCAATTTAATTTATTATGTTTTGCTAAAATTAAATTCCGAAATATGAAATACACAGCAGTTTAGCATAAAACAATACTTAGCGTTCACGGGAAAGCCGCCGTGATCGATGGGCTTGCGGACGGTGGAATAAGCATGGAATAAGTGCCTTATTATCAAAACCGTGCGAGATAGTTACCTAGACAGATATACATGTTATTGCACTTACACACATAAATAGAACCATGGTAGAATAATTGTAACAATTGATGATCTTGTCGTTAATAGCGATCTCTTTCAGGCAACCGTTCAAGGCGTTAATTTAATCTATCATTTACCAACCTCTCCATATGGAGTATTGGAGTTACATTGATCTATTGTTATAAAAATGCCCGGTACTGGACAGATTACGAGGTAACCCTTACCAGATGTGTTTCGCATCTGATTATTGTTAAGAGGATAGTCTCTTACGTGATCTTCGCAAAGTAGGTATTTAATAAATGTATTGCTATCTCCATCTCCTCCTTCCGATCCCCTATACGAACGATAGAGAGAGTTGCTGGTCGTGAGTTATAGTAGTTCAGTATTTGATAGATTTGGAGTTATGTGAGAAAGCACTTTTCACCTACTAAATTGTGGTGAAATCTTTTGTTATCAGTATAAATCGCTTGAGTAGAATATAATCTACGATAATACGTTTTTTTTGTACTTGTGGTGTCCAATAATGAGTTAATCTATCCATCTATCTATCTATCAACGCAAAAAAATGGCAGTTATGGTGCATAAAACTTTAAGTATTGAAAAATTTAAAACGACGTATATAACTAACGACGTGTAGTTAATAATGAAATAATTTTATATAAAGGAAAAAATATTGTAATTGGATAATATTAAGGGGTAGATAAGTGTTTTTTCTTTTTGTATGGACAAGGGTGCTACAGACAACTACATAAAGATTAAATTACACAAATACTTAGATCGATGCACGCCGGCAGCCAGGTGGAGTAACGATTTGCGAAAGTCGGCAGCGACTGTACGAGGAGAACCAAAGATCGGGCTCAGTGGCTTTCACAAAGAGAGGTCTACGTCCAACAATGGAAGAATACAGACTTATGATGATGATGATGATAACATGACTCACACTACACACACACAAACACACACACACACACACACACACACACACGAACAGATATACACACATAATTATACACACACACACCCTGGTTGTAAAATACCTACGGAAAATACTAGGTACGGGTTAGCTTGTGTTAGAAATAGCCTAACGTAAACATATCCTGCAACATTATGTATTAATGCTATTATTTTATTGGATCTAGCATAGGTTAGTCAAGATCTGTCTTGTCACCTAATATGTAATTTAACTGCCATTATGTACTGAAATAAAGAGATCAGTTCATTCTTTCTTATTATGATTATTGTTGAATGTTAATTTTACCACCAGATTCGGAATAAACCATCATAGAAGAACTGGCAAGAAACGATGTGGCAATTAATCTTTTAAATCATTAATTTACAACATGAGAACATTATTTCATATTTTACTCTTGACACTTATTATAAAGTGTGTCACCGCAAAATTAATCAGATATTAATTATTAATTCACTAATAGCCTACTGAATGACGGTCTCTGCAAATACTAAGCTACAATCAACCATATTTGTAGTTAAAATAACACCCCTTTCCCTTTGACTTCAATTGTCAGCAATCTCCGAAATATCCACATCAAGACAATCACAAATAAACCTTCCATCACAACACATAACAATTTTAGCGTATACTTAGCCATTTCTGAATATCAAACTGTAATTACCCTATTTTTTATAACGAAATTGCTTTTTCGGAGCTCTGCATGTCATTTTTTTGACAACTTTTTTCCTATTGACAACTTCATATAGAGTACAAACCAAACTTAATGGCGACTGTGAAGTTGCCGCGGAACGCTGCGCAATAGCAAATATTAGATATGCGCGGGCGTTGGATCGGTGAGGGATGCGCGATGCCGCGCTAGCAGCGCACTTCACAGCGCCATTAAGTTTGGTTCGTACCATATTTGAAAATAAACTCAATAGATTAAATCTTCTTTCGACAAGTTGTCCCGGTGCTCCTCGTGCATCTAACACTTGTTTTCAGAAGCAGAAGCGTATTTTTAAATATTTTTAAAAATTAATTATACTTGGTTTGTTTTTTTAGTTTTTTTGTTAGTTTTCTAGATTTCCCACGAGAATTTTTCATATTTTCGGCATTAGAAGAATAATAAACCGATTTAGGTACATTAACCGATATATATGTACTTATTCAGATTTTGGGGTACATCTGTATACGTTTTCAAGTTGGTTCAGTCGTTTGTACTCGTAATTGTGTAAGAATCATATTACCGAACATCCAAAATATCATGCAGCCTAGTTTTAAAATCAGTCGACATTCCATCCCAGACTCTGTAAGCTTATCGACATTTTCCCTCCGGTCCCTAGAATAGCCTCTCCATCCAGTCGGGATTAACGTCGCGAAAGATTACAACGAGCCCACGTATGATTTATATAATACCTACAACAGCGCGGATTTGCGTTGATAATGCGCTATCTGGGAAACTGGGGGAATTGGTTAACGAGCTTCATGAAAAACCGATACACTACAGTGTCACATATATAGTCCCACGGATATAATGTACTGTGATAGTACCTATCTAAGTTATGGTTGTGAAGTTTTGGATATGGATTGAAATAAAAAAATATATAAGGTCAACCGGGATATTGGCGTCTATGAAATAAATGCGTTTTTTTTTAAATTACTCAAAATATTCAAATTATAACAACTTCTGACATCTATTTATAATTATTTTTTCAACACATTTGCTCGTAATGTGACTCTTATGACAACGTATTTAGGTTCATAACTCAGCATATTACACACTCGTGCATTTTACTTTACATTACTAAACAGTTGTAGTCGCATTTGCCCCACCACGGGAAAATGCGTCTAAAATTCCTTCTTTATAAAAAAACAATAGTCTTTCTTCATTTTATAACCTGTGGAAGAAACCAATAAATGAATCTTGCACACACATAGTTTTCGAATACATATGTGTTCAGGAATTTTCTAATATTTTCACAGGTGATGTGAAATGAGGTGTTAAAATTGTGCGACTAAAAATGTTACGGAATTGCCCCGGGTGACCTTACGTTTTTTTTTAAATTGGTTATTCAGAGGTTTCGGATAATTTCGGATAATAATGTGCTTTGGTTATAATTTAAATATAATCTGTTTTGTATGTAAGGTAAGGCCCCTTCATAGGTAGGTATTTTAATGTGAAGGTACCTTACATTAGGTACCTTTTTTTACACTAGCTTCGTAGTATTATGCGTTATCTACAACTTACAAGGCAAAATATGAAAACATCATTAAAGAATTACATGCATTAACGATATCATAAAAATTGATTGAAAATTGCAAGATTCTTTTGTTACTTTTTGTGTGGCCTATGTATACGCTATGCTGTGTGACTGGGTTCTGTTGACTCACTTCTAAGTGTTAAGTTGTTGTGCTCAAACGCTACCGACCGTATTTCTGCATTTGATACCTACATTTGATAGTTTGAGCTCAACACTTAGTATACCCCGTCAAATTGAATCTCGTCGATTTTACGTAACTAATGCAATTCCTTACATCAAATATGTTTACTGCATGTAATTGTAAGTAATATATGCAACAGCTGAGTATGTTTTTACGTATTTAGATGGTTTATCATAAGTAAACCAAACGTTAAATACACCTGAAGCGCGTGCAGCTTTTAGAGTTGTGTCCGTACTTTTAAAGTTGTGTTCGTACTTTTAAAATTGTGTTCGTACTTTTAGTACGGGTCCGCTTAGGTAACACGAAATTCTGTTCTGTGTTAATTCTGTTTTATATGCACTGAAAAGTATTTTTTTTTTCAAAACTCAATTATTTTCTTTATTTTGAAGTCAATACCTAACGTAAAATTTCAGTTTTTAAGTGGTTTTGAAACTGGTTTAATATTGATATGTCATCGTATTGAGGCAATCAATCGAATTCCATAACGATCAAGTATTGAATGACAGAATTTACAAGAATAGTATGTTTGTAAACAGAAGTTTATTAAAAATAATTATTACAATCTAAGTATAAATAATGCCTTTTACATGAATCGTTTTTTTTATCCCTGCCCCAACCGAGGAAGTTCTATGTACTTACATACAACTGGAACGCCAAAGTAAAAGCGAGGTATCGATTACTTGACCTTTAAAACGAATCAAAAAGAAAAAGAAATAAAGATGCTGAGCTGAAGCTGTTGTTCTCTTTCTTACTTATAGTGCCAATCTCAGATGAAAGTAAGTTTATTTTATAGTCTGTGCGAAAAATGTGAAACGTTGTTCTCGTACGATAGAGAAAGAGACTTCCCGCTTTCGTGAATGTTTTCGGTAAAACCACTTTTGTACTATAGAACTATCATTCCGTACGTACGTACGTAAGTATACCCAGCGGCACGTAAGTCTAGTAGTGTACGAAACGTGGCGGGGATTTTGCCACAGTCAAAGTTGATATAATGTGTTAAAAAAAAGCTGTTCTGAAGCATGTCGAAAAAGCTGTTTCGTAATCCGTACCTATTGTCCCCGTCTTTGCAAGGTGTGTAGATTTGGATAATTATGGTTTCTCTAACTTTTCATCGGCATTACGTTCACACCTACTGTTGGCATACATAAAGGCGTTCTCAGAGAGATTCGGTACAAAAGACATCAACGCGAGTGACGCGGTACAATAGGTACAATACAGCGTTTACGGGCGTCGTCGCCGAGTCCGCCATTTCTAAACTTTAGCCTTTAGTGTTCCACATTCAAATTTGAAGTTTTCTCCGCCATTCGCCAAATCCCAGACACGTCTTGTATTCGGAATTTGAATTTGTAAGTCTGTTATGCGTAAAAATTATGGCTAAAAGAATGTTTGGTTTGAATGATTTATTTCTTACAAATATAAATACTTATTACCTGTAAGATCTTGTGCTAAGCATTTGGATAGGTAAGGGTATAACATTATTTTAAATAGTATGGTTGTAATCGTTTTAGGGTTGTCGTAAACTATCTTTATTTAAATTTTGGCTTCACCTTGCTTTTTTTGCGGGCACGTTATGCTGAAGTACCTACATGTTAAATTGCTTTTTTCTATCATTTTTTAGATTCTTTAAATGTTTCTTTTTTCTTATGAGTTTTTTTTCGAGTGATAAACATATCGTAGAAGGATGAAACACCAAATTAAAGTTAGTATTTAATATAATTTTTGGTCTGCCTATGTCACTTCCTGAGCCCATGCCTGTGCCGCTATGTTACCATAGAAAAAACAATTTTAGAGTGAAACCATTACCTACCATTATGGAGCCGTTAGTTTATAAACGAACCTATTTACATTAAATGGTGGACATTGGGTATAATGCTTAGATAAACGTAAGCGTATCTCAACCTCTTTGATTAAATGCTGTCGTTTGATGCCGTTTTACTTTACCGAGAAACAGTTAAGACTGGTACTACGTTCATCATAGCTTACACTTATATACTGAACTGAGATAGATACGCCCAAGGAAGTTATACGTACTTACGTAAGTACATATAACTTCCTTGGATACGCCACACTCAATTCATTTTGATCCGTGTTGAAATTCCCCCACCGCTAGATGGCGATAAAAACTTCTGATGAGTTCCAGAAAAAATTGAGGATACTTGGATGCGAACTTAGGACTTACTGACACCACTGCGCCACGAGGGATCTTAGATGCTATCCGAAAATTGAGTGTCTGCTTCTGTCTTACTGCATCTCTTAGTGTTTTTCCTCCACCACCCACTTTCCTTATATTTTTTTTTTGTCCACGATTGTTCGTGAGTTTCACCCCCATGAAACACTTACTACTTACTTACTTTTGACAGCGTAAATATCTATAAGACTCCGATACATACGGGGTACCATTGGTACCATGACTAAAAAGAGTCCGTCACGAAAAGGGTTATATCGTCTCGCTTTTATAACCCTCGCTTTTTTAAGCTCCAGATATCTAATTAGGGTGTCTATTTCAGCTTATTTGCACATTATTATTAGTTATCTTGATAAAGTTTCTTTTTTTGACAATATTCAGTGAAGGAGGTGGCATGACGCATAGAGTAAAATCAGCAATTGTTTTTTGTGATCTTTAATTCCGTACACAGAACACTATTATTCCTATTGAAATTCCTGCAAATTACTGTTTTCCCCGTTTCACCGGAGAAGTCGTCTCACTACCACGATTCAAAATACAGTTGTGTGATGGTTGCGTGTTACTTTAGGACATAGCAATAGTAGCCGAGCGGTAGTTATCCAACACTACCTGGTTCCGATCTTCGGCTCTGCATCAATTACGTAAAGAATAATGTGTATTTATTTTAATGGTTGTTTCGCGGTTTGTCCGATTCTCAATATGTCTGGCATACGAATTGAGAAAATATTTTCTCAATTCGTTTGGTTCAGTAATACTTTGTCTGGTAGACCAAATGCGATTTTAAAGTTATCTATTTGTCTGGCAGACCAATTCCAAAATAAAAATTGATAATTTTTCGTATGTCTGGTTCTCATTTCGTCTGGCATACGAATTGAGAAAATATGTTCTACATCCGATTGGCGTGTTATCACTTTATCTGGTAGACCAATAGCGAATAAAAAGATTTCACTATTATACATTATATATTAATTGTTATATTATTATACAGTAGTTTAGGCAAAATAAGTAACAAGGATATTATGTACATATTGAGATTATTAGTAGGGCAATCGGTACTATCTGATATACCTATACATTCATTCATAATAGCCTGTGAAATCATATCTCATTCCATTAGAATTATCAACAAAAAATAGCAGCTAACTGTTACTTTTTGTTATCAATTTGTCTGCCGATCTAATTCGGCAGAAAAATTGAGAACAAATAAAACGTAGTTTGTTTAGTAGACGATTTGAGATATTAACGACCAAATATTCTCAGCTAGTTTGGTTCTCAATTCGTCTTAAAGTACTCATTAAATATTATACCAGACGAATTACTACACAAAAATGATACACCAGACAAATTTCAGAAATCAGACGAATTGATAATCAGACAAACCACGAAACAACCATTTTAATATGTAATATTATTTGTTGTTACAAAATTAAATTGCTATAATAATACTTACGAATACAATTACCTGTTTAAGTAGTTCAGTTTTTTAAATAAGCTAGAATAAGCTCATTCAAGCATATAACTGTGTAACCATTTTTTGGCCTTGTTTCTGTGTATTTAAATGTATACCATATTTTTTGTTACGCTATTGGATTATCGAAAAATAAAATACATAAATGACTGTGCAGATTTTCATCGCTCCGTGCTTCGGAGGGCACGTTGAGCTGTCGGCCCCGACTGTTATTGATTGATAGCAGTCGTTAGCGACTACAAGCCAATAACATAATCATTGGCATTGACTTAAGCCATGTCAGAGGCCCTTGGGTGGCCTAACAAACTTTGACACCAGAGTACAGAAAAGAGGACTTCACCAGAAGCAAGCAAACAAGGACATAGATTAGCTGTAGTCAGGTACTTGGTCGATTATGTCTAGACGATTAATATGGCCACATGGCTATAGCTACTAATGTATACAGCAAACACAAGTGAACACGTTCGTACAAGTTCAGCTAGCAGGCCCGTGCCTCAACTGCGCACCCGTCGCCCCTGTCGTGCTGACGCCATTTGCCAAAAACTCGTTTAAGTTGAAAGATGTGATGGATCCAGATAATCATGCCGTGAGTTTTGCTCCATAATCCGTATTTTTATGGTTCCGTACCTCAAAAGGAAAAATTGAACCCTTATAAGATCACTTCGTTGTCCGTCTGGCTGTCTGTCCGTCTAGACGGACAACGAAGTGATCTTATCGAAGTATTTGATATTAATATCAACTTCATACTCCACGCGTTCCGGAGCCGAAGCCGTAAATTTGCAGTTAAATACCTTTTATGGACGAACTATTTACAGACCTACAAGTACGGAATCCTCGCCGCGCTAGTCCGACTTGCACCTGGCCGGGTTTTTAATTTAGCTATTGATTGTATTATCCCAGCTTAGTGTTTAGTCATTGAATACGAAATACCTGTGTGGTATTTACTATAAATTTGCACTTTTAATTTATAATTATGGGGATGTATGGGAGCGAACATAATCTCAATGCTCCAAGCCAATCTCACCTGCACGCGGTCATCCTCCTGGATAACGAACGAGGCTCTGGCGACCGACAGATGGCGGTATAAACCCAAAAACAAGTGTAGACAAATGACACAGTCCGGTGACGGGCAGCAGCGTCACCGGTACGAGAAGCTATGCCCTGCGATCGCCAACTCACATGCCCAGCGTGGCGATTATGGGCAAACCCTCCTTATGAACGGCACAAACAAAAAGTGGCCCCCAGTTTCCGGTCGCCCTGCTAGTCCCGACCAAGGTGGCGGTCAAGGAAATGGTAGGGCAGGGGGTGCGAAGAATCCCCGGGCTACCGTAGGCCACCCGACTAACTGACCCTGGCTACGTACAACGGACGAACGATTAGGTTTGACGATCATATGGCGCAACTCGAGACGGAGCTTACCAAGATAAGGTGGCACATCCTAGGGTTAAGTGAAGTCCGAAGAGAGAAGTCCTATTCTACTTCCGAGAGGGCGATCAGCAGTCTCAGGGTGAAGTGGGGTTCCTCGTCAACAAAGTCCTCATTGATAATGTTGTAGAAATATCCAGTGTGTCGACCAGGGTAGCGTACTTGGTGCTTAAGCTGACCGAAATGTATGGCCTTAAGATCGTACAGGTTTACGCACCGACCTCGGCGCACTCGAATGAAGAGGTAGAAGATATGTTTGATGATATATCTTCGGCCCTACATAAAACCACAAGGGCCCACTACAACGTTATCATGGGAGACTTTAACGTCAAACTGGGAGTACAGACTTGCAGTGAATCGAAAATAGGTTTACACGGCTATCGAGACAGAAATCACAGGGGGCAAACGCTAGTTCACTTTTTGGAAAATGAGGGGTTCTTTTTGATGAACTCTTTCTTTAAAAAGTAGCCCCAGAGGAAGTGGACTTGGCAAAGTCCCGATGGCGAGACTAAAGATGAGATTGACTTCATCATGAAGGACCATAAGCACATAGTCAGGAATGTCTCAGTGATCGCAAGGTTAAATACCGGTAGTGATCACCGACTAGTCCGAGGCACCTTAAATATCAACCAAAAGCTTGAAAGATGCCGTCTGGTGAAGTCTACGCTCTGACCCAACCTGCTCCAGGCCGCTGTTGGTTAACAGTTCCAACTCAAGTTGGAAAATCGATTCGCTGCCTTGTAAATCACCAATGACGTGAATGAGGAACTCCAAAAAGTTGTGGGAATCCTTAAGGAGGAAGGCATTAGATTTTTTCAGCTGCAGGGTACGGGCTCGAAGTCTAAAATCTCGGATGAGGCTCTTCGACTTATGGACGAGCGACGGGAGCAACAGCAAACCACACCGTCAGAAAAAAGGGAACTCAATCGAAAAATCAGTAAGCTGGTGCGACGTGACCTCCGATGCTCAAATACACATCAAATAGAAAAGGCAATTGAGCAAAATCGGAGGTCAAAAGTCTTAGCCCAGCAATGGAGTAGATCCCGTCTGACGAAGCTCAAGACCAATAATAGCACAACCGTCCTCTCTAAAGCGGAGATCCGTTCTGAGATTGAAGACTTCTATGGCCGATTGTACGACTCGCATGCTTCTAGACCCGAACTCAGCACAGAGGATTCCTGCGCAATACTGACCCGCCAACTGACGAACTGCCCGACGTCAGCCTAGACGAGATTGAGATGACGCTCAAACAACTTAAGAATGGAAAGGCCCCGGTGAGGATGGTATAACATCGGAGCTCGGGAGCTTCACGGGTTATTCAGCACCGTCCTTAACAGTGGGAGAACTCCAGAGGCGTGGAGTAGGAGTTTCTTAGTACCCTTCTTCAAAAAAGGGGATAAAACCCTTTTAAAGAACTACCGACCTATATCACTCTTGAGCCACGTCCATAAGTTGTTTTCTAGGGTCATCTCAAATCGTCTCGCAAGAAGACTTGACGAATTCCAGCCTCTTGAGCAGGCCGGGTTTCGCGGAGGATTTAGCACCATAGACCACAGTGTGATGACACACAGTGAGGCAAGTTATACAGAAGTCTGAAGAGTATAACCAACCCCTGTGTCTAGCTTTTGTGGACTATGAGAAGGCCTTTGACTGCGTTGAAACCTGGATGGTTCTGGAGTCTTTGCAGCGCTGTCAAGTGGACTGGCGATACATCGAAGTGCTTAGGTTTCTGTATGACATCGCGACCATGAGTGTCCAAGTCCAAAACCTTCTAAAGCAGTCTAAAGTGTCTAAACATATCCAACTGCGCAGGGGAGTGATACAGGAGGATGTTATATCCCCGAAACTGTTCACTAATGCCCTAGAAGATATGATTAAGATGCTGGATTGGAAAGGAATGGGCATTAATATCGATGGCGAGAACATCTCACACTTATGATTTGCCGATGATATCGTCCTAATGGCGGAGTCGCTGCATCGCTGAAGACTTAAAAAGTATGCTTACCAACCTAGATGATGCTTCTCAACGGATCGGTCTCGGAATGAACATAGATAAGACCAAGATCATAATCAACGATCTTATTGGCCCGGAACCGACTGCAGTTAATGGTGTGCCTCTTGACAACAATATGTTTACTTTGGGCAAATATTGCAATTGGGTAAGAACAACTTTGAGAAGGAAGCCAACAGAAGAATTCAGCTGGGTTGGGCAGCATTCGGCAAGCTTCGTCAAGTCTTCTCGTCGTCCATACCACAGTACCTGAAGACGAAAGTCTTCAATCAGAGCGTCCTACCAGTCAAGACCTACGGTGCCGAAACGTGGACAGCTGGACACTCACGGTCAAACTAGTCCACAAATTTAAGTTCGCTCAGCGAGCTATGGAGAGAGCTATGCGTAGAGTTTCTCTGAAGGACAAGATTCGTAATGAAGATATCCGACGGAGAACCAAGGTAACCGACATAGCTCAAAGAATAAGCAAACTGAAGTGGCAGTGGGCTGGTCATATTTCCCGAAGAACTGATAACCGTTGGGGTAGACGATTTCTCGAGTGGAGACCACGTTTAGGCAAACGTAGTGTAAGACGCCCTGTGACCAGGTGGTGTGACGACCTGAACAAACGCGTCTGGAAGAATATGGATGAGGAGAGCTCAGTGGCGTGCATTAGGAGAGGCCTACGTCCAGCAGTGGACAGATATAGGTTGATGATGTGATGATTTAGAATTATTGATGGAACGAACTTACCTGCAAGTGAAGTTCTATCATAATTATAGGAGTCCGAAGAGGAGTCATGTCCTAGTCCGAAGAGATTGATATATAAACACATGTAGTATCGCCACCCGGTCCCACCATTTTAAGCACAAGTTGAAAGTAAAAAGTTGAATAAAACCTCCTTGCTCCATTAAAACCTTACCGTATTTTCCTATTTCTAGTCATGTCATTTTGTTTAGAGCTGGAAAACTTGCTGTCATTGATAATATTACCGCTAGAGTCTTTAGACTGGGAATATGAAATATAGGGAAGGTGGAATATCAATCTCTTCGGACTAGGAACTCCTATAATTATGATAGTACTTCACTTACAGGTAAGTTCATTTAATCAATAATTATATTTCGCGCCTAGCCCTCCAGATTGATATATAAACACATGTAAACCTTGAGAGATAACGGTAATATCGATATATCAGAAGTCGAGAAATTAGTTTATACAACGTGTCGTTAAATTAGTCCTCCAACGGGCAGCGTATTACGTCTATATTAACAACTAGCGTATCATGTGGCAGAAAGTCACGTGCTTCGAGTTCAGTTTTATTTTTTATTTAAATCCCGCAGTTATCCAGATTGCTTTTAATTAAGTAATTAAATGTTTGCGCAACTACCAGTTTGTTCAGCAGTGGACTTATAACTACCAGCCCTTATAAGTCCACTGCTGAACATAGGCCCAAATCCCATATCCATATCCCCCAAAGAGCGCCATGACGAGCGATCTTGTGCCACCTTTATCCACCGACTTCCTGCGATGGCTACAATGTCGTTGGTCCATCGTGTGGGGAGACCCCCCGTCTCCCCACACTTCGCTTGCTTGTTCGTGGCCGCCATTCGAGAACCTTTATTCCCCAGCGGTTGTCGGTTCTGCGAACTATATGGCCTGCCCATTACCACTTCAACTTGCAATCTCTGAGAGCTATGTCGGTAACCTTGGTTCTTCTACGGATTTCCTCATTTTGGATTCTATCACGTAGTGAAACAGCGAGCATAGCTCTCTCCATTGCACGTTGCGCAACTCTGAGCTTGCGTATGAGACCAATAGTTAGCGACCACGTCTCAGTGCCGTATGTCATCACTGGCAACACGCATTGATTATAAACTTTAGTCTTGAGGCTCTGCGGTATCTGCGACGAGAAGATATGGAGTATTTTCCCGAACGCTGCCCATCCGAGTTGATTCGTCGGTTGACCTCTTCGTCGAAGTTGGATCTACCCAGTTGGATCATCTGACCTAAGTAGACATAGTGATCAACAGCTTCGATAATATCGTTCCCAACATAAACCGACATGGGTAGGACATGGGCATTTGACATGATGTTCGTCTTATCCATGTTCATTTTAAGACCCACCTGTTGGGAAACAATATTGAGGTCACTGAGCATTGTGCTTAGGTCTTCCAGGGTTTCTGCCAAGATGACTATATCATCGGCAAATCGAAAGTAAGTATTTGCCATTGATGTTAACACCATATCCGTTCCAGTTCAGAAGCTTGAATATATCTTCCAGTGCAGAGGTGAACAGTTTCGGAAAAATAACGTCTCCCTGTCTCACCCCTTTTTGTACCTGGATAGAATTCGTGCACTGATCCTAAAGACGGACTGTCATGATGGCCTTGCTGTACAAACACTTCAACACTTCGATGTACCGGTAGTCAATCTGGCACCGCTGTAATGACTGTAGCACTGCCCAGGTCTCGACTGAATCAAAGGCTTTCTCGTAATCCACAAACGCTAGACGTAGTGGCCGATTATACTCTTCGGTCTTCTGTGTAATCTGCCGGAGCGTATGGATGTGGTCTACGGTGCTAAAGCCTTCCCGGAATCCAGCTTGTTCGGGAGGCTGAAAGTCGTCAAACCTACGAGCGAGACGGTTTTTTTTTGCGAGGCTTATTAATACATAAAAAAATAGATCTTCAGACTTCCATTAAAAAAACGATGTACAATACAAACAATGTAAGAGCTTTTCAGCTGAGCGTATTGACGAAAAATAATAATAATTAGAAAATAGAATTAATAATAATAATTGAAAATGGTGCGTGCGTAACTAAGACTTCATCTGGGCTGTGGCTCCCCCGCCTGCAGCACCCTCGCCACCAGTGCCACTGACGCAATGAATGACACGTGCGGTGATCCGCATGGTTTGCATCGCGCCCTCGCTGCGCAAACTCCCGAGGATGGACGTCTTTAACGTCCAAACTCCGATCGAATTGAATTATTCAACGAAATAACTCGAAACAGTTTCACAATTCACAAATTCTAGTGATGTGTCTAAATTAAATTCAAAATGATAGATACATTTTGATAAACATGATTATTATTATATTTAATTAAAAAGAGTCGCAGTTTACAGCAGATCCTTTTCAGCCCAAGAAAAATAAGTGAAATAAGTTGCTTATCATATATGTTCACAATGCATTACTCGTATTCTCGATATAGCACCTAATTGTATAGATTATAAGGACTTCTTAGAAATGTCATAATAAATCATAGCTCATCAGCTGAGTAAGAAAGTTTTTATATCAATCTACGATGTTCAGTTATTGAAGCTGCAAACTGGATCTTAGACCCATAAATGCAAGATAAAAACAGAATGACGACCAGAGTACTTAGCTGTGTCTTTGACTCCGTGCCGGAGAGTTTGGAAGGGGAAACCTCGTGCGCGCTGCTATTCGCTGGCGGCTCCAGAATCCAACTCCCCCGACGTAGTACACACCTGGGGCGAAGCTCTACGGTTTTGGTACACTCGTTCTCAATAATAACCCCATTTTTTTAAATCGGTGTCCGGCTTAACGCCCGATCTGTCTGTTTTAGTAGACAGATCGGGCTTAAGGTCTACAGACTTCGGTGTAAGCTACTACTCGTATATGTAGGAGTTAATGTTAGAACTGTTATAGATGATACATCAAATAGTATTCTTGTTTGCAACTTAATTATAATTTTCTTAAGACAATTTATCTTTCAATTTAACAGCATGTTTAAGAGATCTAGATATAGAAAGAAAAAATAAAGGGTTCCTGCAGGACAGGGCTCCAAATTCTGTACATTGAAGTTTTTTTTTTGATTATTTTGTATACTTCAATATTGAAGCCAAAACTGTTTTTTTTTGTCTCTCTGTCTGTACCCTGCCGTGCATCACGCCCAAACTACTGAATAGATTCATATGAAATTTGGCATGATTTGAGTTCATACTACGAAATAGCATATTGGATACTTTTCATACCGGTAAATTAAAGGACAGAATATTTCATTTGGAGTTGTTATTAATTTTTTACGGTTTATAGTTACTTCCTTAGTTCATCTCTAGGATACTCAAGGAATATTCCTCCAAATTTCCAATACCTAGGTCCACCGGTTTAGGCTGGGCGTTGTCTGTCAGTCAGTCAGTAGGTATGACACGGTACTGTTTTATAGGCATGATTAAAATAATGTACTAAAAAACATATTTTTATTATTCTGCCCAAAAGTGAGGGGCATCTATACTTATAATAAAGCAGTAAGTACCAAAAAATCTGTAAAAGGAAGATATTTAGAAAAAACTAGGGTACTAAAAATAAGCTACTGAAAGAGAACAAAACATTTTTTAAATTCGTGTCTGTCTGTTTGTCTGTTAGTCTGTTCACGATTCACGTAAAAACTACTGGACCGATTGCGATTCAATTTTCACTGTTGCATAGCTTAGGGTTTGACCTAAAAATGATGAACATCTCAACCCGATGAGTAGACGGCTGAAGGAATTTTGTTTAAATGTTGGTATATTGGTATTTTGTATATATAATTGTAAACATTATTTGATACATACTTTATTTAACTTTCTCTCTTAATAAAAATCACCAAAAATTACCAAAATATTCCATTTCATTTCCAGTTTATATTAAAAAATTATCTATTTTAACTGCAATTTTACCCAGGTCACAGAATAAATAATAGTACAAGCCTAGGTATAGAAAAAACCGAGATCCACTTTTTCGGTGTATAAAATAGTGGGTGGTTTTCTATGGCATTTCGGGGGGGATTTGAACCCCCAAAAACCCCCCCTGCCTACGGCCTTGACAGCAAGTTACCAATAAAATTATTTTGCCGCAATTTGAAAGCTAAATAAATACGCTTTAGGAAATAATTCTAATGATTGGTCTAGTATCTTAGGGAATATTACGAAAATGACCCCAAATGTCATATTCTACTTATTCAAACCATTTTTTTAGATAAATATTCTTGTACCAAACATACTTGTACTATTATTCGTTTTATCTACTTACCGTCTGGTAAGGCGTTTTGTTTGAGGTACAAAAATTCACAACATTTAAAATTAATACATAAGTACGTAAGAAGAAAGACTTCTTTCAAGGAAAAATCATCACTCACAGACCAATAAATACATTGCTTTCATTCTAAGTATATTGTGTATATAAATAAAATTAGAAAAATATCGTAAATTGCCGTTTTTGAAATACTCCAATCTAGCGTGTGCGTAATTGAGACGTCTCACAGCGGTTTACTTTGAGACAGTTGCAAAGCTGGGCTGTTTGACTCCACATGTAAAAAAAGATTTCTAAGCATCGCAGAAGCACAACCAACTTCACAAAATCAAAAAATGTGTGATGCAAAAAAAATAAAGAAAAGCATGTTGTTGGTCTAGTGGTACGCCCTCGCCTGCTCATAGCAGATGCAGGCCCATCCAACTTTGCATTGCAAAGTCTACCGCGCATTGCAATGTGCTCTTCATGTATTACTTAGAATAGGTACCTACTACGAATGTCACTATGCGTTTCGGCTTCGTTTTATCTTCGAAAATATGAAGATGCAGGCATAGTCTGTGGCATAGTGTTTCGTGGTAGGCACTGAGTACGTTTCGTTTGGGTCTCATAGTATGCTTACTAAACCACACCAATATATAAAAGTTAGACGTTTCACTTTTATATATCTTTTTGTTTGTTTGGGGAGCTTACACGCCAAAAGGCTGATCTGATTATGATGAAACTTTGTAAGTATATACTGTACAATATAGAAACCAACATAGGATACTTTTTAACCCGGAAAACGGTAGGTTTCCAAGGGAAAACTGGAAAATGACCATGCCATGGAAATGAAATAATAACAAGACTGTCAAAAAGCATCAAGAGCGTTGGTGCTATAATTTAGCATTAGTTTTTAATACCTTAGAAGAACATAGGATGTTTTTTCTCGCGATTAACTGTAGTCCGCGCGGACGAAGTCGCGGGCTAAAGCAAGTTTAAGGATAAAACATAACACAACCTTCGCTTCTGTTGCTCCACTCCACGTCGAATAAACAGCTCCGCATAAAATGACGATAATTCATTTGGTTTAATGTTCCGCGCCCGCCTCTCGCCCACCTACGTACAGTCGCCCGCTACGGCATTATTCAAATCACACGTTAGTACGGTTGAGTAACCTAGTTCTGGCCGATTATAATCGTGGTAATTACTTTCGGAATGCAATGGGAAATAACGTGAAGAAAACGGAACGAACTCATAGTGTCGTCTAACACCTCGCACTGGGCCAGCAAGTCTTCGAGTAAACTACCTAACTGAAAGGTGACCTGATATCTCAGCCTATTGGCAAACATGTCCAGCTTAGACTGCATTCGCATAGGCTAGCAGACTCTTGCAGAAGAGACTAATGATTTAGAGAACCATTAGTAATTAATGGTAGTTCATAAGTTATAAGTAACATTATGCAAAATTTGAAAGAGGCCCAACACAGATGTAGGTACAAGGTACGATTATTTATTATGTGGTCTTAGCACATGTAAAATGTATTCTATGGGATTTGCGACTCAATTATCATCAAACATAGCTAATTACCATAACCATCTCGAATAAACCAGCTTTCAAACAAACAACCCGCAACGAAATCACATTCGTGATTCCATCCTAAGGTTGTCTGGAAGATATCGCTATGAGCGATAAGACCGCCGATTGTACCTATTGTTTATGTTATTTCTATTTTGTAATTTGTTTAACTGTGTGTCAATAAAGTGTTATTGTATTGTATTGTATTCTTTTGGGACAAGGACAGACAAAATCTTCAAACTTCTATTAGTCTAGTATAGTATAACCTAGTCTAGTCTAGATATAACTACAGGCAAACGCACCCACACATCTACATTCCCACCATCGCGCTTCATGTGCACCTGCGATCGCAGACTTTAGCGCGAATGAAAGTCACTGCTAGGACGTGCTACAAAAACGCCACTCCGATTGTGACTGAGGCAAAGAAAGCCAATTGTGTGTCTTTTGATTAGATCTTTGGGAACATCTCAATTTTTGACGTAGGGGTTAAAAACGATTCTCAATAAACTCCCAATATTTCACTCTCATCCTAATTTGCCAGGTGTCTGCAACAAGCTCTTGCCAGCTAAAATTACACCAACGCGCCCATAAATCGCACTTTATGCACTCCGATCCGAGCTCGGTTTAGCAACGATTAGTTACGATAACCTGCAATTTTCACAATAAGTAATTTAGTCTTGGGAACATGATTTTGACTTGCGTAACACCTAAGTGAGTATAGGTATCAGGTGCCTAGCTGAGTAAGAGGTATCTAGGTAATGGACCCGACCTTTCGACTTGGATTAATATCTACTAGCAGAGTACCCGCGACTTAAATCAATTAATAAGCGTATGTTTTGACACTCCCGATTGTTCAGTATTCCACTTAAACAATAAAGTTTCACCTAATAATCCGTTTCATCGCATATTTCAGCGTTTTAGTGGTGTTTGTTCCGAACTCGATAATTTTTATCAAAATTTTAGCATATTTAGTAACTACAAGTCATCTGTGCCCACGGCTTTGCCCGTGTGGTTAATGTGGTTTTTCTCTGGGTAAATAGTACATTACTGCCGCGGTCTGTAATGACTGCGTTGCTGGCAGTGATAATGATGGTCGAGAGCGTAGCTAAGTTCGAGGCCATCACAGCGCGGTCAGCATTGCAGCCCCTGATGGCCAAGCTGGAATGAAGGCCGAGACCGAAGGTCGCGGCCTTTAGCGCGGACAGCAAGGGCTACAATGATGGCCAAGCTTGAAGGCCGAGAACTTAACTTAGCTACGCTCTCGACCATCATCATCGCTGCCAGCAACGCAGTCATTACAGACCGAGAGCCTGCCGCTTATATATCAAAGATTTCTGACGGTCTAATGACCAAATAATATCTCCGCTTCGCTAAATAAATATGTAAATTGGTTATTACGGAGAGAAAAAGGACTATAAAACGAACGCACTAATGGCGATGATTGGAATAGTGAATAATCTGTGTTTTAGTGACATTATTAGAATACGAGTGTCGCGCATACAGGCGCCAGCTGCACTCTTGAAGGACAGGATTTCACAGCGCTGCAGGCCTGGATTAGGTCTTCTCAACAACATCGGAGACTTGGGCAGAGGAGGGGGGTTCATCGAAAGGTACGCGTGCTTTTTCTTTCACGTTCTTTTCCACCATCTACCCTTGGCTGCTATCCTGTCATCAATCTATCACCACAACGCATTTCGCCCTATGAATAACAAAATACAGTCCACAAAACGCGAAGGTCACATATTTTATAATTCAATCCTTCCGCACCAGGGTTATATTCCTGGAACAATGGGATTTTCTCTGATCTCTATTTCCGCAAAACCGCATGCAGTGGAGACATTCCTCGTCGTCTCCACGTGTATTGAACTAACTCACAGTTGTCAGAAGGCTAATGACTAACGTAGCTTAGAGACTATGCACACAAGACGTTTTCAGGATGGGATTGATGGGAAAACCCATCTGTTATCTATTTGAGCGGCCTTCCCTTGCACCTTTATTTCCAACGCACATGCAGGTTCACTCCTGAGGAGATCCACGTCGGTACGATGGATGCCTTTCTTCGCCAGTATCCGTTTTCGTGATAAAATACGCTGGTTAGGTTAGGAAAGAAAAGGTTGTCGACCTTTTCCTTCGTGATGAGATCATTTAACTTTTTTCAGTTTAAATAAATAGCCCTAGGTAGAAACTACGTCGTATCTAACATAAAATAAAAAGCTTGTCCTAAAAGCAGCTTGCTCGTAATTTCAGGCCATATCGTGTTGGATGGTGTTGGGAGGTCACATCACGCAATTTTTTTTTTACATATTGTGAGCACTGAAAGTTGCAAGAATCATTTTATCGAATATCTAATATTGTCATAAAAATCTACTTACATTTTAGAAATTTGTAAATATTTAAGTAAACTTACTAACTTACTTAACTTTCCACCCCTATCTCGCGTGAACCCGGTAAGTTTTCGGGATAAAAAGTATCCTAAATGTTAGAACTTAAGAGTTTCTGCGGGATAGGGGTTCAAAGTTATAATAAAACGCACGCACTACGCTGAAACTAAGTCATATACTTATAAACTATGACTTAGTTTCAGCGTAGTGCGTGCGTTTTATTATAACTTTGAACCCCTATCCCGCAGAAACTCTTAAGTTTATCGAGATAACAATTATTTTAAAAGTTATTCCATAATATGAGCTATGATTGTGCTATGAAGTTTCATCAAATTTGGTTCATTAGTTTCAGCGTGAGACGTATTCAAAGAGACAGACAAAAATTAAATATACTGTCTTCGCCTTTATATCGTTAATCAAACTTTTCTCGATTATAATATTCAAATCATATTTATTGTACAGATTTGGCCCATTATACACTGGCCTTCAAATCTTAATAGCATACTTTTTATTCGCGCACCACGTTATTCACTGCTGGACAATTGCGATGCGATTCTCAATGTTCGATAGCTTAGGTTTTGACTTAAAAATTGGTGTACTTGGTATCTCGATCCGATGAGGAGCCAAGCAAATTAATAAAAAATCTAAATTTTAAAAGTGTAGTACTAAGTTTTGAATAAAACTACTGGATCGATAGCCATGCGATTTACATTTTTGAATAGCTTAAGTTTAGACTTAAAAACTGGTTACTTGCTATCTCAATCCGATTAGTAGAAGCCAAGCAATTTAATAAAAACTATTAATTTTAAAAGTGTGGTACTAAGTTTTGAATAAAACTACTGGATCGATTGCCATGCGATTTTTATTTTTGAATAGCTTACGTTTTGAATTAAAAACTGGTTTACTTGGTACTCGTATCTCAATCCGATGAGAAGGAGCCAAACAATTTAATAACAACACTATTAATTTAAAATGTGTGGTACTAAGTTTTGAATAAAACTACTGGACCGATTGCCATGCGATTTTCATTTTTGGATAGATTGTAGGACGCCCTGTGGCCAGGTGGAATGACGACCTGCGAAAAGCGGCTGGCAGAAAATGGATGAGGAGAGCTCAGTGGCGTGCATTAGGAGAGACCTACGTCCAGCAGTGGGCAGATATAGGCTGATGATGATGATGATGAATATAATAGAAAAAAAAAAACAAAAGTGTGGTGATATGTTTTGAAGGCCAATGTAGTAGGTATATAGAATATATAATAAATAGATATTAGTGTGATCAATGATTTTGGTTAATGTTGTGTACCTACTTTGTTTTGGTTATTAAATTCAGCAAGTTTTTATAATTGTTTTGTTTTTTTTGGTCCTAATTTGATAACTGCTTTTGTACCATAAAATATTAATAAATTTGCCCTTTTTCCATAGAAAACTGCATTTTTCGGGGTAAAAAGTATTCATGTTGTATTCGGGAACAGCAAATTTGATCCAAATCTCTTCAGCCGTATGAATGAGCTCGGCGGTGCTCTATAGTCATCCTGAGCTACGTTCGTAAACGTTCGCGACGCTCGACGACGCTCAATGAAATGAGAAGTCGAGCGTAGTGAGGGCGTAGCCTTGGGAAAACAAAAAATTGTCTTCATCATCATCATCAGTTTGTTATGTAAGTTCTCATCCCATTTCTGGGACAGGCGCCGATCTTCCCTTAGAGAGTCTTCTTTTCTTCTCAGAAGAAGAGAAGAAGACAACTAGTTTTTTTCTATTTGGGAATCATTCCACAACCTCAAAGGAAAGCGGTTCCGTGTTTCTTTTAGATCAATTTTGTGTACTACTAGCTAGCTGCGTCCTACGGCTTTGATTGGAATCATGGAGCTACTTTACGTCACTTGAAATCTCTTTTGCCTCTCTTTTTTCCTCTAACTTGAGGACAATTCATTTGCTTACTTACCAAAACAATTCAGCTGGAATGGAACAATGTCGTCAGATTCCTCAGCTTAGAGCTGTGCTCAGCTGAAAAACTTATGCAACAATTTACGATACTTTCACGTAAACACAGACGCGGATTAGGTAGAAAACCTTCTTGCTTCACAGTGCTACTGTTATTTATTCTGTGGTCAGGGTTGTCAATATCATGATGTAAGAAAACTAGGATTTTATATTCATAAATCTAATCTAAGGGTTATAACTACTTGTCGTATGAAGCAGTGCTGGCCCCTGGTGTCAGAGCTTGACAGGCCGCCCGAGTGCCTCTGAGATGCTGCAGCACAGCTGAACGTGCCCTCCGAAGCACGGAGATGGAAATCCGCACATAATTTAGAAGACTGCAAAAAGTTGTCAAAACGATCGTACCCATTATGTTGATCTAACTCGCACTAGTATATCGTTCGGCCACCTGACTTTATGTGTGTTAGCATGAACCTTTAATAAATAAAGGGCAAAATAGTTTTTGTTTTGTGGAACGCATGTGTGAATGAAATATTTATGTATATTTGTACGGTTTTGTGGATACAAAAATTACTTATATTTTATGATGTACTTATAGCACGCAAGCACACCAAACTTGAGGTCAAAACCTTGAGCATTTTCTCATTTCATATTGAAATTGATACATATCAAACTACTTATCACATATAGCTGCCTGAATGAATAACCTAACACCATGGATCTAATTAAATGGGGAGATTAGGCTCCAGCTCCTCAAGCGTGGACTGCATACATTAGGTGCAACGATCACAATTAACCTTCTTTGGCCGGAGTGGCTTTTGTGAAGCACGTGCTTCTCTGCACTATAGCTCGTATGAGAGTCACTGCTAGACTTTAATTCGAGCTACAGTCAGCGTATGTCTCTCTATCTTTATTATTGATGCACATGAAGCACGAGACGCTGAGAATGTAGATGTGTGGGTTTGTTTGCCTGTAGTTGTATCTAGTTGTTTTGTTAACGTGATTTTTAAGCCCCTTTAACTAGATCTATGCCTAACACCCCTGCTTTGCCTTTGCAGTTGTCGGGTAAAAAGTCGACGGCTAGCAACCCCGTTCGCGAACGTTTCAAGGATTGTTTTTTACTCTTTTTGCAGTAATAAATTATTGCAAAGCGCGGCTTAAACTCTGAATTAATTATATGCGAGAATTACGGGCTTTACGTAGACGGAGGTAATAATGAATGTTTATGAATGACGTCATAGACTATATTGAGCTTTTAGCCGGAGCTCATGAGGATATAATGTTTCTAGGGAGTGTTTAGTGTCGTGTAGGCGTAATTAGCTGTTATGTGACGGTAAACAGATAGTTAGTAATTAGGAATACGATACATATACAGACTTATGTTACGTTTTTTTTTTAAACTTATCATGATCGCTTAAGTAGGCAGGGGAAAGGTGTACGAGATAATCCCTCGGTGTAACTGATTCATTGCCATTGTGATGAAACTACTATTAAAATGACTTTTGGATTAAGCATACCCCCCGGCCCCCCTAGCCGCCTGATAAACCATCGTGGTGGCATGACGAGCAAAGAGTGCTGTTTTATGAGCAAATAGGTATATAAAAAATGTGGTGCTAGAGTTCCGTCCGTTACTTACCCGTGCAACTGCTTGGCACTACTAGTTGTGCTATGGGGAATTGCTATTCCCTTAAGCACTACCAGTTGTGCCAAAGGGAAATATATTATACCTATGACACAACCAAACGATGCCTTCATATAAACTTCATACACGATAATTAAATAATTTTATGATAAAATGTACTTTTATGAAATAGACAAATATTAAATTTCAGTGATGGAACATTCCAAATCTGCCCAGCTCCATTTTACCAGTTGTGTAGTATAATTGGTGAATTAGGAAGCACAACTAACACCATAAAAGTGTTACCATTGATTTTCGCTTTGTTGCGAGATTAAAACAAAATTAAATGCGTGACTTTGTTCAATCTGATCCAGTCGCAGTTACCACAATGGTTACCTCAACTTGTGCACTGTGATATGGAATAAGCTGCAATAAATGCCGTCGACGATATTTTTCCAGATGTTCAGGTGATAAGAAGCTTCTTTCATTGGTCGCGCGCGATTTTGTGGAGAGCGAAATCCATTGATATGACAAAAACCAAGCTTCGTGAACGGATTGTATAAATAACCGTATAAAACTGAACTGTATAAAAATGAAAGAAGTATTTAAATTCCCAAATTTATAAAATATATGCATAAGTTTTGGATGTCATCTATTTTTTATTCGAATTTAAAACTTTTTCAGACAGCGTTATCGTACAAATAATGTGTTGGATGGATTTCACTCCAAAAAAAGTAGGTAGACGTTAAATAAAAATACCGTTACATAGCTCCGTATTTTAGACTTTTTTTGAAAATGTCTGAGCAATAACAAAATAAATTAATAAAAAAGGGTAACATAAAGGATAAAGCCTATTATTGAAAACGATGACTACGAGTATAATTAAATAGTGACTACATTATATAGTAATTTAGGAGCTCATCAAAAATAAGTTTAAAATTAGCATTAGATAAGTGACGTTACAAATTAATTAAAAAAAAAACTACATAAAGATCTAATTTAAAAAAAAACTACTTACTAATTTAAAAAAAGAAGAAAAGGAGCTTTTTATTCTTTTAAGTTTTATACCATTTGAAGAAGGTTAAAGTAAAAACTATGTGAGTTTCTTTTAGCTTGGCAATAAATTAATTCTTTGTCATAATCTTAAAAAAAACACCACATTCAACATGTAATGGATCTAGTTTCTTGATCAAAAATTTAACGTTAATTTCATTTGCCATATGTCATTAATTGAATGTTACTGAGCGGTTGAAGTCATAGAAATAATAGTCAGAAATAAAAGGACTCGAATAGATTCTATTGAATAGACAACATAAGAATTAGGCATATTATATATACCATATCTATTCTTTTGCAATCCTTTTTGTTGTGAGTTGTACTATAGGCAAAAATATCATCCGTGGTACAACCCGTCCAGTAGGTACGATTATAGCACGGGCAATAAAATGTGGATGACTTGTGATGACCAACTGCCTGGTAGAACCAGGGGCAACAGAAAATGCCTGTGGTTCTACTAGTAGAACTACGCGGTTGGACAACGGGCACTAAACGAATGGTTTCAGAGTTATAGGACTTTTAAGTTTGACAGCTGTCATCTTAAACGAAGATATCGATGAGATCTATCACTTCTTAGACACTACTAGTCAACGATGAACACTTTCTGAGTAATAGCAGTTTTAAGTTTGACAGTTGTCAATTTGACGACACCTGTCACTTTGATGACACCTCTCAGTTTGACTTTGACACAAATTAATAAATTATTGCATATAATTATGTCGTTAAATAATGTAGCTTACTCGTTCTTACACCAAACACTGTGACCACGAGTAAAAATAATTCCTCGTGGTTACACTAGTGTGACAAAACGGTGTGACCACGAGTCCGTCGCCTGAATTCCCAATCTAAGACAGGGTTTTCGTGAGTTTTTTCCCTTTTTTGTCTCATTTTTTAAACTTCCCTTTGGCACAACAGTTAGTGCAGGAAACAGCAGTTTCCCAAGACACTCACTACTGACATCGTTTGGTTGTGTCATTGGTATAATATATTTCCCTTTGGCACAACTGGGAGTGCCTAAGGGAATAGTAATTCTTCATGGCACAACTGGTAGTGCCAAGCAGTTGTGCCAAGGGTAAATTACGGTTCCGTAATTTAACTAAATTGTCGTTCTGATATGAAGCGATCTAATTTAAGACTACCTTTGATGCTAGGCATTTTTTTTCGTTTTGTGTTACTTAAGATTAATTTCAGTTGAAGTTTAACATTACCTGAGAAGCACTATAGTCACTATACCTATAGGAACATGGTATTTTTAAATAGGCAGTCGTAGGTAATGGTTATTTGAAGTAGGTAACATATTATACATTATTGCTGAGAAATAATATCAATGTTTAGATTTTCTTTCGTACAATCTACAAAAAGTTTATTGGCATATTTTTAGATCACTATAAAACTTACGATGCTAATTAACTTTTAATTATACTTAATATCTACACGGAAACAAAATTTTACATAGATTAAAATCGAGAGAGAAAAAACAGAAAATAAATTCTGACGATGATTGTAGCGATGGGTTCCTCATACGATTTAAACGAGGATGAGGGAGGCCTCCCTCATTGCCATATAGATCCTCGTTCCTCATCCTCATACCTCAAAATATGAGGCGAGGTACAAATGCGCGTGTTGCGGAACGGCCACGTCGCGGCTTTACCGCGCTTTTCACCTCGCCTCATTTGAAGCTAGAGGAACGAGGCCTCAAGGCCCTCAAGCCTCAAATGAGGCGAGGTAAAAAGCGCGAGTGTTGCGGAACATCACGGCGTTGCCGCTCTGCTCCTCACTCATAAGCTCTTAACAATCTCCTCTCTCGATCGATTCGAGTGGTCAGTGAGGGGCGGACATTTCTGTAGAGGTGACGGAAAATAATATTTGTTACATGAGCGAAACGACGCGGCAGCGAGGCGAAAAGTACGAAATATTTGCGCGTATGAAATGAGGAACTGAAAGAGGTGGTTCAACGCCTTAATACGAGAAACTCCCTCATTTCAAATTTCGAGGACCTCGAACGAGGTAACTCTCGTGTGGGTAACTCATCACTAGATGATTGTTGGAAGGCGATTGCCGCCATTGGTTGGCTGGCGCGCCCGCCACCCATAGATAATCACTCGAACATAAAACCCAACAAAATTTGAAAAGTCCTATTTCTGCTAGAAGTATTTGTAGGCTAGGTTTAGCTTAATTCTGCCGCCTAGTTACCGGTTTCCCGGTATTAGTGTTGATTGCGGGTTCTTGACGGGTGCGCGTTAACTGTTTAGTGAATTCCAAAACCTTCACGACCTTCAAGCGCACCCGCAATGGGTGCTCGGTGGCAATCACTCAACCTCACTCCTTAGGGAATCAGCCTGCAGATCAACAATCCCAGAGTACATATCTCAACAATGCTTGTACTATTATTTATTCTGTGACAGTGGGAAAATAATAGGATGAGGATTATGAGGAATGTGAATGTGATCCGTTGTTACACTAATAAAACATATTTTATCGTTCTCAACGGATCATACGAATGTTGTTTGTTAGTACCGTATACCCAATGAAAAAAAATAGCCTCCGTCTCCACTTGGCTCCCCTAACATTGATCCCCTGGATTATTTGTCCATACGGATCCCCTGGCCAAAAAGTACCATTGTAAAATCCCCTGGGGGATTTATTTGGACTGGGACATATACAAAAAAAACATAATAAAATCAAAAAAACAGAGGGCTTCCTCATGGTCCTAGGTTAGAATATAACCTGCCTCGTCTATTCCCGTTGTCCCCCAATGGTGGATATCTAACTAACCATGTGGCATTGTCCCTCCCTACCTAAGTGACAGGTGTCAAAGTGACAAATCAAACGTCAGTCATACGTCAACACCTGTCAAGATCTCATCGATATCTTCGTTTTAGATGACAGATGTCAAACTTAAAAGGGCTCTATCTCGGAAACTATTGATCCTAGATGAGCGCATTTTCTTTACAGAAGTGATAGATCTCATCGATATCTACGTTTTGGATGACAGCTGTCAAACTAAAAAGGGCTATAACTCGGAAACTTTTGATCCTAGACTAGTATTTTCTTTACAGAAGTGATAGATCTCATCGATATCTTCTTTTTGGATGACAGCTGTCAAACTTAAAAGGGCTATAACTCTGAAAGTATTGATCGTAGAATAGTAGTTTATTTACAAAAATGATAGATCACATCGATATTTTCATTTGACATGACAGCTGTCAAATTTAAAAGCACTATGACACTGAAACTATTGATCCTAGACTGGAAGTTTCTTTACAAAAGTGATAGATCTCATTGATATCTTCATTTTGGATGACAGTTGTCAAATTTAAAAGGACTATAACACTGAAACTATTGATATTATATACCTACTTAGTTCATGTCAATAAGTTTGAAAATCGTCTGTTTCCCCACTCCCTACCATTTATTCCTTCAGCTCCCCTCCTCAGCTTTCCTCCCCTCCCTCCCCACACACCTCCAATCTTCCCTCCTCATCCCCTACTCACCCCTCACTTCCTGCACTCCCTCTTTCCCCCACTCTCTGCTCACTTTTCCCCAAACTGTCACTTTGACACATATTAATTAATTGTTGCCTATAATTATGTCGATAAGTAATTGGTCTTTTGGTTTTGCACACGGTGTGACTACGAGTCTTATATTTTGTAACTTACTAGTTGTCCCACCAAGCAGTGTGACTAGGAGTAAAAATAATTCCTCGTGGTCACACCAGAGTGACAAAACTGTGTGACCACGAGTCTGTCGCCGGGGATCCATGTGGACAAAAAATCCAAATGAATCCCCCAGGGGATCCATGTGGGCAAAAAAAACAATTATTTCCCCCAGGGGATCCATGTGGACAAATAATCCAAATGAATCCCCCAGGGGATCCATGTTAGGGGAGCCAAGTGGACGGAGGCAAAAAATACCTCATAGGATCACTCTGTCTTTGTCTGTGTCCGTCTGTCATAGCCAATGACACCTGATCCTGATCTTAACTCAGAACGTCTCATAGTGACAGGAAAGCTGGAGAGAAATTAGGGGTAGGGGTCCAAAGAGATGGCCCGATCAGGTAAATAGAACAAGATAACTGACGCCCTTCATTGTGCTACCGAACTTCAGATATCGGGAATCATAATCGTTAAATCATCATCTGTTTAGATGAAGGTAGGTAAGAGATGTACCTACCGATCTGGTTCCGGAATGTTGTACTTTTGTTTAGTAGGTAGGTACATACGTTTGAATGAAGGAAAAGCTTGGTTCGCTCAAGCGAACGACTGAAGAAGGGTACAAGTACAGCAGTCGCAGCCAATCTATATGTTTGTGAAGTTAGGCTCTGTGAACGATTGCACAGGTAGGTACTGATGCGGGGATAAAACGGCATAATGTAAGAGCGAGATAGAATATGCGAAAAATGTAAGCTAGTGAGCGAGGCAGTTATAGAATGCTGTCTTCTCCTTCAACATTGGGATTGCGCCTGAAAAATAGCAGTTTGCGCAGCGACTAGCAGATAACTTCCGAAACACAAACTTCCGCTACGACTACTGTACCTACCTATCTATCGAATTTATAAGGAAATAGGTAAAGTTATACGAGAAGACAAAAATAAAACACACCAGTATTATTTAAATGTAGGTAAGTGTATTAGCAACGTTGGTACATGAGATTACTGAATAATACTGTTTTCGAATATTTAATACCGCGTTTCACACAAACACCCACCTTTTAGTTATAGTTAACAATACGTAAAGTTACGTGTTATTTAAATACAATAAGTAAAAAAGAAGTTCTCATATCACCAATAAAAAACGTGCGCGCACCTATTATGCAACAAGTCTTCGGTTACATTGTGAAAATAATGTTAAGAAACTTTTAATTTTTTCTTCTTTTATTTAAATTAGAACAAAATAAAGTCGGTTTATACTTTAAATACATCAGTTTAGTAAGTCTAATTTCACTTTACATGAAGCGAAATTATTTTTTGTTAAAATTTTAATTTCACTTAGTATGATTTATATAAATTTTCTTCAATTTTAAAATGTGTTTCTGGAATTTATCCATCAATATAGCTTCAATTTAACTTCAAGTTTTCTCTATACGAGTACACAATAACGTGTATAAATTGAAGAAAATTCACAAATCTCAGAGTAGCTGCCAAGAGATTCTTCACCTGTGTATTTAAAAAGTAGTGATGTGAAATTTTCTCCCTCACACTAGTAAAGTGAAATTCATTTGTTTATTAAATTTATGCCTGCCAGTTTCACAGAATAACAAAAAAAACCTGAAAATGTAACCTTCTGTAACAATATTTCATCTCACCAATTTCAAAATGTAACCAAGACATATCAATACATTTCTCATTAAATTTACGCATCTATTACATCTATTAATTCAATAACTGATTATTCATTAATTCACTACTGATAAATATAAAACGTGAGCACTCATACAAATACATAGGAGATTTTACACTTAACAATATAAACTGTTTAATGCAAAAATGTATATCCAAAATGTTTACTTCGTAAGTTGGTATTTTATTTAGTTTAGGGAATAAGTTTAACATAATTATTCTACAATGAATTTATTTCTACAACATGATCCTAAATTATTTATTTTGTAAATATTACTAATTGTAACTTTAACTAGAACATTGCGGCTACACGAAAACGAACGTACTTCTGGAAGCCAGGTTGAAGCTTGTCTCGTGGTATATAAATGTATCAAAAATTCGTAATTCCGTTCTAGTCTCTTCTGGTAACATACACAAATCCGTATATTTATATATTTTGGACAAATAATGTTTTGTTTATAGGTATTGTTCGGTCTTAGATGTATTGCCCTATGAATTTTGGAGTAGCCTTTAAAAAGGACAGTAGTATATTATAACATTCTAACATATAACATTCTAAAATGATATTTTTTCATAAAAAAAAAAAAAATTGAACACATTTCCATAGGCCCTACTTAATCAGCATATAATAAAAAATGGATAAAGGAAAAAAAGGTCAAATAAAATGAAAAACATAAAATAAAAAAATCATTCATTTTAATCTTCTGTGATAATAATATATTTTCTTTAATATTATAAGTATTTTGTAAGGTAATTATTATTATAAATAACATACAACGTGAATTAAGAAAACCTAATACTATATTACTACTGTCGTATCGACTAATGAAGACCTTTTACAGTTAAATATACTTTCAAATGTAAAATTTTAAATAAAATATAAATAATCGAGTATTATACTGTTACAACATCTCTATAGTCTATGGTTGACCAAAGACAACATTATAATATTTTTTATATTGTGTAACTACATTTAGACCTCATATAACACGGTAATATGCTTGGCAGAAAATATGACACATCAGGATCATTGACAACGCACATGGCCGTGTTTGGTTAGACATCTCTAGTTTTGATTACTTACATTGTAAACTAAGTATGTTGCAATTGACATTATCCAGTCGAAATTAACCTCGTTTATTTATTTATTCTTCAAGTTGACAATCTAACAGTAGTAGTTAGTAAACTTACAGTAAAATCCAAAACGCTAAATACCTTAAGTAATAACTACCTTTATGTGCAAAGAATCCGTCTGTAAAAATATTAAATCGTCTGAAAGAAGTCTCGCCGTATCTGTTCTACACCGTATCAACAAACTACCAGATTGACCATACATCTGATGTGCCATATTTATTGCAACGCATTGTTAAACTACTTCTATGTATAAAATAAAGATTTGGAAAGTACTAGAGATCCTCTTTCTGTGAAGTGGAAGAACTTAAATTAAACAAAATCATTATAAAAAATAAATCGAAATCTCCCCTTCAAAAATCTGTACAAAGCTTACATGCATTCATTATAATTGTATGTGATATTAACGATATTTAAAACCAATTGCCTACAATTGTCTAATGTTACTGGTTCTTATTAAAAAATACTGTAAAAAAAAAACTCTTCATAAAAGCTGCATCAATGGGCCTGGCAAGTATGCTATGGAAAATGTTGTACATTATTATGGTTTATATTTAAAATATACAAAACATACAATTGCCTACTTAAATCATTAAAATGCACTGGATGAAAGTAATTTTGTACCAGGTTCCTTTATCAGTCGTAATTATCCATCATTGGGACGTATCAAAATGATTTCTTGTGCATAAAATTAAAAAACACAATAACCCCTTATATTAAAACCTACTATTAAATTCTTAATGTTTATGATTACATTAAAATAAATAGTTGTTAATAACTAAAATCGAACGGAGGGACCAAAATCAACCAAGTGATTTTTAACTGCCTTATTTTCAAAAGTCATGGCTTTTTGTTATAAAAACGGTTGATATTTCATTTAAAAAATGCGTATATTACATTAATTCTATATAAATTAATTAATTGTCATCATATTTGTATTATTAACTAATCAATGACGAATAATCAGTAAATCGATCAATAACTTAATGATCGTGACTTTTTTGATTACGATAAATTACTTGGACATGCTGAGTTATAATTATATCAAGTTTTTTTAAAATAAATAACGATATTAAGAGTTAAAAATCAGTTTCCGAGATCTGGAGAATTAGGTCAGTTTAGCTGCACTCGTTTCTTTATCAACAAGCCTTAGCAATATTAATTTATTATAATATAGGTGTGAAAGAACAAAACAAAAAAGTCTGATTAAAAAATAACGAACAAAATAAGTTTACAGACATAAGTTTTTTTTAATCACTTTTTACGGATTCGCTATCTGTAGTTGTGTATTCGATATCTGTGGTTCTGATCAATCTTCCATAATCTGGCCATACTTAATCATCTTTGCACAGTGTTTCCAGAGTACAATATTTCACTGATTTTCGCAACTCTTTACCATGCTATTATGTCTTGTACCATTTTTGACAGATATCATAAGACTTCATCATGAGTCAAATTAAACCATTTTCTATCATTTCATGACCAATATATTTTATTACAGCTCTACAATATTCCATCGGTTGAATCTTATAGCTACATATAAGACGGATATTACTTATTTAAATATATTATAGGACAATACAATACAATTATCGTAGAGGTTCCTGGAATGGATACAAAACTTTATAAAATTGTTTTTTTAGCATTTAAAAGTCAGCCTGAAAACGTACTCGTACTTTTAATTCAAGGCGCGGTTGTCAACTGGTAGGGAAATTGTTGGTTCTTGTCGGAAATTTCGAGAAAAAAGTATTAGGCTAGTAATGTATACTTGAATTTTACAAGACTTGTAGATTATTGTGTCTATTTGTATCCATGTCAACACGCGTAAACTCAAGGAGTTTCGTGAGTACTCGTATCGTAATCGTTACTTACAAGGAGTCCACACCGCCGAATGAACGAGTGAACAACTGACGGCTGCGTATGCGTGCGTAAGTAACGAAAACCAAACAAAATACTGCTTGTTTTTGTTTTTTCGTGAGAACTTGACAGAATGAAGACTTAAGGTTCGGCCAAGGCCAAACCAACGCGTCCAGCTAGCGAATGGGGTGTGGTGTGCACGGTAGCGTAGCGATAAGTTACTGCAATTGTACTAGTAACGATGTGTTCAAACCAAACGCTTCGATCACCGTGTCCAGCCGTTTTTTTTTTACATAATTGCTGTAACTGATCGCTACCTTGCACGCAACCGCGATCGCAAGCTGCGGACGCGTTGGTTTGGCTGAACCTTAACAAGGTCGAGATCTCGCTGCGATGTGGCGGCCGATCGGCATAACATTTATTGTTGTATGTGTGTGCGTGAGGTTTGTGCGTACGAGCGGATCGACATATCTTGGTTGCTTCACATTCGATGTGGCGGTGTATCATCATGTAAACATTCTTGGTTATTTATTGCGTGTTTTAGATCAGAAATATGTAACAAATAATGTTTACAAAAAACGAGAAAATGCGAGACCCAGTCCGCGGTTTCGTGAATATAGAAAATGTTTTCCGTAGGATCGCATGAGGCTGCCGTTTCGCGAGAATACTAGTTATGACAAAATCCATCGCGTTTACGCGTAAATGCGTCCACAATTGTTCGACATCCACACTTGCAAAGCGTTTTCTTCCTTTAACGCACGTATATAACTTAGTTTATTATAAGCTAACATAAGCTTTTACAAAACTAAGCGATGTACGAAAATTACGCGACGTTAGGTCCCTCAGGGTAGCTGCATCAGTCAAAGAAGCGATTTCTAGTTTAAAAATGGGTTAATTTCGCTGGACGTACTTATTTAAAGGGCGTATTTGTCAGGTAGCCACTATTTCCGACTATCTTCTATTCAAATGGAGTTTAGATTGTGATGACCTCATTACTAGAAATAACGTCATTATTTAAATTTCAGTAAGTTCCTACGTTTTCATTAGAGCCTCTTTCGAAGATTTTATTATGAACTCGTTTTTGTAACGAGTGTTGTTGTATGTATTGGTAATAAAAACAATAATGAAATCCCGAATATTAATATCGTAAGTAATGTTCGTCATATGGTTCATTCCAATTATAAAACTAGTTTTCACTAATTGTTATCAATTTTCAATTACATAAGAAATATGGTAATTAATGTAGTAAAAATATGGCACTCCGGTAACCCAATAAACGAAAATTCGGCCAAGATAAGTAAAAATATTTTTAGTGTAGCTATTTCAAACAGAGATGGCGTTAAACACAACTTTTCTCTTTTTCCCGGCGTGCCATATTTTAGGACCTCACTGTAATGTAATAAGAAATTGAATAACCTTTACACTTGTCAAAAAGCGATGAGCCTCAACTTTTAGAAGTTCAATACACACACCTTTAGGAAATTCCTTTACTTTTATATAAATGGCACTACTTTATACATGTGGAATTGACACGATTTTTACAAATTAAAATGGCTTCAATCTCCGAATATTATGAATATATGATTTAGGCCTTCAGGCGAATGAACTATGTATAGTCATCTTACAAACTTACTTTGATATAGTTTATTTCAATACAAATAAATAATACAAAGAACATTGGATTATAAAAGTTACCTATTAGTTAATGTTGCAGACATATATTTCAATAAAACATGAAATATCCTGTCCCCTTTAAAATTATTACCATAAAATGAAAAAAACATTGTATAACATTTCGTAAACTGTAGATGACTGTACAATGTAACCTAAACATGCATTACAATATTTTACTACAATTTTAACGAACGCTTGTGCACATAATTTCGATCACTAAAGAATATAATGTATTTATTCAAATAAAACCCCATAGCTCTGTAAGAGACAATCCGACGAGCCTCTAACTTGCAATAAATTAATACACATAAACGTTTACATAAGTCGCAATTATAGTCCACTTTTAAATAAACTCTTATAAAAATGCAAAAACTACTTAAACGTGTTCTCACGAAGTCAATTGCTCTAAGTACAATATGGTAGTGATACAAAATAAAGAACTACCCACATGTTTTTCTTAATGCGTCACAAAAGTTTTCTAGGTATGAAAAAAGCATGTGGCGCATTTCAAACTAGATTGGTGTTATACGCATTAAGGCGGTGACTACACCATCGGTTACAAACATTTAGTTTTTTTTACTGAAACTCCTTTACAATTTCAAACGATTGTAAATATTTTGAATCTCCTTTACAACTTGAGTTGCAAAATTTTTACAATATTTTGAAAACGTTGTAAGCCCTGTCGTTGACAGGACCTTAAATCAAAGAACACTAAAACCAATATATTAATTATTCACTCAGTTGCCGGTTGCACACGCAGTTCTGCGTGCTCAAATGCGCACAAATCCAAACCGAAGAGCGTTTACTGTTTACTCAATTTACTAAATCATATTATCCGCTAGATTTCCAGTTTAGCTTTCCTAAATGCATTGAAAAATCAAGATGGTTTTATGTCCACTTTTTAAACGTTGTATAAATATGAACCCTAAATACATTAGTTAGAATTAAGCTTTGATTGAAGCCTATAACAATGATCCTTCACTTTTCATGACTTTTTCAGTATTAGCTAACGGCTAAAGCAACAATGTTTGAAGTCTGTAATACTTTTTTAGCAGGCAGAAACAAGTGTTATAACTTCTGGTCACTCTTACAGATAGAATCAAATGTCACAAGTACCCGGTACACTTTCTAATACTATTCCATTTGCAGCAAACCTAGATCGGAAAGAAACGTGTCAAGTTTTGTTACACTTTAGTTTCTGGTGCACTCTGTGCTGGAAACCAGCGGATAGTCTCGGAGGCTCACCGCGCCGGCTAGCGACTGCTGGGGGGCGGCATCTGGGCCTGCACCCCCTGGAGGTTCATGGGCCGCCCGTTGGGGTTCCCCATGCCCAGACCGTCCTGATAATTGTTATCCATTGCGGGCATGTCATCGTTCTGCGGAGGAGAGTGTGGTAGTGAGTATAGGCTCCAGACCAGCTTTAGATATGAGACAGGATTTACGGGTATGTCAACATTTTACTTGAGTATAGTCATAGAACCCCCCTGGATGGAGAAGGCCCAAGTTAAGCAGAGTACTTCTTCGGGCTGATGAGTTCATAATATACAAAGATTGCTCCTAACTAGATCGTCTAATCTAAAGTTAACGGTTTGCTAACATTGTTATCGTGCACGTACAAATGTGTGTCACACGACGTTCCTATACAAATAACATAGTTTCTAATATGAAAACTTTTAGTAGACAACTAGACAATTTTTTAGTTTGGTAAGACAATTTGATTGATGAAGATGACCTTGTATAACCAAGCTTGAAGGGATATCTCCACCTGTTCATAGCTATACTGGGAGGATAGTGGGGGGGGGGGGGGGGGTGCGAAAATCGTAGCTTTCGGAGGAATGGACCGAATTAACTGCGGTTTTTAAAACTGGTGTGATCGAGTCTGATTATAGGGGGGTGGGTAGTTATATAAATTTTTAATTTTTTGTTTAGTTTGTGATCAGTTAAAAAGAAGCCGTTTTAATTTTGTCATAATACCTTGCCGATAAGTGTCCGTTCACACAGACCGGCTCGGAGAGGGAAAGCAGTTTAAAATAGAGTTTTGGATCATTGGGTTTAATTTTTTACACTAAGCGCGTTAGGATGACTCTCAAGCATTATCATTTAACAAAAGTGAAATGTAAAAATAAACCTTATTTCAATGATCCGAAACTCTATTTTAAAGGGTGATTGAAAACTACTCTCCTCTCCGAGCCGGTCTGTGTGAACGGACACTAAGTGTCGGATGCCAGTACTCAAGATTACGTCACTGCGCAATTCTAACCAATGGTGGTTTCTCATTGAGTGGTGATGTAATCTTGAACCTCTAACCCGTGACCTCTAGGTGTGACGAGATGTAATCTTGAACCTCTAACACGTGACCTCTAGCTGTGACGAGATGGGAATGAATACCCTGTAATGTGGCCATGTATTTGTCGTAGCCATATCGTAGAATTGATCATTTCATGAAATGGTCGATAATTTCATAAAATGGTTATGGAGAGCTGTTGGAGAGTTCAGTAACCGACGCACGAGGTTGTAATGACGTCACAGTTCGGGACGTTGACAATCCCAACATACTCACCCTTTATCTATCTATTCAGGAACTTGTATATTCAAATATATGATGACGGTAAGTAATCTAATAATTAATCTTAAACCAATTATTATTTTAAGTAACCTAATCTTAACATATTGATCCTACAAAATATATGTAAAAAAAATGTCTAGAAATGACACCAACGTCAATATAAGGTAAATTTTTAGGATAGCAGTTCAAATAGTTTTTTCCCTTACCTTTTCCTTAATAGTCGCCATCATTAAAGTTCTTTTAGGATAAGCGCGACGGATCTTGGTCGCCTTGAAGCTCTCCAAAAACGATTGAAACTGGCGATTCAGACTAGACGGTTAGAATAGAAATCATAGTCTTCACTTTAGCTATTTCTTCACTATCACTGATAAGTCACAATCATTAACACGTCACTTTGTGTAACTAGTCAATTTCCTGAAATCCTCTCATGTTGTATTTCGCCTCATTCCCAACTTTTCCTAAGAAGTACAATGGAGAACAAACGAAAAGTTTTCAGTACCCACAATAAAATAGTATTAAAAAGTAAATACACGTATGCTCATGGCTGTGTGCCACACACATAGGGAACATAACATCTCAACGGGCGATGCGGTAGCCAGCCTCTCTAAAATCTTGGGATTGGAACCCAAGTACAAAAATAATATAAACAAGACGCCTCCTATAAGTTTCCGCTCTACTGGTGTGGATGTTATTTAAAACTTGAAATGGTGTATTGATTACTGGCCAAAACAATATTGAAGTCACTTATAATAAGTACTCGCAGCACGCAAGTAGCTTTAGCGACCAACCAAGTACTGCGAAACCGGTTTTACAAAACAATATTGAAGTCACTTATAATAAGTACTCGCAGCACGCAAGAAGCTTTAGCGACCAATCAAGTACCGCGAAACCGGTTTTACAAAAGAATATTGAAGTCACTTATAATAAGTACTCGTAGCATGCAAGTAGCTTTAGCGACCAACCAAGTACTGCGAAACCGGTTTTACGGTAAATATACAAAGCAAGAGTAGCCGCAGTGGAAGTATGTGTCTCGGAAATAGACTGCTAGTCGCTGAGCAAACTGCTATTTTTCAGGCGCAATCCCAATGTTGAAGCTGAAGACAGCATTGTATAACTGCCTCGCTCACTCGCTTACGTTTTTTGCATATTCTATCTCGCTTTTACTTTATTCTGTTTTATCCCCACAATTACCTGCGCAATTGTTCACAGAGCCTAACTTAACAATAATAGATTGGCTGCGACTACTGTAAGTTATAGTAAGCAAAAAGGCGAAGTACAATTTGAGATGTACTTTTTGACCATTTGTTCAAATTGACGTATTAATTAATGTGTCTTTAGACTTTCAGCGGCGAAATAGCTAAAAGATTAGATTTCTAAACCTCTCAGACAGCAGCAAGCTTTGGGCCCAGAAACATCTACAGCGACGTGACTTGCAGCTAAGTTCACGACGACCATGATCAATCGGGCGAGCTGTACTGTACAACTTCAGTGTTTACCTCGCGATGCCTGCGTATAGTCCTGTCTTCGTATCTCGTGCCGCCGGTCGAGGCCATGGGCCGGCTGAGCGTGCTGTTAGCGTTGCTGGGCGAGTGCGGAGCGCCCGTGCCGGCGCCGGAGCCCGAGCCCTGCCCTGCAGCCCCACGGTGTTACAAGCATGATTATGTACACGTGCTATGGGAATCTTGCGCGTGCTAGTCATAGAAATGTCTTTGAGTGATGTTCGTTCGTCGAATGGAGCTATTTTAGAAGAGGTTTTAGGTAAGCATCAGACGTGTTGATAGCCACTTTTTACAGCTTTTGTTTTGGATTGACCTATAAAACAATGTCGTGACATACTGGCTGACTGACAGACAGCGCACAACCTAAACCGGTGGACCTAGAGATTTGAATTTTGGATTATATATTCCTTGAGTACATTAATGGTGCACTAAAAAGGCATTGAACGAGGGTGGCAAAGTATGTACGTGGGAAAAGCTGCGGGCGCAGATAACAAACAGATAGAACTCTATGCCACGTTAATTCTGGCATCTGTTCAGTCCGTGTCTACGTATGAGCAACACTGCTGCGATCACCAACACGCGCAACAGACGTTGCGGCTTTTTATGGGGAGGACAATGTTCAACAGCGGGCGTTTACCGGCTGATGAGGATCTAAGTATTGAAACGGGTGTCGCAGACTAATTACACGACTACGACAAGGCAAAGGAAGGGTTATGTATTCAAACTAAAATCTTGGTCCTATTTTGACACGCGAAGTATCAATCGATTGTTCTTCATCGCAAGAGTTACATAGGCTATTTTTTACCCGACCGTAGTCAGGTTTTAGTTTTTGCACTTATCTTGCTTTAATTTCTAAACGGTGGGATACAAATCGGAGCATTTCTATGACTTTCAATCTGTGAAATGATCTGAGAACGCTTCGTTATCGATATTAGACTGCAGTTCTCTGTTAGTACACACTTAGTTGCATGTTAAGGCAGGCGGTAGATTCTCATAGCATTATAATGGAAGTGACAATGATTTACAACAATTCACATTACATATATATAACACAAATATACAAACAGACAAATATGTACAGTGGCTGTTGAATCAACAAGTGATTTGTCAAGCTTTCCCCACTTCCTGTGATTGTAAGCTTGCTATGGAAAATAATTTGTGAAATTATTTTTACTTAAGTTCTAGTAGAAATTGATTTAATATTTCTGTAACGCTGACAAAACAAAGTGATCAACATAACTTTAGAAACCAGAGTGTTGTGACAAATGACAACACAACAAATGACGCGCGTAGTTCACAAAAAATAACAATTCTTGTAAGTAGTACTAATTCACTAAGGATTTACTAATTCTACTACAACTACTAATTGTACTAAATCCTCTATGATCCTCCGTTTACGTATTTAAAAATAAACTGTTTCTTGTTAATCAACATCAAAAACTTATTCACTCGTCTGTATTTTTTTTTGTGTGTATGTTTCTCTCTTCTGGGATTTCTAAATAGATTTTGATGTTTTTTTTTAACCGACTTCTTTATTTGAATGTGTGATGTTCAGGGTGGCCGCACATAAATTTCTTCAGTGACTGAACTTAAACTTGTAGTGTTTAACTAAATCCATTTATTTATTTGTTAGTCAAATAATCATTTGAACCAAAATCTACCTGTTTTTTGGATTAAAAAAACACCTGAACCAATTTATATAACTTAAATAAGGGACCACCCTGGAGATCTACCATTTAAATAAAAAATAAAGAAAAAACCGTGAGGGTAAGTATATCATACAAACAAAAAAAAAACACCTCTATTTTAAATCGATTAAGAAAATGTTAATTTTTAATCTATGTAGCTAATGATATGGAACCTATAGATTATTTAGTGGTCACTGTTAGCACGTGACTAATGCGTTATTATAAGTTACCACTGCTGTTGGATGAAGCGCGCGGCTGCGCGGCGCGCGCTGGCGTCAGGAAGTCGGCCTCGCGCCAGCCGTGCTTGCGGTACACTTCACGCAGCTCCGCGTGCGACCACATCGTCATCAGGACTTGTCCTGGTAAAACCAATATCGGAGCATTACGTTTAAATATAATAATAGTTAAGCATGCGGTAAGAGATAAATGTAAACTGGTTATATAGTCCGCGCGCAACTGCAAGATATCGCCTACGGTATGGAGCGGCGGGAATGGGGAAGGAGGCAGCGGCAACATTAATTTAATCTGTGTCAGCGCTTGTTCGTCAATTGCCACTCCCCCCTCCTGCCGGCCGCTCCCATACCTTAGGCGATCTAGCACTGACTATTCAAGCGATCCGTTACACACCTTCCAGCTCCATTATCAGACCAGCTCTATGTTATAGTGGTTACATTAATTGGTCATCATTAAAATATAGCAACATTGAAGCAGTCAACATTATCACGATTATCTTCCACAGTGACCTGGGGAGGACACTTATTCGACCGTCTTCAAATATCCAAAACATACAATCTTCGCCTTTTAATTTATTAATTAACCGTAACAAGGCACCAGCAAGCTGGTCTGATCGGCAGAACTCGCCGCGTTTCTTTATTACTTAGTTTATCGTAGCAACAGCAAAGCTGGTCTATACTCAACAAGGATAGATTTAATGATAATGTAATTGATTGACCTGCGGACTTGAGGACTCTCGTGGTGTGTATGTGACGCTGCTTCGTGGAATTCAAGAGTCTCTCAACACCGCCCGTTTTTAGATCGGTCAAATAACTCGCCGCTTTTCTTTATTACTTAGTTTATCGTAGCAGCAGCAAAGCTGGGCTATACTCAACAATGGATAGATTGAATGATAATGTAATTGATTGAGCTGCGGACTTGAGGACTCTCGTGGTGTGTATGTGACGCTGCTTCGTGGAATTCAAGAGTCTCTCAACACCGCCCGTTTTTAGATCGGTCAAATAACTCGCCGCTTTTCTTTATTACTTAGTTTATCGTAGCAGCAGCAAAGCTGGGCTATACTCAACAATGGATAGATTGAATGATAATGTAATTGATTGAGCTGCGGACTTGAGGACTCTCGTGGTATGTCAGTGACGCTGCTTCGTGGGATTCAAGAGTCTCTCAACACCTCCCGCTCCTAGATCGGTCAAAGAACTCGCCGCTTTTCTTTATTACTTAGTTTATCGTAGCAGCAGCAAAGCTGGTCTATACTCAGCAATGGATAGATTTAATGATAATGTAATTGATTGACCTGCGGACTTGAGGACTCTCGTGGTATGTCGGTGACGCTGCTTCGTGGGATTCAAGAGTCTCTCAACACCGCCCGCTCCTAGATCGGTCAAAGAACTCTGCGCTTCTCTTTATTACTTAGTTTATCGTAGCAGCAGCAAAGCTGGTCTATACTCAACAATGGATAGAAGTAATGATAGTGTCATTGACTGACCTGCGAACTTGAGGACCCTCGCGGTGTGGCGGTGACGCTGCTTCGTGAGGTTCAACAGTCTCTCGACGCCGCCCGCTTCTAGTAAAGACCGGGAGAACTCGCCGCTTTTCTTTATTACTTCATTTAGCGTTGCGAGAACGGCTGCTATCGTATCGTCGGATGTGCCCTGCATATAATGTGGTTAGTGCTTTAGTAATGATATAGAATGGTTTTCCGCAGTCGCCAGTTCTAATTCTATGTTCATAGTCTCTGCTAGATGAACTTACCAATGAGATTAAAATACTAGTTTTGTTGATAAGACAACCGTCTGCCCAACAGGTTGTTAGGCAGATGGTTGTCCAAACGGAACAGGCGGCGGAAGAGGCCATTTGCTACTCATTCAGCCCACTGATCTATATGGATTTTCTCTACCGTACATTCGTTTGAGCTGATTCAAAGCGCCGCGACCGAGGGAGGATGGAATTAAAATTTACATCGCTTAACTTTAGTCACAGAATAAATAATAGTACAAGTACTTAGTGCTGTGGACACTCACTACAGCCAAACCACTGCCATCAGCGCCAAAATGGCGGAATCAAATGCTCTCATTGCTACGTTTGTCAAAAGCCTGTCTAGAGTATGGAGTAATATGCAGTTGCCTCAATAACCTAGGCTGGACTTGGCCTCACCGTGAAAATATTCGGGGAAATATTTTTGTTCTGCTTCTTTTTTAAAAATGTTGTATTCAGGTTTCGTGGGATGGGCGACGATAAGACTTGTTGTATTCAGGTTTCGTGGGATGGGCGATGATAAGACTTGTTGTATTCAGGTTTCGTGGGATGGGCGACGATAAGACTTGAAAAAGTTTCCCAAATGCTGCATTGCCTAGCCGAATCCACCTATCGGCTTCCCTCTTAAACATCCTTACATAGACATTTGCTACTTCGCTATGCATATGTCGCAGCCAACTAGTTTAGTTAGCTCTTCAGTTAATAGCCTAGCCTTTTAACTAAACGGCACCGTTCAACTAGCAACCTGAAAAAACTAGGCAGGTTAGTTAGGTTAAACTGTTAACTGAAAACTGTTTATAAATATTTGCTTGCAAATGTTTGATAGAATTACTACCTACCTACTTTTTTTGGCGCCATTCTTTTTGAGGCCGCTAGTTTGAACGACGGTTAATTTAACGGCTAATGAAGCTGGTTAGGTGCTGTGGATATATTACCTGGTCGTGCGTGGTGTTGGGCGCGGGCAGCTTCTGCACGAGGTCCCGCATGGCGTACTTGCCGATCAGCTCCTTGTTCCTGGTGTCGATGGCGAGGTTGCGCAGCGCCGTCGCCACCGCACACACCACGCGGTCCACCTCCATCCGGAGCAGTTCCACTAGGATCGGCAGGCCTGGGAACGACGCAATAATAATCTTTAGCACCGCGGAATCTGTTCACTGCTGAACATAGGCCTCCCCCCTTGAACACAACAACGCGCGGTTGTAAGCTGATACTATCATAAGGAGTAGTTTTAATTTCAATCGATTTCATAAAAGGAGGAAGTTCTTTGTCGACTGTATTTACTTATTTATTTTCACCGTTTTCTCCGATTTTGAGAATTATTTTTTGTTTGGAAGGCTCTCGTGGTGGTCCCATATAAATTCGATCAAAATTGGATCAGTAGTTTTTGGTTAGGGGGGAGGGATTTGAAAAAGTTAGTCTCATAAAAATTTGGTGAAGATCTAATAAGGATCTTTGACGTGATGAGCAGAATAGCTCCTCAAAATGGAGTAAATTGCTCACCTTTAGATTTCTACCAGTGTAATCGGCCCTTTAACTACTAGGTATGTATCTAGGAAGTCTATGTTCTTACGTACAACTGGAACAATCACTTCAAACAAAAAGCAGGGTATCGATTATTTGACCTTGAAAACGACAAAAAAGGAAGGAACAGGACAAGAACTTCTTTAATTTCCAGAATCTATACTTATAATAAAACTGTAACAGGTCCAATTCTGTTCATTGAAGATATTTAGTTGTTTTTTTTTTGGAGGCTGTTCTTTATTCCTTACTGAAGCCAAAACTGTATTTTGTTTCATTTTTGTCTGTCTGTTTGTATCTTGGCTAGGCATAACGCCGTAACTACTGAATGAATTTAAATGAAACTTGGTATGATTTGAGTTCATAATACGAGGTAGGAGTTTGGATACTTTTCATCCCAATAAATTAAATATCGGAATAATTGAGAATACTTTTTATATAGAAAAAAATAAAGGGTTCCTGCGGGATATGGGTCCAAATTCTGTACATTGAAGCTTACTACTCGTAGACTAAGGACCTTAAACCGGAAGTAAGCGTAATTCATAATCTTACAAACTGTGAATTAATACCTTACCTCTACGGTCCTTCATTGAGGGTTATGTCATAATGCAACGTTCCACTACGGCTTTAGATACTCTTTGATTTTACCTCTAAGCTTTACGTCACAGTATCACGAAAAGAGGGAAGACCTCTTATCTCTCTAAACGTACGTCCTGACGGCCTAATACCATAAGTCTTCCTGCCTACGGGCGTCGTCGCAACCTGCTCCTATCCACGGGCTGTTGGAAGACCATCCGGGAACAGTTCCAGACTGTCTACTTGATTAGTTCATATATTCAACTATATCTATAGATAGATAACCTCTTCGGCATACTTAAATAAATTTAGGAACTCCCTTGTAGGCAGGTCCTCAGATAAATAAAATTTTAGGGAATCGAGATAGGAAACCTTTAGCATTCTCCAATTCTTGTTCAGTCCTAGAAATTATTCCTTTAGATAGGTTATCTTGGGGATACTATAGATAGCCCTCGAGCATCTAAAAACCAGATCCTCAAAATATCCTACAAATCCTGTGCTCAATATTGACAGGTTACCTCAAGGGCGTTCTAAATAGCCCTCGCGCATGAGACCCTAGAGATATCTTGCACTTACCACTATAGTCAATATTGACAGGATACCTTGAGGATATTCTAGGTAGCACGCGAGCATCTCAGAACAGATCGTCAAGATATCTTGAAAAGCCCTCGTGCTTTGACGCTATCCAAGATCCTTAAACCAAGGAACCATGGTACGCGTAATCACTATCTAAATTCTTTAATAATTGTAGGTAACGTACCATAGCCCAGACTAACATCTCATGTTAATGGGGTTTCTAGTCCTAAAAAACATAATTCCCCATAATTTTACGGTCATCCTCCCAGAGTAGTGAGCCACAGATGAAGAGAATAAACGACATCAAACCCTCTTAAGAGTCTACTAGCCATAGACTAAGGACTTTAAACCGAAAGTAAGCGTAGTTCATAATCTTACTAATCTTAGACTAAGGACCTTAATCCGTTTCACTACGGCTCCAGATACTCTTTGATTTTACCTCTAAGCGTTACGTCACATTATCACGCAAAGAGGTATGTAAGAGCTCTTATATTTAAGAGGCGAGGTTGAACGGTTTTCACGTACAACCTCATCCCTTTATTAATATTAGCCCTAGTTCAAACAGTATTCTTTATAAATGTTAAGCTTCGGTAAAACAGAAACAGAAAAACAATATTGAGAAATTATTACAAAAAAATGAAATACTAACTACAGAGTGCGATATAAATTTATCAGTTTTCACCAAGTCGTTAAAGCGCTCGCCCCCAGCTCTAAAGTTTTAAATTTCTAAAACGTTTGAATATTCTTGTAGACAATAAATTAAATATATTGCTAGAAATGAAAAAAACGTGGACTCTAGTGTGTGAGGTAGGTACCTATCTTATGAAAGTTTTAAAGAATTATATACAATATTTATTTTATTATATAGCTTTATTTCGACAGCTTCCACTCACACAACAGGCGTAATCTTTAATTTATATTCATGCAGCGCATACTATCTTAGAGAATAACATCATTGTTTTGAACTAGTGACTCGCCCCGGCTTCGCGCGTGTAGCGCGCACACCACGCGGCGTTTTTCTTACTTTTAGCACTTTTATACCCGCCGTAAACTCTAAAAAAAATAAAAAAATGTTGGCAGTAACTCGTGTTTTTTTTTTGACAGACTTGTTATTGTTTCGTTTCCAGTTATCCAACATGTTATTCCGTACCTTACAGCGAGTAATCGAAATTTTTATAGGCAAATTTTTGATACCTTGGGTACATTACTTCAATTATCGAAGGGAACTCATTTTTTTTTTAATATAACGTTCTGCCCATGTTACTAGCTGATAATGTAGCTTTCTATAGGTGAAAGAATTTTTAAAACTTTTTATTTTTAGAGTTTATCCATTACATACAAGCATAAAAAAAACGAATCTGTCCTCTTTATAATAGTGTACATTTCATCAGTGAATGCTTAATAATGTAATCTTTATAATAAAAACTATACAGGTACATAAAAACGAATAATTATTCATAAGAAATACTGTTAAACGTTTAAAAAGTTGCAAGTTCCCGGGGGCAGTCATAAAGGAACCTCGCTTCGACACTCGCAGCGAACCCGAAGTACTGGAGCTGATCAAGGTTGTTATTTATGTACGTTATGATTGGAGAGTCACCTGCCTTGCCAAATTCCAGTAGTCCGTCATATATTTTGATGTCAAATACCGTGTAGTCAGTAGAACACAAGATATAGGGTGTCTCTACTGTAGTCACGGTGTTTAAACTGCCACGTTTAAGCCCGGACCGCAGTTTCGTATACGTGTTATTGCTTGCTCCAACCACAATTTCCCAAACATACATAGATCCGGTGAAGCCATAATTATCCGAGGACAGCACAATAGTCACATCTCGTTCTGCCTTTATAGCTATGCGCGTCTCAAACTGCTTGGTAAGCCTTAGAACACGGGTTGTCTCTCTTCTGATGTGGTTTAAAAAGACATTGCCGATGTAGTAAAGCGGAGATACGTAGTTGTAGCCACTGGCTACCTCTTCCTTGCAGCGCGTTCTTGCTATTCATTTGATTTCTTTCTGCATCTCTTCTTCCAAAATTATCAAATCGTTAATTTGTTGATCTATATTCTCATTGCATTTGCCGGGTAACTTTTGCTCCAACGAATACAATGTTTGGCTCATTTGATGTTCTAACGTGCCATTAATACTTCTCTCCAAAGCATGAAGCTTATCATCTAAATTGTTAGTTATTCTGTCCATTGGGTCAAATTTGCAATCCAAGTTCTCTGTAAAATTTTTAGTTATTCTTCTTTCTAACGCATCCAGTCTGTGGCCTATTTCATTTTCTAATTTGTCATGTATATTTTTCTCCAAAGATTGCAGTTTCTCCTCTAGGTTGGTATGTATTTTGTTCTCCATTGCATCTAATTTGTGTTCCATTTCTTTTATCCATGTGGACAGCATCTTCGTTATTTCAAAGTCAAACTGGCTCACATTTTCTTTCTCCAGAGATATTATAGTTCCTCCAATTACATTTATACATAGACTGAAAGCCAAAACAACGAAATATATTTTGAACATATTGAAATGACTCACTGTTCTGTATTGGATTGATTGATGTGCTATGTATCTTATTTAAGACGAGTACGTCTTATATTTGAATAATTGTAGGGTTCCGTATCCAAATAGAAGAACCAGAACCCCGATAAGTGGAAGCTGATGAAATAAAAATAAAAATGTTTCAACAAATACATTATGATTCATGTTTGACCTTGCTTATCAAGTGCGTAATTTAAATTGTTATCTCTCTTGTCTATAGGTAAGTTGAAGAATAAAAAGTAATAATCTATCTGTATTTAAAATTAAGCAGTAACTAACAATAACAGATTGCTGTAAGGAACTTAAAATAAGCTAATACACAATAATTGATAATTTTCAAAAACGGCGCCTGTCACGCGGAGCACAAGTAAAATAAAATATGCATTTAAAATACCTATCCTGTCATATTGCGGAATATGATGATAGGTATTTATATATATATATCCTTTTGGCAACTTAACTTTCGTATTGAAGCAGTGTGTTTATTTGATTGCATTGTGTCAAATTTCAATGATTAGGTGGTCTATGAAATCGATCTCAAAATGTACCGTGTAATTCTTAAATATATGCTATTCTGTAATATGTTTTGTGTACAGTATAAAATAAAATCGAAGACTCCTCCGCGAGTACGGAGTATGAACTTCAATTAAACGGCTCCGAGTAAGTAAACCAAAACTATCGATAGCTAATCTCAGTACGTAGTAATTAATTCTACGATTTCTGTAATATCAGCCTAAGCACCGAGCTTACTAGATCCAATGGTGAGGGCGGCTAAGTTTATAGGTATTGCTACTATTTGTATGAAATTATCGAATCATGAATAGGCGGAACCCACATCTAGCGTGGGCTGGCACACTTGTTCGATTATTTTATCGGCAGGTCGGTTTATCTCGCAAATAAACTGAGGTCAATACACCAAAAAAAAAACATCTAATAGAAAAACCTATTCTGCGGGTGAATTCAAGTTAAGCGTGTTTACCATGTTCAAACCACAAATAATTTCAAGGATTTGTCCGAGATTGTGAGCGTAAATTCAAGTTAAGCGTGTTTACCATGTTCAAACCACAAATAATTTCAAGGATTTGTCCGAGATTGTGAGCGTAAATTCAAGTTAAGCGTGTTTACCATGTTCAAACCACAAATAATTTCAAGGATTTGTCCGAGATTGTGAGCGTAAATTCAAGTTAAGCGTGTTTACCATGTTCAAACCACAAATAATTTCAAGGATTTGTCCGAGATTGTGAGCGTAAATTCAAGTTAAGCGTGTTTACCATGTTCAAACCACAAATAATTTCAAGGATTTGTCCGAGATTGTGAGCGTAAATTATGACCATACCGGGTAATGTTATCATACCTCGGAATCGTTACAATTTCCCAAATAAGTAAATAATTAATTATCAGGTAATTAACCAAGCGAAAAGAAGTCTCCAAATCAATTTGGACGAATCGGCCTTTGTATGTATGTACGTTGATCAGATTTTCATGTTGGGTCGATAATAACAGAATTTTTGAGTTCGTATAAATTCTGAATCGATTTGGGGATTGTTGAGACAACGGGGGTTTAAGGCCCAAAAGTAAAAGGAAAACAGAGTTTAAATGGGCTTTGTATGTACATTGCAAAATTATTGTTAGTTTTATTTCAGGCTTCAGATTTTTTGAACTGCAAAAATTTGAAATAATCAGTACACAGCGCGAGTTTCGAAGGGGAACTCGTTTCTAGCGTATGTAGTTGTGTCAAACGACGCACGAGAACACATTGCTTAACCTTATAACTGCTGCTATTTGAATTTTAGGCTTAATGAAGTGAAAATAGTAGATTGTACTACAAGTGCTTAAAACAAGCCATTTTATCCATGACATTTATCCGGCCGAGCCAAAGGCAAGGGTAGATATTGAATTCGAGGATAATATGCCTTGTTACACGACTGCCCAAAAAAAGGAGTGTTATGTTTTTATCATTCATGTATGTTTGTATGCTTGTATGTATGTGAGTTTCTTTATTCCACCATAACTTTTAAATGTCTTAACAGATTTAGACGTATGGGGTATCGTTAGAATCCTTATATCCCCCCGAGTAATATAAGATATATAATTTTTTGAAAAAAATAAAACAATATTGCGACAGTATGGCAACATTACAAATTCGAAAAAAAAACTTACTATTTCACAATAGGGGTATCAAATTGAAGGCCTTGATAAACACATTCCAACAGTATATAATTTATTGGCATAAGTAATTTTTTGGCAGGGCAGCCGTGTTTTTTTTAGCTTTTAAGCAAGTTATTAGCCCATTGTACCATAAATGTTGTATAAAGGTTTTAGTTATTTTATAAACGAGTTATTCACTCTGCTTTTCACTCCGATTGCAAGGAAATTAAACAGTGATATCTTATCCCCGTTAATTTTACTTTTTCATTTAGGATTGTCACGTGCGCCACTTTAGGGGCGCTATTATGGGAGCATCGCCATAGTGGCACCAGATTTGAGTGGATAACTTTTCCGTTTCTCTCAACATCTCTGAATTCGAACACGTTTGTAGTAACGCAATGGCATCACCATAGTGAGACCATTTCTGAGGCACTGCTATAGGGGCATCTCCATAGTGGCAGGAGCTAAGAGCGGATGACTTACCCTTTTCTTTCCTGACAGCCGCTCGGATGTCGATGGAGGGTTGCCAGTAGCAGGCAGCGAGGTTTTGTAAGGCGCCGGCCGCCGCTTCTAACGTCTCAGGGTTCGAACACGTTTGTAGTAACGCCATGTATAGTGGCACCACCTGAAGGTCCGAGAAATATATTAATGAGATACAGCTACTTGAACAGATTTTAGTAGAAAAAATACACATTTAGATCTTGACCTCTTAATCTTAACTAGGAATTAACTACATCCACACCAGGACTCTCCATACAACAGAGTTCATTTAAATACATACTACGCTCACATAACAGATAACGTTTGCACACGTGCCAAATGTGTGTGCGAGTAACGTATAGCGATGGTAGCCTAGCAGTTTACTAGTGCGAGATAGAAACCAACGATACAACCAATGACTTTTCTAAGTTACTTGTAATATTATTTATTCTGTGGTTATGTGATGTTTTCCATCGCTCCGTGATCCGGAGGGCACGTTAAACTTTCGGTCCCGGCTGGTATTGATTAATAGCAGTCGTTAAGCCCTGTCAGAGGCCGTCAGGCAGGTTGACAAACTCTGACACCAGAAGCTAGTACTACCTCATACGACAGCAGGATGTTGTTTGTAAACACAAACATCCCACGTGACCAAAACAAAAGACAAACCGGTGGTTGTTCAAACAAACTGTTTATCTATTAGATTTGGGCGTGTATTATTGGATGCGACATTTTTGCTTGCTTCACTGACGGACAGCTCGCGTCCGTCCGACTGCGCTCGCACGCCAACCATCGAATGAACCCTTACAATGACCTTCGGGCTGCGGGCGGGTACGGAGACGTGTATTGCGCAGGGCGGAGAGTGGCCATTCTGTATGTTAGTACTATACTTATTCTTTGTCACATCGTCGCTCTCTATTAGTTAATATCGTACATAGTCTAGGCATTAATCTAATTAAAGGGGGGAAGACACGGCATGCTTTAATATTACATAAATAAAAACTGGACTCGATACAACTACAGGAAAACACACCGTCGCTTCATGTGCATCACTAACAAAGATCCATAGAGACATACGCAGACTGTAGCGCGAATGAGAGTCACTGCTAACACGTGCCACACAAACAACATTCCGACAGTGACTTAAGACCAAAGAAAGCCAATTGTGTGCGTTGCACCTAATTTAAGCGGTCCACGCCCGAGGAGCTGGTACCTAATCCTCCCACTTTTCATTAGATCTATGTTTTGGCTCCAACCCTTCGACCACAGTTAACGATTCCAAAGTTCTGAGTGCCACTCAAATTGGCAGGCGTGGCGCTTACTAACAGAGGAACGACATTTAAGAGGCTAAGTGAGAAAAAAACTTTGTATTTATACGAGGCCATTATGTGTCTCGTGATTGTGTTTATTATCAGGCCTGTTTCACTCGATGTACTTGCACGCGCTAATTCTTAAATAAAAAGTGACTCTTGCCGCGACGCCATAAAGTGCAATTCAGCTCGCACGACCTGCACCGCTAATTATCTTAGCAGAGTGATCATTCTGTACGTAATACTAATATTTATTCTGTAGTATTATAACAGGCCTATACTTTTTTGTCGTAATATGTTTGACGACTTTGTTGGGTTGAGTGAAATATTTTTCCAATTTAATTAAAGTGCAGCGGGTTCATTGTTAGGAACCAGTTCAGGGAACAACTATTTGTTAATAGTGATGATTGGCCGATTATAGAATACCTCAGGAGACCATAACATTTCTGTTCCTTTGGGCACGCTGTACCCCAGCTGTGCACTGTTGGAGTCCATGGGCGGCGGCTCTTGCTCGCTCTTGCCGAGCGGACTGGTGGAGTTCGACGACGTGGACCCTTCTTTCTTCTTTTTACTGCCGCCGAAGCAGCCGAGGTTTTCCCCTAAAAGGTCACCAGTAGTTAATGCCTTTTTTTGGCCTCTGGCGCAAGGTGTGTTACAAGTTTGTAGCATTTGTCTGTCTATGGCATCATAGCTCCCAAATGTCTAGGCAGATTTCATTAAAGGAATATATTTATTTGTTGGCGAGATGTTTCTTAGCTTTATTACGAAGAAATTGCTGTTGCCAAGACTCTCATGGCTTCGTATGATGGTACGGAGAATGCCATCGAAACAACATTTTTACACGTTTTTTTCCTAACTGAACATTTGTGCACAAAAAATGATTCTAGATCCCTTCATAAACAATGATCAGAGCTGAATATGTTGGGAAAGGCTGAAACGATTTCCAAATAAAAGCTAAGAACCACCACAAAATAATAACACATCAATCAGCAAAGCTGGACCGATTTCGATGCGCTTTTCACTGTTGGATAGCTTAGGTTGAAGATACTAGGTATCTTAATCCGATGATCAGAAGCCGAGCAATCGATAAAAAATATCTGACGGCTGAACGAAATTTGGTACTTTGTACTTTATAGATACATTTGTTCAGACACACATTTGTCATAAAGACAGACACATTTTTTTTTATGTAACTTTCTTGTTCATTGGCTTATTTTAAGCATAAACTCGTCAGTGTTTCCGGTAAATTATAACTAAGGTGTGTTCACAGTTAGATCAACTAACGCCCCTAAAGGGGGTGTAGAGGCGTGAGCAGGTACCTAAGCGATTCCTTCAAGAACTTGTTCAGGGTGCTTAGGGAGTGAACATACTAAAAGTCCTGATGTCTAGGAGATGAGCCGAAGTGGGGAGGGTATTCACAGGTTATTCACTTATATCACAAAAACGCCGCTGGACTTATAGTATGTTTAGGGCCGGTTCCAATATCTTAAAACGAACCGTTTTTGCTTACTGTGCATCAGCTTTTAACAGTAACGCCATACAAAAAACTTCAAAAAGTAACGAGACGTTTAACATTTTTATAGGAATGGGGAGTAAGCGACCTGAATAAGTTTCTGAAGGAATCGCTTAGGTACAAGAATACCTACCTACAACCACCTACCACCAGCAGGTACCTGGTAGGTACCTGCTCACAAACGCTACAAGTTCTTTATTGACTGGACTATCAAGTCTTGAGTGGATAGGTACTAGGCAAGCGTTCTACACCTTCAACCACATCATCGCTTTCCATCAGATGAGATCGTGGTCAAACGACTGCTTTATTTTACTTAGGGATTTAATAAAACCGTTTAATGAAGGAAAGTTAAGATTCCACGTTACCTTTTGATGCACTAGCCTGTATTCTCGGCTGACCCGATGACTGTGTAGGAGGGGCTCTGGTGTCGTATAAAGGATCTTCTATTTCTTGACATCTGAACAAATATTTTTAATGTTATTTATGTTTAACAGGACTTTAAATAAAGTATGGAATTATTAGTGCGTTGCTGGCCTTACAAGACTCATTAAACCTCTTTCGAAGGATCCTCTCTCTCAGAAGAGGTCCAGATCACCGGCGAAAAGAGGCTCACCAACCTCCGCTTTCCTGATGACATTGTTCTTTTTACCCGACTACGGCGAAGCAAGGGAAGGATTATGTGATTAAATCCACTAAGGCTGTAGTCGGGTTTTAGTATTTGAACTTATATATTTTATAGCCTCCACAGCACAGAAGTAGTCTCATTAGATCCAACAATAAACAAGGTAAGCCTCAGCAGTGAGGGTGTTTATGTGTGAGGGTATGTGTGTTTGAGTGTGTGTGTGTTTGTGTGTGTGTGTGTGTGTGTGTGTGTGTGTGTGTGTGTGTGAGTGTGTGTGTGAGGCTGTGTGCGTGTGTGTATGTTAGATGTTTAGCGTCGCCCCTGTTGGTCCGATTTTGACAAGCGAGGTATCAATCGATTCGTCTTTATCGCAGTGTCATAGGCTATTTTTTCCCGACTACGGCGAAGCAAAGGAAGGATTATGTGATTAAATCCACTAAGGCTGTAGTCGGGTTTTAGTATTTGAACTTATATATTTTATAGCCTCCACAGCACAGAAGTAGTCTCATTAGATCCAACAATAAACAAGGTAAGCCTCGAGGTTGGATTTCACTTTTCAGGAAGATAATATATTTTCAGACATCGAGCCTTTTCCATTCCTTAATCCCTTAGGGTAGGGTGTGAAAGTACCATGACTAATTTTCGTAAACTAATCGATTGTAGTACAGACGCCTCAGTCCAAAAAAATATTATTCATGAATAAATCAAACAAAAATCATAATATTTTTGCTCTTTTGATATTTGTTTGACTGTCGCGACAAAACGACCATAGCTGTCATAGCGACCGTATGACGTCACTGTTGGGCAAAGATGTACAAAAACGTTAGCCACACAGGAACAAAACCACCGCGAATCGGTAAGCAGTGAGGTCACCCGCACTGCGCAGTTTTTAGTCAAATGGTGAAAAGTTACTTTTTATGGTAATTGTTTTTTTAATCATTTTTTTTATAAGGTTAAACCTCCGATAAAAGAAACAAATAAAATCAAGCACTTAATACTTACTATTATTCAAAATGCGACCACGCGACTATTTGTGGTGTGCGTGTCGCATGGTACAAAACCGTTCGTCACAGTTCGTAATCAAGAGATCGCAAGCGATATTGTGCCATCTTTTTCCACACGCATTAACCCGTATCGCTTGCCTGTTCGCTCCACGTAAACATTTACGTGTTACGCACACAAGCGTGTGTTAGCGCGCGTAGTCGATTAGTTATGTGTGCTGCCCCGGCTCAAAACTATAGATAGCGGCTTTTTACTTTTTATGATTAAGTTTAGTTACAGTAGTCGCAGCGGATGTTTGTGTCTCGGAAGATGTCTGTTAGGCGCTGCGCAAACTGCTATTTTTCAAGCTCAATCACAATGTTGAAGGTGAAGACAGCATTGTATAACTGCCTCGCTCACTCGCTTACGTTTTTCGCATATTCTATCTCGCTCTTACTTTATGCTGTTTTATCCTCACAGCAGTACCTGCGCAATCGTCCGCAGAGCCTATCTTCACAAACATAAAGATTCGCTGCGAGTACTATACCTATTTGCCAATTAAAGAAGTGATCTCATCATATATTTGGAATTTCTAAAAACGATTCATTACATTAATTGATTGTATAAATCAATTAATGTAATGAATCGTTTTTTGTTCGTTTATTGTCTTGGCGGAATGTTCGAATGTGTGTGTTTCTGTAACTGACCTATAGGACAAATTCCGGAGCACACAGACGCAGTTCTCTACGATCTTGGTGCCGATGGCGTTGGCTTGCACCGCGGCGCGCACCGCGTGCAGCAGCGCCTCGGCCAGCCCCGGAAGCGAGCGCAGGCGCCGCCGCGCGTACTCGCCCGCACTGGACGCGTTGCGGAGCACCCCGCTCGAGTTACGGAATACTGTGGAATTATATGTTCACGTTAGCTAAGTGAAGGATAATAGAAGCAGAATGTTAAGCATTATATAGTTTTATAATGACGGCCGGTTGGTCTAGTGGCTAGAGAGAGACCCTAGGAACGGAACCAAACGGTCGCGGGTTCGAATCCTGCAAGGTGCAATCATTTGTGTGATGAGCAGAAATGTTTGTTTCCGAGTCATGGATGTGATATTCGTATTTATGTATGTTTGTGCGTTATCTAGTGCCCATATTACAGGGTATCCTAGTTTGGGGCTAGGTAATTGGTGTGGAATTGTCCCAAATATATTTATTTATTTATTTTATTTATTTGTATGTAGTTGTTGAGAGCGATGGCAGCCGATGCACACCGGTGACACTGGCCTGTACGTGTGAGACGCCGCGCCCGATGCCCTTGTTTTGGCGAGTAAGCTCTCCTAGAATCTAGGGCACGTAGAACGCGCCGATTCCACACACTGCGTGCCTTCTGTCTAACCCAAACATAGCAGCGAATGCTTTTACGATCACACAAGCTTACGTGTTGGTTCAACTATACTTGATGACTTTTATAAGGGATGTGCCAATTTGCATCGCTCCGTACTGCGGAGGGCACGTTAAACTGTTGGCCGGAGGCCTGCGCTACCTAACACAACAAACAAACAACTACAAACCACGATAACTTATAGTAGGTAGGTAGGTAGGTATAACTTATAGTAAATGAACTGAAAAGGAAGACTATACTGTGCTGTCTGTGAAATTCAATTTGATAAGAATTAATACAGTTTAGCACGAAGAGCTCTAGAAAGTTAAATTAAAATAATATTATTTTATTTCTTTAATGCGCCAGTTTTACGCTATTATGTATTCCGTACCTAGGCGAGCTAGCTAAGTAGTGGTAGAAGGTAGTGCTGATGCTAGTTCCAGTAACAAAGTTGATAGTAATGAAGTAAACGAGTTAACAGCCTCACCAGTGGACCAGTATGTATCTCCAGGGTTGGTGGGATGCCACCCAGAATGTGGTATTAACACTTTGTTGACGATAACTTGCGCTGCGTCGTCTATGATGGACTGCTTTAGGTCTTCGCACGACGACATGTTCCATATTACACCTGTGACGAGCTCCTTCACCTGCACAATATTAATAATACTTTGAAAGAAACAATCGACTTCATATAAAAAAAAACACTAAAATACACTACCAATTTTTATGAAATGTTTATGAGACAACCTTGTAAGTTCACCCTTTCAAATAAAAATATAATCATTAAATTGAGGGTGTTATTGATGAGGCGTTTAAGGAGAATGAAGAACTACGTATAATAATAACTTTAAACGTACAAACTCAACGAATACACGTAGAGTTTCTTGCACGGAAATTAAGTTAAAAGTACCCACCTCCAAGTCGGTAGCTCGGCACATCAACGCTATGAGCTCGGTAATGCCGCCCGCGTCGCATATGGCCCGCTGGTTCTCGTCGTTCTGCCGCCCGTACGAGAGGATGCGAAGCGCACCGCACGCGATTGTTAAAAGTACCCACCTCCATGTCGGTAGCTCGGCACAACAACGCCATGAGCGCGCGAATGCCGCCACGTTGCGTATCGCCGCTTGTTCTCGTCGTTCTGCCGTCCGTACGAGAGGTTGGTTGCAAAGCGCACCGCAAGCGTTTGTTAAAAGAACCCACCTCCATGTCGGTAGCTCGGCACAACAACACCATGAGCGCGGGAGTGCCGCCCGCGTCGCGTTTCCCCCGCTTGTTTTCGACGTTGTGCCGCCCGTGCGAGAGATTGCGAAGCGCGCCGCTCGCTTTTGTTAAAAGTACCCACCTCCATGTCGGTAGCTCGGCACAACAACGCCATGAGCGCGGGAATGCCGCCCGCGTCGCGTATCGCCCGCTTGTTTTCGTCGTTCTGACGCCCGTACGAGAGGTTGCGAAGTGCACCGCACGCGTTTCGACACACTTCGGGATTCTCGTGTGAAACCAGCCGCACTAGGGGAGGTATGCCGCCTGAAAGAAACAATTAATTTGTGTTACTTAAATATTAAATTTACAGTTTCTGTTGAAAATAGGCAATATCATTACAAAGCGAGCGTAATATTTTCTAGCAGTGTATAGGAAAAACCAAGGACAAAAAAGTGGGACCCACAAAAAGGGGACCCCTATAGTGATTTCGCTTTGGAAAACAGGCGTAATTAAAGGCGCGAGCGAAGCGAGCGTGAAAATACGACTACGTATATCAGACTACATAGTTAAATGCTTAGTATTTAACTATGTAGTCTGGTATACGTACAAGTTTTACCTACAACCGCCATTTTGACCAAATCCCGAATCATGGCCACTAATCAACATTAAATAAATGGATAGAGGACTACAATACAAACAAAAAACGTTATCACACTAGTGTTCTTAACTGTCGCGTTTCTGAGATATGGGAGCTCTAAGATCGAGGTTGACGTCTGTCATGCTATCTAGATTTGATTACAAGCCGGCTATGTCGCATATGTTTTTCAAAATGGCGGAGTAATATGGTGCCACAGAGGTTAGAAGGCCTTTACCTAAACTCCTCGTCTTCTGCTTGTTCGGATCGTCCATGTAGGTGAGGTGCTGCAGGTACGCCGCGGCGTTCGCCTTCACGACGTCCGACGGCGAGTTGAGGAAGCCGATGACTTCGGGCAGGTTCGGGTCGCGCCACTGCAGCCCGCCGCCGTCCTCGCGACCCACGCCGCCGTGGACTATACACCAAATCAATTTACACTTTATGTATCACAATATGAGGTTCAATATGAATCGATAGATAGTCTAACATGGATTTTCATGAACTATGATTACATCTCAGGCATCCTTGTAATGGCTATTTGCACTAATCATTGTACACACTAATATTATAAAGAGGTAAAGTTTAAGTTTGTTTGATACTGCTAATCTCTGAAATGATACGATTCTGAAAAGCTAGATTATCCCCAAGTGTAAGTGTAAGTGTAAGTGTGTGTGTATAGGCTATGTTAAATAATAAAAATAACTTAACTTTAAAAATCAATAACATTTCCAATCGCAGTCTGAAATAATTGGATGTGTCGCTACTCAGACCTAACGGTTTGATATAACGAAGTGACAAGAATGATGTGCAAATATATCGGTCTTCATTAGTACTACAAAAAAAACCGCGACACCATATATCACAGAGAGCCCAAAATAATCATTTTTCAGTGATAAAAAGATTTTTGTAAAAGGTATTAATCCTTATAAACACTGTATTCATTTCACGTAGATTAGTTTTGCTTTTTACACCATACTTTTGAGATGAGTGGTTTAAAAGGTATGGCGATGTTATTGATGAGCGGATTTCAATTCATTCTGCCCGACCCGTTCTCCGTACCTACTATTCGTTTATTCTGTGGTGTAATCGTGCAAAGTCGCGAGTGCGGGACGGGCGAACGGGCCGCAATATAATATTACATTGTACAATGAACTATTTAGAGAAAACCTTAGCTACCCGAGCGAAGCCGACACGTGTCGCTAGTATAAGACATAGCAGAACATTTGGACAAAAAAAATGTCCTCTCTATTTATTTGTTTAAATATATTATCAAGATTTACGATATAAATAAAACATTATACAGCTCCAAAGATCCTTACCTAAAGCCATATTCGCCATTTGCTTCTGTAATTCCTCTTCATCTCCATACATGGACTGACCCCCGGCGCTCCCCAAACTTAGACCGTTCTGTGAATCCTGTAAATAAATAAAACGAAATTAAACATTTTACAAAAACAGTTGCCTATCATCGCGGGGGGGGGGCGGGTAGAGCTGGTAGCTGTACATACATGCTGCTGCTGCTGCTGCTGCTGCTATGTCACGCAGTAGTGCCACCCTCACTGGTCCAGTGGCGAGTCGTGTGTATACCTTGAACTGCGGCGGCTGGTGTTGCGGGGGGTCCATCGCGGCGGGGTAGTGCTGATAGCCGTACGTGTCCACCGCGTACTCCCCGTGCGGTGACGTCACGCAATAGTGCCGCCCTCACTGGTCCAGTGCCGAGTCTTGTGTATACCTTGAACTGCGGCGGCTGGTGTTGCGGGGGGTCCATCGCGGCGGGGTAGTGCTGATAGCCGTACGTGTCCACCGCGTACTCCCCGTGCGGTGACGTCACGCAGTAGTGCCGCCCTCACTGGTCCAGTGCCGAGTCTTGTGTATACCTTGAACTGCGGCGGCTGGTGTTGCGGGGGGTCCATCGCGGCGGGGTAGTGCTGATAGCCGTACGTGTCCACCGCGTACTCCCCGTGCGGTGACGTCACGCAGTAGTGCCGCCCTCACTGGTCCAGTGCCGAGTCGTGTGTATACCTTGAACTGCGGCGGCTGGTGTTGCGGGGGGTCCATCGCGGCGGGGTAGTGCTGATAGCCGTACGTGTCCACCGCGTACTCCCCGTGCGGTGACGTCACGCAGTAGTGCCACCCTCACTGGTCCAGTGCCGAGTCTTGTGTATACCTTGAACTGCGGCGGCTGGTGTTGCGGGGGGTCCATCGCGGCGGGGTAGTGCTGATAGCCGTACGTGTCCACCGCGTACTCCCCGTGCGGTGACGTCACGCAGTAGTGCCGCCCTCACTGGTCCAGTGCCGAGTCGTGTGTATACCTTGAACTGCGGCGGCTGGTGTTGCGGGGGGTCCATCGCGGCGGGGTAGTGCTGATAGCCGTACGTGTCCACCGCGTACTCCCCGTGCGGTGACGTCACGCAGTAGTGCCGCCCTCACTGGTCCAGTGCCGAGTCTTGTGTATACCTTGAACTGCGGCGGCTGGTGTTGCGGGGGGTCCATCGCGGCGGGGTAGTGCTGATAGCCGTACGTGTCCACCGCGTACTCCCCGTGCGGTGACGTCACGCAGTAGTGCCGCCCTCACTGGTCCAGTGCCGAGTCTTGTGTATACCTTGAACTGCGGCGGCTGGTGTTGCGGGGGGTCCATCGCGGCGGGGTAGTGCTGATAGCCGTACGTGTGCACCGCGTACTCCCCGTGCGGTGACGTCACGCAGTAGTGCCGCCCTCACTGGTCCAGTGCCGAGTCTTGTGTATACCTTGAACTGCGGCGGCTGGTGTTGCGGGGGGTCCATCGCGGCGGGGTAGTGCTGATAGCCGTACGTGTCCACCGCGTACTCCCCGTGCGGTGACGTCACGCAGTAGTGCCCCCCTCACTGGTCCAGTGCCGAGTCGTGTGTATACCTTGAACTGCGGCGGCTGGTGTTGCGGGGGGTCCATCGCGGCAGGGTAGTGCTGGTAGCCGTACGTGTCCGCCGCGTACTCCCCTCGCGGTGACGTCACGCAGTAGTGCCGCCCGAGTTGCTCCAGGGACGCTGAATCGTACCTGAGCCATAAAATAATATAAATAAATTCCTAAAAGAACGAACACTCCCCTCAGCCCGCAGTATTCGCACCGCGCGCTGTCCAGGGCCCCAATTCAGTTAGCTATTGAACCGCGATAACGCAAGTAGATCTATTCTTTTTTTTTCTTTTTTTTTTCTTTTCCTACTTAAAAGTGTACGAAGCGAAGATTTTGCGAAAAATTTCGCTTTTTGTTTTTTTTTGTTCGAACACTTTTAAGAGGTAAAAGAGAAAATTTCGCAAATAAATAAATCATGCGATCGTCTTGCGTTATCGCGGTTCAATAGCTAACAGAATTGGGGCCCTGCTCTTACATCAATCGCGAGGATACACGTTGAGACTTTCTAGCTCGACGGGTGTATACACACTCGCTGTTGACTGTGTTATGCAATAGTGACTGAGGGAAAATTATCATGATGTTCAAGATAAACACAGCTCAATAGCCTATATAATAAGGAAACTCAGAAACGGCAACAAGTCGTTGATGATAATGTTGGCGAAAATGTGCAAGACTGAGCAAGGTTGCCCCGTATTCTATTTGATCTGAAGCCAAGAATTTATTTGGGTCATCCCTGAGCTGGAGTTATCCAGTAAAGCCTATTGTTTCTTTGCTATGAACCATGATCAAGTAATCTGTTAGTATATTTTTATTAAAATTAATTTATAAGCTGACCTCTGTTGTAGATGCAAATTGTGTTGTGGTAGTGCCCCGGGCGATGCGCTTCTAGGTGACGCGCTACCGCCGCCTTCCACATATTCCTGAAAGCCATATTAACTCCTTTAACATCAGCATTCATCACGGGATGCGAGTCAGCAAGAACCTCTTCGAGTGACGTTAAATCGATATCCTGTGTGACGCAGTCTTGCTTTCGTGCTACAGGCTGTTGACAAAATGTAACATGTTTCAACAAAACAGCACTTAGCACGCGTCCGATCTTCGGCTCTTCTCATGCAATGACTGCCAGGTACCCTTGCGCAGCTGCGCAAGGTACTAGCTCGTATCTGAGGACCTTTGAAGCGACGATCTCGTCGCTTCAAAGGTCCTCAGATACGAGCTAGTTTTTAAGATTAATATGACAGCTCCTTTCTGATGACCTTATTAAACGAAGGGCGTCCTACACTACGTCTACATATTAGTAGTATCGAGAAGACACCAGAGAGTGCCAGAACGAAGGGACAGTGCCTTCTGTCCTGTGCTTTGCAACCTGTTCATACATCCAGATCTATCCATATGTTTGACATGATAGCCCTAAAAAGGAGTGTAATGTTTTCAGGGTTCATGTATGTATGTGAGTTTCTTTATTGCACCATAACTTTTAAATGCCTGAACAGATTTGGAAGTATGGGGCAAAGAATACAAAAAAAAAATGAACCGCAAGACAAATGTCAAAAAATAAAAATGTCCAAAGATAAAAATGACCAAAGAAAATGATGGCCAATTGATATAAATATCAATAAAAAAATACGACTCTATTATAATTAAGCAATGTAATGTAACGATAGCCGATTTACGCTTCTTTAAATACAATAGCGAGTTAAATTGCGTCTTAATCATAGCAAGTATCTGAAAAGATAGATATTAATTACAAAAACAGTTTGTATTATTATTATGTTGGCATCTCTATATTTATAATAATTTTCTAGTTGGAAGTTTCTATACTTGATAATTTTTCTAGTTGGATGTTTCTATACTTGATAATTTTTCTAGTTGGAAGTTTCTATACCGTTTTTCCGATTGAGCGTTTTTATATTTGGACATTAATAAGCTCTTGGACATTTTTCTTTTCTGACATTAGTCGTGAGAATACTTTTTGGCAGGGCGGTCGTGTTTTTTTCTCTCACTTTGATGATGTTTTTGTTTATACGTTCTTGGTGATGAATAAATGATTTCCTGTATTGGGTTATATCACCTGTCCCATGTACGCCGGCATCTGCGTGGTGTCGACCATGTACGCGGGCTGCGCTTGGTACGCTGCGGCGCCGTAGTGCCCGTACGTGCCGTAGTGGCCCACGCCACCCGCGCCGCCGTACGTGCCCCCGCCCGTCACCGATACCGAGTCCATCACCTGAAAAGACAGAAAACATCACACTTATACAATAAGAACGTTTGTAAGTAAGCCATCACCACCTGTTACATTTAGCGATATCACTGATGCGCTGACTCTTGTCATTCTGCGGGTGCTGTGAGAATCAGCAATTGAGATTCAGCGTGGGCAGCAGATTTTCCCTGTGAAAGTATCAATATCTACTGCGATCACCAAGCCACCTGTCAAGTGTGGTAAAAACCAACTATTGCAGACACTGTAATATGCGGTTGTTTATGATTACAGCAGAAGTTGTGAACTCAACCGCCGCATTAAAATCAGCGCCATCTAGTCCAATACGAACTAAATCACACCGATGACAGATGGTGCAAGAGTACACAACAAAGCCTGCATCGCGCAAACCAAATTCTCGCCGCAAACTAGAATGTTTAGAATTCCCAACAAGTCTGTATCTTCTTTTATAATTTACCCAGTGTGATATCACATCAATATTTGACATATTATCTCGTACTTTGTGAACACAGAAAAATGCTTAGTATCAATTCACTCGCAGACAATAAAATCATAGGTAACAACACACTACTGTATGCTTAAAACATTGATTGGGAGGAGATCCCGTCACTAAATGATATCAAAGATATAGCAAGAGAAAGAGCTCATTATTATTGAGAAAATTGACAAGTTTTTTTTTTTCTAAGCTTTAGTTCTCCCACAAATAAATAAAAACCCTAAACTTTACTCCTGAGATGCCTTAACACCCTGGCTTGGTCGGAAGTACAAGACTTACAATAATGATAAAGGAACTTCAACAGTGGATACCTCTATACAGCCTATACCTATCTACCACAGAGAGGCGGATGTTCAGCAGTGGACTTCTTTGGGCTGATGATGTCATGTAATATTGCTTACTTTAAATATTCTTTTAACACCCCTTTTGAACAGCTCCATATTGTTCTGCGGAAAGATCCAGATAACTCATTCGATATTTTGAACACAGAGAGAAACACTTACATGTGGGTATTTCTGGGACGGCGCCATCGTCAGGTGTCCCATGTGGTTGTAGTGCGCGGCGGGAGAGGAGACGTACTGTCCATAGTCAGGGTCGACGGCGCCACCCACAACCGGGTAGTCGCCCGCCTGGATGGTAACAATAACACAAACATTTATTAGATTCTTCATAATCGTTTTGCACTTGTCAGTACGGTCGTGATCGATATGTAGTATTATTGTCTGGGGCTGATGTAGCTCGCATCACGACGTCTCGCCACCTCTCTCGATTTGTGGTCATCCGGACATCCATACAAGAGGCCGCACAAAGCTGTCGGTCGGTCCATTTCATGGGCGACCTTCCGCGCGGTCTGGTGCTTTCCACTTTGCCAAATTTCAGTGGAAATTATCATAGTTATTGTTGCGCCTCAAAAGGTGTCCAAAGAACTTTAGTATGCGAACTTGTGTTTAGACCCGAAAGAGTTATTCTTGGATCGTAGAGGCATTCATGAGAAACTCGGCCCACGATCTCCAAGCATTCTTCTCTGGCACCACGTTATTAGGATTTAGTATCATATATTCTTATTGATAGAGTGAGCACGAAGCGTCTCCGTTTCAGCATGGCCAAAAATTCTTCCGGATGTCCGGCTGTTCTCCTCTACAGGTTGCATTTCTCAACCGATCAAGACGAAACTTGGTATACAGGTTATATGAATTTTTAGTTATTTTTTTCTCATCGGGGATTTTTGATTGGGGTCTTCCTCCAAATAGGGGCAAAAAGATATTAGATCCGATTTCAATGATTATTTTTTTATTTGATCGTTAGGAACTTTAAGTTGGTCTCATAAAAATTTGGTGAAGATCTGATGAGGATTTTCGGCGTGATGAGCACAATGGCTCCTTAAAATGCATTAAATTGCTCACTTTTAGGATTCTACTAGTGGAATCAGTCCTATACCTACTAGGTAGAGATTACGGAGCACGGACAGTCCAATAGGCCGTTACTCTAACACGTTGCTATAACATGTTGCTGCAACTGACCTGCATCGCTAAATGGTGCTGGTGCGCGAGCGCCGCGGACAGCTCGGCGTCCTCGGTGGAGGCGTCCGACCGCGACACGGGGCTGTGTTGCGGCCCGTACGCGCCGTCCACTGGGCCGTTACTGTAACAAACATAGAAAACATGTTAGTTAAACGCAGAAGGTAGCCTGCCTGTATAGTCTGTCTAATAAGGCACTTCGGTCGATGTGAAGAGATGCTAGAGCATCTTAAAACTGTTTCCCTTAAAACCGACAAATGCCTTAAAAATAAATTATTATGTAATTATTTGACGACCGGTTGGCCGAATGGTTAGTGACCCTGACTGCGAAGTCAACCAACGGACGCGGCTTCGAATCCCGCAAGGTGCAATTATTTGTGTGATGGGCAGAAATGTTTGTCTCCGAGTCATGGATGTAATATTCGTAACTATTTATATTTATCCGTTGTTTTACCCTGTATTATGGGAAACCACACATACAGGGTATCCTAGTTTGGGGCTAGATAATTGGTGTGTATTGTCCCGAATATATTTATATTTGTTATTTATTATTTGTAAATTTGAGAAATGGAAAATTAGACTATTGGAAGAATATATATGGTTTAAAACTAACATGGTCACAAATACTAGAAGTATAAACATTATAAACGGGACATTTACCATGGAATCCATGGATACTATTTATATTCAGTTAATCGTGATCATGGCGCTTGCAACAGTGCCGAAATATCGGGAACTCAATACAAATAGTATCCATGGTAAATATCCCGTTTCTAAAGTTTATACTTCTTCTAGTGTATGAGAAGAATCTTCGTCCGCAACTAATAGAACAGATCCATTGCTGTGAACAAAAATGCACTGTGGCACTGTGGTAGTGCCTCATTATAGGCCGCATCTAAATACATACATAAGTGACTAGTTTCTGCAGCCTTCCGATAAACAACACAGCAATTACAAATGTTTGGCGACACTATGAAAGTCACACACCACCGACATTATCCAATCATCGAAATCACAGAAGCTTTCCCAGGAAACCTAATTCCACCCGAAAATAACATCTCTAAGCTATTAGCCACCCACAAATATCACACTCAAAGGAGAACACTCGGAGTCAGATATCATCTGACATATACTCGGATCAAAAGCGAAAATAGGTAGGCGCGTCAGTTATATGTCCTTAGGGGTTGTATGAAAACTGAGAAGCCCTTGCCTTTGGCGAGCGATAACAAAAGGAATGTAGGAAGTATTTTGGGATTATTACCCAAATAATACAATATTTATGTATACGTGATATAACGTGTACATGTATTAGCCAGCTGCTAATAAATTGTTATTTTAAAAGCTTTTATTTAGGTGGCATGTTGCGAGCTGAATAAAAATTCTAATTTTTACATGATGGTTCAGTTCCGATGAAAATGCAATTTTATGGTAAACATGACCAGAATCGGCATCCAGGATTAGCTTCAGACAAAGGAACTCTTCAAAGGTCAACAGCACAGACACGAAAATTGGTGTACGCATTTTATTATAAGAGCTGGTTTTAAATGTTACCATGATATGGTTGCTGCACTCAGAGTTGGGTCCTGAATAGGGAACTCAAAAACGGTTAACAGCACGGACACGAAATGTTGTATACCCATTTAATTGAGATAGCCCGTTCTAAATTTCACTATGACATAAAAATCTATCTATATTTATAATAAAGCAATCAATACTTATAATAAAGCAATAGGAACGAAATAGTCAGTACGAAGAAGATAATTTAAAAGAAATATGTCTAGGGTACTTTAAATAAGCTACAGAACAAGAATATAACAATTTTAAAATTCGTGTCTGTCTGTTTGTTAGTTTGTTTGTCTGTATGTTTGTTCGCGCATCTCGTAAAAACTACTGGACCGTTTGCGATGCTTCCTTTTACTGACTTTTTCATTCTTATTGCTTTATTATAAGTATAGAATAGGAATATAGAATAGGTAGATAGATTAGCGAGCGTTTGATACGATCTCATCTGAAGGCAAGTGACGATATGGTAGACGGTGTATTACGCTTGCTTAGTACTTATTCAATCTCAACTTAAACACGCCATGTTATTTGTCTGATTGTTTCACAACCAAACGACCAAACTTTTTTTTTATTTGCCCTTGTAGTGTACACTCCAGACACCAATATAGGATACATTTGTCCGTGAAAACATCTGCGTTAATGCAAGGAAAATGCGAGTAACGGCGAAGGACGCAACTCTTCAGCTGATGAGCAATAATCATAACCCTTTTCTAATCTTCTCATTCAGACACTGCTTCTTGACAAATCGTTGTAACTCCGCACAATGTCAGAAAATCAATATCAACCCGGAAATTCTTTGAGTTTTCTCTAATTAGGGATGAGTAGCACTTCTGAACGGAGATATCCTTAATTTTATTTGAGAACTGATCACAAGAAGGCAGATGAGCAGGGTAAGGACTTAAAATATGTTGAGTACCAGCCTAATTACGCAGTGTTGTATACTCGTATGTTACAATTTACACAGATATTTGAGAGAGACATGATCATCATAACACTTATCTTCACAAAATTCTAATAATTCTAAACCTATTACTTCAAAAAGCTTAGAATACTTAAAAACTTCAGTCGACGGTTTTGCTATAACAATTTTTACTAACGAAAGTGTGCACCGAACCTCATCCAAGCTGTAGTAAAAATATAAAAAAGGTTATTTTACATAACCGCAATAAAAACGCGTGTAAGTTGATTAAGATTATGTTGACCTGCCACCGAGCGACCGCGGCCGCGATGTGAAATTCAGTTATATTATTAAACGAAATCGCGTTTAAAAATGTGCAGAGCCCACGAAAAATGCTGTACTATCATGAAACTCATATCCATACTTTATATAAATAAGTGCTGGTAGCTTAGAGCGGCTTACCAGCGCGATTTAGAATCCAACGATGCAGGGTTCGTTGCTAGGCTCCGCACCAATTTTTTTAAGTTATGTGCGGTTTTCCATCGCTCCGTGCTGCGGAGGGTACGTTAAACTGTCGGTCCAGGCTGTTTATGATTAACAGCAACCGTTAAGCCATGTGAGGGGGCCCTTGGGCTGCCTAACTGACAACAAAGGCCAAACACTACCTCATACGACAAACAACAAACTTTAAATAAACAGTACTTGGATCAAATATTGTGTCAGAAGTTTGACAACTTTTCATCTTTGCTTATAACTAACAAAGCAATGGCACTTTTCAGGGCGTCTACACTACACTAAGATAACCTAATCTTAGTTTGCACAAAAAACCTTTAAGACTTATAATAATTACAAAAAATGTTTTAAAAAGACTAAGCTACATCGCCAAATCGAAAGTGAAGCACCCGAGATATGCCGATCCGCTCGTAAGTACAAGCCTCACGTACACACCATGTTATGCCGATCGGCCGCCACATCGCAGCGAGATCTCGACTCGACCTTGGTAATCATGTTAATTGTTTCAAGTTCACGGAAAATCAAAAACAATGCAGTATTTTGTAATTAAATCGTGTTTTTTTTTAATTTTGATCATTTGAAAATTTGAACCCGGAGAGGCCTGTGTCCAGCAGTGGGACGTTATGAGGTTATAATAATTATTATAATGAAGATTAACGGGATCTTTACAGAGTATAAATTACTATTCATTAATTACTATTAATTATTATAAGCCGCCCACAAAGAGCTACTTGTGAATTAAATATCACTCCTCAAGATAGATCTCGTTAAGATAATATAGGGTATGAAGAATAATAAATAAGTACCACGTAGAAGAAGGGTGGATTCAATATTATATTATAATAATACAATCAATGAACGGATCTCAAATCTAAAATATATGGAAGGTAAATAGGTAAAGAGCAGCTTATTTTTGGTTCGCATTTTGATGGGATGATTGCGTTTACTGTGTGTTTTTCTGATTGACAATACTCTACTATTATTTATTCTGTGACAATACTTCGTTGAGTTTATGTCACAGTTCAGCGACAGGAAATAGTAGTTTATAAGTATCAAAAGATATATCGCATTGTATCTGAAAAGCTTATGAAAAGTCTTACAAACTCAAAGGCATAGTGCAAACAGTTCGTTTCACATTAGTGCATTTAAAATGGCCTCCATTACCGTGTCAGTCGCTGCGCACTCTCCCTATCGCACTAATGTGACAGGGCACTTAAATGTGCATTCAACACACGACACATCATCATAACATTTGTAAAGCTTTTCTATCAATAAAAGCTACATTCCTTTTATCAGCGTCTTAAGTAGGTACTTAGTTATATATTTTTATGAAATAAGCTAATGAAGCCGATACGAGAGGCCATGCACTGTCACTCACAATTTTTTTTCCGACTTACCCGACTGCGCAGGTTTATGTTTTTGGCGCGTCCTACAGCCTACACGGCTTGATGGATTTTGATAAATGAAGTATTATTGGATTCGTTTCAAATGATGAGAGTGACAAAAGATATATGAAGTAACAAGGCAACTAATGAAAAAGCTGAAGCTTAAGCTTCCATATTGAATTTATTTCGTAGATTTAATGGCATAGATTTTTTTAACTGGCAGTCCTTTGTGACTGCTGTTGCGTTCACTTCTTTTTTCGTCATGTGAGTTCTGGGGCATAAGTTTCAGTAGGTATTTCAGCTTTTTCTAAGTGAGTCTTTTGAATTAATACTATTATTTATTCTGTGACATAAACTTCTCTTTTGTCCAGTTATTTTGCTGATTACATTGACATCGGCTTTCGTCTATCAATATAGATATGTGACACTCGCCGTAGATGAAGAGGGGTCATAGATGCGTTGATATCAATTAGCAAGCTTGCAACGTAAAATCTCATAGATTCATAGTCCAGGCTTGTACCACAACCTGCAACCCACCACGTTACGCGGCAGTATTTTTTTACAAAATAAACTCTGAACCACCCTTAAAACTGGAACAAAATAGGCTTAGAAGTTTCGCCCGAACAGATAGACACAAGCGTTTGGAGAGACTTTCTTTTAAAATATGTAGACAGTGATGTTTATCAAGACTGCGACACACACATCATAAGCATATCTATGAATAGAGCATTACGAAGTACTTGGTGCAAGAAGTGTTCGGAACAAGTTTACGGAGGGGAAAATTAGGAAAGTTTTCCGACGCAAGTATTGCTCAACAGACTAAACTTGTAGTCGACTCAGACGCTCTCGCGTAAAAGTATTGAGAAGTATGACATGTTCCTGCAGAGCTGTTGAAATATATGCTAATTTTGTCTACTAGTAATTTACTGTTGAAGTGAACAATATATAACGGGCATTGAACGCCGTGTGGGCTCGGCGTAATAAGTCCACCCCTTGTCAACCCGCGGGTGACGTGAGAACCAGCTTAAGTATCAATTAACACATCCACTGCGATCACCAAGATGCCCGCGATGACCTGGTAACTATATGATAACAACCCCCTCCCTTATAATGGTCTTGATCATAGGGGAGGCCTATGTGAAAATACTGGACAAAAGAGTCAAAGCTGATATAAATGCGCAAGAAGAGTTCGCAATAGTGCAGGACTTCTGACTTAAATACAGACCAGCGGTTGTTATAGTCGAAATGACGGTTACCACCAGACGAGCGGCCGACTCGTTGCTTATAGATGTGAAGCATCATCTTAATCAGAATATTTAAAAACACAAAGTATGAGGAACCTGTACGGTTGGCAAGTTAAGCTGTCGGTACCCGTGTTATTGATTACTCGTAATAGCTGTCGTTAAGTCATGTCAGAGTACCTCAGGCAGCCTAACAAGCTATGTCACTAGAGGACAGCCCTACCTCATACAACAAGCAAGCTAGAGCACGTTTAATGATTCCAAAGAAACAGTAATCGCTTAACAGTGTTCCAAATGAAATAATGACACCATTTTTTTCCGAAAGCGTTAAGCGAAGCGCCAAGAAAATTATAAAACAGTAGAAACAAGATAACGGAAAGAGAGCACTTTTTACTAAGTTGATTAAACCGTCCAAATTCTAAGAGTATCTTGTTTGCTGTAATAATAAATCCCAACTAAAACCTTTTAATTAAATCCAAAGCGGCTTGCGTAAGCTCTTGGCATATTCTCAACTCCCAAGGAAAATCGTTATGCCATAAAGACTGGAGGTATCCTAATTCTGCCGAAATTATTCGGTACAAGTTGAGGGGGAACAAGCTAACATGCTCCATCATAAATATAGTGGAATTTATGGACGTTATGCCAAACTAAGCCACTTTGTTATGCAAAGCTGTATTGCTTAGATGCACTCCGCTGTGTGGCTTAGACGGGCGGCGTTTGGTCAAGATAATCCTATACTTTGCCCTTTCAGTGGTAAATCCTTTTATTGTGAAACCATATTTATTATTGAAGAAATACCACCCTATGGCGAGGATTACTATGATATTGAGGAGTTTTATATCTGTCTTTATGTATATGTAACAGACTTGGTGTTGTTTTCTAACTTCAGAAAATCCATCTCATACAAAATCAATAGATTTAAAACAATAGAACATCCATACCAATATATTAAAGTGAAACGTTGTCTGTTTGTTTGTTTGGGGAGCATTCACGCGATAATTTGGAATGGAGATAGCTTATACCCTAGAATAAAACATAGGATATTTTATATCCCGGAAAATTGTAAGTTTCCACGGAAAAGCTGGAAAATGTTGATTACTTACGCTGTAAGGAACGGTTGCCATGGAAACGAAATAACAAGTCTGTCAAAAAACTTCAAGAGCATTGGTGCTATATCTACTTTTGCATTGGTTTTTATATCCTAGAAGAACATAGGATGATTTTTTCGCGATAAACAGTAGTCCGCGCGGACGTAGTCGCGGGCGGGACAGCTAGTAAAAAATATATTTCTTATTTAACTGCGCCCCGCTTTTTCCCCCGCATGGATGATGATGATGAGGCTATGTCAATCTCTCCTTGAAGTAAAAGTATACCTATTCATAAAATCACGTCAATCCGTCGCTTAATTGCTTCGTGAAAGAGGAACACACAAACAAACAAACAAACAAACTCACTTTCGCATTTATAATTAGTGTGACCAAGACATTAATACTAATAGGGGGACATTATTATTCTTGAAGAACTTTTCAAGTTCTTTTTTGCTATATGTAATGTACAAGGTTTTGCACATTAAAAATGATTTGTCACTTATCAATTAATCCCGTTGTGCGTAGCGCATTTACCTCAGCTATTTCTGCATGACACAACCGCTAGCTAGACGCCTAGGAAATTGCGACAGCTTGGCCAGTCTTGCATTGCATTCGTTGCCCTCAGTCGTATCTACTTCCTCGATAGTAAAAATTTCTTACATTCCATTGTTTAATCGATTCGACCGAACTTTGGATGATTTCGCGAGTTTCCCAGATTTTTCCGAAAAGGAGAAGCCGGCTGTCAAGTCGTTTTGTGGACCTAAAACCCAAATCTGTTTTTTTATTGAAATCGTTCTGCTCTCCTGAAACGCTATAACGTTTTCGTGCAATATTTACGGAGCTTTATATTTTTATGTTTAGGGAGCTTAGGTTCATGGCAGATTCAGTTTCACACCTTTGTAAATTCTTTCCATTTCTTTACTAACTGGTTTGTTAGATTAGGGTTTTCAGCTAGTTTAAATTACTTCTTTTTTTCATTGCAATAAAATTATTTGCATTCTGATATCATTCGCAACTATTATGTAACATTTCAATTGCATATTTATTGACTCTCTCATTAACTATTGTCGTACGTTCGCAATAAACATAAAAATTTGGCAGCATATTCCATTACTAATGGCCTAATGGCATTGTATACCAAAAACGTCCACTAATTTGTACAAATAAACTTGTTAAACAATTAGTTTTCAAAAAATTAAAACATCAAGAGTATACCGCATTAACTAACACATAAGCTGTGTCGAGAGCGAAGCTAGCTACACTAAATTTAGATGCTAGTGTAACCTAAGCACAAATTTAGATGCTATCGTAACCTTAGAATAAACTTGTTAAACAATTCGTTTACTAATTATTAAAGCAGCAAGAGTATACAGCATTAACTATCACGTAAGCTGTGTCGAGAGCGAAGCTAGCTAGACAAAATTGAGATGCTAGTGTAACCTAAGCACAAATTTAGATGCTATCCGTAACCTTAGAATAAACTTGTTAAGCAATTCGTTTACTAACTATTAATGCAGCAAGAGTATACTGCACTAACAAGTAAGCTGTGTCGAAAGCGAAGCTAGAGAGACTAAATTTAGATGCTAGCGTAACCTAAGCATAAATCTTCCCGGAGAGCAAACAGTGGGTGCTCTATATGCTACTATGCCTGTAGCTTAGTCTGAGAAAGATGAAGATTTCGCTCATAATTTATGCTGTTTTATAAGACTTATCTATATTAAATATATATAAATATAAATAAATATATTCGGGCCATTTCCACACCAATTATCTAGCCCCAAACTAGGATACCCTGTGCTATGGGCACTAGATAACGGATAAACATACATAGATAAGAATATTACATCCATGACTCGGAAACTAACATTTCTGCTCATCACACAAATTATTGCACCTTGCAGGATTCGAACCCGCGACCGTTCGATTTCGTACCTAGGATCTCTACCCACGAGACCAACCGGTCGTCATCGGTCTCTATATTAGTTTGTAGAGTTGTACTGGCTTTCCCAAACAGCTCTAACCATTTCGACAATATGTATTTATCTTCGGAAAATTCAGTAAGAATGCTTGCAAAAACGAGCGAAGCTCTTGCGGACCAAATACTTCAGAATAATAACAAACATCAGCCTCTTTTTGCTACAAAAATCGGGAACAATCAAATCAAGGTCAGGTATTACCACCAGGGTCCGCGTTAATCGATAAGTTCGAACGTAGCATGATTTTCACGGGTTTCCCAAATAAACCCGCAGAGAGGCGATGACCCCGATCTAATGTTTCCCACTAACCGTCTGGTAAGTATTTCGTCTGGTAGTCTATTAATAAATCTCATTGCAATTTGCTCTTCCCGAGTCTTCTTAAGTGGAAGTTACAAGCGCTTTCACAGAAGTCCTCAGGCTAGATATAAACTTGGGCGCTTCAGGAATGGAATAACCGTCGGAAACGCTGCCCCAATACAATATCCAAAGTGTTTGGCTAGTTCCACAGTTAAACGCCGCTTCTGCAAAATTTGCATTGTACTGAAACTCTGTCACTTTGAGCTAATTGTTTAGTTTCTTTGAAAATTAGGGACTGTAGACGACTTGTAAGTTAATAATCAGCTTCCTTTAAATAAAGGAAGTAGCTGACTATACAGGTGCTAGTAAGTAATAACGGGGAAAACATGTCTCAATTCCTTGATTAACAAAAATATTGCGTTGGTGGCTTTCTTTCAAATTTTAGTAGGGTTTATTTCCAATAGATAATTTTTCGGTTTTTTGCCAAACCACACGAGATTAGTGGCTTCAGTCCTTCAGTAATTCATAAATTTCGTTTCAAGTCTTCTCCTTCTTTATCATCATGTTGGGTATAATCTCCTTTTCTTGACGCCATCCCTTTCGATCTTTTCTTGTGCTTTCTTCGTGAACTCTTTTCCAGCAACTCTTGCTAAGTCGTCACTCCATCGGGCTGGTGCTCTGCTCCTTGAGATTTTTCCTTCAAGTGGTCACTCAGTCCATGTCTAATATCCCACAAGTTCAACTTTTGGTCATAGCAGTGACATCAGCAACCGTAGTGTAGTGCCCTATAAGAATTATTGACCATGTGAACAGTCCTTACGAACAGCACGGCTATGCAGCCAATCATGGTAATGCATTGTTGCCAACTCCGCTGATTTAGTTTGGTTGTTGCGTGCGCTGGAAACTGAATCACTTCAACTTGTTTTAGTTATTAAATTGAAGCCGGGAGATACGAGTACAGGTCGTAGTTTTATAAACTTTTGCCTTTATAATATTAGTATGATGGATGATGAGCAAGGTTTAACTGGTTTAATAGTCATGCAAATCAGAACAAATTAGTATAAACTATATAGTTTTATTAAACGGGCGTGACGATCTGGATTCTGATACTTGGAAAGAAATGGCAGAGATCTTTGTTCAGCCATAGAAAGTTTTAGAAAAAAAATGATGGTGAGAATGAGTCATAATGCATTTTCATGTGTCATCAAGTCAGTCAAAAACATTTCAAATACAAATTAATATACTTGTGTAAAGTTAAAGTAATCTTTGCCAACAAGCAGTTTTCAATTTTCCAGTAACTGGTAAAGTCACTAGATTGTAACAACTATTCGCCATTACCGAGGCCGGGAAATTGTCGGCATATTCCGTATGGCTCAAGATGGCGAAACGTTTTTCCGCTAATATGAAAGGGACCGCTAGAGTGGGTACTGGGTACCTACATTTTTAATTAAAGGGTTCTGAGATGTTTCAAGAGTTTTTATTTCCTCCTCTATATTTTAATGGAATGTTTCGCTTTGTTTTTTTTTTAATTAGAGGGAAGAAAGTATCTTATCTGATTAGATCATCATCATAGGCGCAGAAATAATAATAGAACTAGTACACAGGTATCCCGTGATGTCAACCCATAGCTTAGCATCTAGAAATAGTAAAATAAATAAATAAATAATAAACAAATAAATAAAAATACAACAATTACTTAATATCGAGCACCCCAATTACAATGTTTTTTTTTCGATAATTAGTTTATTCTTGTATTGAAATTTATTCGGTTTAATTGTATTAAAGCGTGTTTTTTAGTTATTTTATATTATAATTTATTCAATATCATCCATACATCTAATAGTTGTTAGTTTGCCAGTGAATCGTTTGCCCTCTCTCCTTATTAGATGGGAGATTACACATATGCGGTCGTAGACTGTAAATAAGAACTCTATCCTGTGAAATACTTTGTAGGTTGGCACCGAGGTTTTGCCTGGGGATTGGTGACTCCGCGCTGATATCATCTAAACCAACCAGCATTTGCTAAACCAACGAGCAGCCAAAAGTGAGCCGAAAACTTGTCTGTCTGGCTGTTTATTTAAAAATATATTGCTGATATTTGAAAGCAAAAGAACTAGAATAGATCTGCAATGCGATAGAATAGAGCAAATCGCCAGGAAACGGAAATGGATTTTGTGGAAATAAAATCGGAAAGGGGGGACACTTTGAGAAATTGCAAGTTGTGGACGAGATTGCTAGAAGTTGGTCTGTGCTCTCAGCATATTACTAGTGCAAGCAGTATGGAGGGAGACAACAAACTGATCGTAGACGGTTCAGGTCAGATGATATTTTTGTAGAATTTCGTCTACACAGATTCACGCAATGACATGTGCAGAAAATGTGGCTCTGAAAATAACCATTCCGACAGCTATGTGGTATTACGATAGGCAGGGCGCTTTTTCGCTATGACCATTCAGACAAGTAACGCGTCGCATTACGACATCTTCGTGGAATTTTCGTAAAGACGTCACACGATATAGAAATTGGTTCAATTTGACCCCCAGTAGGAATTATTACATTTAACCCTTTTCAAATTCCTTTATTAAATACAATTGTTTTAATTAGTTCAGGCATTACGTTTTTGCAAGGACTTTCGTGTGGCATAGCGAATAATTGCCTAGTTCTGGACTAAACGGACGACACTTAAATATAATCTATACCTATCTTTATGATCATTAGCCCTTTTACAACCATGAAAACTGACTTAAGCAGCGACGTAATTTTGTCAAATCTTTCGTTTTTTTTCACATGTAGGTATGATTACGGAGTACCCATACTGTTATATTGTGCTGTCATCAACACACTCACAAGAAGTGAGATGAGCAAAGGACTTTTGACGTCACTGCTGTCGCGAATTTTATGAATCATGAGGAATAGGGTCAAATGAAAATATTGCACAAATAGTCGTTTTTCCCCAACATCCTCAGCGAGAGTAATCTTAAATCAAATGTCTCATTAGATTTTCAACCTTTTTGATGAAGTTTAGCATAGAAAATAATGAATACATTAAATGAAACCTTCAACTACTAAACTGTAAGTGCAAATGTGTGAAGCGTGAGTCAAGTCATTGGCGCAAATGTCGATACATATTTTTCTGTGGTGTACCCTATAAAGTGCACTATAGTAACGGTATAACCTGGCGATAATCTATGTGGACTATGTACTATGACTATGTATTGATATTGGTCATCACTTAATCACACTCGGCCTTAGCTCGTAAATATACCGACTTATTTATCTGCTTGTGGTAGAGCAGCGTGCATTTTAATAGAGCACTACTCTTTAGCGTTGTTGCCACAAAAGAGTTCACAAACTCTTTTGAGCCTTCTTTGCATTTTGCCGTAAAAACACTTTACCAGGGTTTTGTTCAAAAGTCCGTGTAATAAGTACCTTAGCCCACGAGGTGCCAGATTACAAGGAAGATATATTTATACATTCTAGTGCATGAAAATGCATTGCCATTTGTAATTTTTCTTCTTCGTGTAGTCAATAGCTGAATGCCAAGTCTGTATAGTTTCGGACCAAAATTTGGCAATCTCCACAGCGTTATCGGTGGCCAAGTTGAGGTCTTATGTTGTACATTGAGTGGAACATCTATACTTATAATAAAGCAGGAAGTAACAAAATGTATGTTCAATGAAAATAATTTTAAAAAAATGGTCTGGTATACTTAAAATAAGTAACTGAACGAGAATATCTATACTTATAATAAAGCAATAGGAACGAAAAAGTCTGTACAAAGAAAATAATGAAAAAATAAATGGTCTAGGGTACATAAAATAAGCTACTGAACAAGAATATAACATTTTAGAAATTCGTGTCTGTATGTTTGTTCGCGCATCACGTAAAAACTACTGGACTGATTGCGATGCGGTATTTACTGTAGGATAGCTTAAGGTTTGACTTAAAAACTAGTGTACTTGGTATCTCAATCCGATGAGTAGAAGGCTATACATTATATAAGAGTAGAAGCCGATCAATCGATAAAAAAAACTATTTGACGCATGAACAAATTTTGATAAAATTTTGTATATAATATACTACTTGTACTTTATACGTACCTTCTTTTGGTACTGGTATAACAGATTGATGCTTTTAACCCCCTGAAATGAGCACGCTAGGAAAGCCGCGAGCACAGCTAGTAATAAATAAAGTAACGTGTTTTTCAGCATGCAAGGAGCGTGAATCTACAATTTTCGATAATGAATCGATATAACTCGCGCGATTGAGCAGATCGGTTTGTACAGTAACTGTCGATAGACGCCGACTGATCTCATTCTACTATCGATCGACGATCGATCGTTTGGTGTAGTAACACCCTAACTTATATCCCGGGAATTAAACTGCGATGGAATCAAAATGGGGATGGAGTAGTATCACGCTGATGGTCTTTATGTTGAACTAATACAAGACCTGAACAATAACAAGAATGTTTATAAAAAGTCGGATTCCACACCGCCAAATGGAAAATGAAGTACCCAAGATATGCCGATCCACTCGTACGCACAAGCCTCTCGCACATACGTACACCATGTCATGCCGATCGGCCACCACTCTCGATCTTTTTAGTCGTGTTAACACTGCCAAGTTCTCACGAAAAAACAAAATACAATGCCGTTTTTTGTGATTAAATTGTCTGTCTGTATCTGTCGCAGCCAACTAGTTTAATTAGCCGTTCAATTAACAGCCAAGCATTAACACTCAACGGCGCCGTTCAACAAGCGGCCTGAAATACAAGTTGGGGCAAAGGTAAAGACGATGTCAAGTGGCCGCTGTCAGAATTGATGACCATACGGGCTCGTTTTATGGCATTTTCCATCACTTGGGTCAGAACTTCCGGCGATAGGTTCTATAATTCCTATCGGATATTCTCTTTAAGGGCTTCAAGAGTCTGAGGCTTGTTTACATAAGCTAGTCATCATCATCATCATCATGTCAACCTTTATAAGTCCACTGCTGAACATAGGCGGGAGGCAAAGAGTGCCATGACGAGCGATCTTGTGCCACCTCTATCCACCGACTTCCTGCGATGGCTACAATGTCGTCGGTCCATCGTGTGGGGGGTCTCCCCACACTTCGCTTGCTTGTTCGTGGTCGCCATTCAAGAACCTTTATTCCCGAGCGGTTGTCGGTTATATGGCCTGCCCATTGCCACTTCAACAAGACCACATAAGCTAGTAACCCCACAAAAAAGGCTGGAACATCTGGAGTGATCTGGCCGACCAGTGCAAATCGCCAATGCAAGAGATTAGACGACGCGGAAATTCTTCCTTCAGAATATCGGTCGTAGTTCGAGCAGTGTTCGCCGTTGCTCCGTCCTGTTGGAACCACATGTCCTCCAGTCCCAATTCATCCAATTGAGGAAGAAAAAAGTCGTTGATCATCGCTTTGTAGCGCTCGCCGTCCACAATAAAAGAAATTTACGAGGAGGAGTCCCTCCAGTGTAAATAGGACACCATGCATTCAGGCAGCTAGTTTGAACAGCGGGTTATTAAACTAGTTGGTTGCGATATATCAACAACAAATTATCCACTCACGCACACAGGCGCCATTTGCTATGCTTCACTCGTTTCTTCGGCGGTGTGGACACCTGTCTTTTTTTAAACCTGCTTGAGTGGTAACTGTAGCCGTATATACCGTAAGCGCAGCACAGCATGCGACGAGCCAGCGCTAATTGTGGACCTGTGTGCGAATGTAATTTAGGGCTGTGGATGCAATGGACGTGGACGGACGTGACTACCCGCTAGCTACCACCTACCACCCGCTACTACTACTACTGTGCGCTGTGTGTGTGTTACTGTGCATGCGTGTGTGCGCTACTGTGCGCCTTCCGTCGCAATCACAAAGGAACCGTATGAAAAATATGGTTGACTAGCTGTGCCATCGTTTTTGCCCGCGTGGTAATTTCTCTGGGTTAAAAGTAAGCTATGTGTTATTTCAGTACCAAAAAGGACAATATACATTTCATTATAACCCCGGTGTGTTCAAGTCAAGAGTGAATAGGTGTCTACTAGGCAAGCGTGCTACACCTTCGACCACATCATCGCTTTCTTCAGGTGAGATCGTGGTCAAACGATTGCCTAGTCCGTAATAATAAAAAAAACACTTGCCGTCAAATAGACTTTTATCTATTGCTCGGCTTCTACTTATCGTATTGAGAAACCAAGTACACCAGTTTTTTAAGTCAAACCCTAAGCTATCCATCAGTGAAAACTAAGTATCGAAATCAATCTAGTAGTTTTAACGTGAAGCGCGAACACTGGCACCATTTAAAAAAATGTTATATTCTTGATTAGTTGCTTAATTTAAGTCCCCTAGGCCCTGGACCAATTATTCTTTTTTAATTACCTTCATTGTACAGACTTTTTGATACTTATTGCTTTATTATAAGTACTATACAGACGAATGACCTTATATTCTATACCTACTAGCTTTCCCGCCCGCGACTTCGTCCGCGCGGACTACTGTTTATCGCGAAAAAAGGCATCCTATGTTCTTCTAGTATAGTACCAATGCTATTGATCTTTTTTGACATACTTGTTATTTCGTTGGTTCTGAAATCACGGTTCATCACAACCGGAGGCTGGTATTATCCTATTAAAAACAAGAAGCAAATGTAGACAAAAAACTAATCAAAAACCACATATTTTTTTCGGGAAGTTTTCGAAATTTGCGTTGCAAGATTCCACCCGGAACGACAGACAGACAGATATACAAACAAGAAAGAGACTTACAAGAATAAAACATATTTTACCATTAGCCAAATCTTAGGGGTGACGAGAATCGTAGATGGAAAAATATTTCCTTACACCAACAATCCTGGACATCCTTTCAAATAAATAAGAATCATTCCAATCGGCTTAGAAATACCCGGAACAAAAATCCTGGATGTTACCTTCGAATATATAAGAATCATTATAATTGGCTTAGAAATCCCGGTACAAAATCCTGGAGGTTACTTTTTCAAATAAATAAGAATCATCACAATCGGCTTAGAAATCCCGGTATGTTATTCATTTATTTATTTACTAGCTGTGCCCGCGGCTTTGCCCGCTTGGTAATTTCTCTGGTTTATGATTACCCTGTGTGTAAAATACCAATACTCAAAATTCCTTCACACGTCAAATGTTTTTTTATCGATTGCTCGATACCAAGTGCACCAGTTTTTAATTCAATCCCTCTATTTAACAGTGAAACCCGCATCACAATCGGTCCAGTAGTTTTTACGTGATGCGAACAAACAGACAGACATCATAATAATATATTTTTGTAGCTTGCTATGCTTTTTCAATATATATTTTTTACAGCACATATACAGTAGCAAATGAAATTGAAATTGGAACGATACGATCCGATATTTGTATTGTATACGTTTACTTGCTAGTTACAAAAAAAATATACAAATTAAAATTCTATATTGTAATACAATGGTATCAGGTATTTTTGGGAGTTGACCAGAAATTCTAGAGTACTCAAAATTACGTCTTGATAAATAAATTTAATTCAATGTTTCCCGAATTTACGCGAGTGATATAACTAAAAAGCTTAAAAAAGCTTCCGTTTAACTAAAAACCGAAGGTAACTCAAGATTATTCAAGGTCAAGAGGCAATCGTTAAAATCCTTGAACTGATCGGATACCCCACCCATCACAATCCGCGGTGCATTCTTCAAGCTCTGACGTCAGCAAGGATCCAAGGCGACCACTGGCTCGTATACATCTTTTTATCTTTTTCTTAGGCCTTATATTAAAAAGAATTAACACAAAAGGTCAGGAACAGTTCACGTTATTCAGCAGCTATTTTATCACAGGTTTAAATTTTAACAACGCTATTGAATCATTTTCGATGCAGATCCTTCTAATATTATTAATTCGAAAGTTTCTGAGTGAGTGTGTATGTTTGTTGCTTCTTCACACTGAAACAACTCAACGGATTTTGATGAATATATAGTATGCCTTAAAAAAAAAATACCTTAGATCCTGGAATAACACATGATGATACTTTTATCATCATAGTCATCAACGTGGGGCGCAGCTAGAATTAATGTTGGAGAAATGAGAATGGATTCTCAACCTCGCGGACGTAGTCGCGGGCGAAAGCTAATATAATATGAATCCTATATTTAGATGCGTATTGTCTACGAGTTTTTTTTCTGAATCATCCCATCACTCAAGGTGTGACGGATGTCGGGCACAGAGTTACGGAGGGAAAACTGCGCAAGTGGAAAAAGCAGTAATGCAATAATTACGATTTCGCTTTTACGTCACTAACTAGATATTGAAACTTATCAACAACTGATAAACCTTTTGATATTATGATAAGAGCCCAGTATGTTGCAAAAACAAGCTATCTGCAATATTGAAAATGGTGACAATACACTTTCAAATGTGTTAATATTCTTAACATTATCCTGGGTTCGTTAAGGAATGTTCTACTTGGTGTTCTTTTTCCTTATTGGAACCAAACAATCATGAATCAAATTGGCAGCAATTGATTTTTCTTGGCCTATTTATAAAAGGGTTACTAGGTAGCTAGTAATAATATCCTAACAAATTCAGAAATTTATATGTACATAGCAGTTTCTAGTTATTACTCAACTTTAAGCTCTTTGAACTGATTTACCAGGAAGATCTTTCTCATAACCTTCCTATAACTCCATCAGACAATCTAAACTCAATGTTATATCCGCAAAGCCACGTCTTAGTAAACTTATTCTAAAAATCGATGATCAGATCCACGTCGCATCTCCTTCGAATCAGCCTTGCGGAGGAAACTTCCTAACTCCTCATTCATACTATAGAATGAAAGGATACACAGTACCAAAGGTTTGTACCTGATTTCGATATCTGTAAGTAAAAGAGGCAGCACCTTTTTACCGTTGTCACACAGCCATTTCCCAATTGGTCACCTCGGGACCTTAAGGATCTACTATGGGAAAACTGGAAACTCGTCTAAAGATCCTCCTTGTGCATTATAAATCTAGAATAATATAGGAGCTGTTTCTTTTACTGCTATAAGGGCACGTGTTGTGTCATCCGCTTTGGCTTTGTTAACGTATTAATGGTCGTTCTTGTTCTGGTGAATCGTGACTCCATACTACACGTATTAGGCAAAATAGCCATCTTCTCGTAGCAAATGTTCTTGTGTGCGAGAATAGAAAACACTTGCTGCTTCATCTGCTTAACATGGGACTTGTGGTACTGTCCAGCTAGACTGTTTTCAGACAGCAATCTAATTTCGGAATCTTGACTCCAGAGCAACTTTCAAAACACCCGCGACTCCAATTCCTTCATTTTAATTTAATAATATATGAGATCGGTACTTGTTGTCGGTTAAACAATGCTCTTTGTTTGTGATCAAGGCGTATCAGTATCAGTCGTCCTTGTTTGGATTTTTATTGTTTGTTTGTATCGTATGTTAGAATGTAGGGATTAAAAGGATGGGTAATTTACGTGGTTTAGAACATGATAAAACTCATCATTAAGAAAAACAATATAGTATAAATAGTAAAATAGTGGCTGTCGTAAATTATTCTAGAGAATAATAAGACCGGTATTTTGTGATGATAATGATGCAGCAGAAACAAACCTGGAAGGTGAATGTCCAGGGTTTTTGTTCCATTGCATCTTTTGCATTAATGGGTAATTTATGAGTTCGTATATTGTTGACACTCCTCGACACATTCTCGCCGTTTGATGGAATATGAGATTCTTAATTCTGAGATTATTATTATAACTTAGTAAGAATCTTTCACACTAGAAGAAAGAGTCACCGTAATCCTCGTAGTTTACTAATACCGAAATACAGAGTATCCTACACTTGACAATACTATTAAGCGGTCATTTTGGTATGCATTTATTCGGGTATATATATCGGGTATGCACCGATCCATCAATACTTTCAACTCAACAGTTATTTGAGTACGAGTTAAAATATAAGAGTGATCGGCACGGTATGAGCAGTCAACGGCCGAAGTCCATGCAAAGTTAATAAGCCGCAGTATTAATAGCGCTAATACACAGTGTTGCTCCGATTACGTATGGATGCGGTGGAATTAATAATTAATGTATGAGAATTAAATCTTTTAAATGTCAGGACAAACTTGTGTGACCAGCTTATCCTAGTCCAATAAGACTGTCATGCCTGGAAATCCATCACTTTTATCGGGTAAACTAAAAATAGGAACTTTTCCAACTAATTATATAAGTTAAAATACAATACAAGTAAACAGGATGAAGGCGGATTTCACTCGAAAATCTCTGGATGGTTAAGTACAAATCCTATTCCGAGCAGTAGCATCTAAAGTCAGAATGTCCCTAATGAAAGCTGACCTCTAGATAAATATAGTACCTCAAGAAATAGGAGAAAAATAATGTGTACATAAATAACATAATTTTATAAGTCAAAATCGTAAACAAGTGCTGTGCTTTAATACCATGGTACAAAAATCGTCTTCAAATGTTTCAAATTAATAAAATAATATATAAAATATATGATCAAATTTTGATACAATTTGTATGGGATAACTCTGGACGTCCACTTTTTCAAATAAAAAATGAATTTTCTCAATCGGTTCGCAATTTACGGAGAGATCGGTGAACATACTATAAAAAATTAATTGAATTGAAAAAGAAACGTAAAGTCGAACATAGAACCTCCCCCTATTGTGAAGTCGATTAAAAACTGAACAGCAGCGTCCAAAAAAAGGTTGAAGTAGCAAGCATGATTATGACCGTCCTGCCGTATGCCCCAACCTAGCTAGAGTACCTATTAGGGACGGTCGACAGCACGTCCGGTTTGCCGTTCCCAAGAACCGCTGGATAGAAGAAGTAAGGAACACCTTGCGCGACCTTCACATAGAGGACTGCCAAGAGGCACAAGACAGATTGAGGACAGGACTCAGTTTGGGTCACTGTGCCATCCTAGCTAAACTAGGATCTAACCTAACTAACCATGCTTGCTAATTAAGTAATAATAGTTAGTCAGTAAGTATGATAACTCTTTGAAAGTTCAAAGAAACAGCGTGGGACTAAACTCTAATTACTCTTACCTACTTAATATATTATGAGAAAAGAAACCAAATTATTAATTCCATAAAAAGTAATTCTAAGATTACCAATCGTACAAATCCTCAAAGTTTACGCACTTTTCAATTTCACCAGAATCTTTTATTTCTACACTTTTCTAAAGTTAGTTTCTGCGAGAACAAGATTCATTACATGCCTTTGTTTAGCTTCGTTCGTATTTTACTTTTTTGGTTTTGTTTGAATGATATTATTCTTTAAAAAGAAAGTCATAAAGGTCTCTCTAAGATGGGTTTTCTATGACAGTAAATTATACAAGCGCATAAATAATGGAGATGGTATTCGGGAGAAGCCTTTAAATCTGCGAGATTGCGTCACCGGCGTGATCGAATATCTGTTAATGGATTTGTCTTCAGTTGACAAATGGGAATATATTTTCTATGCATTCTGAGGGGGCATTATCCATACATCATAGACATACCGCCACTCAAATCACATTAGAGCGTTTTAGTTCCCATTTATCGTATATCCTGCTAAGGAATAGAAATTCTTGTCATCTTCCTTGTCTCATCTTCCAAATCATCTAGTGATTCGTACTCCACCTTCGGCCACATCAAAGCTTAACATAAGGAAAGATGGTCGATTTCGTAAAAAAACAGGCCTTATCGATAGGCATTCCTTTACGACATGCAATCAATTGCAGTTTATTCATAATACCTACCAAGATATGCGCAATTTCTTAGTATTAATAATAACGTAGTAAACAAATAAAAGGGTCAAAAGTCTTCGCCTAGCAATTGAATAGATCCCACATGACGAAGCTCAAGACCAATAATGGCACAACCGTCGTCTCTAAGCCGGAGATCCTTTCTGAGATCGAAGACTTCTATGGCCAATTGTGAGACTCGCATGCTTCTAGACCCGAACCCAGCCCAGAGGATTCCCGCGCAATACTGACCCGCCACTACACTGACTCACTGCCCGACGCCAGCCTAGACGAGATTGAGATGGCGCTCAAACAACTTAAGAATGGAAAGGCCCTCGGTGAGGATGGCATAACTTCGGAGCTCTTGAAAGCTGGGGAGAAACTTGTGGTACCTTGGGAGCTTCAGGGGTTATTTAGCATCGTTCTTAACAGTGGGAGAACTCCAGAGGCGTGGAGCAGGAATTTGGTAATACTCTTCTTTAAAACAGATGATAAAACCCTTTAAATACCTACCGACCTATATCACTCTTGAGCCACGCCTATACGTTGTTTTCGATGGTCATCTCAAATTGTCTCGCATGAAGACTTGACGAATTCCAGCCGGGTTTCACGGAGGATTTCGCACCATAGACCACATACAGTGAGGCAGGTTATACAGAAGTCAATAACATAATAATATAAGGATTATAAGGAATGGCGAGGACATCTCACACTTCAATTTGCCGATGATATCGTCCTAGGCTGCAAGACTTGCAAAGTGTGCTGACCAACCTAGATGATGCTTCTTGACGCATCGATCTCCGAATGAATATAGATAAGACCAAGATCGTGTTTAACGATCTTGTTGACCCGGAACCGATTGCAGTCAATGGTATACTTCTTGAAGTTACTTTGGGCAAATATTGCAATTAGGTAAGAACACTGAGAGGAAAGCCAACAGAAGAATTCACCTGGGTTGGGCAGCCTTCGGCAAGCTTCGTCAAGTCTTCTCATCGTCCATACCACAGTGCCTGAAGACAAAAGTCTTCAAACCTAAGTGATGACCTACGGAGCCGAAACGTGGACACTCACGGTCAAACTAGTCCACAAATTTAAGGTCGCTCAGAGAGCTACAGAGAGAGCTATGCTTGGAAGTTCTCTGAATTACAAGATTTGTAATGAAGATATAAGACAGAGAACCAAGGTAAGCGACATAGCTCTAAGGATAAGCAAGCTAATGTGGTAGTGGGCTGGTTAACATTTCCCGAAGAACCGATAAACGTTGGGGTAGACGAGTTCTCGAGTGGAGACCACGTTTAGTCAAACGTAGCGTAGGACGCCCTGTGGCCAGGTGGTGTGGTGATCTGCGAAAAGCGGTTGAAAGAAAATGGATGGGAAGAGCTGAAGACCGAGCTCAGTGACGTAAATTAGAGGCCTAAGTCCAGCAGTGGACAAATATAGGCTGATGATGAAACAAATAAAAACATCGTTCTATCGCATCTTGAAAATGCTCAAGATTATCCAGAAGTATTTCAACATAAATGACAAATAAGGTGTAGATATTTAATAAAGCTCTGAAACCTCATGGCTTATCGTATGTATGCGAAATTATTGAAGGCCCCTCGTAGTCATGGCCTCTTGTGTCACAATTTTTGTCAGGCTTAATGACTGCTATCAATCATTACCAATCGATCCGCACATAACTTAAGTCATCGGTGCAGAGCCGAGGGACCGAGCCCGGTATCGTTGGCTTCTAATGCGCTCTATTATTCCTATACACTACCATCGCATCGCTCTGATAGTAGCCTGGAGGATCACACTAGTATAGTATCCCTACACAAAGCAAAACAGTCCAGATAGGATCAATGATACAATCAAATGACATCTTCTTACAAGTTTTAGCACTTATATGTTTGCGAATAGTGTTGAGTATCGATTGCATGCCAAGCCGGCCACTTGCCATGCTGCTCTGGTATCGAGTACTACTCGGGGATGTGGTCATGCAATATTCAGTACTAACCCCGATTGGGTAATAGTAACATAATAGCCGATATTGACTGCTAAGAGGAATGTACTGTATTTTTACTCTGCTGCGGAGGGTTATGTTTTTGGGCTGAATGTATGTGGGTATGTTTCTATGTTCCTTTGGCGCGTGATGGATTTTGATAAATGAGGTATCATTGGATTCTTCTTAATCACGAGATTGACATTGGATATATGAAATGTCAAGAATTAAGTAACATTTCGGAAGACCATTCCAAAAATAGATCATTCTAAATATAAGCTGCCTTGAACCTTAAAAAAAATTAGACTGACCTCACAACTAAAACTCTTTGGTCGAATTAATTAGTTTGCGAGGAAACTAAAAAGTTGATTGATTTTGAATTACAAAATGCAGTCTTCGGAGGCATTTTGCATTTCACGGGATCAGCTAGTCTGGCAAGTTGCTCCTCCTGCCTTCGACTGCATCTCATATTTCAAAATCAAGAATTTAAAACTTGTTTGCCTCTTTTTACACGACTGCCCAATAAAAAGGAGTGTAATGTTTTTAGCATTCATGTATGTATTTTTGTATGTGAGTTTCTTTCCACCATTCCACCATAACTTTTAAAACCCTGAACAGATTTAGACGTATGGAGTATCGTTAGAATCCTTACATCAAACCGTTTACAAAAAAAATATACCTATGTTATTTGTTTGGTGCAGTATGGCTACATTTTCAATTTTTTTTTTTTTTTTTTCAAATTTTACAATATGGGTATCAAACTGAAGGCATTGATAAGCACATTCCAAAAGTATATAATTTATTGGCAAAAGCTCTTTTTTTGGGAGGGCAGGCGTATTTTTTTAGCCTTTAAGCTAATAGTTATTAGGTTTGTACGTAGTGATGAAACGACTGCGACTGATAATTTATTTTTATTATCATAATTTTCACAAGTATTATTAAGTAAGCCAACATGCAGTTCGCCATAATTATAAGCTTATAGAACTTATAAAGCTGTGGTGTCCATGATGTAGAGCACCTACAGAATAAACAATAGGCGGCCGACATTTCAGTCGGCTCGGATCGGGCACAGCATTTTTTTTTAATGTGGATCGATAACTGATGATATGTCACTGATCAGGGGCCCTAGACAAATAGGCTTTCCATTCTTTCAATACAATGGAATAGAATGAAAATGTACGGGACTGAAAATGTGGGAGTTTTCGTTCGCTAATGTCATTCCCGTACATTTTCGTTCTATTCCATTGTATTGAAGGAATAGAAAGGCTTCTTGTCTAGGGCCAGCAGATCGATTTCAAATCGTTGCTTAATTATTTCATTAAGCCATTGAACTATCGTTAGACCTGAAGTCTGTAATCTTTGGGGGCTCTTAAAGACCGTACATTTTCGTTCTATTCCATTGTATTGAAGGAATAGAAAGGCTTCTTGTCTAGGGCCAGCAGATCGATTTCAAATCGTAGCTTAATTATTTCATTAAGCTATTGAACTATCGTTAGACCTGAAGTCTGTAATCTTTGGGGGCTCTTAAAGACACTTCGTGAAGAAAACTCGCGTGTACGAGAACAATAAATTCAAATATGTGACAACAACCAACCTGCAACGAGTCAGTTTGTTAGATTAGCCTAAAAAAACATCTCAAACGGGACTGACTGGCCTGAGTCCCAGCAGTGAGAAGTGACAGTCCCAGCAGTGAGAAGTGGCAGTCCCAGCGAAACATAATATGCTGATGATGATAATGTTTTGTCACACGTTGTGTAGTTTGTAACCCCAGAACTTCAAAGAGACGGGTTTTATAAGTTCAGGGTGTGTAGGTACCACTGTATCCGTGTGTCTGTCTGTGGCATAGTATCTGCCAAACGAATGGACCGATTTAGATGCGGTTTTTTATGTTCGAAAGCTGAGGTAAACGAGATTGTTCTTAGCTATAATGGGGGAGGGGAGGGGGAGGTGTGGATCGAAGCTCCCAAAAGAATAGATCTATTTTGATGGGGTTTTCATGTTTGCAAGCTGATGTGATCGAGATGCTTTTCAGCTATAATGGAGAGTGTGGTGGTCGGGGGTTATATAAATTTTCAACTTGTGCTTGTTTTTCTAAGAGAAACCTTTCTTTGAGTTTGTAGCCACCACAGTCTGCAAAATAGAGTTTCAAACAGCAATATCTCAAGAGGAAGCTGCGATTTTCGCCATAGCTGCGTCTGCGATAACTTTAGCTTTCCTAGACAGTACATCCAATTTAGCAGTGAGCCAATATTACACTTAGACCAGACTATTTGCGGTAGGGGTGTGCAGCGTATTTATTTTAAGGAGTGTAAGGAGTGTAGTTTACTAAGTTAAGCCGTTTAAGCAAACAGTGACTTGATTCACAAGTGGCCACGCAACGATTTTTTTACTAATTTCGCTCTTGGCTTGACCTGCGTGGTCATTTTCCAGGTATTAAAAGTTATTCCAGACCTAAAATTTGTTTATACAATGCTTCATCAGAACCCTAAGTTATTCAAAGCAAAATAAGTATTCTCCGAGATTTTCGTATTTTTTAAAACTAAAGCATGTACTTAGGTGGATCGTCAAGCTTGTTTTTTTTAATGTATGTCGGTCGAAATCTCCGTCAATAGTGGACCGATTTTAAAAATTATTTTATTGTTTGAAAGGTTATACTTTCCAAATGGTCCCTTATATATATAAATTGTATCAAAATTGGTTCAGCAGTTTTTTGAGAATAAATAGTTTTGTTGAGTAAATCCATTCGATTTTGTATTTATATTGCCTTTATTTTGTGTTTATCTCTGAGATTTCTCAACCGATTTAGATGGTTGTTTTTTTATTCAAAAGGGTAAACTTTCTGTGTAGTCCCATACAATATGTTTTATAGTTAATGTTCTCTAATATCTTGGGATTTCTGAACTGAATTAGATGATTGTTTTTACTTGAGCAAGAAGACCTCTAGTGTGGAACTGTATAAATTTCATCAAAATTTGTTTATTAGCTTTAAACAAGCTTTAATTTAATTCTTTGTGTAATAATGTTTAGGACTGGTTGCAAATCAATTTTGAACAATTTAAGGACGTCCAAAGATGCTGAAGTTTTGCACCTGGGTGTAGTTCTGATGACAATTAAAAACTACAGTAGTAGTAGTAGTAGTAGTAGTAGTAGTAGTAGTAGTAGTAGTAGTAGTAGTAGTAGTAGTAGTACTAGTAGTAGTACTAGTAGTAGTAGTAGTAGTATATAAAATAACTACACAATCGGATGATGGAATCCCTTCGAGTTTGGGATCATTTGGTTTGTCTTGATGAGATCATGTCTGGTTTCATGTGGTATCAAGGGTCTGATGATGGAGCCGGAAGGTAGTCACAGGAACTCAACAACAAAATGATGGAAACCCTTCGAGTTTGGGCTCATTTGGTTTGTCTTGGTGAGTTCTCAAGTGTTCTGTGGTTTTCAGGGTCTGATGATGGAGCCGGAAGATAGTCCCAGGTACTCAACAACAAAATGATGGAACCCCTTCGAGTTTGGGCTCATTCGGTTTGCCTTGATGAGTTATCTGGTGTTATGTGGTATCCAGGGACTGATGATGGAGCCGGATGGTATCCACAAGAACTCAACAACAAAATGATGGAACCCTTTCGAGTTTGTGCTCATTTGGTCTGTCTTGGTGAGTTTTCTGGTTTTATGTGTTATCCAGGGATGATGGAGCTGGAAGATAGTCACAGGAACTCAACAACAAAATGATGGAACCCTTTCGAGTTTGTGCTCATTTGGTCTGTCTTGGTGAGTTTTCTGGTTTTATGTGTTATCCAGGGATGATGGAGCTGGAAGATAGTCACAGGAACTCAACAACAAAATGATGGAACCCTTTCGAGTTTGTGCTCATTTGGTCAGTCTTGGTGAGTTTTCTGGTTTTATGTGTTATCCAGGGATGATGGAGCTGGAAGATAGTCACAGGAACTCAACAACAAAATTATGGAACCCTTTCGAGTTTGTGCTCATTTGGTCTGTCTTGGTGAGTTTTCTGGTTTTATGTGTTATCCAGGGATGATGGAGCTGGAAGATAGTCACAGGAACTCAACAACAAAATGATGGAACCACTTCGAGTTTGTGCTCATTTGGTCTATCTTGGTGAGTTTTCTGGTTTTATGTGTTATCCAGGGATGATGGAGCTGGAAGATAGTCACAGGAACTCAACAACAAAATGATGGAACCACTTCGAGTTTTTGCTCATTTGTTTTGTCTTGATGAGTTCTCTGGTGTTATGTGGTTTTCATGGTCTGATGATGGAGCCGGGAGGTAGTCACAGGAACGCAACAACAAAATGATGGAAAATGGACAAAACTAATTCAGTTGTTATATATGTAGGTTTTATTTACTAAAGTGAGTGAGTGTCTACTATTTTCTTTGGCATAATATTCTTTCCGATGTTTGCTTAGGCCACTAAAAATCAAAAAATAAAATATTTTCCCAAAAAAAAAAAACGATTTCATAATAAAAATGTTATTTTGTAAACAACCACTAAAAAGAATGAAATAATTTACAATTGAGCCAGAACAGTATCACTTTTTCGAAATTACCAACGTAATAATAATGCATAAATACAACATAAGATAAAAAATAGTTTTTTGAAGGCGGTGCCAAACCCAGGCATGATTTATATCTAATATCTTTACAAAATTAATACATACCTATCCACGTACGAAGTAATATGCATTTGTCTATGATGTACCCTCATACAAAACACGAAACGCAGAAGAGACAAAACAAGAGACTCGCACGAGCAGATTTTGACTTTCACACGTTCACAAACCGATTGACACGAATACAGCAATCTAGTAAATGATAAAGTTATTGTAGATAATTACTTTAAAGGCTTATTTTATATAGCACGTCAAACCATTTAAGACATTATCTTTTTGAATAAGCTCAACCATACTAATAATTATGGCTCGGCTTGCCACCGCCTTCAAAAAACTCTTTCTTATCTTAAGTTGTATTTATGCATTATTATTATGTTGGTAATTTCGAAAAAGTGATACTGTTCTGGCTCAATTGTAAATTATTTCATTCTCTCTAGTGGTTGTTTACAAAATAACATTTTTATTATGTAGTCGTATTTTTTTTTGGGAAAATATTTTATTCGTACAAACTATCAGTTTGTTTGTGGTGTAAGATTGCAAGACACGGATGCGAGCAGGCCGCGGGTGGTCTATATAATGATTTATAGCAAAAAAAATAAAGAACTAGCTGCGCCCCGCGGTTTCACCCGCGGGAGTGATGATGATGATGAAAAGTATCCTATGTGTTATTCTAGGGTATAATAAGCTATCTACAATCCAAATTTCATCAAAATCCTTTCAGCTCTTTGAGCGTGAAGGAGTATATCTGACCGAGCGAGCGCGAAGCGCGAGGAATGCGACTCCGTTTCAGCTTGGGCAAAAATGCTTTCGTCCGGCCGGCGGATGTCCGGCTGTTCTCCTTTACAGGTCGAATTTCTCAACTGAATCTGGAGAAAATTTGCAAACAGGCTCGATAATTACATGTATTTTTTTGTCGATTAAGTTTAAACGAAATTTTTCAAAATGGGGTAGGTAAAAAAAAACATATTTCAGCCATTTCGAAAAATGATCAAAAATGACACAAAACTTATATGTTATCCTTATTAAGACACTTCAAGGGGTCGGGGGTGTGAGAGGGGTTAAAAATAATGAAAAAAGTGCGCTGTGAACATTTATTCAGTTTTAAACTATGCAAAGCAGACTGGCGAGGTCTACAGCTCACAGATTCACTAGTATTAGTGCGATAAGCCCTTAGCTGAGAAGCCGGGGCGGTTCGCTAGTAAGGAATAATTGAGAATAACTACAGACATAATCATAGTTTTTATTCGGCGTTAATATTCCTCTGCTCACTTCTAGGAATCACCCATTGTATGCAGCACTGTATTACGAGTATCAAAAATAGACCGTTTGAAACTCTTAGGTGGACTCACGCTTTTCAGTCGGGCGTGAATTCGTAAACAATGACTAAATCCGACAATGCCCACCACCCTTCACACCTGGCTGGTTTACAAATAAAATTGAGTTCTACAATGTTAAGCTAGCATGAACAGCTGAAACACTGTTTTATAACTATTTTTTTTATGTTTGGTGAGGGTGTTTTTCGTTTTACTTATCTATCTACTTGAACGAGTTATATTATAACTCCTATACGAGTAACTTGTAACTATAAATTGAAAATAGTCTAATCTGTAATTTTGATTGTCAAAAAAAAACGATAACGAGCACAGATCATTTCATTACTAGTCTTATTCAATAATTTTCTAAAAGAAAAATTTGAATCACGGACAGGGTTCGAACCCGCATCGTACCGTGCCTCTGCGCGGCACATGCCTTTACCAAAATTCGGCTACCGTGACTCGCGATATGTACTCGCTAAGCAGGCGTTATTATATTATATAATTGGTGCTAAAATCATATAAACATTACAAGTCTTCATCAGAAGTACCTTGGATTTTTAAGTTAAGGTTAGTTCCGTTTTTTTTATCGTATGCAATGCATGTACAAACAAACAGACAAACATTTAAAAAAATGCTGCATAAATATTGAAGTAAATAAATTAACATCTCATCCCGTCCCTGATTTATTTATGATAATCTAACTAAACACTCAGAAACACAGTAGGTACCTACTAATCTTACAAACAAGAATGGATTGAAAACAACATTATACCTAAAAGATGTTATGTCTACGGAATGTAATGTTCCTTTAGTAGAACCTTGGGATCGATTTATCGGCAGTTGATAACGTCCTTCTGAAATTGTAAGGATTCTGTTCAATTTGTTCGTAAAACGTCTATAGAAAGGCAATTGGGCTGTAAATCCAGTAGGGACACTCAAAATTATCAAATTAGATGCAACTCAAACGCTCTCGCGTGGATTTGCATCGGAGTTTTTTATATTAATGTTTCGGAGTGGCAGAACCAGCAAGTTGATGTGGCAATGGGCAAGCCACATAGCATGTAGAACACGGTGAAAAAGATTCTAGGGTGGCGACAACTGAATGAAACTGGAAACTGACCGTACGACGCCCTACAACGACGTGAACCGAGGACCTGGTGAGAGACGTGAGGAGCCACGTTCAGTAGTAGACGTCTTCTAGCTGATGATGCGACAGTGGAATGGTGATGGTGTGATGATAATATTGCCGCCGCCGGGTGCCACCGTTATTCTAATAAGCATTCTTCATCCATACGCAACCTAGCTACACTCATGACTCTTATGCGATGTTATAATTAAGTAGATTAGTATTCAGAACAGTGCAAGGGAAGCACCCGCATTAATTAATTAATTTTAATTAGCAAGGTTAAAACCAATTGCAGTAATAAAATAGAGTACCTTTTAAATTATATGAGTTTCTCTGACAGAATGCAGAAGTGAGGATCGTAGTCGTTGGCTGGCCATCCAACTAATCTTAATAAAATCGGATCATATTCCATACTCTTTCGTAAATATACTGCAACATTAGGTAGGATTATTAGAATTCTGTCGTAGAGTAGCGAATTCATGTCTCTGAAAAGCGGTATTATGCAAAATTCGTGTCTGCTTGCCTAGAGTGGGAACTGGGAACTTTCAGTGGCCATCGGAATTTTATTGGATTTGTTTCAGGAACAATTTGATTTTGGTCCGGGAAAGGTTTTCATGTTTTTCATTCGATCGCTGAATGTGTAAAAAATATTTTTATGAATACTAGTAAGGAATAATGATATCTGAAAATATACCGCTACGTTCTCTGCAAACTGCAAGTTTTTTTTAAATATTACTTTTTTCAATCTTTGATGTAATTGCAAAACAAGTAGCAAATGTAGATTAAAAACTATTCTAAAAATCACGTTTTTTATATATATATATATATATATATATATAAAAATCACGTTTTTTATATATATATATATATATATATATATATATATATATATATATATATATATATATATATATAATGCATTGTCATCGATTTGTGAGCTACTCTGAAAGTATCAGACAGATAGCTAACCGGGAAGTGCTCGAAATTTGAGTTGCAATATTCCACCCGGAAAGACAGACAGACAAAAAATAAAGTGTCTTAATAAAAACGTGGTAATAATCATTCAGTACGCTTCTAGCACAGAATAAATAATAGGTACTTCTAGTTTAATTTTTGAAGGGGATCTATGGGAGTGACATCCCTCCTACATTCATTGTTACCTAACGAAATTTCCAACAATTCAAATGTAAAGAGACGATTTCCACCTCTGGGAGTCCAAATGTGGACAGAGCGGGACGTATTGAAAGACTGCCGTTCAGAAAATAAAACCCCAATTGAATTACCGCATTCAGCGGGTTTACGACACGATAGAAGCAGTAAGAAAATGTTGAACGACCGATAATGCGATGGTTTATCTTGATGAGGCTAGCACACGAGCGAAAAGCGGAGTAAAGTGAAAAATAGTTCTTACTCCAGCAAAGCTTAGAGTGTGGACGGAAAACAAATATGCCGATACTTACAGTAAATAACATAATTCAAGACATCAAATGGCAGTGGAATCAAGACAAGCAGTTGAACTTAGTGGAATAATGCTCAAGAGTACAGGCAAACTGTTAAACCGCTGATGACCTTTGCGTAACGGTTAAAAACCATTGAATGAGTGTGATAATGTTTCTTCGTACAACTACTGCTCGTTATTTTTATGCTACTAAATGTAGTATCCAAGTCAAAAGAGTCAAAAGCTCATACTGAGTTTAGAGAAATACCACTAGGGACTACTGAGAACCAACAGGGCTATTTTTAATGTCAATTCTTGCAACCGTACTCCTGAAAGCTGCGTATTTTTATTTCACCGATCCTTCCTTACCGTACATGTCTGGGAGGGTAATTTTTAGCTTACAAAAGATTTTCGCTTCAACAATCTTTGGCTGAATAAGAGATGAAGAGTTCGAAACCGGCAGGGTTTTATTTATTCAAGTCTTGTTGAAGTCTACGGTGATGTGATAGAGGTAGCCAAGTTTATTGTGTTTGTTAGCTATAAGAATTGTAAGTTTGTGTTTGTGTGTTCTTTCAGTAAAATGATCCTTGAAATTCGTAGCCAAATTTTCCCACCATGGCATATTGTATATTTTCACGAAACCTGTTACATCGTTACAATTATGCCAAGCCATGGTCAGTTTTTTTTTTGTTTTTTTTTTTAAATATTACTTTCTGCGGACACCAGGGTCCGCACTTTTTTGTTGCTTAATTTATTATGTTACATTTTCTTTCTTATGAATAAGGTTAGAAAAATTACTCCATGGGACATGCATGGGTCAGAATACTTAATTTTGATGCGGTCTAGGTTGAAATGCTATTATTATTATTGACAGATACATTGCAATAACTAAAGACTTAACTCATTTTTAAGTAGCTTAAGTTCCCATTTCACAAGCATGAATAAGAAAAACATTGAAGTAGAAACTGCGGTCAAAAACGATAATGCGAAGTAAGAAAACAATGGAAGAAAACCAATATCAAGTGTAATTTATTTTGCGGTTTAAAGAAGCTTGCCAATAAGCTGTTGTACGTAGATTAATAGGTTTTCACTTTGCGTGTTCCGTGACAAAGCGATGAAAATTTTGTTTTGTTTGATCTTCCAGGTTCCTCCGATACAGATCGGAGACTAAAAAATGTATAAATATAATTGTACGTTATTATTTAAATTTGATTTTACTATATCGTGTAAAATATGTGAGTAAATAAACCATGTTTAGTAAAGTCATTACAGTAAATTGCTAAATTAAATTACAGTAGATTGTAGGGTATGTTACTCCCGGTTATGTCGTGTGGAATACTTCCCACGATTTATTTTTTAGAATATGGGTATTTTAGTCCCGACTATGTTGTGGAAGTATTGTCCACGATTTTGTTTATTTGATGGTATGTTAGTCCTGTTTTGTTTTTAAATAGTAGATTGTGTGAAAATTTGTCACGTTTTGTATTAGTATTGATAGATTAGTTTTGAAAACTTTCAGGCATAAATTGTATTGTGTTGCTTGGAATAAACAAACCTTTTAGTCATTAGAATTTTATGTGTTAGTTTGTCTTTTTGAACCTTTTGTTATATGCTAGCCGTGTAATTGTACTAGTTATTTTGGGTTTAGTAAATTTTAGGGTTGGCACCTCTTTCCGTGATGTAAAAAGTTTTGTAAAGGTGTTTAAATTTCTGAGATTATAGTCGAGCAGTCCTTATTGCTTACTGCGGGTGCCAATCACTTCGTAGTATGTTGTTCTTTTGGTAATAAATGTTTCTATATTTTGAAGTTCACTTTAGCTACCAACAATAACTATGCCGAATGTTATTTTAATGTAATTTTGGTAACTTAACTGTTTTTCTTTTCTCTTATTCGTTTTTAAACTGGCAAACCGGGTAATGTAGCGTTATTTGTGTTTTTGTTATCTATGGGTCCGATTTTCTTCGAGAGTTGCAAATGCAATCGATTGCAATCGGATCGCGTGATCGATCCTGTCTTCGAGTATGGACCCCCGGCAATGGTGAAAACCCCAGTTCCGGTGGGAGGCAACAAGACACCTAAAGTGGCGCCACCTACAGGCTCACAGTTTGGGCGGGCGTTCGCGTTGAAGCCACGGGTTTGGCAGCATTGACTACTGCAGCGAATGACAGGAGAGAGTGGACGAACATTGGGATTGACATATTGGCGGACCTGATTGCAGCCAATGAGTGAAAGATAATTGAGCATCCCCGATGACGGACAGAAAAGGAAGTTTGCCACCAAGGACTCAGGACTCGGGGCAGTTGAGCCCCGGCTCGGAAAGGAGGAAGACGTTGGTAAAGGTGTCTCTCCCAGGCGTCCCTGAGGCCCGAGAAGCTTGACGCTTGTTCTGTCCCGAAGTCCTGTTCAAATCGCCGCCGCGAACCCCGAAAGCCGAGCGCCCGTGCCAACGCTTCCCTGAAGCCCTGAGGCAGCTTCGTGATCCGGAACGCCGAGACGACGCGTTCCTGAATACCCGTTCTTCCCTCGAGACGGCGCCCCGTCGTGTATTAATGAGTAAGACGTTAGGATTCCTAGTGCTTGCTCTGATAGCTCTCTTTTATATTAGGGTTATGTACTAATATACCATGTTATAACCCATACACGATTTCCTTCTTGTCTTCCCCCGCCCCTTGTAATTATAGCTTGAGTAGGTACTTAGGTATTTAACATGTCACGACCCTGCAACAGACACCAACATAGGTTCGAATCCTCACGCCCTATTTCCATCTAGGCCCGCTGTCTAGTCGTGGTGCTGGCCTGGCCTGGCCGTTATCAAAGGGATCATATTCTCCTAGTATATAGTCTAGATAGCGTCAGTAAGCTAGTTCGCAAGGCCCCCTTTCAGTAAGTAGTTTAAAGATAGATAGTGTGTCCGTGACAAGATGTAAGAACTTAATTCTTAGTATACTTGTAACATAATTACCTATTGAGTACCGGGGTGGGGTAATCCACACGGCTTGAAGATTTAACGTTTGTTTTACGACTTTTGAGATTTCGAAGTTTTTTCATTCATGAATTTACCTAAAAAGATTTCTAAAAGAACATTGCACTTAAAACCCTAGTAGGCACAGAATAAATAATAGTATAATACAGTAACTCTTTATTGAACACATCACAATAAAATAATGATAACAATAATTATACATAAAATGCAATGTTGTACAATAGGCAGCCTTATCGCTATTAGAAATTTCTTACAGGCTGGTTCTTATTTCTTAGTACTGCCTAGTAATCAGCTGGAAAAAAAACCCCGTCCCCCCACATGTGTTATTCTCGGACAGCTGGACCGTCTCCGGTCAGAATGTGCCCTTGGGTGCTCTATCTCAACGAAATATATCTACCAAGGCACCAGAGAGAGGAGCAGATGGAACAGTATGTACAAACCTACTTTTTGGTGAGATGTGATAGTAAACAATCATTTAAGGTTGTCGCAAATTTCTAAGATTTTACTTTTGTATGTGAATTTTAAACGAATTCTCTTGCTTGATCGAAACAAACTTTCTGAGTATTTATAAGGCTATTCAGTTATACGTTGTATATTTAGTGTGGCCATTCTTTAGATTCTATGTATCGTTTTTTGTATATTTTGTTCAAATTATTGTTCGTTTTTTTTATTATCGTCTAGCGGTGCCCGCGGCTTTGACCGCGTGGTACAATCAAAATTTCTTCATAATTCGTTCAGCCGTCAAATAGTTTTTATCGATTGCTCGGCATCTTTTTTTTGGTACTTACTGCTTTATTATACATACATATACAAGGTACATTTTATTCAATTATGTTATAGTTAGGTGAGCAAACCGTTTACTTTAGGTTGATAGTACTTTTGTTATGTTAGTGACACAGACGAATGACCTATATTCTATACTAGCTGTGCCCGCGACTTCGCACGCGTGGTCATTCCTCCAAAATAAAAGTACTATTCCAAGACCTAAAATACCAATATACCAACATTTGATCAAAGTTTCTTCAGCCTTCAATAAGATTTTTATTGATTGCTCGCCTTCTACTCATCTGATTGAGATACCAATTACACCAGTTTTTAAGTTAAATCCTTACCTTTCCAACAGTGGCAAACCACAGGGCAATCGTTCCATAAGTTTTTACGTGATGCGCGAACAAACAAACATACAGACAGACAGACCTGCGCCCCCCTACTCTCGAACACCATTCCGATTCAATCACGATCCCAACAGTGCGATTCAGTTAGAAAACCTAACGCGCACTGCAACGTGATCATTACCTTTCGGTGTGGTAACATCCCAACCTTTCTCCCACTTCCCCCCACTCTTGCCCCTTTCTTCCTTCCCTTATTTCTTCCCTACCTTCCTCCACTTCCCCTCACTCTTCCCCCACTTCCCCTACCCTTTTTCAATTTCACCCCTTTCTCACACTCTGCCCCCACCCTTCCCTTCAGTCTTACCCCACTTCCCGCACCTTTCCCTAACATCCCGCACCATTCGTCAACTTCCCCCTACCCTCCCCTCATTTTCCCCCACCTTAATATAACTTTGAATCTCGCAGGAACCTTTAATTTTTTCGGGATAATAAGTATCCTCAATTTTAACCCGTCATATGTAACTATGACTGTGTCAAGTTGCATCAAAATCCGTCCAGCGGCTTCAGCGTGATTCTTTTAAATAACTTTTAACCAATATCCTGCGGGAACCTTTACTTTTTCGGGATGAAAAATGATGTCAAGTTTCATTTGAATTTATTCAGTAGATACGGCGTGATGCTCGGCCAGGATACAGATAGAAAGACAAAAATTAAAAAAAATACAGTTTAGGCTTCAGTAATGGATATATAACAAACAGCCGCCAAAAAATACAAAACATCTTCAATGTACAGAATTTGGACGCTTATCCTGCAGGAACCTTTATTTTTTCGGGATGAAAATTATCCTTAATTTTCACCCATAATCTAAACTATGACTGTGCCAAGTTGCATCAAATTCCGTCCAGTAGTTTCAGCGTGATAAGTATTTGTTGAAATAACTTTTAACTCCTATTCTGCGGGAACCATTTAATTTTTCGTGATGAACAGTATCCTATGTCCTACCTCGTAGTATGAACTCAAATCATGTCAAGTTTAATTTGAATTAATTCATTAGTTTCGGCGTGATGCCTAGCCAAGATACAGACAGACAGACAGACAAAAATGAAAAAAAAAAAACTGTTTTGGGTTCAGTACGGAAAACAGAACAGCCTCCAAAAATTATTTATAAAATATCTTCAATGTACAGAATTGGACCTGTTACAGTTTTATTATAAGTATATAGATTAGTAGAGTTTGTAGCTTTTATTTAACTTGCAATGTTTGTATGTACCTATGTATGTATGTTTGTTTAGGTCAAATCTTGCAAGGTGAATTAGAAACACGGAGTTGATGTTGGTTCAGTTCCGATGACAATGCATTTTTATTGTAAGCATGACCTAAATCAACATGCAGGATTAGCTCCAGATGAAGGAACTCTTCAACTGTCAACAGCACAGACACGAAATTTTATGTACGCATTTTATTGTCATAGCCGCTTTTAAGTTTTACCATGACATGGTTGCTGCATTCAGGGTTGGGTCCTGACTAGTAACTCCTCAACGGTTAACAGCACAGACACGAAATGATGTTTACGCAATTAATTGTGATAGCCCGTTCTAAGTTTACCATGACGTGGCTACCGCATTAAAGCTTTTTTATAAATATGATTTTAAATTAACTTATTCACTTTCATGTCGCGTGTAAAGTCATACTTGTATAGAAACCACTATATACTTAACTAAGAATATTTAAGTTTACGCCCTTCGTTGGACGACCTCTGTGGGGTTAGCAGTCTGCCCAGACGACGGAGGTCGAAGGTTTGGTTCTCGCAATGAACTGAGTCTAGAGGTTAGTGACCAAAGTCCTTCAAGTCTTTGGACACTAACCAAAGACTTGACTTGTTTCATCTTAGGGTGATGATATACAAAGCGTCACGGGCGCGCGGCCGTCCCCGGCCGGCCCGGCTTAGAATGTATGGCACCTTGACACAGATTACTAAATAATTACAACGGGCGAGAGACCGCGCGAGTCGCTCGGGCTGCTTAGTAAATCATCACCCTTAGACTCACCAGTCGGTTTGTTAGAGATTTTTGGGAGTTAATTTTACATAAGAGCGGGAGACGGCCAGGAAATACCATTATATAGCGACTTCATCATTATTATTATTATGAGCGATGGTAGCCTAACGGTTGAATAGAGTAATTTAGTATCCAACGATACCGGGTTCGGTCCTAGGCTCCTCACCAAGGACTTTTTCTAAGTTATATGCGGTTTTTCATCGCTCCGTGCTTCGGAGGGCACGTTAAGCTGTCGATCCCGGCTGGTATTGATAAATAGCAGTCGTTAAGTCATGCCATGGCCCTCGGGCGGCCTGACAAACTCTGACACCAGAGGTCAGCCCTACCTCATAGATTAACATCATTGTGTCAGTCTACTGATAAATATTAATAGAGCTCTCTCACATCATCATATTATTCCGACAGTATTCGGCCATAGCGACGGTTTCTTGCGGTTGTTCGTATGCTTAGAAGAGATCTCAAAAGGACATTTAAGGTCTCTTCCAAAGCCAAATTATGATATAATTTTCGACGTTCACGTATTTCGCATAAAAAATACTACTTCATAATACACTGGGCCGCAAAGAAAGCGGGTCGGTAACAAAAACCTCTATAACTTCCAAAATATTGGAACTAGCTTTATGAAATGAACACAATTTTATCTACACTCATATCGTAAAATCCGGATTATGAACTCAAAAATGGTGGCATTATGACAGGCTCTAATCAGTTTTTTTTATTAAACACTGTTTTTTCAACTAAACAGAGTTATAAATATTTATTCCCACAAATCACCGGTTTGGATCCGTGGTTTTCCGGGTTTTCGCCATTTATTACCTATGCTAGACCGTATGCGCGCAAGTTCGTTATGGACTGGATTTTGGCGCCTTTTTAATTTTACTTTAGTACCTAACTATTATAATGTGTTATTGTTGATAAAAGTTTTATCCTGATTAAAATTGTCAGACAGCAGCGTTAGTGAGTATTAGAATTTGACTCCACCTGACATCACGGAAACAGCAACGAACATGACAACGAGCTTTTAGCAAAATCACAGAATAAATAATAGTACAAGTACAGAAGGATAGCTGAGTAAAGTCATTTAAATACATAGCGACTCTCGTAACAACGCAATAAAGTGCAATTTAACTCGCACAGCGCTGCGATATTTCAATTATATTTACCTAGAAGGCGCTCACCCATTGCGTGCAGGCTAGAATGTACCGTATAACAACGCGCGAGAGCTTCCATTGCTCTAACCGTTTCAGAATCGCTCTGTCACTTTTTCGCTCGGCAGGGTTGTATCATGATATAACTAGGTACTTGTAATTATTCTGTAATATGATATGACTTAGATATTGTAATAGAATAAACAATTATGTAATAATGTATTATTTTTTTACTTATTATTATAAATGTTGATAGTTCTATTAACTACATTTATTTTTATATTCTTATCAGAATAGACCTAGTACCTCATTATTTGATTATAACTTAATAGGTATTGCACTTTCATGAATAAAAGGTGCCTGTCTGAATTCCATGCTTAATAATGAATGAAAAAGAAATGGCTACCTACGTAATAAAATGTCAGTATGTAGGTATTTTACGAGACTTGTCAGACCGAATGCTATGCAGTACATTCTAGGTTTCTTCTTGGTACTCATAATTAAGAAAATAATAAAATTTGCCAAAAACTTTACGTAAGTAGGTACTTTTTTCGTAAGCACACGGCGCGCGACTCATCGAGCGCACGCTTGACACTCTACTGATTTAACCCCAATATTGCAGCCGCAAAGTGCAGGTATAATATTTGCACTTGTTGCGGAGTGCGACTGGCCTGGCAAAATCAAGAAAATATAACGACTAATTATTTTTCAATAAAGTAACTTCCTATTGCACGAGTGTTGTCAAAAAGTTTTTATCGATTGCTCGGCTTCTACTCATTGTATTCAGATACCAAGTACACCAAGTTTTTAAGTCAAACCCTAAGCTATCCAACAGTGGAAACCGCATCGCAATCGGTCCAGTAGTTTTTACGTGATGCGCGAACAAACAGACAAACAAATAGACACGAATTTAAAAAAATGAAATATTCTTGTTCAGTAGATTATTTTAGGTACACAAGACCTTCTTTTTTTTTAATTATCTTCTATGTAGTATTTTTCGGTCTTATTGCTTTACTAGCTGATGCCCGGGACTTCGCACGCGTGGTCATCCAGGACCTAAAATACCAATATACCAACATTTGATCAAAATTCCTTCAGCCGTCAACTATATTTTTATCGATTGCTCGGCTTATTCTTATCGGATTGAGGTACCAAGTACGCCAGTTTTTAAGTCAAACCCTAAGCTATCCAACAGTGATCCTATTGCACGAGTGTTGTCAAAAAGTTTTTATCGATTGCTCGGCTTCTACTCATTGTATTCAGATACCAAGTACACCAAGTTTTTAAGTCAAACCCTAAGCTATCCAACAGTGGCAACCGCATCGCAATCGGTCCAGTATTTTTTACGTTATGCGCGAACAAACATATAGACTAAAAAACAAACAGACAAACAGACAGACACGATTTAAAAAAATGTTATATTCTTGTTCAGTAGATTATTTTAAGTACCCTATACCATTTTTTTTATTATCTTCTTTGTACTTCTTCCTATTGCTTTATTATAAGTGTAGATTGTAAGCATTATAAATACTTTATAGATAAAAGTAGGTTAAGTAAAAATTACTTAATTATCTTTCACGAGGTTTCGAAAAATTTGCTATTTTTTAATTTTCACGCTTTTAACTACATATCTCGTATTTGTCAAGAGCTGTTAATACAGCTTATAATACATGGTACAGACCATCCATGGTTTGGCATGCTTCCCAACAGATTTCAGAGCCCATGCTAAATTATAAAAATAGATTTCATTTTTTATTTATGGGTTAATACAATCACCAAAAACAAATAAAAAGGTTTTTATATTTGTAAAGAAAAAAAGAATTAATTTAGTTTTTATTTTACGAGGATTGCTAAAATATTTTAAAAGTTATCGCATAATTTTTTATAACTGACCCACTATCTTTCCGGCCCAGTGTATAAAGATACCTATCAAAAAGATGATGGTTATATCGCAAGCTATCAAACGTTAGAGGTTTTTCTCCGATAGCACACCCGCGAAACTATAAATGTACCGTAGCGTATCCGGTTCCCATGAGAGCTAGTGTTGCATTTCTGAAGAACCCTCGTCAATATCAATATCCATGTAAGAGTTTCTGAGACTACGTGTTTATAGCATGATGATAAAACGGATTTTATTGCTAGCATCGTTCATCTGATTCCAAATACTCGTAGTACCACAAGTATAATTTGTTGTTCCCAGAACTTTTTAAACTAAGGCTGGAGTCACATAGTCAACTCAAACAAGCACTAATTAAAAATTTATATAACCCCCGACCCCCCACCCCTATTATAGCTAAGAAGTATTTCAATCACATCAGTTTTCAAAGAGAAAAACCGCATCAAAATCGGTGCATCCGTTTGGGAGCTACGATCCTCACCCCCCGCTCATTTTAGCTAAGACCCATCTTCGTTTACCTCAGCTTTCAAACATAAAAAACGCAGCTAAATAAATTGTTGGAAAATACGATTCTCACCCCCCTTTTTCAACTCCCACATATAGCTCAGAACCATCTCGATCACATCAGTTTTCAATAATAAAAAACCGCAGCTAAATCGGTCCATTCGTTTGGAAGCTACGATTCTCACCTCCCCCTCCCCATAAGCTAAGAACCATCTCGATCACAGCTTCTTAGCTATAATGGGGTCTGGGGGGTTGGGGGTTATATAATTTGTGCTTGTTGTCTCATTCATAAGCCCAGTTGTCAACAAAGAAATCCCTTCAAACCATATTATTGCGTGTACATTGCTTCTTAGCTGCGGAATAACTGGTAACAAAAGTAATATTGTTAGATACATAAATGGCTTAAAGGTCTTGCAACTTATAAGGTCAACTAAGTGCCCGAATCAACTTTGACATTAGTGGTCAGAGCTTATCAGTTACTAGCTGTGCCCGCGGCTTTGCCCGCGTGCTCATTTCTCTGGGTTAAAAGTTACCTATGTGTTAAGCCAGGTCCAAAAGTTACCTATGTGTTAAGCCAGGTCCAAAAGTTACCTATGTGTTAAGCCAGGTCCAAAAGTTACCTATGTGTTAAGCCAGGTCCAAAAGTTACCTATGTGTTAAGCCAGGTCCAAAAGTACCTATAAAGTACAAGATAAGTATTAAGTACCAAATTTCGTTTAGCCGTCAAATAGTTTTTATGTATGTTCGGCTTCTACTCATCGGATTGAGATACACTAGTTTTAAGTCAAAATCTAGCTATCCAACAGTGAAAACTGCATCGCAATAGGTCCAGTAGTTTTTACGTGATGCGTGAACAAACTAACAGACACGATTTATATAAATTGTAGATTCAAAAAACTAAAAAACACGCTTTAATACCAAACCGAACTAAAAAGTTAAAAATAAATTTCAATTTAAGAATAAAGTGATTAACGAGAAAATTAAAGTCATTGTAAAAAGAAGCGTGGGGTGCTCGATATTAATTGTTATTTATTTTTTACCAAGATATGTTACTATTTCTATTTCGAATTACAGAGTTAGTATAAGAATGTCGTACAAAGCAACCCACGCTTTCTTTTTAAATTGACATTAATTTTCTCGTTAATCACTTTATTCATATATTGAAATTTATTTTTACTTTTTAGTTCGGTTTAATGGTACTAAAGCGTGTTTATTATTTTATTTGAACTATATTTTTTTTTTTTAAATTATTAGTTTTATATTTTTTTATGTTGTATTTAGTAATAGGCAGTACGTTTTGTTTTATTTTCTTTTTCAGGATAACGTGTTCAAAATTTGCAAAATTTTGAATGAATCTGACCATTTAAAGTGGGTAAAAATCGAGTTCAAAGATTCCGTTACAAACATACAGGTGAAGATAATAAAAGCGTGTTAAAAATGTTATATTCTTGTTCAGTAGCTTATTTTAAGAACCCTAGACCAAATTTTTGATGTGTAAACATCTAATGGCGCGGTACGGGGGTACCGCCGACTGTTGGCGCCGCAAAAGGCGACGCGAGCGGGCGCGAATGCGCGCCCGCTCGCCGCTCGTGGCTCGTCGGCTCTTTCCGGCTCAGCTCGGCCATTCACTCCGCCATCACTCGATTCACAGTTGACCAAATAGAGCGCGCGTTGCAAAACGTTACTCGTTGTTTTTTTTTATGTTTACACATCTGCCAGGCGTCCCGCGGCGACTTTCTTTTAATTATCTTCATTGTACATACTTTTTGGTACTTACTGCTTTATTATAAGTAAAGATAAGACAGATGTCGAAAAACTGTCCCTCGATGTTAAAACTTTCCATAATCACATTACGAAAAAGACTGCATTATTTTATGACCTAAGTTAAGTATTCAGTGCCATCAGAAAATATCGATACTGTCAACGCCGTACTGCATTGTATTGTCTTTCAAATAGTGATCACGATACTTATCTTCTGAAGCTGTGAATCGCATTCATTCCACTACTACGGTACAAAAGTAGAGAGAGGTACCACACCTCAACCATTGCTCTGAATGCACCCGTCTCATTCACTGATCAAGGCAAATGGAACAGTCGATACGTAAATAGGACAGCATATCTGGCCAGCCGGTTATTGTTTTTACCCATTTACATACACAATGCGGTGTCGAGCACAACTGTACAATACAATAATTGACTATTGTGGTGTGTCCTACGTATGTGAGACTATTTTTAAAGCTGACGCAATAATTGCATAAGACCTTTCGAGCTATTTAGGTTTCATCTCACAAATTATAAGTTCAAGCAAAAATATCCAAGTAACATGGGAAGTCTACTTTCAAGGAAATTATGTATATACTAGCTGTGCCCGCGTGGTCATTTCTCTGGGTTTAAACTGTCCTATTCCTGGAGCAAAATTACAAATTTCGTTCAGCCGTCAGATAGTTTTTTTTATCGAATGCTTGGATTCTAATCATCGGATTAAGATAACAAGTACCCCAGTTTATAAGTCAAACACTAAGCTATCCATCAGTGAAAACCGCATCGCTCATCGGTCCAGTAGTTTTTACGTGATGCGCGAACAAACAGATAAGACACCATTTATAATAATGATATATTCTTGTTCGTAGTCGTAGTCGTTTATTTGAAGTCCCCTACACCAATATTTTTTCAATTACCTTCATTGTACAGACTTTTTGTTACTTAATGCTTTATTATAAGTAGTACTATTAATTATATTGTGTTATATGTATAGATTGATCTGTCTAGTTGCGTCCAATATTTCGTTTTCCAATGGCAATAGACGGATAGACACAAAAACTTAACACAAACTATGTATGGTAAGGCTTTTAATAAATTTTCTTCTAAACTCGCTAAAAGTCAGAATATCTGCGATATATTTTCGTATTTCAATTTAAGAGAATGTGCGTCCTCTAAAAACTGTCTCTCAGTGAACATTCACGATATTCTCAGAGCGCTACACGAAATACGCAGCCACCGAAATAGTACAGAAACTTACTGAAAAGCAGCTAACCCCGCTTAGGAAAGTCGACACCTAATTAAAACTATCCTTAGTACAAACTAGCTCAGGCATCAACATCCCCTTACAACACTTTAGAATGGACTAACCCGAAATATCTTCAAGTACTATTGGCAAAATCTATACTTACAATTAAGCTGTAAGTAAGAAAAACCTTTACAATGATGATAATTAAAAATAAATTGGTTTAGGGCAATAAGCAATTGAACAAGATTTTTTAAATGGTGTGTCGTTCTGTTTCGCGTAAAAACTAGACCGATTGCAATGCAGTTTTCACTGTTATATATATAGGTATAGACTTGAAATTAGTTTACTTGGTATCTCAATCCGATCAGTAGAAGCCGAGCAATCGATAAAATACTATATGACGGATGAACGAAATTTGTTATTATGTACTTCGTACGTACTTTTGATCCTGGAAAAATACATAAGATACTTTAAACAATAGGTACCCAGGCAGGCAAAGCCGGGGGCACAGCGGGTAACACACAAAAATAAGGCCATGTAGGTATATGAATTGGAAATGTTTAGCTATTATGTAAGAAAACATTGTCAGTTTGACCCTTACAGCAGACCCCAGCAGTCGTTAGTAAGGGTTGAAGATAATGAGATAACTTCAGTGCATCGTCGTGGAGGGCCTTTGGCAAATCCACTCTTTTATTAAGTCATTTGCCCTTCTTTTCCACTCCCGGAAGTCTTGATCCAGTCTCAACTTCAGTGTTGCCGCGTTTCGACTACCACAACAGCGGATTGTAGATGTGGCCCTCTAGTATCTCTACGGGACTCGTTTTTGTAGTCGATGCCATTTTTGCAATGAAAAAGGCTGAGTTCTGAAACCATCGATAGGTGGCGCTGACGGGACATGGTTCTCGTTTTTTAGTAAATGAAAATGCAGAGTTTACTCTTATATACCTAATTACCTACTAATTTGTGTTGTGTTGTGGAAAAACAAAAGTACTTTGTTTGATATCAAACAATAGCCACAAAAACTAAAAATAATATAATACGTAAAAAAATTATAACAAAAACAAGCATGACAGACAGATATACGCTTGTCTATGTTAGTAAGAAACTTTTTTATCGGCCTTGCTTCGTTTGGTTTTACAAAATCTCCATATCCACGTCTCGTCAGCGCCATGTATCACATTTATATGAACTATTTTATTTTTTTAAATTGCCTTACAGAAAACTTCCCATTGCAGATATGCATTTTGATCTACGGTTGCAATGCATGCTACTCATCCTAAAATCCCGTACACCGGACTTTCCCGTAAGACAAAACGGACTCCTTCAATTAAGGTCAGCAGTTTAGTTGATGTCAAATGTCAAACGCATGTTTCACCAGTGACCTAAACACACAAACACGTAATCCATAAGACCATATCCTTTTAGCTCTGGAAGATACCGCTTCGTAAAAAATCAATCAGCCTCAGCCAAGCCTGCACATGATTCGTATATCTTTAATTAGATCTTCGTAGATCCCTCTGGGGACTTTTACTCCGAGCATTGTTCAATCGCCTTTCGGAATAAAAAAACTTGACGACTCAACTTTCGTTGTCATAACAATGGTCTTATAAAAAGGAGAATTTCTAAGCGCTCGGCGTTGTAGTTTGAACAATTAAAATGCTCAAGTGTATCGCGATTATCATAAAGTAAAGGCGAAATTTTAATTAGAATCAAGATTGCATAGAGAATTCAAGTTAAACGGTTCGTAAACTTTATATGTTCATGGCAATGATTATTTTTATCTAGGGATAATCGGTAGTCGGTTGGCTTTTGACTTTGACCCCAAGATGACAAAAATGCAAGATGTTGCCGTGATTTTTTGCAAACGTAATTATATCTCTGGGCTATAATGAGAGACAGAATGCTTTATTCTGAAAGAAACTATAGGAGGAAAGCTGAAAAGTCTAACTCAGTAGCTGTACCGTTCTTTACAATCAGACAGGCTGGCAGATAACAACAACAAAATATATATTACGATACTCAAATCCATTTCTTTTGCTCGTTCTCCAAAATACTTTATTTGTACAATACAAAATATCGAGCGACATAATTACGAAACTGAACATCGCTACAGAAATATTTTTTGCATTTTCGGAGTACTTTTTTTTTCAACGGTACGTACGGTACATAGCGATAGCGCTCTCAGGCTGAGATAGCGTCAGAGTAACAACTTGTGACATGCTTTGAATACGAGCTGAATCTATTGAAATGTAAACTAGGTATGTTGAACTACGAAATTGTAGGTCTAGGTATATCATGTATCAGTGAAGCTTTTCAGTTGTGCGATGTTTTAGATACTCGTTACTGTATAATCTGCACTCTATTATTATGGGTATATTCTACAAAAACTTCAGTTAAAAGTTGAAACTTACTCCAAAGATTTATAATCAAAATGCAATGTGTTACATCTCTCTATTTTGAGTTATTGAAATCTATCTATACTTATAAAAAAGTAGTGAGTACCAAAAGGGTTGTACAATGAAGATAATTAAAATAAAATTGTCTATGGGACTTATAATAAGCTGCTGAACAAAAATATAACGGTTTTTTAAAATCGTGTGTTTGGCTCACGTAAAAACTACTGGACCGATTGTGATGCAGGTTTCATTGTTGGATAGCTTAGATTTAGACATAAATTGGTGTATTTGGTATCTCAATCCGATGAGTAGAAGGCGAGCAATCGATAAAAAACTATTTGCTCCTGAAATAACATTGTAGAATACTTTTATCCCAGAAAAATGACCACGCGGGCAAAGCCGCGGGGGCACAGATAAAAAAGTAATGTAGCAATACAAGTAATTAGAATAGAAGGTACTTTCCATACCATCATGTAAGGACGACGCGTGGTCATTTTTCTGGGATAAAAGTATTCTACAATGTTATTTCAGGAGCAAATAGTCTATTTTACAGGATCAAATGAAACTAGCAAAGAAAATCAAACCTGCGTTAGGCCGCGTTTCATCTAAAAAATATGATTGGATCCAGGATTACTCACGCCCGGTAAAGCCTATTCAATCCGGACGACTCTCAGGGGTATCAGGATCAGGTATCAGGAACATCGAAAAATACCTACAATTCATTAATGTGGTAATATTTGTGATGCTGAAAGTAACTGACAAGTCATCTGACGATGCTTATTCATTCCCTGTTGTCATTGACCTAAACATGTTTATATGTTTACTAGCTGTACCCACGGCTTCGCACGCGTGGTCTTTTCTTTAGGTTTGAAGTACCATAATGTGCTATTCCAGGACCAATATGCCAACATTAGATCAACATTTCTTTAGCCGTAAAAAATACTTTTATCAATTGCTCGGCTTCTAACTCACCAGATTGAGATACCAATTACACCAGTTTTTAAATCAAACCAGCTATCTAAGAATGAAAACCACATTGCAATCGGTCCAATAGTTTTTACATGATGCGTGAACAAACAAACATACAGATAAACAGACAGAGGGACACGATTAAAAAAAAACATGTTCAATACCCTTTTTAAGCACCCAATCGCATTTTTTATCTTCTTTTTATAGCCTTTTTCGTACCTATTGCTTTATTATAAGTATAGATATATGACTGTGTCAATTTGCATCCAAAAATCAGTCCAGTAGTTTCAGCGTGATACGTTTTCTTTTTAATAACTTTAAACACTTATATTGTGGAAACAACCTATATTACAATAATTGGAGGAATTCATTAGTTTCGCACAGAAACTACTGAATTCATTAAAAAAACTTACTAACTTAATAATTTAATTAATTAATTTAATTTCATAATTTTTCACCCCTATCCTGCAGGAAGTCTATATTTTTTTCGGGATGAAAAGTATCCAATGCCCTACCTCGAAGTATGAACTCAAATCATACCAAATTTTATTTGAATTATGTGAGTATTTTCAGCGTGATGCGCTGCCAAGGTACACACACATACACAGACGGACAGACAGACAGGCAGACAAAAATTAAAAAATACAGTTTTGGCTTTAGTATTGAATGTAGAACAGCCTCCAAAAAAGTTACAAAATATCTTCAATTTACAGAATTTGGGACATTATCCAGCAGGAACTCTTAATTTTTTCGGGATAAAAATTGACCTCAATTTTGTAAACTATGACTGTGCCAAGTTGCAACAAAATCCTTCCAGTAGTTTCAGCGTGATACGTGTTCTTTTAAATAAATTTCAACGCCTATCCTGCGGGAACCCTTTAATTTTTCGGGATTAAATATGTCCTACCTCGTAGTATGAACTCAAATCATACCAAGTTTCATTTAAATTCATTCAGTAGTTTCGGCGTGATGCCGAGCCAAGATACAGACAGACAGATAGACAAAAATGAAAAAAAAAAACAGTTTTGGCTTCAGAATCGAATATAAGTACCCTCCAAAAGAAAATTTATAAATATCTTCAATGTACAGAATTGGACCCGTTACAGTTTTATTATAAGTATAGATATGCGCAGAGTAATTTGATATCAACCGGACAGTAGGCAATTCAGCAGACAGACAACTTCCAGTCGCAAGAATTTGAGACCTGGGGGTCGTACTGAGGCAAAGCGCTAAAGCTAGTGTGAGCCAAATTCGAAAAGTTTACAGATTTGAATTTAGCGGAACGCTTGGTTGCAGTGAATGAAATGCTTGCGTGTTTTAAGGACAATCAGCGCCATCTAGTTAAATCGGAGGCAGAACTTTGATTCGTTTGATTTATGCGCTGGTGTTGTTGATGCTGGCAAAGATTTGATGCTGGTAAATTATGTAGCGTATTTTTTGTTCTTCTACGCTCTCTTGTGTAGAGGTTCTACAATAAAAATACTTACGCCGTGTTAAGGAAGTAGGATACTCCATTTGTGCTATACCTACTCGTTCCTTAATATCTAAGAACCATCTCGATTACCTCAGCTTTCAATCATAAAAACTAAATCAAACCATTCGTTTGGAAGCTACGATTCTCACCACTTTTTCTTACCTCCCTCCTCCCCCTCCCCATATAGCTAAGAACCATCACAATCACATTAGCTTTCAACAAAAAAAAAACGAAAAAACACCCACACACATACACACCCTAAACTTATAACACCCGTCTCTTTGTTCGGGGGTTAAAAAATGTAAAAATAACGCATAAAATATGTAAACGCTTGTTATGGAACAAAAAAAAACTAAATGCGCCTGGATTCGATCCAAGGACGTCTGGATTAGACTTGTTAACCGTTCGGCCACTCGTTACGTAACGCGGATAACGAAATTTGGTACCGTTCTTTAAACGGATGTTTTATTACTTTAATTTAACATAAACTTTGGACCCTTATCCCTTAAAAATCCTTTATTTTTCGGGAGCAAAAGTATTCTAAATTTTAACAGATAATATAAACTTTGACTATGCCCAGTTACATCAAAATCCGTACAGTAGTTTGAGCGTCATACGTGTTCTTTTAAATAACTTACAACCCTTATCCTGCAGGAACCCTTTATTTTTTCGGGATAAAAAGTATTCTAAATGTTAATCCATAACATCAGCTATGATTCTGCCAAGTTGTATCAAAAACCGTCTGGTAGTTTCAGCGTGATGCGTGTTCAAAGAGACAGACAGACAAAAAATAAAAAAATAACCTTTTTGCACTCCATATCGATTTTGAAGTTTATCTCAATTAAAATTTTCAAAAAATATTTAATGTACAGATTTAGCCCAGTTACAGTTTTATTATAGTATAGATAGATAGATAGATAGATTTGGACGGATTATCCGAAATAAGTTTGTATTACTAATACCAACTTGCACAGCTGTCTTAGCCCCGGGCTAGTGTCCAGTCAAGTAGACAGTACAAGTAGGATAGAGGGGCATACGTAGACAGTAGCGCGAAAGAGAACAATATATTTTGGACTAACTGACTAGATACTTTGTTATGTTTTCGTGCAAGTAAGTTTCGTACATCTCCTTCGTAATAAATACCTCATTCGCAGTGAGCAGCAAAAGCCCTATTTTTGGAAAGAAAAATGTAATACAACAAGTCAAGTTACAACGCTAATATTTTTATGTGTTTCTCTAGTCTTTTACTTTCACATGAGGAAAACACGATTACACTATAATTTCTCGGTCAAAGGATTTTTTGAAACTTTCCTATTTTCCGATCATTAAGAGAAATATCATAAAAACTTATGAATATCGACCCGGAATTTGCTTTGTGTAATATAGTTTTTAAGTGGATCTAGATCTAGTGGATTCTCGCCTAGCGATTTTTCGATAGGTCGTCAAAATCAATCAATTTATCGAAATTCTGCTCCCGAGCTGCATCATCCTCTCTCGCTCAACCTGGGCCTGCACGAGCAGGACAAAAATTTGAAAGCGTTCTTCGCCTTAAAGTCAAAGGAGGACGCTTAATTATGTAGTTAAACCTACAGCTAGACTATAAAATGAAGAATTACTCACCGATACAATGCACCAGAATGTATTTTCTTCACTCCGTCCATGACTGCAGTGGTGTTATCATCTCTATACGCCGGCTAGATAAGCCTAATGGCCTAATGTATTAAAAATTAATGACATTGTGAGCCGCGATAACTGACGTGTGGTGTTCACCTGCAACAAAAGAACACTATGTTTTAGCTGATGGATGAGGTAGTTTGCTCATTAGCCTGATGTCTGAGGCCGGGATAAACAGGTGGAAGCGGTCCTTACATTTTACTATGGAGCATACAGATCTACATGTTTTACCTACAACCACCATTTCGAAAAAATCGTTTAGGAATGCCACAAAGTTAGAGAACACTATTATAGATTTCATAAAAATATGGGACCAGTGGAAGACATTAGTCTAGAGGAATAATACATAAATAGCATCATCCAAATCATTCTCATCAGTCATCAATTATCATCTCCCCGTTATACAGAATGAGTTTTTGAACAGGGATCTCTTTGGTGGACCTGATAACCGTTAAGTTAAAGATAGGAAGGTGTGTTATTAGAAATCCATCTAGAGGTTTTCAAACGCATTGTAACTTCATTGGATTTTTAAATTTCTACTTTAATACTGATATGAAAATATGTGTTTCGCTAAATTGTATTCTGCTGCTTATATGAACAAAAATGTGTCCGTTTTTTTCTTCTAACATCGCTACAACTTCATGAATATCAATTTTACATTTTCATAAATTATGTTAAGAGAGATAAAACGAATATGTTGTTTTTTTATGAACTTGAAGCAACTTTATGAAAATGTATGATACAACTTTTGTTTATCACAAGCTCAGATGCTATTAAAATGAAATAATGTAAAAATATTTTAGCGAATTAACTGCCGCACTCATAATCGTCAATTAACGATTATCATGCATTATATTGTCAAAATCCATACAAAACAAGCGATTTAATGCTTGATTAGCGTTAATTTTCACCACATCATCGCTTTCCATCAGGTGTGATCGTGGTCAAACTATTGCCTAGACAGAAAAAAAAAAAAAAAAAAAAAAAAAAAAAAATGAGTGCGGCAGTCAGGCAGTCAACTACAACTTTAAAAGAAAACTTGGAATACGATTCTGCTGCTTTCAACTCTAAAAACTAGTAGCAATACATTTTTATAAAGTTGCTACAACTTCATGATAACATAATGTACTAAAACTAAAATAAAACATTTTCACGTGACTTACCCGTGGCTGCTTGGCACTACCAGTTGTGCCATGGGGAATTGCTATTCCCTTAGGCACTACCAGTTGTGCCAAAGGGAAATATATTTTACCAATGACACAATCAAACGATGCCAGTAGTGCCAAAGGCAAATATATTTTACCAATGACACAATAAAACGAAGACAGTAGTGCCATGGGGAACTGCTGTTTCTTTAAGCACTAACTGTGGCGATGGACTCGTGGTCACACCAGTGTGGGAAACCAAATGACCAATTACTTAATTACATAATTATATGCAATAATTAATTAATTCGTGTCAAAGTGACAGGTGTCATCAAAGTGTCAGATGTTATCAAAGTGACAGAGTGTCGTCAGTGTCAGAAATGACAAGCAATGTAAAAACAGTTATAGCCCGTTAAAGTTGGACAGCTGTCATCCAAAACGAAGATATCAATGAGATCTATCACTTTTGTAAGGAAACTACTAGTCTGAGTTATAGCGATTTAAAGTTAACAGCTGTCATCAAAAACGAAGATATCGATAAAATCTATCAGTTCTGTAAAGAAACTACTAGTCTAGGATCGTTAGTTTCAGAGTAATAGCCCTTTTAAGTTTGAAAACTGTCATCCAAAACGAAGATATCGATGAGATCTATCACTTCTGTAAAGAAACTACTAGTCTAGGATCATTAGTTACAGAGTTATAGCCTTTTTAAGTTTGACAGCTGTCATCCAAAACGAAGAGACGAGAAATCGACGAGATTTACCATTTCTGTAAAGAAACTACTAGTCTAGGATCATTAGTTTTAGAGTTATAGCCCTTGTAAGTTTGACAGCTGTCATCCAAAACGAAGATATCGATGAGATCTATCACTTCTATAAAGAAACTACTAGTGTTATCAAAGTGACACCTGTCACTTTGATAACATCTGACACTTTGATGACACCCGTCACTTTGACAGGAATGAATGAATTATTGCATATAATTGGTCATTTGGTTTCCCACACTGGTGTGACCACGAGTAAAAATAATTCCTCGTGGTCACACTAGTGTGACAAAACGGTGTGACCACGAGTCCATCGCTACAGTTAGTGCTTAAAGAAACAGCAGTTCGCCATGGCACTACTGGCATCGATTGGTTTTGACAGCTGTCATATGTTGCAAAGATATAGATGAGATCTATTATTTCTGTAAATAAACTACTAGTCTGGAATCGTTAGTTTCAGAGTTATAGCCCTTTTAAGTTTGACAGCTGTCATCCGAAACGAAGATTATCGATGAGATCTATCACTTTTGTAAAGAAACTACTAGTCTGGGATCGTTAGTTTCAGAGTTATAGCCCTTTTAAGTTTGACAGCTGTCATCCGAACCGAAGATATTGTTAAGATCTATAATAATAATAAAAAAAAAAATGGGACATTTCCACACCAATTATCTAGCCCCAAACTAGGATACCCTGTGCTATGGGCACTAGATAACGGATAAACATACATAGATAAGAATATTACATTCATGACTCGGAAACAAACATTTCTGCTCATCACACAAATGATTGCACCTTGCAGGATTCGAACCCGCGACCGTACGATTTCGTACCCAGGATCTCTAGCCACGAGACCAACCGGTCGTCAAAACGAAACGTCTATCACTTCTGTAAAGAAACTACTAGTCTAGGATCATTAGTTTCAGAGTTATAGCCCTTTTAAGTTTAACAGCTGTCATCCGAAACGAAGATATTGTTGAGATCTATCACTTCTGTAAAGAAACTACTAGTCTAGGATCGTTACTTTTAGAATTTTAGCGCTTTTAAGTTTGACAGCTGTCACTTTGACGACACCCTGTCACTTTGATAACACCTGACACTTTGATGACACCTGTCACTATGACACGAATTTATTAATTATTGCAAAGAATTATGTCGTTAAGTAATTGGTCATTTGGCTTCCCACACGAGTGACCACGGGTAAAAATAATTCCTCGTGGTCACACTATTGTGACAAAAAGGTGTGACCACACTGGTGTGACCACGAGTAAAAATAATTCCTCGTGGTCACACTAGTGTGCCGAAACGGTGTGACCACGAGTCCATCGCCACAGTTAGTGCTTAAAGAAACAGCAGTTCCCCATGGCACTACTGGTATTTTTTGGTTGTGTCATTGGTAAAATATATTTCCCTTTGGCTCAACTGGTAGTGCCTAAGGGAATAGCAATTCCCCATGGCACAACTGGTAGTGCCAAGGAGTTGTGCCACGGGTAAGTCACGCATTTTCATGAAGTTGTAGCAACTTTAGAAGAAAAACACTTATTTTAACTATAGTGTTTGGTGCACAGTCGAATGCAATGACGAGTTTATTTTTTTAAACATTAAATTTATTTTAAATAGAAAATTGTATTTTCAAAAATCCTTATATGCAGTTTTAATACTTTTGAAAATATCTAGATGGATTTCTAAGAACACATCTCCCTTCACACATGTTACAAAACTCATACTGTATAATCATGGGATTAGGTAAGTAAATAAATAATATCGACTATCACAGAGGCCTAACCAGAAAGAAGCGGCCGCAACAGCTTCTGTGTCAGCATCCCGAGCCGAACTTCAGTTGCCAGTTGGTTGAACCGGAGCAGTAGTCCTTGCATCTTACTGAATTCATCAATATATACGCCGATGCTTTTTTTTTACCGTCTATGCAATCGTTTGTCCATAATCTCACCTGATGGAAAGCAATGATGTGGTCGAAGGTGTAGCGCGCTTGCCTAGTAGATACCTATTCACTCTTGACTTGAATACACCTGGGTTATATTTTACCGAAAACACTGACGAGTGCAGGGCATTCCACTTGCAGTTCTTGTAATAAACTAGCTGTACCCGCGGCTTAACACGCTTGGTTATTTCTTTAGGTTAAAAGTGCTCTATGTACTATTCCAAGACCTAAAATACCAATATACCAACATTTGATCAAAATTCTTTCAGCCGTTAAAATGTTTTTATCGATTGGTAGGCTTCTACTCATCGGATTTAGATATCAAGTACACCAGTTTTTAAGACAAACCCCTAAGCTATCTAACAGTGAAAACCGCATCGCAATCGGTCCAGTATTTTTTACGTGATGCGCGAACAAACATACAGACAGACACGAATTTAAAAAATGTTATCTTCTTGTTCAGTAGCTTATTTTAAGTACCCAGACCATTTTTTTTTAAATTATCTTCTTTGTACAGACTATTTCATTCCTATTGCTTTATTATAAGTATAGATATAGATATAGATAGATGAAGAGGCGTAACGTTTTGTTCTTGTGCGAGGTATTTCAATCATAAAAGGGTGGTTCTTTGCCGATCGTCTAGTGTACGACTAGACGGAGTGATGGAAAACCGATGAGGGAATCAGATTGTGCAGTTCTTGTGCACACTCTCCATGGTGCAATCTGTAGAATACCGAAAGGCTTGCGATCTCACGTTAATGCGCCAGACATTGAAGCTTACTGTTATTTTTTGTTTGTCGTGTAAGGTAGTGCTGGCCTCTGCTGTCAGAGTTTTTCAAGCCGTCGATAGCATCTGTATCCTGACATGATTGATATATACGCCGATGATGATGGGCATGCGTTGAATGTGGAGTTGGAACATAGACTGCTGTCATTCTCTTCATTACGTAAAACGAACTGAGAACTTATCCGAAACTAGCTGTGCCCGCGGCTTTTCGCGCGTGGTCATTTCATTTAAAAGTAGCCCATACGCGTTTTACCAGGACCAAAAGTACCTCTAAAATATAATATCAAAATTCTTCAAATTATCTTTGAATTTTCTTCAAAATTCATTCAGCCGTCAAATAGTTTTTTATTGATTGCTCGGCATATAATCATCTGATTAAGATACCACTTACCTAGTTTAAGACCTAAAATACCAATATAACAACATTTGATCAACATTTCTTCAGCCGTCAAAAAGTGTTTATCGATTGCTCGGCTTTTACTGATCGGATTGAGATACCAAAAGTACACCAGTTTTTAAGTCAATCCCTAAGCTATCCAACAGTGACCGGTTCGCAATCGGTCCAGTAGTTTTAACGTGATGAGCTAACAAACATACAGACAAACAAAAAGACAGACAGGACTTTAAAAAATCTTTTTAGTAGCTTATTGTACCCTAGACCATTTTTTTTTTGCAAATTATATTCTTTGTACAGACTTTTTCGTACTTACTGCTCCAATCCGTCATCTTCACCATCTTTCAACACAATTAGACATAGACACCGACCTTGCGGGCGAGGTCGAAGGTCCCGTAATTAATGTCGATTTTATTCGCCTTCGAGTTTCTTGCCGATTCTTCTCGAAGGTTTATTCCGAATCGGTGGTCAGTTATGCAATTCATTCAAAGGGCTCCAGCCATTTTATCAGGGCCCCCTCGATCACTACCTAACAGTAGAGATCCAGGGGTGTTTAGTTCGATACTCCTCAAGTAATCAATGGCAACTGTCCAAGCCGAGGTGCGTACCCCCTGGGTGCCCTTGAGCAAGTGGCCAAAAACTTAACATTGGCGTGCGCCTTCTGCGTCACGCATTGCGGCGGTGCACTTTTGCGCCCACCCCACCGTCCGGTGACGCTGTAGAGGTCAGCTATAGACCAACAGCGCATATCCTTTCTAAAAAAAAAATAAGTACTTACTGTTTTATTATAAGTATATATAGATATTGTTGAAATGTGAAATATCTCAACAACCAAATAACAACAATATGTCCCAGTTTGCCTGATATACTCCACATCCAAACCCATCTTAAAACTCCCAAAAATTCGCCATTAAACATCAAGTGTAGATACTTGAATACCACGCAAGGGTCGCCAGCACCTCATAAATATTTAGAATCGCCTCCGCACCGTCTCTTGAGTTAATTGCCTCGGCAATTAGCCCCGTTAAAGCAGGCGGTGTGAATGCACCGAACATCTACGTTACCCCTGGAGATTAACAATGGACAATTATTTGCTTTCTTTTATTACGAGACCACTCACATATATGTGAGCAAACTACGCGGCGCGCGTTCGTGAGCCGGGTGCGGTGAACACGCTCAGATGAGCTGAACTTTACTTACGAGTACACCTAAGTATCCTAGGTGCTTGTCAACATAACATTCGATCTTTCGTCCTAATCGATTAGGTAGAAGATAGTACCTCTACCGCTGCCACATGCCACCCTGGCTGTCGCCGTGTGTGCCCAGCCTTAACGGTTCAATAGTGCAACTTAGAATCCAACGATACCAGGTTCTGTCCTAGGCTCCGCACCAATATTGACTTTTCTAGTTATGTGCGGTTTTCCATCGCCCCGTGCTTTGGAGGGTACGTTAAGCAGTACTAGGTCCCGGTGTTACTAATTAATAGCAGTCGTTAACCCAAGTCAGAGGGCCTCGGGCGGCCTGTTTAACTCTGACAACAGAGACCAGCACAAACGACAAACAAATAAGAAACCGCTTCTCATCTTCCGTGAGCTGGGAGAAACAGCATAGGAAATGCTTCAAAATTCATTTGCCATCTGCAACTTTAGCTGTATGTCATTGATTTATCTCGCAGATATTTGTGCCAAAAAGGCTGTTATTACTAGATTTCTTATTTTCGTGTTCACGTCAATTTTCTACAACAGGATTGTAATTCGTTCAGTCATGAATTGAAACCTCATTACAATGATTTGTCGTACCTACTTCAAACGTGCATGTTAATTCATGCTTATTTGGTGTGCAAACATGCGTAACACAGTACAGTCAGTGGCCTCACTCCATTCACAATTTTAAAGAATGCCCGCTTTATTGAATGTGTAAGTAGACTACTATTAGCTGTATTTGGAGTAGTTACTGTTATATTTTTCCTTTATATAGAACTATCTTTTGCTCGCGACTTCGTCCGTGCAGTCTACAGTTTATCTCGAAAAAATCATCCTATGTTCATATAGGATATTAAAAACCAATGCAAAAGTTTAATTTAAAAGTTATCAACGCTCTTAATGCTTTTTGATAGACTTGTTATTATTTCGTTTCCTTGGCAATCGTTCCTTACAGCGAGTAATCGACATTTTCCAGTTTTCCCGTGGCAACTTACAATTTCCGGGATAAAAGTAACCTATGGTGGTCTCTATATTGGACAGTAATTATTTACAAAGTTTCATCAAAATCGGATCAGCCGTTTTAGCGTGAAAGCTCCCCAAACAAACAAACATACAAAGTAACATACAACGTTTCACTTTTATACAGAATGTCCCAGGAAGTAGTGATAAGCGGAGGTCCCGAGGTAGAACACTTTCAGGGGCATCTGAATAACCCCATGTATGTTCCGCGATTTTAGATATTTTCTATTTTTGTTTTTTTTTTCATAAAACTCCAATTTTGACCAAACCAACCACAGTATTCCGTTTTTTTTCTATGTTGATAGTCCAGTAGTGACCCTTTTATGAGACACCAAAATAATATCGTAGTCATTAATAAATAAAAGAATAACTTCAAATTTTGTTCATCGCAAAATATGACTTCAAATTTTGGAAGTCCCTAACATAAAAAAATAGGGGATTATTTTATTCCTATCTTAAAATCTTCTTAATTTCACTGGCAATAAAATACCTTACACTTAATTGGCCTAAACTTATGGCAATAAAGGGACTTCAAAGGTGGAAAGGTCGACATTTTCATAGTAATGATATAGTGGAGTGAGGTTGGGTTTGGATGTATGGGGATGGGTGAGGTTGGGTCGAGATGTATGGGGATGGGTGAGGTTGGGTCGAGATAGATAGATAGATAGATAGATAACTCTTTATTGTACACCACATAGAACAAAAAATACAAAAATAACTAAAACATTTATACAAAATAAATGGGACAATGGGCGGTCTTATCGCTAAAAAGCGATCTCTTCCAGACAACCTTTGGATGGAAAGGAATTAATATACGGCAAAGACGGTGGTGCATTATGATGGTGATTGGTTGGTGAGATGTATGGTATTAAGGTGGGGATGGGTGGGGATGGACAGAAATAGGTGCAAATGGGTGGTTATAGCTGGGGATGGATGACCTCATAACTTTAAAGACATATTTTGATTCGAAAAAAAATTGAGGTATTCTTTTATTTTTAATATTACAATATGATTTTAGTGTCTCATAAAAGGGTCACTACTGGACTACCAAAATACAAAAAAATCAGCTGAATACTATTGTTAGTTTGGTCAAAATTACTAAGTTTGTGTCGAAAATTTGGAGTTTTGTGAATAAAATACAAAAATGGTTTAACCCCGAAAATATCAAAAATCATGGAACATACATTATTCAGGTGCCCCTAGTAATGTTCTACCTGGGAACTTCTCCTAATCACTACTTACTGGGACACCCTGTAAATTGGTGTGGATGGTTAAGGAGTTGATGGCTGGTACACAAGTCATACACGTGAACGGGTGCTGCTTTGCGGCTGGTCCAGCCAGGGCCCTATTTCATAAAACTATAGTAGGCTGACAAATGTCAGTCAAACTACCGAAATGCGTTTCATAAAAACCCGACAATTTATTCAATTAATTGTCAAAATATTACTAAATGTGTTTCATAAAACAATAGTAGTGACCGGCAGTCAACCGACAATTGTCTAACAAAAGTCAATAGACAAACCTTTTATGAAACGGCGGTTACTTTAAAATTACCACAATTTGTAGAATTGTCGTGACAATTGTGACAGCCGAAGCTTAACCCATCACACTAATATGACTGGCATTGTGAAATGCAATATGACTGACAATCATCAGTCCTGTCGTGATTGTTTGTTATATGAAATGCAGGTTTGGCGTATTCGACTAACATTTGTAGTTTTATTATGATTTGTCGCTTTATGAAATAGGGCACTGGTTTCTTATTTTTATTTTTTTATTTTTTTTTTAAAGCTTTTATTTAACTTCACTTATATGTAAGTATGACCTTGAATTTTGCAATCAATATTTCACCCACTTCCATTAAAGCTATCTGGCGGAAAGAACAATGGCGTACTCCCATACATACGTCAGTTATGTCAGTCAAATTCTCGGCGTCTTTAGACAAAAAATATCGCTAGTAATTCAGCATCATTTCCTGAAATTGTTAGTCTAAGATTTTTTTTGGGGGAGGCCAAGTATAATTGTTATTAGGCTTCAAAGTTTTGTAGGTTATGTTACTGTTAATGACCTTTGAAACAAGTCTTAGAGATTTTAATTATTTTATCCGCTTAGTTAGGTAGGCAAGTAAGTACTTAAGCATGATAAATATAATGTTTCAAGATGATATTGTAGGTACCTAGACCTATTCCATTACCTATCCTAGTGTAACAGACTAGGCTTTTGAATAAGAATTATTTTTAATCTGTTACTGCCTGCCGGGATTATAAAACAATATATTTAGATATGTTGCTGCTGTTTCACTGTGCAGGGAAAAAGTTGTCCCATATTAGCACAAATGTTTTGCAATAATTCCTTACACAAACCTTTGTTTCTTTTGTATTTATTGTTCAATACTTTAACTAACACGCCCTATGTACTATTATTTCTTTCACGACCTGGATGACTAGTAGATAAAGCTGTTTAGCATTAAGTCCTTCCTTGTACCTACACTATTTTTGTGCAAAACAATTAAATAAATTAACATACCCTATTATAACAACAATTCTTTACACTTTCTCCATAAACTATAATACATTGTATTCCCTTTGCTACGAGTATTATGTTTTGTATAGAGATTTTATATTGACGTACCATTTTGTCTATAGCACAGTCTATATTATTATTCTGTTTATCGCAAGGAGGTTGAATTACGCTAACTGTTAAAAGATTTAACACTAGTAAGCTTATTTCAACCTCCTTTAGTTCAAAAAACCGGGTGGGAAGAAAGCGTAATTCAACCTTCTTTGGTTTAAAAAACTGGCTCGGAAGTATACTGTGTTGACAATTTTGACGTCCAAACTAGAAATGTCATTGTATTATATTATTTTTTTCACCCGTTGGGCAGGCAACAAGGCCGGTTAAACATTATAGGAAGGAAATGAAGTTACAATTTCATGATTTTTTAAATTGATTTGTTAAGTTGGGTTTTTCTAGCTTACAGGCAATGTTGAAAAAACGTAGAACAATAATTACTTAAGTTCTTTGGCACACATAGATTTGGTTCTCATGACATGAAATGGCTACTGCATAAAAGCTTACTTTAAATGTTTTTAAATTTATTTTTATTTTTTTCTATTTTGATGATTGTGGGACATCTCAGTAGCACTACCTATACTTTGATTTTTATAGCTTGATCGCCATGACAGCTGCCATCGAGACCACGCACATTAAGTTTCATATTTTTTATAGTCAAAATGTACCCAAAACCATGTCGTACTTTATTGGTGTGACGGAAAGGGATGTTCAATTTTCATTGCGACATCTTAATCACAGACTATAAAAAATTAATAATAGATTATGAAAATCGAAATAACTTTCTTTGTTTATTCGTAATACATTCATGAAAAAGTTTCCACAAGCTAATTTGAATCTATCTTTGTGATAAAATGCAAAGATTTTGAATTACGCTTACTGGCGTAAAATTGATTCCGCTCTAATATAATTTTGTTCTAGCAAAATGTCACGTTTTATTTGGTTTAAATGGTCTATATTCTATACTAGCTTTCCCACCCGCGACTTCGTCCGCGCGGACTACTGTTTATCGCAAAATAAATAATAGTTTAAAAAAACTAAAAAACACGCTTTATATAGAAAACCAAACTAAAAAAATAGAAAATAAATTGTGATAGTGTAAATAAGAAAAAAATGATTTATTTCCAAAAAAAAAGCATTATTCTAGTTTTGATTATTGTCCCCCTCTGCCGCAATAAATTTTCTAAATCTTTTTACCTGCTTTTTTTCTGTTGGGTAATTGTTTTTATAGATATTATTTTGTATTATTTTTGGTTAATAATTCACTTATCCTGTGTTTCCCGATATAATGTAAGGATTTTAACAATACCACACACACATCTAAATCGGTCGAGGCTTTTAGAAGTTACTGTTGATTAAAGAAACCCACATAAAACATACATATTTTATAATATACCTACATTAGCCCTGAAAACATAATACTCTTTTTTGTGAAGTCATGTAGTAAAAAAAACAATATCAAATCATACCTAAGCAACTTATAAAACTGGTATAATTTCATACAAAGCTGGCAACACTCTGCCTGAACTAAGAGTGAGTAATTTATTTTCACTATTTTTGTTATTTTAGACGATTTAGGCACAAAGATTAATGGCTTACCTGTGAAATGTCACACTAGAACTCTTATGCTGCTTTTCCGTTTTGTTGTGGCACGATTTAACAGAAAACAAATTGTTTAAAATGACAATTTGCAATTTTAAATAAATAAAACGGGAGCTTATTACACTATCACCTGACTCGGAGCACTGACCGCGCGAGCGTCGTACGATGCCATATATGGCACCGTTTGAATGGCTTAAATTTCGCTAATGTACTTGGCTTCTATGGGTTCTTCTTCTATGGTTTTGACTTATAAAACTGGTGTATTTGGTATTTCAATCTGATAAGTAAAATCTGAGCAATCAACAAAAATCTATATAACAACTGTACGAAAATTGGTATTTTGTACTTTATAGGTACTTTTGGTCCTGGTATAACCTTAAGTTCTTTTAAACCAGAGAAATGGGCACAGAATTTTAGGATAAGTGTTAAAATGCTTTATTTATTTCTGTGCATAAATATAGGAGGCAAAGCATATTGTATACAAAGGGCAGCATCCAGGTATGTGTGATGCATGCAAGTGATCTCTTCCAGTCAACTTTAGAATTGAGAGAATCAGAGATTAACCTCTGGACGAGTGTGTTCTTGGAGTTCTTGGGCTATTTGTTAAATATAAATTATTAAAAAACTTGCGACACACAAAATCTGTATTAGAGGAAGATAAACAACAAAAAAAAGAAATTTACTTGTTTATAGTTTATTAATTTTGCAAAAATAGTCTCATATATCCCATACAGGATACCGAAAGCCTTCCGGTTAAATACCTTTTGGTTTGTGGCACAATAGTATAATAATAACAAACAAAGCAAAAGCTGCTATAAAGTATGCAATTGTATTAAGCAACATTGTTGCAATGTATGGTATTTGGTCATTTAGGTTTCAACAAAACTTACGAATTTTTCATAATACCAAATATATTTGCTGTCCGAAATAAAATTGCAGCTATTTCATGTCATGCACTTAAAACAAGAAAACAAGAGTCAGCGGAGACCATACTTCGTCCATAAAATATTGTTATCTTTGCACGGCACCGGAAGGCCAATTAGTAGGTAAGTACAGTTAGATAAGAAAAGACCAAGAGAAGTGTAACTAAAAGTTTGGGGCTGAATTAAAGTATAGTTTACAACATCTATGAAAAAAGTACCTGTAATATTTTGTTGTTTTTTTTGTCTACATCACTCAGTCCAACTAGAAAATCGGATTTTAAGTTTGCCATTTATTTATTTCCAGTATTTTCACTTTTGATTTGTAAAACATGTTCAGCATGTTTCTAGGACAGTGTGTCATGCATGGTACCTGACAAAATACCAAGACTTGTTAGGTATTGAAACAGGTCCACCTTGCCTCAGAACGGTTTTCAAACCTCACAAATCACTTCGTTCGACGCTTAGAGTCGCGTAAAACACATTTAAATCTACACGTAAAAGCAAAATGTGTATAAACTTACCGAAAATGGCTACAAACTTTACGAATGCACTGACACCACAATCACTTAATAAATGGATCGTTAGATAGTTTTTACACCATCAGTTTCCCGTGCAAATACACTTTCCAACAGCTTTTACTATTGCAGCGCCTAGTAAGGCGAGTAGGTAGTACAAACATGCATGAAAAACGAAAATACGCGAAGAGTCACTGACGTATTATTCAACGTCTAGGGAGCGGTCGGAATCTTTTTCGATAAACAACACCTGTAAGCTAGTTGCGTACACATGTACACACAAATGGAGCACCAAATAACGTCACTTATTTCAGACCACATGAAATATCTAACAAATCCTCATAAAATTAAAATTTAAGCACACGAAGCGAACGAAATCAACGAAATCGTCCCTCCTCACCCTTCACTACGCCAGGTTCATCAGTGATCAGTGGTGGATTGGATCAGTGGCTCAGTGCCTGGCAGCACTGACTCAGTGCTGCCAGCTTTGTAAAACTAAATTCCTTCCACGATGCGATGTGAAATGCGCGATTGCGACTTGCACTGTTTTTTTCCTATCTCAATGCTTGCACTGACGACGGGTCCACAGACATTACAGACAATGTTTGGTGCCCGTTGTCCAACCGCATGGATCTAGTAGTAGGACCACAGGCACAGAATACTTAATAACCACAGGTTTTTTTTCCCCGGTGCGGTGGTCCTTTTGGTAGGACTACGGTTCATTTGTATTTCCTATAGTGTCTAGTTGAACCATGTGACATTTATTTCACCAGTGATCCTACTCATTAAAATATACCTAAGTATATAAACTTCATAAGGGATAATTTTATGATCAAATGATGTACATACCTATTAAGAAATTGACAAATGTTAAACATGCATGTCAAGTTTATGGACATAGGTGTCTGGTAGCGTAGATCTCCTATTTAGTTTGTGTATTCTATTTAGTTGATACCTAGGTTTTCTTATAGTATTAGTTTGCATTATGTAGCTTGTTAAACTGTATTAAATATTGCTTCTGTTGTATCTGCCTATTTGATCGCAATGGAACTCCATCCTGATAGATCCGCAGCCCAATTCCATAACTTGGCTACAATCGGATTATCACTTTTTTCATAGCAAATTCGACTCTATCGCAAGGCATTAGTGGCTGCGATATTGAGAATTCGATTGAAGCCAAGTTATGGAATCGGGCTGCAGTGGCCCAATTACAGAACTTGGTTACAATCGGATTATCACTTTTTTCATAGCAATTTCGACTCTATCGCAAGGCATTAGTGGTTGCGATATTGAGAATTCGATTGAAGCCAAGTTATGTGGTCGGGCTGCTGATGACCTGTTTTATTTAGAAAAATAAAAGGGGGTAGAATACTTTTATTTGCTAATAATCAATATTATAAGGTGCGAGCTTTCAAGAACAGTTCTGTAATATGGAGGTGTATCAATTTTAAGAAATATAAATGGAATGAAACCGTAACGATTAAGTTATTTGATCGATTTATCCCTAGTCATTTTTTAATACATGTGGTTTTACCTATTCCCATTATTTATTTTGGTAAGTACTTACCTACATAAAATATATTCCAGGAGCATTTGATAAATTACATTAAAAAACTAATTTAAAACAACTTCTGATAGTATAAAACGTATAAGAAAGAAATAATTCAATTTTTTGAGGTCTGTATGAAGCATGACATCTAAAGTATAGGTACTTACATAAGTAGGTATTTTTACGACACAGGCTTCAAAAATATACTGCTCTCCTGGTACTTTGAAATTCTTGTGTTTAATATCATCACACCATTTAATGTTCATGGGGAGGTATACTCACTTCTAATAAAAATACATTTGTCAATTTTGGATCTCCAACTTCTTAAATGTTTCTGCTCTCCTGGTGGTACATAGAAATCCTTTTTTTTTTTTTCCTTTTTATTCAAATCTTAACGGGATCAATTTTTGTATCTCCAACTTCTTAAGTGTTTCTGCTCTCCTGGTACTTAGAAATACTTGTTCCCCCCCCCCCTCCCCCCCCCTATGTCTTAAAGAAAACGATAATATTATTTTTCCTATTTCGGGAACAAAAGTAGCCTATATGTTAATCCAGAATATAATCTATCCTGGTACCAAACTTCATCCAAATCCATCCAGCCGTTCGAGCGTGAAGGAGCAAAAAACACACACACACACACACACATACAAACAAGTATTTCTAAGTACCAGGAGAGCAGAAACACTTAAGAAGTTGGAGATACAAAAATTGATACCGTTAAGATTTGAATAAAAATGAAAAAAAAAAAAAAAAGGATTTCTATGTACCACCAGGAGAGCAGAAACACTTAAGAAGTTGGAGATCCAAAATTGACAAATGAAGTTTTATTAGCAGCAGACATACATACATACATACATACATACATACATTGCATACACACACGCGTGCGCGCGCGTGCGCCCTCACTTACATACATATATAGACTATTAAACTCATTACCCTTCACTTGCTTCGCCGTACTCGGATATTAGAGGTAAGAAAAGGGACGGTTGAACAGCAAATGAGACGCAAAACCTTTCCTTTAGGGCAGCCTGACAATACTGTAGTGCTACCTACGAATAAGTAAAGTGCTACTAACTAACTTGGTTTCATTCTGATTTTCAATGTCACTGTTACTAATGCGTTGCGATAGAGTCGAAATTGCTATGAAATATTGCTTGTTGCTAATGAAGCAAGATAGGTTGCTCATTTGACCTCCTCGCACGTAAATCATAGACAATGTCATTATTTTATGTACAAGTTTGTTCGGAAGAAGGTTTCAAGCTGTTATTTCAACATTTCCTCATGTGTTTTGAGTTTATTATTGTTTTCTTAGATAATATCAAAAACATATTTTATTTAGGAAAAAACATTTTAAATTGGCCATTTCATAGATACCTATATCTGTAGTGCTATTACCGATCTTGGTTTCAATCAGATTGACCTTACACTCTATCACTAACGCCTAGCGTTAGAGTCAAAATTTGCTATTCAAATATGAAAATCTGATTGAAATCAAAATAGATAATAGGACCACTGTAGTCCTATTAGCTGACTTGGTTTCAATCAGATTTTCATTATCATTAACAATAATGCGATAGAGTCGAAATTGCTATGAAATATTGCTTGTTGCATAATTAAACAAGATACGTAATTGCTCTGCTGAACGATATTTCAAAACTCTATTGCATGTATCCAAAACAGATGTCTATGTGTGATGGCTAGTGATGTGCAGAAGTACGTAATGTTTTAAATAAATCGATATTTCAAAATGCGCTTCAAATCGATATTTAGACACTAAATCGATTTGCATATCATGTCTTGTTTCCAATTATGTATATATATATTATGAAGCGAGTATGTTGTTAGCCTGTTAATAAGTGCCAGATTGATCTTCTGGAAATAATGGTATTGGTGTCATTTTAAACCTTTCTGATACATTTAATACAAACAGTACATTTAAGCATGTAATAAAACTAATTAAAAAAAATAAACCCTCTTCGAATAGTATAAATTCAAAAAAACGACAGAAATACATGTTTTGAGGCCTTTGCTAGGATATTACTTACTGTGGCTGTCACGGCTCATATTGCGCGGTAATAAGTCTGATACTAAGCAGACCTCAACAATGATGAGAGGATTAAAATATCCGTGAAAAGAAAAATATGTCTTCTAACGGCAACTAACATAACTTATTTTTCTAGATAACACAAAACATAGATAATAGAATAACCTTCTTTTATAATCTTTGTTATCTTTCTTTTTGATGTCGCTTGTTTTAAATTAGTTTTTTGTACTAATTAGTAACGTTAGACCTAACAAAAATAACGTACCTAATTCCGTTCGCTAAGATGAAAACTCAACTAGATACAGTTACAGTATCTATATAGATCTTTTAAACTACATACTTGAACTGATTTTGTATAAAAAAACTATTCCCTTAATGAAAGATTAAGTTGAAAGATACCAAAACTATTACAAAAGTAATATTTGCAATTGGACTTGTAGTTTCTGAGAAATACGTGGTTAAAAATACATACATTCATAAAGACATACATACATTTTCAAAATTTGGTATTTTTTTAAGATACCCATGCAGAATAACATGTTAATATTACGCATTTTCAACAATATTAAATACATAGAAATTTATAACCTTATTTTTTAAGTCGGTTAAGAACTATCTTTACAAAAATACCACTGGATGTTTCATTCAGAACTATACAGGGTTTGGTTATTCGACGTACTCGAGGAAGGACATGGTAATGGTGCTAATTTGCAATAAATGTAAGCCTACGGGCTTAATACTTCAATGACAATCAATTTGCAATTTCTTTTTTTTGTAACTAGCACCGAAAGTATGTTTTTTTTTCTAAAACTTGCTAAATTTCAAATATCTTCAAAACTATTTACTCTCAGCTACAAATAAAATAATATATAATTGAAATCGATTCACTGGATGTTTCATTCAGAACTATACAGGGTTTGGTAACTCGACGTACTACCGGCCGGAAGGACATGGTGCTAATTTGCAATATATGTTAGCCTATGGGCCTAATACTTCAATGACATTCAATTTTCCATTTCTTTTTTTTGTAACTAGTACCCAAAGTTTTTTTTTTTCTAAAACTTACTAAATTTCAAATATCTTCAAACTATTCACTTTCAGCTACAAATAAAATAATATATAATTGAAATCGATTTTAGTTAACCCTGCGTAACTAAAATCGATTAATGATCTAATGTTGAGATATGATCGACTAATCCAAGTTATTGAAAAATAATAACCATCCCACATTCCCAATCCCATCGCTAGTGTTGTGCACATATATGTATGTTGTGTTGTGTGTGCGTGGTGATTTGTGTTAAATGCTGATAGAAAGAATTTTTAAATAAAACCAGAGTTATTTTGACGATGAAACTTACATAAATGTGAAGAAACGCAGTGTTTTGTGTTATCAAGTGATAGTGAATCCGTCGGGAGGCGGTAATCGTGTACGTTTTATTGCTATTTGTGGATTTTGGATCTCGTCGATGTACCATAAACAAAAATGTCAGCGATCCCGATTTTTTGTTTCTTGCTGCATACCCATCATTAAAACTTTAATTAGATCACACGAATGATATAAAATAATGTTGGACGCTTTCTCCGACGGTGTCGTCTGGTTGGTACGTCGCTGGGAAGGCAATAAAACGGCCATAGTAAACGTGCGTTCCGTGTGCTCGCTGTCTACACCCGACCTATCTCATTGTTTATGTATGGAGTTTAGCTCAGGAATTTTTGAGAAAACTTGGTTCAATTTGTTACTCTTAGTGAAAATTGTGGGTTGATGACTGGATGGAGCCGCCTGATTGTGTTGAAGGGCTACGTGCGCGTTGACAGCGTCCCTCCGCCGCCAAGGTTTTTGGTCCTATATTTATATTACATCCCAATCATTTTGGTGCAGCATAATGACATTCTTGTAATGAAATGCCGTTCTGTGGATTTGTGGGACATGTGCCAATTATCGTGCCCATGACGAAAGCGCGCTCTGGATCAGTTTTGTGTACACAACAGTGATGTTTGTGTGAATGAGGGTCACATGTCGCGAGAGTACTCCCAACTCTGCTACTACTGAGAGCTTGCATTCAACGTTTTGAGCTTTACAATTGATATGCAATTAACAAAATCTCCAGAAGTATAGTAAAGACTGTAATGCAGCCATAAAAATGCCAATAAATAGTAATTTATTTATTCATGAATATTTTTTCATTGATTAATGCAAATGAGCTACCTATCCATGAGCCAGCCATAAATGCATCTCATTGAATTTTTCAAATGGATTATGAGTTCTAACTGGTACTAGAGAGTTAATAAAGCCTTCACCTTAAAAATGTATGTAACATTTATATAATACTGAGTAAAACATTGGAAAGTGTTTTCTCTGTTGATATAGAAAACCTTTTTATGTAAAACATTCATTTAAGTAGCTTCAACATTATGTTGTTACCATGGCAATAGTAAATAATCACTGTTTAGTATCTGGTATGGTATTCCTTAAAGTCTGTAATAATAACAAATGTCCAATTAATGTTAAAATATTTGTAGAGTACAAAATCTATAAAAAATAAAATCTACCATTATCACTCTTGATATATGCTATACCATGTATTTCTGATGTGTATATTCTTACTAAGAAATTACTATTGCCTAACTTGAATATGTATTGTCTGGCTTTTTGGCCCTGCTAAGTCTTGGCATTTTGTCTTTGGATTTTGGTAAGGAAACAGGAAATTCTAGCTAAGGCCCTCTTGGTCATCAACTAACTAGGGTTAGCATATCATTCCGTGCTGATCATCATCAGCCTTAAGAAGTCCACTGCTGAATATGGGTCACATATTTGGATCTTTTTTCCATAATCAGCAGGCTTGGCAGGTAGCTTGGTGATAGCAGTAGATGTTGTTGATACTTAAACAGAAAAGTGCTGGCGCCCATTTCCGTAATTTGCTACGCTGCTGGTTATATTTGGTATGTTTTCTAAGCCTGCACCTTTTTTACCCCACTGAGGAGGGTTATGTGTTTGGGTTGTATTTATGTTTGTTTGTACGTTTCTGCGCATCCTACAGCATATACGGCTTGAAGGATTTTGATAAATGAGGTATCATTGGATACATATTAATCACGAGAGTGCTATAGGAGAAAACTAATATGGTGGCTGTAAGCCGTGTTTGTTGAGCTGTTCTGGCCCATTAGTTAAAATTGGATGTAGCCTTCCAAAGGAAGTAGTTTGTTGACTTTTTCGCTATACGGGACTCTAAATATGAGGTAAGTATTGCATGTTCAGCATTGTAACTATGATCTCTAAGTTCCATTATCTTTTCGACGGCCACCGCTTATTATTTTGACGTACGGAGCATGCTTGCGATGGTCTGGCTTAAAAGCCCAAATGGCCCGCAAGGAGTTATAGCTTTGTTGAAAGTTTTTGGTAGTCAACATGCCAGCTCTTATTTTGATACCTTAGGTTACATTATTGCAATTTTAGTAGGGATCTCAATTTTTTTGCCCAACTGAGGAGGGTTATGTATTTGGGTTGTATGTATGTTTGTTTTTTTGTATGTTTCTTATGCACATCCTACAGCCTAAACAGCTTGATGGATTTTGATAAATGAGGTATCATTGGATTCGTCTTTATCACGAGAGTGCTATAGGATATATGAAGTGTCAAGATGACTATTATGGCGGCTTACAGCGGCTACATATTGTGTTTCCGGCGGAACAAAAAACGTTCAAAACCTATCGAGTGAAGGTATCAAAATTAAGGTCTATAAAGACAGTTCTAAAATATATAATTCTTTTACCTACTTCGTACTCTGTGTTTGGGCTTCTTTTCCGCAACTAGACCGATCATCGGCCTCTTTTGCATGATACGGGCTGCAACAGTTAGTTCAGCCACCTGATGTCCCTCAGGAAGGTCAGCAGCTCACGAATTCCGGCGCATGCTTCCCTCAGGGTAGATGTTGTTCCCAGATTCAGATGTTTGAGCTTATATAGAATTTACACTGAATGGAAGCAATCAAAAAAAGATCGGAATTTTCTTGCGATTTCATCTTAAATTAATTGATTAGGTTGAGAATTGCTATTGCATTTATGACTATTTATGATTGACCATATACTTTTGGGTTAGATACAAATTGCTTTTGCAACATAATATTTAAATATTTTTATAACATTTCTTAAGCATGATATCATAATGATAGTTGAGAATATCAACTGTTAGTTTGTCTTTTGGGTTTCCATATTTTTTGAACCGTTTATGATATTTTAAATTTTTCATGAGCACATTTTATTTGAGGATCACTACACCAAATGGGATATTTCTCTCTGTTGAAGGGTGTAGTATAGGGTATTGCTATTTATAAATTGCATTACGGTTGAATCAAAAATACTAACAATCTCATATAACTAAGTGACCTCGTTCCTACCTCTCTACCGATACCTGACATTTCTCTGACGTATTTGTGTTTCCAAACCAGCCTCTTAGAGTAACTGTGTTGCCAGGTGGTTGGGATGTGTACTAAGATGGTCCTTGTATTTTGCTGAGTATGACTTTATCTCCTCCTTAACAGTGTCTATCTCTAGTTCACTATGCACTCATCAGTTTTTTAAAACCATGGCGCATTTGAAAGACTTCATAGGAAGCAATTTTTTGCCCTCTATATTATTTTGATATTGGAGTTACAGGCTGATCCCCATAGTTGTATGCCATAAGTCCAGCTAGGTTTCAGGACGAACCTTGTATATTAGAAGCTTGTTGTCTGTGCTTGGCACTGAGTTTTTTCCTAGTAGCCAGTGTAAATTTTGTTACTTGATGATAAGTTTTGTCTCTTTTTACCGTAGGTGCTTTGGGTCGTAGACTACTGTCTACGATCAAAAGCACCTACGGTAAAAAGAGACAGGATTGATCCAGGTGCATCCTCAAGTATTTCACCGAGTTGTTGTTTGGTACAATATGAAATTATTATTAAAACTATAGCGTGTTTCCTACCACTTTAACAGGTGGACAGTCTCCTTTGCGTAGTGTAAATGTGGCTTGGGTAGATTTTGAGGCACTACCTTTAATAGTCCACTTCCTTAGCCACTCTTCTATTTTGTCTAGCTCCTGTTGAAGGAGCCGTGAAGCTTCTGCTGGATCCTAACTGCTGGCAACATAATTTGCTGCTCACATAATATGTAGCAGTTACTACCCCGGATGTTTCAGGTAGGACTGATGTGAAAATGGTATAGAGGACAGGACCCAACACTGATCCCTGGGGCACTTCTGCTTGTATGTTGTTAAAACTTGATGTGTACTCGCCATCCTTAACTTGGAATATTCTTTCTGTTAAATAAGAATTTAGAATTCCGAAGAAAAGGTAGGGTAGTAGGACTCTTGATTTTACAAAGTAATCCTTTGTGCGGTACTCTGTCAAAGGCCTGTTGTATATCAAGGAAAGCCGACAAGCAGTATTCCTTAAGAGAATTTCTTATTTGGTTGATGACTCTGTGAACTTCAGTTCAATAGTGTTCCGTTGACAGTTCCGTTCTCCGTTTTGGAAATCTCCCAGATGCTTGGATAGTGAGCAACCTTTAAGATTCCGTTAAATAGAGTCGTAAAAAATATTGGACTAGAACTAGGTAATTTCGTCAAATTCAGATGCTTTTTTGTCAACTAAGTAGTCTAGTTTTAACAGACACCTGTTAAAACTACTTCTCTGGAGTTTGTTGGCTTTAAGGAACATTCAATTGGAAATCTTGACTTAGAATGGTACCAGGGCGCAACCCTCCACCACCCCCACTCCCCCACCTTGTATTTACGACGCAACAAATAATTATCAAACCTAGTGAGGTATCAAAATGAAGGTCTTCAAAAGAACATTTTAAAAATATATAATTCTCTTACCTTCTTGGTACTTGGTGATCGGACTTCTTTTCCGCAACTAGGCTGATCATCGGGCAAAAATATATATAATTTTTAAAGCTAAACAGTAGCACCTTTCTTTTAAGCTTTGTACAAAATTTTCTATTTTAGATTATTTAAGTTAACCCTTAATTAGGCGTGGCTTGGGGGAGGCTTAATGGGTTTTATAAACATACTTAGTGGGTTTTTTTATAAAGCTATAAGATAAAAACCTTACATTTATTTTTTAAATACTTATAGTTATCTATATAAAAAACAATGTGGGAAACATCCTCCTACTGAACGCGTTGAACACGTTGGCTACCTACTGAAGCTCCATGTATACATATACAAACATATGATAACATTATCGCGAAAACAACATTCCCATCTATAAAGCAATTCAAGCCGTGCAAGATAAACGAATTTAACCAATTTTACCACATTTTTAATTTGGCTCACTATTTTAACGAAAACAAACAACACTGATATTTTACCGTCTACAGACAAAAAATCAGCTGCGTTCCGTTTTATATTCATACTTTGGGTAAGTTTTTCTTTTTAGTTTTTTTGTATTTGACTTATTGTGGGTGTTGCGGCCTTTTTTGTATATATTTGTCCTTTTTTATTGATTTATGTTTTTTATACTTCTTGAGTGGTGTGTGTGTTTTGTTTTTAGTATGTCATGAAGATGGGATTGAGTAAAAGTTGCAGAGAAAAACGTGTATTTTTAACTTGACCGATAGTTTCGCTCCAAAGAGCAGTTCCCCGCTTAATAGTGGGAATCATGAAACTTTTGAAGACTTAGGACATTGAAATATCTTATGGGATGTATACTCCTTCAATAATTTAATGTAAATACTATAGTCTAATTTCGCAATTGTAACTATTAAAGTAAAATAAAATATGTAAGTAAAAAAATAACATTAAATTTATATAAATACTAGCTGCTGCGTTTTCACCCGCATCCCTCAGGAATCATACATTTTTAAAAGTAGCCTATGTATTAATCCAGAGTATAGGCGACCCCCATACTAAATTTCATCCGAATCCGTTCAGCGGTTTAAGTGTGAAGAAGGAACAAACATACACACACACATCCTTACTTACATACAAACTTTCGTCTATAATATTAGTGTGATCATTTTTGCGGGCGATCAGCTCGTATTCAATAACTTTGTCCACAGTTCGGTTTTTGTATTTTTGTAATAATTTTACTTGTTTTAAAATTAAATACAGCCTATGTTACTTGCTGATAATGTAGCTTTCTATAGATTAAAGTTTTTTTTAAACAGGTTCGTTATTTTTTGAGTTTATCCATTACAAATAAATAAACAAAAAAATCAAATCTTTTCTCTTAATAATATTAGTAAAAATGAATATAAAAAACTCAAGATATTATGAACTTTGTTATTATTTTAATATTTTATATCAGTACTTATTTATGACTAGCTGTGCCCGCGGCTTAGTACGCATGGTAATTTCTCCAGGTTAAAAGTACTCGATGTGCTGCTATTCCAAGACCTAAACTACCAAATACCAACATTTGGTCAAAATTTCTTCAGCCCTCAAAAATATTTTTATCAATCTAAACACGTATCACGCTGAAACTACTGGACGGATTTTGATGCAACTTGGCATAGTCATATGAAATGAAATGAAGTAATAATAATGTTGTTTTTGGAAAATACAGTTTAACTGTTTTTTAAAATTTTCACTGACTGTCTGTCTGTATCATTACACCGAAACTACTACTATCTCAATCCGATGAGTAGAAGCCGAACAATTGATAAAAATGTTTTCGACTGCTGAAGAAATTTTGGTATGGTGGTATTTTAGGTTTTGGAATAGCACATAGAACACTTTTAACCTGGAGAAATGACCACGCGTGCGAAGCCGCGGGTACATCTAGTATAAACTATGACTGTGCCAAGTTGCATGAAAATCCGTCCAGTAGTTTCAGTGTGGTACATGTCCTTTTAAATAACTTTCAACCCCTATTCTGCCGGAACCCCTTAAGTTTTTCGGGATGAAAAGTATCCTTTGTCATAGTATGAACTCAAATCATATCAAGTTTCAGTTGAATTCATTCAGTTGTTCAAGATGTATCTTGACCACGCATCACGCCGAACAGACAAAATAACAGATGGACAAAAAAAAAAAACAGTTTTGGCTTAAGTATCAAATATAGAAATATAGAATATAGTACCCTACAAAAAAATATTTTTTATTACTTCAAAATTAACCCCTATCCTGCAGGAACACTGTATTTTTTCAGGATAAATAGTATCCTTGATTTTAACCCATCATATAAACTATGGCTGTGCCAAGTTACAAAATCAAAATCCGTCCAGTAGGTTCAGCGTGGTACGTGTTCTTTTAAATTACTTTTAAACCCTATTCTGCGGGAACCATTTAATGTTTCGGGATGATAAGTATCCTATGTCCGACCTCGTAGTATGAACTGAAATCATACCGAGTTTAATTTGAATTCATTCAGTAATTTTGGCGTGATGCGCGGCCAAGATACAGACAGAAGTATAGATAGTAACTAAATAAATAATATTTTCTGTATAGTATATTTTAGTTTCACTACCACCTAACTGTGGTCATAGTGACTGCTTGTATCTACCACCTAAATAAAACACCTAAATACTGTAACTGTGTGTTGTGTACTGTGTGTGTAGGTGGGTAAGGGTTAAAATTAGATACAGAACCTTTTTTTAATTTAAAATGTCTGTTTTTTTGCCTGTTCGCACATTATGTGAAAAACTACTGGACCAATTGAGATGCAGTTTTCAATGTTCATTACTTCAAATATGTCAGACTGTACTTATTGAAGAGTAGAAGCAGAGTAATTTGATAAAAATGATTTGACATCTGTATGAAATTGTATGAATTTTGGTTTATCGGTTCTCTTGGTTTTTAAATTTAACACATAGGATCCCAGAAAAATGAGCACACGGGAAAACTCAAAAATAATTTATAACAATTATCCCTGGTTAACACTAATTTGCTTTACCACAGTGATTGAAGTAATAAAACAATTTTTCCTATAATTGTCCTGCACAAAAATATATATCAATTATATTCTTCAGTGTTATGAGGTCATTTGTTTCATTGTTTTATTGTACCATATTAAATAATAATTTTGTTATGGATTTCCCTAATGAGAAACCTAGAAGGAAAAGATAGGTAGTTCCCAAACAATGAATTAATTTATTTGTAAATAGGTAATCATAGTAGGTTTTGTTTTGTACATGTTCTAAAGCTTAATGTATACTTATAATAAAGACCTGAGTAACAAAAAGTCTGTACAAAGAAGATAGTAAAAAAATGGCCTAGGGTACTTAAAATAAACTACTGCAATGGTGTCTGTGTGTCTGTTGCGCATCACGTAAAAACTACTGGACCGATTGCGATGCGGCTTTCACTGTTGGATAGCTTAGGTTTTGACTTAACAGGGGTATCTTGTTCTGATGATAAGATGCCAAGCAATTTGTCAAAAAAACTATCTGACGGCTGAACGAAATTTGGAATGTTGTAGTTTATAGGTACTTTTGGCCCGGCTTTCATTGATGGATAGCTTAGGTTTTGACTTACAAACTGGGGTACTTCGTATCTTGTTCTGATGATAAGATGCCGAGCAATTGTCAAAAAAACTATCTGACGGCTGAACGAAATTTGGAATGTTGTAGTTTATAGGTACTTTTGGCCCGGCTTTCACTGTTGGAAAGCTTAGGTTTTGACTTACAAACTGGGGTACTTCGTATCTTGTTCTGATGATAAGATGCCGAGCAATTGTCAAAAAAACTATCTGACGTCTAAACGAAATTTGGAATGTTGTAGTTTATAGGTACTTTTGGCCCGGCATAACACATAGGTTACTTTTAATTCAAAGAAATGTCTACGTGGTCAAAGCTTGTCTACAGCTTACAGCTTTGGTACAGCTTGTCTGTCTATCTATATAAATAAAAATGAAGTGCTGTTTGTTGGTAAGCGCATCACTTGAGAACGGCTGAGTAGAAATGAGTATTTTTTGTTTTAAAATGTTTGTAGTAGTCCGAGTTTATATGAAAAGAAAAATAAGTTTACCGGATTATTTTCAAAGTTCGGGAATAACGCCTGACTGTCGTGCTTAATAACGTCTGACTGTCGTGCTTAATAACGCCTGACTGTCGTGCTTAATAGGCCTCTCGGGTACAAAAATACATAAGTTCAAAAACTAAAACCTGACTACAAACTCTATAGCCTATGACACTCTTGCGATGAAGACGAATCGATTGATACCTCGCTTGTCAAAATCGGACCAAGTTTTTAGTCTGAACACATAACTGTTATTCTGCTTCGCCGTAGTAGGGTTTTTTGTTTTTACCTGTGACACTATAAATGAAGACGAATCGATTGATACCTCGTTGTCAAAATCGGACCAAGTTTTTAGTCTGAACACATAACTGTTCTTCTGCTTCGCCGTAGTAGGGTTTTTTGTTTTTACCTGTGACACTATAAATGAAGACGAATCGATTAATACCTCGTTGTCAAAATAGGACCAAGTTTTTAGTCTGAACACATAACTGTTCTTCTGCTTTGCCGTAGTAGGGTTTTTTGTTTTTACCTGTGACACTATAAATGAAGACGAATCGATTGATACCTCGCTTGTCAAAATCGGACCAAGTTTTTAGTCTGAACACATAACTGTTCTTCTGCTTTGCCGTAGTAGGGTTTTTTGTTTTTACCTGTGACACTATAAATGAAGACGAATCGATTGATACCTCGTTGTCAAAATCGGACCAAGTTTTTAGTCTGAACACATAACTGTTCTTCTGCTTCGCCGTAGTAGGGTTTTTTGTTTTTACCTGTGACACTATAAATGAAGACGAATCGATTGATACCTCGCTTGTCAAAATCGGACCAAGTTTTTAGTCTGAACACATAACTGTTCTTCTGCTTTGCCGTAGTAAGGTTTTTTGTTTTTACCTGTGACACTATAAATGAAGACGAATCGATTGATACCTCGTTGTCAAAATCGGACCAAGTTTTTAGTCTGAACACATAACTGTTCTTCTGCTTTGCCGTAGTAGGGTTTTTTGTTTTTACCTGTGACACTATAAATGAAGACGAATCGATTGATACCTCGTTGTCAAAATTGGACCAAGTTTTTAGTCTGAACACATAACTGTTCTTCTGCTTCGCCGTAGTAGGGTTTTTTGTTTTTACCTGTGACACTATAAATGAAGACGAATCGATTGATACCTCGTTGTCAAAATTGGACCAAGTTTTTAGTCTGAACACATAACTGTTCTTCTGCTTCGCCGTAGTAGGGTTTTTTGTTTTTACCCGTGACACTATAAATGAAGACGAATCGATTGATACCTCGCTTGTCAAAATCGGACCAAGTTTTTAGTCTGAACACATAACTGTTCTTCTGCTTCGCCGTAGTAGGGTTTTTTTTTACCTGTGACACTATAAATGAAGACGAATCGATTGATACCTCGCTTGTCAAAATCGGACCATTAGGGGCGACGCCATAGTGGAATATCCACATACCCACATACATACATAGACTGTTAAACTCATCACCCGTCCCTAGCTTCGCCGTAGTCGGGTAAAAATAGCATGAGTACAAAATTAACCAAATCATCAAATTGAAGTAACTCAAACTCAAGCAACGCAATAATTACATAGGTAACTGTAATTTAATACAAACCTGTGTTACTGCATTTATTTTCGGGAAAGATCTATAATGATAGGTAGGTTATTATTATCTAGTCATAAAATAGACAAAAAAAGTCTTACAAAAACTATAAGTAAACTAGCAAAACAAGTTTTATGCACATTTTTAGGAATATCTCATTGTTATAATCTAATGTGCAATACTTAAACTCAAGAATGCTATAAAACTCCGAAATCCTCATAAAACGGCTTGGGTTGAATCTGGCTTGCAATAATGAGCAGTTCAACACCTTCAGTCCATAATCAACCATAGATAGATAACTCTTTATTGCACTAAAGAAACTTAAACATAATTTGTAGTGTTCAGTTGGGAGAGTTATGGAACAGTAGTCAAGAGACTGCAGGTTCAAGTCATAGGCCCGCAATAAAATGACATTAAAGAGACCTCAAAAGGGCCGTTGGCTTAATTCCTAAATGACTAGTTTTTCCTCTTCTAGCATCTATCTGCTATTTGAAAGAATTACGAGCATAGTCAAGTTATTTGTCTACAAAAAAAAATGGTCAAATGAAAGCGACTGATCTCACAACATATGTTGTAAGATTCGGTCCTAGTGCGAGATTCAGGAACCATCACTGTATGATTTTCCACCTGTACAGCACTTAATCTACACTCGCGAGCAGTGAAATCGACACAACCACTAAGTGCGCTCTTCATCAGAGACTTTTTTTTCTGTGTTATTATAATTTAATTTAATAATTAAATCGATTATTTGAAAGCTTCATTCAGAAGGTATTCATGAAAATAATCGTAATAAATTGACATTTATTACTGAAAATACGCACAATTAGAATTAATGCATGAATATATTGATCTCCTCGTTACGACAAGTTTCGCGCCGCGAATGTTTTTTCTATAGTCATTATTTTAATTCTTTATTCATAGTGTTATTGGTGTTTAAAAAAAATGATGTTTCTTTAATAGTTTTCCCTTGCTTCGTCATTTGTACAAAATATCGTGTAATTTAATTTATAATACTAGCTTTCCCGCCCGCAACTTCGTCCGCGCGGACTACTGTTTATCGCGAAAAAACATCCTATGTTCTTCTAGGTTATTAAAAACCAATGCAAAAGGCAAAAGGAGGTATAGCACCAATGCTCTTGATGTTTTTTGACTTACTTGTTATTTCGTTTCCATGTCAACCGTTTCTTACAGCGAGTAATTTCCAGTTTTCCCGTAGAAACTTGCAATTTTCCGGGATAAAAAGTATCCTATGTTTTATTCCAGGGTATAAGCTATCTCCATTCTAAATTTCATCAAAATCCGTCCAGCTGTTATCGCGTGAAAGCTCCCTAAACAAACAAACAGACAATGTTTCACTTTTTTATATTGGTATAAATATCTCAAAAAATACTGATTTTTACTAAAATTATTTTATTATAAAGGCGAGATGGTAAGTTTTCAGTCTCTGTAGTATTACCCCCTCCCCCGCCCCCTCCCCCTTCCCCTCCCCCTTCCCCCTCCCCTCCCCCCTTCTTTAGGGAAAATGCCTTCTAGGGCAGTTTTCAAGATTTTCCCTAAAATATGAAAAATATATGCGTAAGAATAACTTGTGAACATCCATTTGTCTCCGTATTTCAGTCAAGTTGGCGAAGGCACGCAGGGGTATGATAAAGGAGAAGGAGAAGGGCGGCGGAGCCCGCCTCAAGGACGAACCTAATGATCCTGCAGAGCCTGGTGAGTTGAACCTACCAATGTACAGCACGCTTGTACGCGTAATGGATATTGGTTGCCTTGAAGTTAAACTACTACTTTTACTTCACTCATTTTCACTTCTTTTTATGTTAGTAATTTAATAAATATATTTTATTATAATTTCTGTCATTTGAAAAATTATAAAGAATTAACAAATATGGAAGAAAATGACATCCCCGTAGAATTTTTTGGTGCTCTCTTTTCTAACGGGCGTATTTCCGAAGCATCGGTAGAGTCAGAAGGTGTTTCCTTTTCCGGTGTGAGATTTAACTGTGCAGGCACATAAAGAAAGGAAAATTTCCTTTTCAAACTCAAAATATACTTAGTTTACCAAAATTTTATTGATTTGATCTATTTATAATATTTTATGTATTTCTCCTTTTTAATGAGATGTTAATTTTGACTTGTAAAAGTGCTATTATTTTTCCTTTTTACAATAAAATACTTTGAATATATAATTTTATACCTACACAGTTTAAAAATAGAATTCTTTTGATACCGGAAAGTGAACTAAAATTTTATTGATTTAATCTATTTATAATATCATTAATTTACAGTAAAATACTTTGACTTTGACTTCGATTGGGTAAATAGTTCTTTTTATATTTTTTCTTTTATTCTTAAATTGTTGTCATTTTTGACAAAATAAATATGAGCCAACACAAAGGAACTTACCTTTTGATTGAATCAATAAGTTTTATTGCAGATTCTCTATCCTTTAAAAGTCGTCTTATAGTCCATCAAAACTGTAAAACCATTTGGATGAATGCAAAGTTAGCTGATCAGACATAATATTTATTGTAAACAACTTTAACAACCACATAATTTTCAAACATTCATGGTCAAAAGTGATAATGTTAACAAAACACTGGCCTGTCGGCTTGTTGCCTTGAGTCTAGCAAATTAAGTTTGACATGAGAAAAAAACAATTGTGTTTTTGGCTCTATGCTCGTGGTACCTACCTATTCTGTTTTGAGCTCAGAATATGTTAATTATTTACAATAACAAGTACATCATCAAAGTTAAAGAAAAAAACACGACTGCCTTGCCATAAAACAATACAACAATACATATTTTTTTTACAATTTTTTTTATACCCTATTTTTCTTGGGATGATGTAAGGATTATAACGTTACCCCATACATCCAAATCTGTTTAGGCATTTAAAAGTTATGGTGGAATAAAGAAACTCACATACATACAAACATAATAAAAAAGAAAGAAAGAAAAATCGTCGTCAAAACTTATCAAAATAAAGTAGAAAATTAAAATATAAATTAAACATATAAATCTAAGTGTTAAAAGGGTCAAGCCTCAGCATAATGCCAAGCGTCTTCGACACTTTACATACATGCACCCTGAAAACATTACAGTCCTGTTTTGGGCAGTCGTACAAAAATTAGAAAAACTTCATTTTTTTTAAAGAAGCATAACTATATCGAAGCGACTTCGCACGCCTTCGAATTATCTCAGTACTCTGATTTGAAAAGATTTGACCATAGATTCAGATCTTTTCTCTGTGGCCATAATCCATTAAGTATTTAATTTGTGCTAAAGGATCGGTGCAATAGTTTTCGTTAAATAGTAATCAATAAAAAAAAAACAATGATTTTGATTCAGAGACCATCAATCACAGTTGTATTAAAAAAATACCAAGTGATTTAAACCTCAGTTATAGTTAACCAATTATAGTTTACAAAGTACACCCAAATAACAACAAAACAATATTACACAAATTCATTCACTATGCGGGGTGAAAGCGTGCATTAAACCCGAGTAGCGCCCGTGCGTGTAATCGATTCATCTCATTTATTATCTGGAACTAGTACGAGCTGATATTTGGATGTGCAAGGACTTAGATTAAAATAAAGCAATTAGTACGAAAAAGTCTGTATAAATAAGATAATAAAAAAAAATGGTCTAGTTTTCTAGGGTACTTTAAATAAGCTATAGAACAAGAATAACACATTTTAAAAAATCAAAATGTTTTGTCTGTATGTTTGTTCGCGCATCACAGTGAATAGGTATCTACTAGGCAAGCGTGCTACACCTTCGACCACATCATCGCTTTCCATCAGGTGAGATCGTGGTCAAACGATTGCCTAGTCCGTAATTAAAAATAAACTCAATCCGATGAGGAGAAGCTGAGCAATCGATCAAAAACATTTTGACGGCTGACAGAATTTTGATCAAATGTTGGTATATTGGTATTTTAGGTCTTGGAATAGTACATAGAGTACTTTTAATCTACAGAAATGACCACGCTTGCGAAGCCGCGGGTACAGCAAGTCAATAATATGTTAGCGCAACGAATAAAAAGAAATAAAAGCAATCTGATCGGTGAGACAAAAAACTTTTTAATTATGCAAAAAGACCTTCCTGATGTGTTACATCACACGCTACTCTACTATTACAACAGATAAAAAATATAAATAATGTTCTCAAAGTCGTTGAGGTCCTTTTCTCCTTTCCTTTTTTTATTCATTACCATAAAAGAACAAAAGAGATATGAAGTTCCCTGAAAGTGTTTTTTTATCGGTATGTCCATATCTGATTGACATAAATGCCGATTTTACTGTGTATTAATATTTTCAGGCCACGGCTCCCGGCCACCGTCAGCGTCGTTGCCGACCCCGGCGGCGTTAAAAAAGGAACCGGATGAGCCGCAACACAGGGTCAAGATGGAGCCACACAGTCAGTCGGGCGGAGAGGACTCTAACGCTGAGCTCGGCGTTGACGGCATCAAGACTGAGATAGATGGCCTCATGGATAGCGATGGTAAGTGTTAATTCATTAAAGTCGTTTGAAGCCTTATGATATGGGCCACAGCACAGGGTCGAGTTGGAGCCATCAGTCGCGCGGAGAGGACTCTAACGCTGAGCTCGGCGTCGACGGCATCAAGACTGAGATAGACGGTCTCATGGATAGCGATGGTAAGTGTTCATTCATTGAAGTCATTGAACCCTCATGAGGCACAGCATAGGGTCAAGTTGGAGCCATCAGTCGGGCGAAGAGGACTCTGAAGCTGAGCACGGCGTCGACGGCATCAAGACTGAGATAGACGGCCTCTCATGGATAGCGATGGTAAGTGTTCATTCATTGAAGCCTCATGAGCCACAGCACACGGTCAAGATGGAGCCACACAGTCAGTCAGGCGGAGGTAAGTGTTCATTCATTGAAGCCAGTCGGACAGTGAGACTAAACAGTAGATCTCCAGTGTGGTCTTATGTAACTTTCATTAATAATTGGTTCAGAAATTTTATAGGAAATCCATAAGTAGATTTTGATTAATTGAATCATTTATACACAGGTGACCCCACAAAATCTCCGTCGTGCGAGCTCGGCGGGCCGGGTTCCTTGAAGTCGGAACGCCTCTCGTCAGACTCGAACGACATACTCGATCCACAGACCGGCCTCAGAGGTTCCTCGGGAAACCTCCAGGTGAGAAACTTTGTAAGTTGTGTTCTTCGAGTTATTTACTTTATTTTGTATCTAAAATGAATTTCTATCTTCACAACTGTTTCGAACAGTAACTGGTCGTTAGCTTGATGGTTAGTGACTAGGACCTGCCCAAGCCCAAGACACATTTCCGACCAACCTGCCTTGATGAACTTTACAGGATGGTAACCAAAACTGCCGGAACCCAAACGGGGGTCCAGAGATGGTCTCATGCCGCATGGCGGGCGCTGGGGGTCCAATGGGGCCAGGGGTCTCAATGGGCCCCATGTCCTCTAGCGAAGCACAGACACTGCCTTCAAACGTGATCAGCAAGCAAGCGGGCAGCATGGAGGTAACACTGATGCTATTAATATAATTATCTAGGACTTTCTTATAATAACAAAGAAACGGTCTGAATAAAAACCAGCGGCCCTGCGCGCAGCGAGGGTCTGTACAAACTTGTATGTATGTAAATAGTTCGTCAATCACGTTTTTTTTGGTGATGTAACTACAATTGCCAAATTTCATAATTCTAGGTCAACAGGAAGTACTCTGTAAGTTTGATTCCCTTGTGATTGTCAAAAAAATACATTGCGTTTACTTAGAAGTTTGTTTTATTTAGAACTCCAAGGGATTGCAGACTTGAGTATTTGATATTAATTTCAATTTGATACCTACACGCGTTCCTGAGAAAAAGGGGTTTTTCTTTTGGCAGACGGACGGACAAGAAGTGATCCTTTAAAAATTGAACCCTTAAGGGTTCCTTTTTCCTTTTAAGGTACGGAACCCAGTAATCCAGTAATCCCCAACTGTTTGTTCCTTGTTAAAACAAGGAACAAACAGTTGGGGATTACTGGAAATAGTTCCAAAAACCCCCACTAAGATTTATTAGCATGGCCGGATGGGCCGATGCGGATTTCTGGCAAAATCTAAGAATTCCCACCGTATTTTTTGGTGGGTATATCTGAAATAAACCACATAGTCCAGGTGCTCACCCAAATTCCCAACTAAAAGTAATGTGGTGTTCCGCTAGCAGCAGAGCCAGATCTTCGTGTTCTCAACACTGCTGGCCAACAAGGGAGCGGAGGCGGTCATATCTGGACAGCACCACTCCATTATATCGTACCACTGCGCACAGCCGGGCACTAAGAAGTACTTGGAGGTAAGTACTAATATGAACTATTTATTTTTATAGTCTTCACCATCGGTCTATATTTGTCCACTGCTGGACGTAGGCCTCTTCTAACGTAAGCCACTGAGCTCGGTCTCCAGCACTCCTCTTCAATTTTTTAATAGACAGTAAGTTACATATCTTTATTATTAAGACGACGCGAAGATCAGAAAGCAAAACAACGGGCTTTGAATAAGCAAAAGCTGGTAAGGCGTGACCTCCGACACTCCAATGCAAGCGCTATAGAAGAAGCGATTGAGCGAAATCGGGGGTCAAAAGTCTTCGTACAACAGCTTGGTTAAAGTCATCTGACGAAGTTGACCACATCAAGTGGGAATGTTGTTGTTTCTAAGCGGAAGTTGAAGATTTCTATGGCCGACTGTACGTGTCACACGCGTCGCATCCCGAACCCGATATCGAGGATTCCAGGGCCACTCTGGCCTGCCACTATACCGAAGAGCTGCCAGAAGTCAGCCTTGACGAAATCGTGATCTCGTCAAGGCTGACTTCTGATCTGAGACAGCTCAAAAATGGAAAAGCTCCGAGTGAGGACGGAATTACTACGGAGCTCATGAAAGCTGGAGGTACTCCCACGCTTAAAGAGCTTCAGCGTTTGTTTAATTCTATCCTCTTCTCTGGAGAACTCCAAAGGCATGGAACAAGAGTGTGGTCGTCCTGTTTTTCAAAAAGTGACAAGACCCTTTTGAAAAACTATCTGCCCATTTCCCTCCTGAGCGCTGTTTTCAAGAGTCAACATAAATGGGTTTGCGCGTATATTCGACGAATTTCAACCAAAGAGCAGGCTGGGTTTCGTCCAAGTACAGAACCATCAGACTAAGCATATCCCCCTGCATCGAGGTGTGAGACAAGGGGACGTTATTTCTTCAAAACTGTTCTCAAATGCATTGGAGGATATGTTTAAGGCACTGGACTGGAAAGGAGGTGGCATTAACATTAACGGTGAGAACATCTCACACTTGAGATTCGCGGATGACATCGTCATTGTGTCTATGGATAACGGATAAACATAGATGGATACGTATATTAAAATCCATGACTCGGAAACAAACATTCCTGCTCATCACACCTAATATTATAAATGCAAATTTTGTCGGTGTGTGTGTGTGAGAGAGAGAGTTATTGTATGTCTTCAGGCTAAAAGGATTTACATGAAATTTGGTAGCTCATACCCTGGATTTACACAGGCTACTTTTAATCCCAAAAAAAAAAAAACAGTTCCTGTAGGAAATCGGGAAACCAGGGGGCGCTGCTATTGTTAAATATGAAGGGCTGACTACACAGTATAGAATTAACTTACTCAATTGTAGGTACAGAACCGATTGATAAGAACATCTTCATTTCTGTTTTTCTGAAATATATTGATTCAAAAACGTTTTGAGCATATATATGAGGAAATTGCTGGAAGCCAGTTAGTGCGACCTGCTACACTTTCCCATAACTTTCTTATGGTCAGATTTTTAGGAAATTTGGAAAAACTAAGGGGATTAAATGAGAAAATTGACAGAAATAATTAATTACAATTAAATTTTATACAATTTAATTCCATTTTATTCAGTAAAAATTTATATTTTGGTGGATTTTTTAATCACAGCGCCATTAGCCCCAGATTAAGCAATGCCTTTACAATGGAACTAGATAACCGCTATCAGTGATCTATGCTTTTTATTTTGTAAATACATACTTATTATACATCAAAACACCCACACACAGAACAAACAACAGTTATTATTTTACAGTAAATTCTTTAAATTACCCAGTATTTGAGGGTAAAAATATGGTATCCCTAAAATCAGATTAACCCTATGAAATGTACTTGATCCGTCGTTTATGTCCTTACTCGTTCCAGCTCACTCAAACCATATCAAGATAGAGCGAGATGGACACAAATATCAAAATAAAACAACGCAATTTGTGAGGATAATACTTCGAAATAAATAACCTTTAGACATAGAAAAATACTAAAATATATCGTCTAAAGTTAACTAACGCGATTGAGAATCTAAAAGCCATAATTTATGCAAGTCTATTCAATAATGTACTCGAAAATCAAAACGTGTTAGGTTTTTTTCATTTTTTCGGTTCGTACGGCTATTGCAGCCTACAATGCAACAATCTACCATTATTGTAGGTCAGATTTAAATTATTCAGTATAAAACAGTAGTCAAAAACGTTCAAATGCAGTCAATATAGCACAATTCACTAAAATATCGACGACAAAAGTCTCTTGAATGGTTTGTTTGGCTGAAATTAGCATTCAGTAGCTTCTCTATTCTTGATACTCTCTCTACGGTCGGATAAAACGAGATGGCTGACATATTGGCGGGTAAAACTCACTGAGAATTTCACTTTACGCAGTCTAATTTGCATATTTTTAAAAAAATAATTAAATATTAATTTTCACGGGATCAGGAAAACTAAATCCCGTAAATTTCGGGATTGATAAGTGGTCGGGATCCCGAAACCTGGGATCCCGGGATCAAATCCTCTATTCTTATGTCACTTTGGTCACAGAATAAATAATCTTTGGTTCATTCTATAGTTTGTGAGCTATCGTAGATTACAAATAAAAAGTTTATCATTACTGGCGAGTTATCAATCTACAAAGACTACATAGTTTTTATACATATATGTTTTTATTTTATGAAATTTTGTTCGAATTTGAAAACAATCATTTCAGAATGTTTAAAAATATAAATAATCTTCAAAATAGTCCGAAACTGGTCGGAGTATGTCCGATCTTCTATTTCGTGAGTTTTTAGCCGTTTTATTTATATTATTAAAATTAATTTCACTCGTGTTATTTTTCAAAATCAAATTTCCGAGTATGTTTGAGAAAAAATAACATAATTCCAGAAACACCCGCTGAAAATGGGCCAGTTCAACAAACAGAGCCCTGCGCAGTGGCTCAACAACCTCGCCATGGCGAAGACCCGCGGCGGCATGCGCGGCGGCCCCAACATTATGGGGGGCCCCAACCAGATGGGCCACATGATGGGCGGCCCGATGGGTCCCAACATGGGGCCGATGGGCCACGGCGGGATGGGGCACATGGGGCCGAGTATGATGCCTAACAGGATGGGCGGGCCTCCGAGTCAGATGATGATGATGAAGGTATGTATAAAATATTAAAAAAGCAGTACCAAATATTGAAAAAAAAAAACTATGGGTGTTCTTTGCCTTTTAAAATAGTTTGTACAAAATAAACACTGAGTGTGTTTTGTTTTTATTTTAATTGAAGTCGGGTCTTCAATTCGACTTGTAAGAATTGACGTTTGTATGTGTGTAGGTCCGACTGTAACTCGCATCGTTACTCTAACCTTCATCTGATAAAATGTAGGTAGTTCATAATGATAACATTTTAAGTCGCGTCGTATATGAGCTAGAACTTCGTGTGAGACCATCATTGGATTAAGTCATATGAAAGCGCTTTGTACATTTCAAACTATTTTTTTTACCCCTGAATGCTACTAGAGAGGGGTGTTATAAGTTTAGGGTGTGAGTTTGTGTGTATGTCTGTCTGTGGTATCGTAGCTCCCAAACGAATGGACCGATTCCGATGTGTTTTTTTCTGTTTGAAAGCTGATGTGATCGAGATGTTTTTTCAAGGGGGGGGAAAGGGGTTCTATTATTTTTATTTGGGCTTGTATTTTATTTTAATAGTCGTAGTTTTGAGTTTTAGGGCAATATGTAATAAAACCTGAAGATCGTGAAGTCATTGGTGTTAAGTTTGGATATTTGCCCCTCAATAATTACCGGCTGAACAGAAATGAATGAAATTTGATTGATTATCAATTTTCTAGATTTTCAATTCATTAATTGCAAACATATGTAATAAAAATACAGGCATTATGGTGTTAGACTACGAATAAATAATAAGTCAGGAACTCTAATTCAGAACAAATGCCACACAAAAAGTGTCCCTACTTAAAACCAAAACGACGTATGATTCAAAAACGAATGACTTCCGAGATTACAAATAGACATGCTTGATGATTGGTTTAAATTCAAAACAAAAGCAGGGATTGGTTCACGCGCGTGCTGCAATGTCTGCTATGACAGCTGAGTCATAGCGGCGTGGACGATGTTATGCAATAAGTGGACAGGGCCAATAAGTAATAAAGCAATATGATTGTACAATGTTTTTTTGTCTTACTTTTTACAATTCATTGAACTCTATGTCCCTCGAAATATAATTAATTTAGTATGTTTTTGTCTAGAAGACATTCAAAGAGAATCTTTCTTCGCAATGTAGTGAAGACGGATTCTGAGAAATTGAAAATGGAATGTCCTCTAATGGTATGCTGTTGCCTGTGAATTTTCAGCTGAGGTTCAAGTTCAGTAAATTATTTTTATATATTTCCATATACTATCGGGCGTTTGGGTTATTGCTGCAACGGCCGTGGTTGTGGATCACTCCAAAAAAACAACTCAATATGATCTTGGGTAAATATAAAAGAAAATAAAATTCCAAAATTTGTACCTCTACTAGCCATGCAAAAAGTAATTTAAAACTTGAAATACATAATGAGGAGTCCTAGAAATCCAGTTTTGGACTGAGTTTTGGTCACTGGTTTCAAGGAGTTGGTATATACTATTACTCTTTGTCGAGTAACAGTATTCGAGTTTTTTTTATTAAGCAAAAATTAACTGACTTCATTTTGCATAGTATTGACCATCTCGGTTTGATAACGTATTTGAACATCTTTGAATATAATTATAATTTATCAACTTTTTACTATTGTAAAGTGATCCCAGGACATTTTAATCTTGTATGGCTCCTGAACCACTTCACAACACATGCTGGCATGATGATTCACAGCAGTAGTTCACAATGATAAAAACTAAAACATACGCGAAGATATGACGTGTGCTCGCTTGCATGTAACATGTCCGAATGATGACGCGCTGGACACGACTTTTAAGCCCCACCTACTTGGGCACGACTTTTGTTGGGTCATTTTTTTAACGCTGTTACATTTCCTGACTTATTACTTATTCGTAGGTGTTAGAATCAACGCGTGAACCTGTCAGGGTGCAACAAGTACGAGGGGCGTTCAATGTATTCTCGGTATCGGGGTAATATACTAATGATGAGGGTAATTAAATTATCTCATTAGTTTATGACACTCATTGAGGGTATAAATACAAAATTTTATTTGATTGTCGCCATTTGTATTCAAAATATCATTTCGGAAAGGCAACTACGATGACTGATACGACAATGTTGAAAAAAATCGAGCATCGCGCTGTGATAAAATTTCTCACAAAACAAGGAAAGACTCAAAAAGTAATTCACGAAGAAATGATGGCTGTTTACCAAGATTCTGCCCCTTCATTATCTACAATTCAGAAGTGGTCAAGTGAATTTAAACGGGGTAGAGAGAGTATTGAAGACGACCCTCGTGCCGGTGGGCCGGTTAGTGCCGCTACTGATGAAAACGTAAAAATTGTTGAGAAACTTGTACTCGAAGATGCCCGTGTGAGAGTGAAAATATTAGCAGAAAGAACCAAGCTATCCGTGGGTACCATTCACACTATCCTTCATGACCATCTGAACAAGCGCGAGTTGATTGTTGCAAGGAGTTTTTGGAGCTCTGTGGTAAAAATCCGCAAAGTATTTATGATCGGATTGTTACTGGTGATGAAACGTGGGTCATCACTATGATCCTGAGAGCAAGCACGAGTCTATGCAGTGGCATAAAAAAGGAACAGCCCCACCGAAGAAGTTTAAAGTCTGCCCATCCGCCGGAAAGCTCATGGCCACAGTGTTTTGGGATTCCAAGGGAATCTTATTAATGGAGTACACAAAAAAGGTGAGAGTATTACTGGTGCAACTTACGCTAACACCCTGCGCAATTTAAAGGAGGCAATAAAAGAAAAAGACGGGGTAAATTTACCGCAGGTGTATTGCTTCTGCACGACAACGCGCCTGTTCACAAGGCGCGCATTGCCAATGCTGCTGTGCGGGATTGCGAATTTGAAGAAATCAATCATCGACCCTACAGCCCGGACCTAGCCCCTAGTGATTACTTTCTGTTCCCAAATCTCAAAAAAGAACTTCGAGGCAAGCATTTTTCCGACGATGAAGAGTTAAAGGCAATTAACGATCATTTTTCAGACCAGGAAGTAAACTATATTTTGGAGGGAATTGAAAAGTTATTTTCCAGGACAAATAAGTGTGTTCAGATCCTAGGGGACTACATTGAAAAATAAATTTTATTCAGAATTTTCTGCTTATTCTTTCATGCCTATACCGAGAATACATTGAACTCCCCTCGTAGCAAGCAGACCGAGCCGTTATTTAGTATCAATAAGTTGTGTATAGCACTTGTCAATTAGAAAGGTCTTAAAGGTTATTGAGGAAAATAGTTAAAAAAAAAAAAAAAAAAAAAAAAAAACGGGACTTTGTCATAAGTTTTTAATGCCAGTTTAATTGTACCAGATCTGTGGATCTTTAATTTGAAAGGAGGTAGAACGAGATCATATTTAAACCTAGTCGCAAATCTTCTAGGCTGATCAACCTTTTTATTGAAGAATATATTTGGTACGAAATTGCATAATTTCTATTATATAAATCGATACTAACATCAACAGCTTATAATATATATATGATGGGTTTCAACTCTCGGGTACTTTTAAATTTACAACGATATGTACACATTTTTGATTAATTAAAATCGGTAAAATATGAAGCCAAAAGTGTAGCTAGTTATTAGTATTCTCGAATGGAATAAACCGGGAAGAACCATTGCTTAGCAAACCTACGCATATGCTAACATTGAAGATCTTGTATGTACAGTTTTAGAAAAACTTTTGTGTTCCGTTGTTTAAGGGGCAGATGGGTCAGATGGGGCCTAGTATGGGCCCCATGGATGGGTTTCCAGGGGGCACCCCGTCCTGTGGTGTCATGGACGGCCTCGGTGCTGATGGTGAAATGCCCTGGGACACCGTAAGTCTTTGTTATACTTCGTTTTTTTTTTTTATATAATCGAGTGACGAGACGTGCAAGTGGTTCGCTTGGTGGTCAGCGCTACGGCTGCCATAATTTGCATTGCAAAAACTTCGTGAACCTGCACTATTTGATTAATTTATCTATAATCATTTCACATTGTCCCTCAAAATGGAACACATTAAATGTTTGCACACTACTGAAGCCTAAAGCCTTATCACCGACTACTGTTATCACAAAACGAACCGTTTTCGCTTACTGTCCGTAGGCTTTTGACATAAATGCCATACAAAAAACGTCAAAAAGTAACGAGACGATGGAAAAACTACTAGTTTCATTTTTATAGGAATGGGGTAAGACGTCTGCTTAGTGCGGTGATTATGGCACTATACTATCCTCACTTTTACGGGGAAGGCCTATATTTAGCATTGGATTTCTTGTGGATAATTATGTGAAGTGATCCCCAGGTGGTTTCTTGTACAAGAGTCCTACCACTACTAACCTCTACATTTTTGTACTACCACTTCAAACTACGTTCTTGCAGAGAAGTCCTACAACTACAAACACTACATTCTTGCAGAAGAGTCCTACCACTACAAAATCTATATTCTTGTAGAAGAGTCCTACCACTACAATTTCTACATTCTTTTACAAAACTCCTACCACTACAAACTCTACATTATAGTAGAAGAATCATTCCACTACAAAGTCTAAATTCTTGCATATGAGTCCTACCACTACAAACTCTATATTCTTGCAGAAGAGTCCTTCTACTATAAACTACATTCTTGCAGATGAGTCCTACCACTACAAACTCTACATTCTTGCAGAAGAGTCCTAACAATACAAACTATATATTCTTGCAGAAGAGTTCTTCCACTACAAACCCTAAATTCTTGCAGATGAGTCCTACCACAACAAACTCTTATTTTCTTGCAGAACAGTTCTTCCACTACAAATTCTATATTCTTGCAGAAGAGTCCTTCCACTACAAACTATATTTTTTGCAGAAGAGTCCTTCAACTACAAACTACATTCTAGCAGATGAGTCCTACCACTACAAAAACTATTTTTTTTTCAGAAAAACCCCTCTGTAATGCCAAACGGCATGTCTAACGGCGCGGGGCAGATGCCCGCGTGCTCCGAAGCGGGCTCTGCCTCTGACCAGGGCTCCGCTCAGGACTCTGGTGGCGATCAGTCCTGTCAGGGCGGCCCTAAAGGTAACCAGACCATATTGTCATAGTTATTTTTGTACCTAACTCCTTACCTCTTACACTATTTTGTTCAGTTCATTAATATTTTGACCGCGTTCGGATTGGACTGAGAGCGTTTCTGGTAGTTTTAAAATGTATATTTTTACAAACCTTTCGGTTTGGAGAATTATACACTTCCATTGCCAATAAATATCTTCCCAAACCGAACGACAAACGAATCTATGGCCTATGGTATAAAGTGGCATTTCCGATGTCATTTTTAACTTTCATGCTAAACGAACGGTGATTGAAAACATTTCAAAACGCTAGTTTCGCCCACAAATTGTCAAACCAAAAACCAATGGAGATATTTTTAGTGTTTTTAACTATCAGGTACGAGTATATTTGCTATTTGGCCCAAAAAAAATGCCCTTCAAGCGAAATATGAATGAACTGTCTTCTTGATGCCCTTTGCAATTTCTTTAGTTTCCACGCGTGAATGCTATAAGATCTGCATTGAACTTTTCGATAGTTAACATCTAGCTGTGCGTAACATAAACTGAAATTTTCTTCTCCAAGGTGTAAAGATCCCCGACGAGAACCTGACCCCGCAGCAGCGCGCACACCGCGAGGAACAACTCGCCACAATACGTAAAATGCAACAGATGCTATTCCCGGAGAGTGGCGGGAACAACCCCAACCAGGGCCCAGACAACCCCCAACAAAACGACATAAACCCTCCCAACTCCGCCGGCAACATGAACATGCCCTTCCCGCCCATGTCGGGCATGGGCCCAAACGGACCCATGGGCCCCGGCCCCAACGGACCCATGGTCTCCATGTCTAATAGCATGAACTCGGGCCCAAGCTGCACCATGTCCGGACCTATGGGCCCGAATGGACCAATGGGCGGCCCTATGGGACCGAATGGGCCAATGGGAGGTCCAATGGGCCCGGGCGGACCGATGGGTGGTATGGGCGGGCCGGGAATGGGGATGGGCGGGCATGGTTCTATGGGCCCTAATGGGATGATGGGGCCAAACGGGCCCATGATGGGAGGGATGGGGCCAAATGGACCTATGGGTCCTATGGGGCCGTGTGGCATGAAAGGCATCAGAGGTGCCTGTGGAGGGCCCGATATGAAGGGAGGCATGTGCACAGATATGCACATGGGGAGGGGATGTGGAGGACCTATGGGGGTAAGTTATTTTATTTTTTTAGTAATTTGAGAGAAGTTTGTTTTGCTTGGACTATTCATATTTCAATTAATATTAAAAACCAAATACTGTGGTCGATTTTTGGGGTCTATGTTAATATTTTGAGCAAATTTATAACAAAACATACTGATTGCAAAATCTAATGTTACTGCAGTGCCCATTATCAATAACAATATTGTAATATCTTTTGATTATAACGATATATTTTGTTCAGCTAATAAGTAGGTATAAATTGTAATTGAGTGGTGTTTTCCAGCGAATGCCCAATCCAATGGGAGGGATGGGAGGCCCAAAGCCTTGCATGATGGGCGGACCACACATGGGACCTAGAATGATGCCGGGGCCTAACATAAACGCCATGAACGGTAAGCATCATCATCATCAGCCTATATTTGTCCAGTGCTGGCGTAGGCTTCTCGTAATGCACGCCACTGAGCTCGGTCTTAAGCTCACCGGCGGTAAGCATCACCCTGACTTATCACCTGACTGTAAACTTATCTTATTTATTTTTCTAAAGGAATGATTGTGGATGGTGTTCGAACCCGGCAGCCCCTACGCTGCTTTTACTCTTAACCAGTTGAGCTGCCGTAATTACATTCCAAATTCTTCTGGTCCTTTTTAATGTTCTTAAGCACGGTATCTATCGCTGAGCAGGCTTTACTGCTAAAGCCATAGCTGCTTGCATGTCGTATGAGAAAGTGCTGGCCTCTGTTAGAGTTTGTCAGCCGCCCGAGGGCCTCTATTAATCAATAACAGCCGGGACCGACAGCTTAATGTGCCCTCCGAAGGACGGAGAGGAGCGATGGAAAACCACGCATAGCTTAGAAAAGTTATTGGTGCGGAGCCAAGGGCCAAACCCGGTATCGTTGGATTCTAATGAGCACAAGTATACCGTTCTCGGTAGCTTCCTGAGATATCAGGACCCCGTTTCATAAAATTTTCCAACAATAATTATTTTCAGTCAACCCTTAGATAAATGAATAAAGCATAGACCGAGACTAATGCCCGTTTTCACTAACCACGAACAAGGCGACGCCTAACTAAGGAACTCCTAATCTAAGCAAAGTCTTAAGCGTCTTTACTCTCTGATTGGCGGTGTGGAATCATTCTTGTTCTAACCAAAGTTTTTAAAGAGATCTCGGACGCTATTGCTCCTAGATTATTTAACTTTGTGCTTAAATGTTGTTCCAATGGCATTCTGCGAACCCACTTGTGTAGCTTCTGACGACTTGAATCGAGGGGATCTTCATCATCAGCCTATACTTGTCCACTGCTGGACTTAGGCCTGTGGCATCAAGAAGTATTGAATTACGAGTTTTGAACGTAATAATGACGGTTATAAACTGTTTGTTTGGAAGTTTTATACATTGATTTCGTCATATATATTTTTTAATCCTCTAGGCTTTTAATCCAAGTCCCTTGGTTTTTATTTCATACGATTTGTCAAACCAAATGACAATACTATGGTGCAGCTAGTTGGTAGATCTTTTTTCATTTGAAAGGTAGTAACTTTAAGTTAGTCTCTTATATAATTGGTGAAGATCTGATGAGAATATTCGGCGTGATGAGCAGAATAGCTCCTCAAAATGCAATAATTTTCTCACTTATAGGTTTCTACCAATTGAATCAGCCCTTTACCTACTACGTAGGGATTGATGGAGCACCTTGGTTATTAATGTTAGTTTCACAATAAGGTAACTAGACGGCGCTACTGTGCACCGCTAGTTTGTTTGCAAAAAAGTTTGTACGCGCGAGGTCTACAGATCACAGAGCCACTAGTAAGAATAAATTGATTGGCACAGATGTTAGTTGAAAAAGTTATTCCACAATATTAAAAGACCCGCACAACCTACTCTATTTCGGAGGGTGCGATATAATTATATATAACGTATAACAATGATGCCGCATTTCTCTGTAACTATGTTTAACCGTGAATCTTTTCTGTTTAACATCAGCTCGTGTTGCAGGCGGCATAATGATGGACGGCAGCATGATGGGCGGCATGCTGGACTGCGGGCCCGACCACCACGGCCCGCCCAACGGGCCCATGTGCGACGACTATCGCGGCAGAACTGTGAGTGCACAACACTTTACACTTTAGCGTCACACAATAAGATACATAATCATGGGCGGCATGTTGGACTGCGAGCCCGACCACCACGGCCCGCCCAACGGGCCCATGTGCGACGACTATCGCGGCAGAACTGTGAGTGCACAACACTTTACACTTTAGCGTCACACAATAAGATACATAATCATGGGCGGCATGTTGGACTGCGAGCCCGACCACCACGGCCCGCCCAACGGGCCCATGTGCGACGACTATCGCGGCAGAACTGTGAGTGCACAACACTTTACACTTTAGCGTCACACAATAAGATACATAATCATGGGCGGCATGCTGGACTGCGAGCCCGACCATCACGGCCCGCCCAACGGACCCATGTGCGACGACTATCGCGGTAGAACTACTAAGTGCTGTGCACTATGAGTGCACAACACTTTACACTCTAGCTTCACACAATACGATACAATTTAGAAAAGCAATAGATAGAGCTACGTTCATGAGGCGGCCACTCTCAACTTGAGGGACGAGGCGGCATTTATCGTACGTATGGAATCAAACTACTACCATTATTTTGCCGACATCTGGCTTCAGAGTTTGTCAAGTCACCCGAGGGCTACTGACGTCGCTTAACGACTGCTATTTATTGTTAGCAACCCGGAGTGACTGCTGAATCCGCACATACATATTAAGTTACTAGCTGTGCCCGTGGCTTTGCCCGCGTGGTTATTTTTATGGGTTAATAGTAACCTATGTGTTATTCCAGGACCATTATACAGATATTGGCTTACTTATTGTTGGCCCCACATGGCCTTAATTAACTACATTTGAATATTCCAGATGGGTCCAGGCGACCCGGGCGGGCTGGGCCCTGGCGGCCCGTGCGGCGTGATGCACAAGGGCGGCATGCGGAGCCCTAAGAGCCCCGCCGGCGCCGACATCGACTGGCAGAAGATACACCACCAGTTCTTCGACGACCCCAAGAGTATGGATAATGAATTGAGTGAGTACTGAATACCTATACTTATCCAGATACATCTTTACTTGAGAGCGAAGAAATCACATTTGTATTTCGACTTTGAGTTCATATAATTTTTAAATCAATCTCATGTTGCTAATTAGTACGCCAAGCACGTAATGGGAGTGCATAATATAGGCAGTGAACAAGTTAATGAAATCCTTGACCTTCAATAACAATAATAAATAGAACCGCACATTCATAAAACGGCTACCACTTGTTGTTCGACTTGCCGCAGGCATTAAAAGGTAAACTTTGGGCACTTAGTCATAATTTGCACGGCAACGCTCAGCCTGAAAATATCTCACTCAAATGTGCGTCTTAATTCAACATAAGAAATTGGATACTACAAAGTAAATAGCTGCTCTAGTTATTGCTCTAATCTAAATATAGCAAAATCAAATTCTCCGAACAAAAACTCCATCCGAAATGTATGCTAGAAACATCGCCAACCGCCCATAGCGCCATCCTTATATGGTTGAAATACCTCGCACAAGAACGAAGCGTTACGCTTCTTCATTTATTATAAGAACTGCAAAGGAGTGGAATGCCCTGCCCTCGTCAGTGTTTCCGGTAAATTATAACCCCGGTGTGTTCAAGTCAAGAGTGAATAGGTATCTACTAGGCAAGCGTGCTACACCTTCAACCACATCATCGTTTTCCATCAGGTGAGAATCTGGCCGAAATCGCGCTATTTCGCAGCAGGATCATCGCTTCCTTGTATCAAGTTTATTGCGAAATCGTCCCTTGAATGCAGCTGAACTGGGGCAGCAACTTCAAGAGTAGTTCAAACACATCCACTGCTGAAAACACACACGATCGGTTTTTAAACGTAATTTTAGCCCAGCCCCTAATTTTTAGCACTCCGAAGGAGAAGTACTTATTAAGGTCAGCAATTAATGTTTTAATATTTGGAATAACAAGAATAGTAACTTAACGAGGCCTGAATGCATAGATCTAATTAAAGAGGGGCAGATACGGTACGATTTAACAAAAACTGGACTATATACAACTACAGGTAAACACACCCACACAGCAACACTCCCACCGTCGTGCTTTATGTACAATTGTGCATCAACAACAAAGATAGAGAGACATGCGCAAACTTTAGCGCGAATGCGAGTTACTGCACGTGCTACGCAAACGCCACTACGATTGTGACTAAGGTTAAAGATGGCAAATTGTGTGCGTTGCACCTAATTTATTCAGACCACGCCCGTGGAGCTGATACCTAATCCGCCCAGAATTAGATCAATGCCTGAAAGTCAAAATGAATCAAACACTTTAGTTTCACAGTCAGTTTGCAATTTTGCATTATTCATTCCCCGTTAATAGAAATTTGCCGTGTGTCCCGTGTCCCGTGGCCCGGAATACTTCTCATCCCGCGGGTACTGACTGTGAGAACCACATGTATTATCAGTAACCATCACCAAACGTGGTGTCCATTAATTACGTGAGACGTTTCGTCGAATTTTTGATCCTCCCTCTTCCCTTGGTGAGATAGGGCTAATATCTCACGTGAAGGAAATACGTGTTTTCACAAAAAGAAACATAAAATAGATATTCCTTGACTTGAGATTATAAGAAACACTTTTCTCAAATTAAATCAGATATTTTTAATTAACAATAAACCCCCCTTTTCTACTAATTTACTGTATTTTCAATTATTTAAAAAAAGTGAGTTTAGTAAAAACCTGAGATTTGGTGAGATTCGGTTATGGATGATAAGCAAACAGCAAGCAACTGCTTTTGGCATTCTGTGGGGAAAGCCAATGTTCAGCAGGTGACTTTTACCGGCTCTTGATGATTATTAATTCCCTAAATCTATAAATTCTCTCAATTCAATAATAAATAGATAAAATCTTGGTAAAGAATGGAGTAAAGTGTTTTCTAGAGTGGCATATGTACGTTTCAGGTACACAAGTGAAGTCACCGTGCTCAGAAAGAGGAGGGTGTCTTCCACCGCCTCCCTATGGTGCTTCACCTTTACATCGATGCGCCTCCGTGCCTATAGGTAAGTCATATGAGCATCATCAAAAAATGTATCTTCTAAGTAAATTTCCTACTAATATTATAAATGCGAATTCCGTTTATTTGACACTTTTTCACGACTCAATCGTGAAATGAAATTTTGCACCCATGTTGTCAGGGGTACAGAAAAGAACATAGGATACCTTTCTTATATATAAGTATATATATATATATATATAACTTAATATATTAAAAAATAAGCTTATACGAAATAAGACCCTGGGCCGATATATTCTTAAATAAAAGAATGTCATGATTGTTACATTTTCAAACAGTTGAAATAGTATAAAACGTTAAAGAAAGAATCAGATTCGAACCTGATACTTTACGTACCTGTACCACACCAATGAATTGAATATTAGGGTATCTTCGAAACCCCCTAACTTTGAACATTCGCCAGTCGCGCGGACACTCTTCATTCATAAATACGATCATACCTTACTAACGCGACTGGTGCGGCCCTCTCCAATCACGTAAATGGTATTTTGTGAACAAGCAGCCAACACTCGATAGTTTTGTGAAACGAGTCCGCTTATGAACCTGACCGAACTCATTGTGATCATACTGACAATACTATGCATACCATATTATCGTGGGATTATATTATTTTGCTAACTACCCTAAGCTAGCTTTAGTACAAAACTATGGATCATATCTGAAACTTTTAATCGTCTTCCAAAGGGAAAGGAACAGGAAAGAAAGACTCAGGAGTCAACTTGATTTTTGTGTGTTTCTGGATCAATTTGCATGATTATAACATTTTCTATTTGAAAGGGTAGACTTCCAGTGAGGTCCCATATCAATTTCATCGAGAACGGTTCAATAGTTTTTTCGTAAATATATTTGAAGTCGATTGCTTTGATTCTTGATTTTTTTATTACTAGTATGTGAAAAACTAACAAATATTTAATGCCAGCCACACAATCCCCCGGCCACGGGTCCGTACAAATGCCCATGTCGGCCGAGGGCTCGAGAGCGGGCTCTGGGCTCAACAGCCCCGCGCACTGCAAGCAAGGGCCCAAGCAAGACGCGCCAGGTTAGTCACTACACCTTACGTATGTGTGCCGTGTGTGTGAATTCAAAGGACAAGATACTAATGAAATTTAATTATTTTTATTTGTCTGAAACATTATATAATAGAAACTTACATTGCTCTGCATTTTTCAACAGAAACTAGCAAAAGCGGTATGAAATAAAAAACATAAAAATAGTTAAATCAACTAAAAAACAACATAATTATGATACAATTTAATTATTTTTCCTGTGTATGGCCAGATTAAATTTGACGAAACATGTTTTGTTTAGTCAACTTAATATCAAGAAGTAATTGAAATAACTTGAACACTAGGTCAAAAAATTGTAATTAGAAAGCTGATTAGTCTGGAAAATGTAACGTAAATAGCGTTTATTGAGTTTGTTGTTTTAGCGGTTTCGCTTTGCTATTTCTGTGTACCGAGGAGTTTGTAGAGTTTCATAAACGGAAACTAGTTTTTTGCAAAATAAATATATTTTAGTTGATGCCATGGAATAACTCTTAAAAAGAGATTTCCAAGTTACCTGCCAATAAATGAGGACAAATGTTTTTTTTTTTTTTTTTTTTTTTTTTTTCAATTTCCTAACCTACTGGTTAGTCCAAATATTTGGTAATAGTATAATAAGCAAGACTATCTGCTTGAAAAACATTAAAAATACATATTTTACGAACTTTACTACTTTTGGTTCTGTATATACAGAATTATATAATGTAATTATATATTATATTTAGATTATAAAAGGATAAGGATAAAATTATCTATTTTCTTGAGTCCTTTTAATTCATAACTTATTTTATAACAAATACGCAGGTATTACTCGGTAAGTCCATAACCGCATGAATACTAAACGCAGAAGCCATAGAAGTAGTTATAGCATGAACTCTTTATTATCTGTGTTAGACATTTTCCCAACCACGACGATTTTACTTTATTATTTTTCGATAATTGAGTTGAAGTATTATTTTTTGTTTTCTGTAGTTGTAATGCGTATTTTTGTTTTCCCTCCCCTCCCTCGCAAAACGCTTGACGCTTCAAATCCCTACGTGTGAAAAATAACATCGAATAACGTTAAAAATTGGACGACACGTACTACTACTTGGGACAAATGTTGGCCACGAAAGAGATTCTAGAGAAGCTAGACGATGGGGTGTTTGTCCGCACGCTCCAATGCTTGGCCGCGCAACAGCAAAAGAACCAACAAGCCAGCTCGCATGGGAAGGAACCTAGTCTGATGCCCGTGCCGTCGCCGCAGCAAATATCCTATCTCAACCAGTTCGAAGGTAACGACAGAGACAGAAACCACACGGCCGGGATTACACTTGTGAGAAAACAATCTTCAAAATCTGCGAAAGCAATGGTACATTTAAGAAAATTCCAACGTTTTGTGCGTCCCAAGGCTGCGTGCGCGTTCGTAAAATGCGTGCACACTACGCGAATGCATGAAATGCCTAAAGTTGCCATACTAATATCTTGAAAACTTACAAGTGTAACCCCTGGCTTATTTCTAAGTATTCTCTCAGTGATTTCTGCTGTTTCTTTTGTTTTTTGTTTGGTTTAGCTTTATAGCGTGTTTTTTTTTTTAACTTTGTTGAAAGATTGTCTAGCTTAGTAACCCTTACCACACCTTTGATTATCTGTGTCGCGGGTGACGTGGACATCCATCAACACGCCACAAACATACAAGACTGGAGAACAAACATTTATGCTCATCACAAAAGTTTGCCCCGGCAAGGATTCGAACTTAGGACACTAAGCTCAGCAGACTAGGTGCTATGCCCCGCGGTTTCACGCGTGAACCTATGTCACTCTCCGGTCCTTGAAGTATCCCTATGCAAAAAAACACGTCAATCAGTCGCTTAGTGGCTGCGTGAAAGAAAAACACTCAAAAAACTGTCGTATTTACACTAATTAAATAAATAAATAATCACCATCGAGTCATTATTTAACAGCAAAAAAAACCTGTGACAAACCAACATATATCCAAAAACTTAAAAATGTTTGGGTACATCCACAATCACAAATTACCCATTCTGTCTCTTTAAAAAAGGACAGAGGACCCAGATGTCTTCTTTGAGAGGAAGATAATCTATCATATTCCCTCGCCTGGGGGACCAGTGGGAATGTGATAAATTTATGGATGTTCATATAAAATCCATCTGTCTCTTTGAAAGAGGACAGAGGAACCAGAATGTCTTCTTTGAGAGGAAGATAATCTGTCACATTCCCTCGCCTGGGGCTTGTACCAGTGGGAATGTGATAAATTTATGGATGTTCATATAAAATCCATCTGTCTCTTTGAAAGAGGACAGAGGACCCAGATGTCTTCTTTCAGAGGAAGATAATCTGTCACATTCCCTCGCCTGGGGCTTGTACCGGTGGGAATGTGATAAATTTATGGATGTTCATATAATATCTATCTGTCTCATTGAAAGAGGACAGAAGACCCAGATGTCTTCTTTGAGAGGAAGATAATCTATCACATTCCCTCGCCTGGGGCTTGTACCAGTGGGAATATGGTAAATTTATGGATGTTCATATAAAATCCACCTGTCTCTTTGAAAGAGGACAGAGGACCCAGATGTCTTCTTTCAGAGGAAGATTATCTATCACATTCCCTCGCCTGGGGCTTGTACCAGTGGGAATGTGATAAATTTATGGATGTTCATATAAAATCCATTTGTCTCTTTGAAAGAGGACAGAGGACCCAGATGTCTTCTTTCAGAGGAAGATAATCTATCACATTCCTTCGCCTGGGGCTTGTACCAATGGGAATGTGATAAATTTATGGATGTTCATATAAAATCCATCTGTCTCTTTGAAAGAGGACAGAGGACCCAGATGTCTTCTTTGAGAGGAAGATAATCTATCACATTCCCTCGCCTGGGGCTTGTACCAGTGGGAATGTGATAAATTTATGGATGTTCATATAAAATCCATCTGTCTCTTTGAAAGAGGACAGAAGACCCAGATGTCTTCTTTGAGAGGAAGATAATCTATCACATTCCCTCGCCTGGGGCACAACCCACTGGTACAAACCAGTGGGAATGTGATAAATTGATGGATGTTCATATAAAATCCATGTAAAATGTTAATTGCTTACTATTTGACAATCTCTCAACAAAATGTGTTCCTTAAATTATTATATAAGAATGTATTTTCTCTGCACCTTTTTTAATTGTCACTTCACAGTAAATGTTTTGTGTTTCGTACTCTCATTTTTGGTGGTGGTTGGTGAAAATGTGCTAACATATTTCATACTCTATGGCTAATTCCGTTCCTTCACTCTAAATCGTATCGCTAAATGTTTCACGTTGTTTCGTGCTTCACAAGTACGTTTTGTGTAACAGGTCAGGAGCTAACGATACAGAAACAGCCTAACACGTCGTTAAAAGATAACGGGCCTCCTTCGAATAGCGGGGGACAGACGCCACAGTCGAACTCGAATCAAAAATCACCGGCCGGGTAAGTTAAATCTCCACGACTACCAGAATCTATGAATTGCAAACTCCTTTGTAGCACTGCTGCGCTGCTCGTCCTATGATTGAGACAAGCCCTGATTTGTCACTTCTTTATCTAGGATCACGAAAATATAAAGAAAAAATAATAATTTGTAATGTGAACTTTAGGTTTTGGAACTAGAAGAAATTAGCGCACCTTTGGACGTAAATAAGGAGTATGAAAATTAAAGAATTTCAGAAAAGGCATAATTTATTAGTCGAAATTATATATAACTTTAGTTTGAATAAATAAAGGTGTAATTGACTTAAAATAAGCTACTTAACAGGAATACGACATTTAGAATAATGGAGTATGTCTGTCTGTGTCGACCGATTGAAATACGATTAGATAGCTTAGGATTTGACTTAAAATCTGGTGTACTTTGTTGTGTCTCAATCCGATGAGTAGAAGCCGAGCAATCGATAAAAACTATTTGGTCCTAGAATTAAAACTACGGGCACAGCTAGCATTAGTTAAAGGTCAGAAATATCAGGATTCATGTATGTGATTGTTACAATGTCTTTGTTAGCGTCATCCTAGGGCAATCATCAGATATCTGCTTATTAGAAGTTAGTTCACAAAATGATTGTATGTATAGCATGATGCCGGGAACGCCGGAGCCTCACTCGTCGCTATCGGAGCAGCGCGCGGGCCGGTTCTCCATGGAACAGAGTCCCGGATTCAACAACCCGCAAACGCCGAAAGGAGCTCAGTGTGGACAAGGTAACTTTTGTCTGATAACTTAAAATATCAACTTTTACTATTTCAGGTGTTTTTCACTAATTCTGAAGATTTTTTCACCAAACGTCGTATATTTTGTTACTAGTGGTACTTCACCAGAACAGAAGGACAAGCTGAAGAAAATATGGAGGAACCAAAACATAACCAAAGCCATTAAGACCCGGCTTGTCCGTGCGCTTGTTTTCCCCATATCTCGCTGCAGAGACGTGGACGCTGCGAGAACTTTAAATAAAGAAGATAGATGCAGCTCTGGAGAAGATTTCTTGGGGACCGAGTTTCGGACAATGTCTTTATAATCCAAGAACTCGGCATCATTCAACTTCTGTCGGGTCGGGACTAGTAATAAGCTCACAAATAAGTTCTTCGGACATGTTTCGAGGCGGAACAACGACTCCATAGAGCGTCTAATCGTTCAAGGCAAAGTGGAAGGTACCAAACCGCGTAGAAGGTCACCCATGCGATGGACCGACCAGCCTTGTGCGGCCCCTTGCTTGAGTGTACCAGGGTTACTACAAATCGGGAAAGGTGGACAGACATCGGGAGGGGAGCAACATCAGCCCCAGACAAAAATACTACATGACAACCATGACCACTCTGCTTAGAGCGAAACGATCAAGAAAAGTGATACTTCATAATAAACTTGTTACTTTAGGAACCTCACTGTGGCGTGGCGTGGAAATTACGAGAAATTACAAATTACAAGCCGTTTACAAAATATCTTTTACCACTAACTGAAAAAGAATACAATTCCACTGCTCTTTGAACAGAAAGGCCCTACCTTCATCATACATGGAAGCACTGATGTTTTAATAAGTTTTAAAAACGAAGTTTCGAACCTAATTAAAAAGTGTGTTAGTTAGACAACAGTCTACTGGCATTTACAAGCTACAACGCAGATATTCACAATAGATTATTGTCCAATTAAATTCAATAATAATTCGAGACAAGCATGCACGCACGTAATTATTTTAGCGCCATTTATTGCAATCACAAACAAAACAATAACAGCAAAGTTAATCATGCCAAATAAGAGACTTGAAAAACATTGGCAAAGTTCCTTTAGCATTCTTATTTTCAACTTGTTGTCATAATATGAATACATTTTTGTAAAATAAAACCTTATCTAAACGAAATAAGATGCATGAGGTATTTACGTAGACAGGCGAGACGCGCTTTCTTTGTCATAACTCGGCCGTCGTCCGGCTTATTTGGCGCTTTGAACCCGTGAGAACGAGCGACCCTTTCACTCCCTTAAACATTTGAATGCAACCTATTCAAATGTTTAAGGGAGTGAAAGGGTTAGATTGCGGTTTGTATTGAAATTCGTTAGAAGTAACTGTGAGTTTATCTACGGCAAAAGTAACTGGCAATAATACCGGCTTGTCTTGTAGACAGCTTGCGTACATACGAGCTCCGCGTTGCGCCTGTTTAGATTAAGTACCACCTTTCGCGCCCGGGATTAATTTTACGTAGGTATTCAAAAGGCGTTGTTTTAAAACAAAGTTTTGTATGAAGTACTTCATTATAAAAATATTAATCAATATTGATGATCAATAGATTTGATGAGGGCAGCCGATGGGAATCGAGTTGTAGGTACCCTTCGCCACTGTTAACCTCATATCTTCGATCAATATAAACAGAATGGATGGCGGCCAAGCGGCGGAATTCCCTAAATACTGCCACAGCAGGATCGAGAGAAGTATTTGTTTACATACTGCCCTACCACTCACATCACATCACATTGCTTTCGGCAATTGCAGACGTCGAAATAATTAACGCTTCCGCGCTAGAACTAGGGTAGTTAAACGGAATTCTAATTATATTGTAACGTGCTAGTACCTATACTACTGTTCTTTTACTGTAAATAACAAGGCGCCACGCACTGCCCCCCCCCCCCTCCCCTTCTCTCGCTGACCGTCCCTTGACTTCCGCACTAAAAACCGCTCATTTGGGGAGTGAGGGGCAGCGCGAGTAGCAGTTGCAGCAGCATGAGAAGTATCGTGTACTCGTCCTGCCCACGTATCTGCTCACTGCTCTGGAAGTGAGCAGAATGGGGTAAATAAATTGAGCGCCGGCGCTCACTTGGTCTCAGTCGGTCTCTGTCTGTGAGAGACGAGGCACGTTCGCAAGCGTTCCGCACTTCCCTTGAGAAAGACCAAGGGATGTGGTTGATACTATAGTTGGAATAATTCATCTTCTATACGTGATTAACTCACGTTTATGTCTTTTAAAATAGATAAATACAGGTAATACTTTTTCTCACATATAAATTATATTCGTTACGTATTTTTTGTAACAAATGCACATACTTAGGTTGAAGAATAATTGTCAACCAGAATCCGATTGTTGATTTGATATATTTTTGGGGAAGTTGTATGGACATGGCCAGTCCGTTCATTTTATTTTGGTTGGAGCCTCATATTAATAACTATTGTACAAAGTACAGTAGCCGATAATGCCTCCATCTAGAATCATTGAAAATTAACAACATACGAGTATGAACAATATTTTGTAAAGAATAATCAAATTGTAATATTATGTACTTGTTTTTTTATAATATTATATTTTGAGCTTCTACATATTAGAAACTTCTTTATCCGAGTTAGGGCGTGGACAACAGCCGCAGAAGAGGTTCAGTCAGCAACTGAATCGACGATACTTTTCATACAACATACAGTAGGCGCAGCCAATCTAAATGTTTGTGAAGTTAGGCTCTATGAACGATTGCGCAGGTACTGCTGTGGGGATAAATCAGCATAAAGTAAGAGCGAGGTAGAATATGCGAAAAACGTAAGCGAGTGAGCGAGGCAGTTATACAATGCTGTCTTCAGCTTCAACATTGGGATTGCGACTGAAAAATAGCAGTTTTCGCAGCGACTTGCAGACAACTTCCGAGACACACTTCCGCTGCGACTACTGTACGCAGATTGCGGCGTATCGCTCGGCGACTCATTGACTCGGCAGCTGGCTTGCAGCCGCAGTAGTGGTTCAGTCGGCTGCTGACTTGACGATAGTTTTCATACAACATACTTTGTTAGTAAGTGAGGGTTCAGAGAAACTAAATGTTATGGTCATGCTCACTGAAATGTCTTGACTTGAGCCGGCTCTGTGTATCGGGTAACTCCCTTCCTCTAAAATGGTCGAGGAGGTGATGGCTTGCACACAAGTCATACTTGTGAACGGGTGCTGCTTGTGGGAACTTGTCCAGCCTGGATTCTTATTATTCATTTCTATTTTTATCAGTTTGATGATTGTGGGTCGTCTCATTTGGCAATTTTATCTTTTGTATTCGACATGTTTATTTAATAAAACACAGTAATAAAAAATGAAAAAAATATGTCAAAAGTTTAAAAAATAACATCCCCGTATTGTTTCTTGGTGCTCTCTTTTGGAACGGGTGAATTTCCGAAGCACTGGTAAAGTCCGAAGGTTATTTCCTCTTCCTGTGTAAGATTCAACTGAGCCGGCATATGAAATGGAAATTTCTTTTTCAAACTCAATGCATACTTAGTTTGTGACGTTTTTTATGATTTATGTTAATTGTAGCAAATAAACTTATGTCTTCTTTCTTCTTCTGATATGCTACACAGAGTTAGCAAATATTGCCTCCAATTTGCAGCACACTGCCAGCCAAGCCGACAGCCAAGTCGCAGACTAATTGTCTGATCCGTCAAAATTGATCTCCCATCAGCTACGAGAGGATGTCCCCAAGAAGACTGCACGCTGAATCACTGTTACACTTCCACAGACGAGAAATCCCGGCCGAGCCCGTCGTCAAACCGGTCAAGTCAAGACGGCGCGTCGAAAACTCCCCAGCGGGAGTCCAGCCTCAGCCAAGGCCCGTACGCGCCGGCCTCCTCCGCAGGCTCTTGTGCGTCCAGCTCTAAGAGCAGCTGCAGTGTTGCCTCGAGTGGCAGCGTTGTCAACACCACAGCCAGTATGGATGATTCCATGGCCGGGAACAACGAGGTATGTATCTCTGTGGTCTTTATTCCAGAACTACGCTCTTTTGATTCTCAACTTCAGTAAATCTACACTCAAGTCGAGAATTCGTCTCGTGTGCTCCAATCGGCGGGCTTAGGCGTGCAGCTTTAGGCAACTTGGGTTAAAGAAATCTATACTTATTAAAAAAGTATGTACAATGAAAACAAAAAAAAAGTCTAGGGGACTTAAAATAAGCTACTGATCAAGAATATACCTTTATTAAATGGTGTCTGTCTATGTTTGCGCATAACGTAAAAACTACTGGACCGATTGCGATGGGGTTTTCACCGTTGGATTGACTTAAAAACTGGTGTATTTGGTATCTCAATTCGACGAGTAGAAGTTAAGCAATCTATAAAAAATACGACTGAACGAAATTTGGTAAAATTTTACTTTATTAGTTCTTTTGGTAGGCTACTTTTACTTTTTTATACTTTTTGCTCAGATAAATGACCATGCGGGAAAAGCCGCGGGCACATCTAGTGAACGATAAGATACTTACCGAGCTGCTGGCGTTGAATCTAGTTGACTGCCACAGATTCAAAGCTCTTGGTGGCTCGCTTTTACTAGCTACTAGTTAAGCCCCTCGACTTTGCCCGCGTGGACATTATCCCGGGGTAAAAAGTTAAACAAAAACTTGTGTACTCCCTCATAATGCACACAATTGCCAAATTTCATCTAGATCGGTTCAGCAGTTTAGTAGTGAAAAGGTAGCAAACAGACAGAGAGACAGAGCTATTTTCACATTTATAATAATTATAAGTGTGATTCCGCAGATCGTCTCCCTAGCTCAAAATAATGTGAATTTATTGCCCGGTAATATTATGTATGGTATCTTTCCAGACGACATTATCAGGCGGTCCGAACAGTACGAGTTTACCCGGCCCGTTCCCTGGGCCGTGCAGTATGAACAGGCCGGACAACATCCCCATCAATCCAAACCAAGGCCCCGGTGGCCCCATGGGCCCCGCCACTTCTTCTTTCGACCCCATCTCCTCGTTGGCGCAGATGTCGCAGCAGCTGACGAACACGGTGGGCGGCGGCGGTGGCGGCGTGCCCGGCGGGGGCCCCATGGGCCCCAACGGCGGAGGAATGGGGCCGTTCGGCTCGGCGCCCCATCACATGCAGCATCACCACTCGATGCACCCGCACGGACATCCGCATATGATGATGAACGACTTGGGTAAGATTCAAAGAATCATATTTCTTATCTCAACAGTTTTCCTTACAGAAAAATGTAGTAAAATAAAAAATATATTAACTGACAAATTATAACTTTTAGTTTTGCTAAGCAACGCCTAAAAACACAAGAAAAAAGTATTTATCTACACTCATCGTAAAATCCAGAGTATGAACTCAAAAATGGTGGCATAATGATATACATAAGAAAAAAAATACATGATGATACTGTTTTTTTAACTAAACAATGTTATAACAATTATTTTTTTCATAAATGCACCGGTTTGGCTCCGATCAACGAGACCTAAACAATTTAATGTGTTTTTGTTAATCAAAAGTTTCATCCTGATAAAAAAATAACCGACAGCAGTGTTAGTGAAGATAATTTGACTACACCTGACATCATGGAAACAGCAACGAACATGACGAACGAGCTTTTACTAGAAAAATCAAGAAAATAATACGACATTTAAAAAAATTAAATGTTTGTTACTGTTGCATACATAAAGTAGTGTATGAAACGGCACATAACTAGGTATTAAATACTCGAGTGATACTATTAAAAAACTCGTCTGCACTCTCGTGTTATAATAGCCCTCGTTATGCAACCGTTTCGTAAACTACTATTCTTATTTAGTTGAGCGCGTAAAATGTTGCAAAGTTCATGCGGCATTTCCATTCTGACTTTTAATTTCAGGGTGCCACATGGACAACATGGGACCGGGAATGGGACCCATGGAGGGCATGATGGGCGGCGACTTCCCACAGGACATGAACCTCAGCCCGAAGATGGGTGGTGGACCCATGGGCGGGGGCATGGGTCCGATGGGTGGCGACGGCATGCTCGGACAGCGCATGGGCGGCCCCGGGAAGATGCCGCCCTTCAACGGCGCCAACGTGCAAGTGAAGGCGAGCGCGCCCAACACCATCCAGTACCTGCCCACGCGGCCTCAAATGGCGTGCAACTCGGGGCCCCGCGGGCCTCCCTCGCTGGACTTTCTGCAGCGCGTCACCAACCCCATGCAGCTGGAGGCCAAGCAGTACTTCCCGCCACGCTGCGACATGGACCCTGCCATGCGTGCCGTGATGCGCGCGCCTATGCTGCGCATGCCGCACCACTACCCGCAGGGCTTCGGCTCGCCGCCCAAGATGTCCGACCCGTTCGCGGGCGGCGCGCCGTACCGTGGCGGTATGAAGGGCGCGCTGGGGCCGGGCGCGCGCCTCGCCGGCCAGCCGCTGCCCGCGTCGTTGGGCGGGCCGCCGCAGGGGTTCAAGGGGCAGGGCTTCCCCGTGCCCTCGACGGCGGACCCCACGTACGCGGCGCAGTTCCACAACTTCCAGCAGCAGCTGTACGCGACGGGCTCGCGCGCCGCGCAGCCGCACCCCCCCTATCCCCCCTACCAGCCGTCCAAGTGATGCCGCGCCCGAGGCTAGCTCCCGTACTTACCGCGTATTATTGTGAGATTCTTTCGGTGTTGTGAAGTCGATCGAGCCGATTGTATTGCGTTAGCGTTTATGTTTTCGGTTAGGTTATTTTGTACTCTTTAGGTTTCTCGACTGAGGATTTTTGTGTTGTGATGAATGCAGACGCGTTTGTACAAATTGTACAAAGGTTAGAAGTGTTATTGTGAACTCTTACATAATTTAAAGTACAGTTTTAGGCGTAATTTTTGCTTATGGCAATAAATTAGTTGTAGAACTTTTTTTTTCGTTTGTTAACGCCGACATGCCAGAATTTCAGTGTATCGGTTCCTTTACTTAGCTATTTTTATATACGATTCCTATGCACACAGTTATCTAGTCAATTTTGAAATTAATGGAGTCCGATCCTATGTTGAAATGTGATCTTAAACGATTGAATCCGCAGTTTTGCTACTTCAAATGACACAAAGAGAAGTACATAATTTCTTAATTATATGTTTTGTCCATTTAGTTGTAATTTATTAGTGGAAATGGTGTGATTAGGCATATTTTGGCTATATAATAATAGCCAGTTACTCTAAAATCGTACCAGTTATTTTGATTGTATTACTAATTATTTTTTGATCTGAATAGTCTCTTGAATGCAATGTTTTTCTGTCTTCCAGTACCTTTACTCTTATTACAGGTAGAGGAGAGTGCAACAATGATACTCTTAAAATCTTGCACCGGCGCAAGTTCGAGTAGTCCTTACTTTAATGGAAAGTACTTAAAAATCTGATGCCATATTATTTGCCACATGAATTTAATTTCGTGATATTTTAAACCGTCTTTTTAATTTATTGTCGTCTGTAACTCTGAATGAACAACGCCGAAGTGTGGCGCGCTACAATTATATTTTTATTTGTTAGTTATCATAGGGCATATTAATATGCTAGGCTAGTAGCACATTGTGAGCCTCACAGTGGCCTTGGATAGGTAATGCCTTGTTTGTTAAGCAATGAACCCCGGTGGAAGTTAGCGTGAACACATGCTATGCAATATTATCATATGGTCTCGTGTGGATTGTGCGATTATGATGGTAGATTCATGTATTTAAATATCACTTCTTAAGTCTCAAAATTTTAAGTTACATTCTTCAATGTGAAGAGAAAACCCAAATGTTTGCCTTAAATTGTGTGACGATTTTTTGCACAATGAACTTTGATGATAATTATTTTTATCCTTATTTTTTCTTGTAACTAACTAATATATAATATAACTCGCTTCATTAATTTATGGAATAGCATAAGCGTGCAAGCAGATGCTATTATCAGATGGTTTGGATATTGGGTCATATAAATTATTGCAGTAATATTTCAACAAATTGTTCAACTTTGGTAAGCATCGTTTTTTACTTATCGTTGTTCATCGCGCAATCTACACCAATGTCGGATCTCGAGATTATAAGGGCATGGCGACAATGAGAAACATCAGCAGTCCAGTAAACAACCGCTAGCTATTAGATAGTCTTAATTTAATGTAATTATATTGTAAGGTAAAGAATGGTTCTTGTTTTAGAATAAGCGAAGAGCAATGATATAAAATAGTTTGTGTAATATTAAGATAAGAGAGGAAATTAAGATGCAAACTATTGGTTGTGATTCAGACACAATTTGTTAAGTTGTTTGTAGTTTTGTCACGCTGATGTGTGAAATCTTACTGACTTCACTTAAGGCCTTTTTATTTAATATTTTGTTTTTTGGATATTTTTTACTTGTCGTTCTCGTTTGTACATCGCTAACAATAATTGTACAGAGTACTTTTGGACTTAATTTAAGGCAATAAATGTATTTATTTTATAACTCGTGATGTAAGAATTTATTCTTAATTATTATAAAAAAAATATATAATATGCTTGTAAACACATGTTTTATTGGTTTCTGATGGCAATAATATTATCTTACCTGCATGTTGTACTAATAAGTTACATTTAATCCTTTACTTCAAGACAAATCCAAAATACCCTGGTAATGGAACTGAGCGCGAAATATAAATAATAAATAGGGTAGACCGCTTCATCACAAGCAACTCGCCGATAATATAAGCGCTACGACCGTGGGAGCTCCATTGTTCTAGTTAAAATGCAGGAGTCATTACCAAGCTACACTATTCTAGTGTCGTGGGGAATATATTTTCCCTTCTGTACTACTGACATATAAATGGGCTCCTATCCTCATTCCCCACCACAGTGCCAAATTTATTTCGTACTAGCTTTCCCGCCCGCGAAAAAAAGCATCGTTCCTCTAGGATTTAAAAAACCAAGGCAAAAGTAGGTATAGCACCAACGCTCTTTAGGTTTTTTGACAGACTTGTTATTACGTTTCCATGGCAACCGTTTCTTACAGCGAGTAATGTACATTTTACAAAAAAAAAAAGTTTTCCCGTGGAAACTTACAATTTTCCGGGAAAAAAATGTATCCTATGTTTTATGCAGGGTCTGCTATCTCCATTCCAAATTTCATCAAAATTCGTCCAGCCGTTATCGCGTGAAAGCTCCCCAAACAAACAAACAACGTTACACTTTTATATATTGGTATGGATAATATTATTATATTGCGGCCCGTTCGCCCTTTACCCCCCCCCCCCCCCCCCCCATACTATTATTTATTCTGTGCCCCCGATTCAGAACCTTTCGATAACTCAGGGGCCCGACCACGGAACTTGGCTTCAATCGGATTATCAATATCGCTATCACTAATGCCTCGCGATAGAGTCGAAATTGCTATGAAAAAAGTGATAATCCGATTGTAACCAAGTTCTGTAATAGGGCCACAGTTGTCGATCGATATGGTATTATTTATTGTGTGGATTCGATTTCAAATCTTTCAATTCAATACATTTTTCATTCACAATATCGAATGGAATCGATTCGGTTCGTTATCGAAAGGTTCTGAATCAGGGGGCCGTACTCGCGACTTTGTACTATTACACCACATAATAAGCTAATAGTAAGTGCGAAATACGGGTCGGGCAGAATGAGTTGAAATCCGCTTCGCAATAACATCGTCATACCTTTTAAACTATTCATAAAAAGTATGGTGTAAAAAGCAATACTAATCTACGTGAAATAAATTAATAAGGAATAATACCGTTTACAAGCTCTGGAAAATAGAATCAAACATAATAATTTTTTTATTAATTAAAAATGATTATTTTGGGCTTTCTGTGATATAGGTGTAACAGATATGGATAACAGTTTTTTTTGTCTCCCGCCGTATTTCCATTCCACTGTGAAGAAAAGGAAACGGAAGAGATATGTACCAGAAATTGATGAAAACTAGATAACATTATTGTCTATTTTAAACGTAGACGCGAGTATATAATATTCTCTTTCTACGATTATAAATCAGTGATCTAGCTATCACTTGAATCGATTCAAGTTTTGACAGACTATTTTTTACAGTTGTGAAGTCAACAACAAAATGGCGGATGACCGTAGACAGAGAAACCAATAGACACTTCATTGTCGTGCCACTTGTGAGATCGTAGACAGAGAAACCAACAGACACTTGGTTGTCGTGCCACTTGTGAGATAGAACGATAGTTGGGTTTGCTGCCATATCAAAACTTTTACCCTGATTTTTAGCAATCCCAGTTTCAAGATTATATGATACACTATTGATGGGTTATAAAGACATTACAGATTTACGAAAAATTTAGTTTTTGAATACTTAATTCTAGTTGTTGTACGATCTCGTTACATAAAACGATCGAATCTTTATGGGACTAATGTGGATATGGGTAATAAAAACTTCAAAAAGCTTTTTTTACTAATTCTACAAACATTTTGTATTGAACATGCTTACGGTATAATAATATACCATTGTCATCCATAGTGGGCCATCCTCAGAGTAAAATGAATACATTAATTAAATATGGTGTATCATGCATGAAAAAATGTACATACATACTGTTGACATGCACCATTATATACCATGGTCATCCATTATGGATCATCAGATGCTTCAAAAAATAATTATTTATATTGGTGCAACATGATCCATCATGGTGACCATGGTCTAAAATAGTGCGTGTCAACATAATTCCCGACCGACCAGCTCTCTTCCTGTCTAACTGCAATAAGTGATAGTGATCAGTTTTTCTTTCTACTGTGTTTATTTGTCACACTGAATTTCTGCAATTATTTTGTACCCAATTGTATTGGAATAAACTTTCAATATTATTAAACTTTTTTAGTACCTACTCTAACCAATATTAATCTCATATATACTTTTGGTCCCTAAAAGGAAAACGAACGCTCATTTTTGGTTAATATTTTCATTTTTCTTGCGCATGGTTTTTTTTTCTCCAAAATCTTTAATTTTTTTATCAAACTGTCTCCAAAATCCACGGAAGGTCTTCCCACACAGTTTGTTTGTTTGTCGTATGAAGTAATGCTGGGCCTCTGGTGTCAAAGTTTGTCAGGCCGCCCGAAGGGCCTCTGACATGGCTCACACAGTTTTTATGTATGTAGCTCTAATGGTGAAGGCATTTAAGTAGTTGTAGGTACCCTTGCTCTCTTAAACTTTCTATTCTGTATAAATATTAACAACATCGTACGATATTACTTTAAATTAAATTTACTATTGATACACATGAGAACCAATGCAATTAAATCATTTTATTAATAAAAAAAATGTAGTTTGGGCACATAATACTAAAAGGGTCTAAGAAACATTCATTTCGAATGCAGGTAACACACCAAGCTGAATTATCTTTCTCACACACCATACAAAACTGTCAAAATTGTTTAGCACAGTAGCCGTACCACGTATTTTGGCTTCAATCGGAATTTCAAAATCACTATCACTAATGCTTTGCGATAGAGTCGAAATTGCTATAAAGAAAGTGACAATCTGATTGTTACCAAGTTCTGTGGTTGGGGCCCTGAGGTATGCTGACCTTGAAAAAACTGGCACGCGACCTGCAACAAAAGATCATATCGTTCTGTCTCGTTTCTTCACAAAACTTATGGATAAGTTGTTCTCTTTCTTGTATGAGTGCGATGGAAGCTATCTAGTTGTCTATTGGTTTCTCTGTCTACGAGGATGACTGCAGCCCGATTCCATAACTTGGCTTCAATCGAATTCTCAGTATCGCAACCACTAATGCCTTGCGATAGAGTCGAATTTGCTATGAAAAAAGTGATAATCCGATTGTAGCCAAGTTATGGAATTGGGCCACTGATGCTGGCTATTGGTAAAATAACCGTTGCTGTCACTTGTTTGTAGATTTGTTTGAACTTACGTCTGTAATATATTCTATGGTAGACATCAATAACCAATCAGCAATAAGATTATGCAATTTTGATCATATTGGTTTCAATCCGTAAATCCATAGCTGTAAGCACTTGGTTGCAATCGCTAAATTGCTAGTATGTCCATTTTATGTTTGTGTGAGTTTCCAGTGCCCCAAGCACAGAACTCGGTTTCAATCAGATTGTCATTTTCTTTAATAGCAATTTCGACTCTATCGCAACGCATTAATTAATTTGACAGATTGAAACCGATATGATCAATATTGCGTAATAGCACTGCAGTGCCCGACACAGAACTTGGTTTCAATCAGATTGTCACTTGCTTCATAGAAATTACAAATCTATCGCAACGCATTAGTGATAGTTATAATGAAAATCTGGGCCTAGCGGCCCGATTACATAACTTGGTTACAATCGGTTTATCAACTTTTTCATAGCAATTTCGACTCTATCGTAAGGCATTAGTGATATCGATACTGACAATCCGATTGAAGCTAAGTTATGTGGTCGGGCCCCTGGCCCCTGTGGCCCAATTACAGAACTTGGTTACAATCGGATTATCACTTTTTTATAGCAATTTCGACTCTATTGCAAAGCATTAGTGGTTGCGATATTGAGAATTCGATTGAAGCCAAGTTATGTGGTCAGTGGCCTTATTACAGAACTTGGTTACAATCGGATTGTCACTTTTTTCATAGCAAAATCGACTCTATCGCAAAGCATTATTGAATTTGACGGCATGAAACCGTCATGATCAACATTGCGTAATCGCACTGCGGGCCCCTGACCACAGAACTTAGCTTCAATCAGATTTTCAATATCGCTATCACTAATGCCTTGCGATAGAGTTGAAATTGCTATGAAAAAAGTGACAATCTGATTGTAACCAAGTTCTATAATACGGCCACTGATTGTAACCAAGTTAGCTAATAGGACTATAGACCTGCATTAGTGTGCTTGAGTAGGGAAGTGATCGCTAGTGCAGACCATATCGATAAAAAACTAAACTGTTGTTGTTCTAGACCATGAAAATAATGGAAAGAATATTTACTTTACAGAACATGCAATAGTAGATTGTATTACTGTAACATGTTAAATCATACTCCAAGTTAGATTTTGTTATAGATCTCGATAATAGAATATATTGTACAACGCCATCTGGCGAGGAGCAGCGTCTTTTCTATTAGATCAAGTTGTGTTTTCTCCGTATCTGAAAACCAGACGCCGAGTTTGTAAAAAACGCCGAACTCCACCGCGCGTGCGCCACTTTCTTCGTTAAAGGAATAATGAAAGCTTTTCTTGTTGAAGACAGATTGATAATTTCGCCTATCTAAGAATCAAGAAATAATGGTTGAATTGGCCTCTGCGAGTGAAAGGGAAAAGTTTTCATCTACTGTCTCAAAATAGATAAAATGGTTAATCCACGCAGCGACAGCTAGCTACAAGTGGCGTGAACTAGAAGAAAGGTGGAAACTAAGTGGAGTTCGGCGTTTTTTACAAACTCGGCGTCTGGTTTTCAGATACGGAGAAAACACAACTTGATCTAATAGAAAAGACGCTGCTCCTCGTCAGATGGCGTTGTACAATATATTCTATTATCGAGATCTATAACAAAATCTAACTTGGGGTATGATTTAACATGTTACATTACTAGGGAGCGAAATAATATTTTGCCGGCGAGGGCACTATTTTGAATCTAGAGCGGAGTGAAGGATTCTAGATTAGAATCCTGAACGTAGCGAGAGGGATTCAATTTACGTCGCCCGTGGGAAAATAATTTTGCGATACACTCTACTTTTCATCCCCCTCTATGAGGAAAAGAAATAAATGGCGCTTGTTAAAGATACTTTACAGTTCATATATTTATTTACAAGCACAAATTAATAATTTTAATACCTCCCCGCCCCAACTTGGATAAAAATGCTTTCGTATATTCGACGGAAGACCTGGGGCGGGGCTGATTCCGTAGAGTTAAAGCACAGAATAAATAATAGTACAAGTACAGAAGGATAACTGAGTAAAGTCATTTAAATAAATAGCGACTCTCGCTACAACGCTATAAAGTGCAATTTAACTCGCACAGCGCTGCGAGCTTTCAATTATATTTACCTAGAAGACTCGCCCTCGCCCATCGCGTGCATTGTAGTTCGGGAGCAGAGGAGCGATTTTAGCAGTGAAAAATAAATGTAATTAGGTACTTACCTAGTATTAGATTGCAAAACAATTATTGTATCTAGATTGAATGTCTATGAAATAATATTAAATGAACAATAAATAATAAAGTATGAGTATATTATAGTAATAGCACAAAATAGATTACAGACAGATATACAGATTGCACTATGGAGAGTGTGCACAAGAACTGCACAACCTGATTCCCCCATCACCTTTCCATCACCGTACGACTAGACGATCAGCAAAGCGCCACCCTTTCATGGTTGAAATACCTCGGCACAAGAACGAAGCGTTACGCTTCTTCATTTATTATAAGAACTGCAAAGGAGTGGAATGCCCAGCCCTCATCAGTGTTTCCGGTAAATTATAACCCCGGTGTGTTCAAGTCAAGAGTGAATAGGTATCTACTAGGCAAGCGTGCTACACCTTCGACCACATCATCGCTTTCCATCAGGTGAGATCGTGATCAAACGATTACCTAGTCCGTAATAAAAAAATAAAAAATAGAAGATAATAAATCGCAAATTGTATAATAATTATCGAACATAATTGAAAACGATAATTGAGGACAAAAGGACATTTCTTGGCGTCCATATATAGTTAGCCCAAGAACCGACAGCATGAATTTACTTCAACATTTTTATGAACTTAAAATAGGCAGTATTATTATGATCACCAGTACTACTAGTAATACTTTCTATTATAATCACTAGAAGTCGAGAATGGTCAACAATTGAAAATCCAGCTTAAAGCAGGTTAAGCACTGTAAAGAAAATTTGAGGTTTGCTGCAAAAAATAAGTAGTAGTTATCTACCTACTAAACAAGAATAGCTCATAGCACTTCATAATAATCTTACGTCAGCTCTCAGACTATATCACTCGTTTGATTTATTTCATGATTAGTAAGTTCCTAATTAGTTGTAGGCTACTTACTAAGTCAGCACAGTAATTCATTTCCCGATCAACAATACCTACTTTAATCAATTATAAAATTACGTTGATCGATTTAATAAAGTCTTTATTTCTGCGCTTCGGTATGGAACACAAATTAAATAACATAAAACTATACTCGTAGTAACCTACGTAATAAAAAAAATATCAATAGCTAACTACATAACTAATGCTATGCAGTACCTTCTAGCTTCTTTCTTGGTACTCATAATTAAAACACGAATAAAATTTGTCAATAACTTTACGTAAGTAGGTACTTCATCGCTAAGTACAAGGCGTGCGACTCATCGAGCGCATGCTTGACACTCGACTGAACTGACCCGAATATTGCGCCCTCGAATTGCAGGTATAATATTTGTACTTGTTGCGGAGTGCGACCGCCCTGGTTAAAGTGAGATTCGGTTAATGCCACTTGGACCATTCATTGCCACCGATCACTCGTTTCGAATTCACTGAGCATGTGAAATGACTTCATCAAGGCGATGAGCACTCAACCGCACGGAACTGTCACTTTACTAGGAAATACAAAACCGGTAATTCAAAATCAGAATTCACTAGGAATCCAGTAGCAATGAGTTTTCGTCAACCGAAGAGCACCCGGTGCGTTCATTGCATTTATATCTATCTAGCAGTGTTTCTCTAATGAAGATCATTGATAATGCATAGTTACTATGAAGCTTATAAGTTATAACACCTACCTTTACACTTTGTTTCATGTTTTATCGTGCCATGAAAATGTGTTGTTTTTGTGAAAGTTAGGTTTAATGACATGTATGTATGTGGTATTTCATAGAACCTACCTATCTATTTCATAGCTAGAGTAGGATTTTAACCCTAAAATAGAAAAATACCTACTGGTTTTAAAATGTAGTAGTTTTCTTATAAGGCCTAATTATGTGAAGTTCTACTAACAACGAGGGGTTAATACAAATATAAGAAAAACGAAATCAAGTGTAAGTATTATATATCATGTAATAATCTTATAATATTCACATAAGTTGAGATTTACACTATCCTATGACCTCGTGTTCAAGCTCAAACCTATGTAACAAACCAAGTAGCGCCATCTATTTTATTTGCAACCTTAAGTTATTAAGTAACTCGCTAGATGGCGATAGTGTCGATTCACTACTAAGTTAAAACACGCAAACGGTGTGTTACACGCAACCGAGATAAGTGTGGCTAATCGCGTATGAGGGCGGACACGTACATAAGGTGTTTTATTTACCCGTCGCGTTATCACTACTTTGCACATGGTCCTTAGAAGCCGGACGTGCTCAGATCAACTAAAGGTCAACTCAGGTCAACTTTAGGTCAACTCAGGTCAACTTTGTAGTTAGACCTCCCCCGTACTCGCAGTGGATCGCTGCACAAGGAGTACGTGGCACTAGCTTTGGTTGCTATTCGTCCGCCACGCGGACATAGCAGCCGAGCAGTGGTGGAAGGAAACAGCTCGGCCAACTTATTAGAGCTAGCTGGTGAGCTCGGCGATCAACGCCTACTTCGAGAATACTCATCAGAGCGCACTCACTCAGCAATCGCGCCTAACACAAGCTCAGCAATTGGAGCCAGCTCTGATGAGCCAGCTGGCAAGCTCAGCATTCTGAGCAAACATCCATATCAGCGCGAGTTTGAAGTCATATCCGGAGTCCGGATTCCGGAATAATCCGGAGTGGAGAAAAAGTGTTGCAGTGTTGTAAATTGACAGTCGACACGACAGTGACAGCAAGTGAATAAAGTCAAGTTAAGTTCCTGGACAAACTGTAAGTACTTTCTCATATATCAAGCGAAATTGAACTTAATGTGTTTGAAGATATTAAAGTAAAACTTAACTTGTAATATTTTCAATTTGTGAATTGGGACTTAGAATATTTTGCATGCATTAATTAAGAACTTAATTTGCAAAAAAGGTTACATACGGGGAACCTACGGCCGATTTTGGTCCGATGTTCATATATTCCAAACACTTGTAAAATTTTCGTGTTTTGAACATTATAAAAATATTCTAAGTTGTTTGTGTTTTAAATAAATATAGATCAAAAAATAAAGATGGAAAGAGCTATTAACTTGCAAAAGGAAATACATAATGTAATTAAAAGAGCTTTAAGCAATTATAAAAAAAGTCCTACCGATCGAATTACAATTGAATATGTAGAAACAAAATTAGAATTATTGGAGAATTAAGTTGGCAATCATTTCTAGAAAATCATAATAAGTTGTATGAAAGTTGCAAGCCACAAGACTTAGAGGCATCGATTTATGTGACGTCAGAGATTTATGATATGACTGAGGATACTTTCATAACTTATAAATCTCTTTTCAAGACTACAAAAAATAAATTAGTGTCTAAACCTGAGAATCCACAACACAACCCTTCCACGTCTACGGCTGACAAGCAGTCCTCAGTAAAGTTGCCTAGAATTTCGATACCTATATTTTCGGGTAGGTATTCAGAATGGACGACATTTCGGGATTTATTTATTTCACTCGTTCACAAAAACGAATCTCTTGACAACGTGCAGAGATTGCATTACTTGAAGGGTCATCTCAGTGGTGAGGCTGCTCAGTTGGTTAGACACACACCGGTCACTGACGCTAATTATAATGAGTGTTGGTCTTTATTGGAAAAAAGGTATCATAACAAAAGGTATTTGTCTAATTGTATTTTAAAACGATTGTTCGGCCTACGACGTATGAATACTGACACTACTGTTGATTGTTTAAATGCTTTGAAAAATTTGGGTATCAATGTGAGTACCTGGGACATAATAGTTATTCATGTAGTCACATACAAATTAGATTCGGAAACTTGTAAACAGTGGGAATTATTTATTTCGGGTGATGATTCACTACCAACCATGGAGCAGTTTAAGACATTTATTGAAAAACGCTTTAGAGCTTTGGAGTTTATTGAACTACACAAGTATACCCAGAATAACAGTAACTATCAAGTTCAAAATACTAAAGTTATGCTAGCTACCAAATCTTTCAAGATCACATGCGAATATTGTTCACAAAATCATAAAATGTGTTTTTACAAAAAGTTTGCGGAGCAATCTATTAGCCACAGACGAGAATTCGTAGCGAACAATAAAATATGCTTTAATTGTCTCGGTGGCAACCATATCTCTTATGATTGCAAAAAGACTTCAACCTGTAGAATGTGCAATAAAAGGCATCATTCTCTTTTACATCCTAGTAGCCAGCAGGATGATCGGGAACCAACTACTAGCTCTACACAGCAGACTATTGGTACGGCTAGTTCAGAGTCCGAACGTCCAATAGTAGCTTGTCTCTCTACAGGTCAGATTATGAAACCCAAACAAGTTTTGTTGGCCACAGTGCTAATCAAAGCCGAAGCTAAAAACAGTGTGCCTTTACTAGTTCGAGCGTTGATAGATCAAGGCTCGCAGGCGTGTTTTATTACAGAAGCCATAGTTCAGCATCTTCGTCTGAAGAAGATACCAGCAAATGGAGTGATCACTGGTCTGTCTAATGAAAAAATATGCGAGCTCAACACAAGGTTCAAGTATTACTTCAGTCACGTGTCGATCCAAACTTTAAGACAGAAATAGAAGCTTACGTTTTAAGCAAGATCACGACCTACCTTCCGGAACAGAAGATAGACGTCATAGATTGGGTGGATTTAGATCATCTGCAGTTGGCAGACCCACAGTACAACATCCGCAACAAAATAGATATCTTGTTGGGTGCGGATGTTTATGGCACCATAATGAAGGAAGGAATGAAGAAGTGTCCTAACGGATCACTGATTGCTCAGAGCACCACGTTAGGGTGGATTCTTTCAAGTGCGATAAACAAGGAAAATGAAAAAAAATAAAGGCATAGCAATGAGAGTAAGTGTTATGCATACACAGATTAATGAAAATGAAATATTGAAAAAAAATTGGGAAGTAGAAGAAAGTACCTTCTATAGTGTGAAGAAAATGTTATGTGAAGAAGAACAGAAATGTGAAAAGATTTACGAGAATACTACTAAAAGTACTAAAGAAGGACGATATGTAGTGAACTTACCATTTCACGACGAGAATCCGCTTGGCAAGAATGGTGATTCCAGAGAAATATCTGTAAAAAGACTAAAATCATTAGAGAGAAGATTAGGTAAGGATTCTTATCTTAAGGAAAGGTATGATGATGTTCTCAACGAATACTTACGGTTGGGGCATATGAGACCAGTTAGAGACTGCGATAAGACAGCAGAAGCGGTTTACCTCCCACACCACGCCATTGTGAGAGAAGATAAATCCACCACGCGCGTAAGAATAGTGTTTAATGCATCAGAACCAAACAAACAGGGAGTGTCCTTGAACGACGCACTGATGGTTGGACCAACTCTTCAAGCCGATCTTCGACATATCGTGTTGCAATGGAGAACCTATCTCATGCCTTTGTCGCTGACATTGTAAAAATGTATCGCCAAGTGCTGGTTACTGAATCTGACGCCAACTTGTATCAACGCATTGTGTGGAGAGAAGATCCTACTGATGAAATCAAGGATTATGAACTTCTTACAGTCACTTTCGGAACTGCAGCCGCTCCATACTTGGCAGTCAGGACGCTACATCAGGTTGCTTCCGATGATGGAGCTCAATACCCTCTTGCTAGGGAACGGGTCTGCTGAATTGCTGAATTGCTTCTACATGGATGATCTGATGACCGGCTGCTCCACAGTACAGGAAGGTTTTGAAGTTTTTAAAGAAACGCGAGAATTATTAGATCAAGGAGGATTCAAACTACAGAAATGCTATGACAAGGATTCTTAAGCAAATATCACTATATACTGACAAGGACAATCAAACAAATGAAAGCAATAAAGTCGAAAATAGAACAGATAGAGAAGAACTAGAAATAAAATTGGACAATACTATTAAAGTTTTAGGGCTTACCTGGAGTAGAAGCGAAGATATGTTCAAGTACGCAGTGCAACTCACCCCGACGACAGGACCTGAAACAAAAAGAAAAATAGTATCAGAAATTGCAAGACTATTTGACCCGTTAGGTTGGGCAGCACCTAGTGTGATTGTAGCTAAGATGTTTATTCAAAAGCTGTGGTTGACAGGTGTAAGCTGGGATGAACCAATATCCCACGAATTAAAAGAAGAGTGGAATACTTATCGTGCTGAGTTAGCTGAGTTTTTCAAGGTACAGATCCCACGATGGCTGGGTACTAAGAACAACGATCACAATGTAGAACTGCACGGATTTAGTGATGCGTCCCGTAGCGCGTACGTCGCGGCGGTTTATATTAGAATCATTGATGGTACGAATAACGTCACAACTTCCTTTGTTGTAGTAAAAACAAGAGTGGCACCGGTAAAACAAATTAGCATCCCTCGTTTGGAGTTGTGCGGTGCAGTCTTGTTGACACGACTGCTAGCTGAAACGTCAGAGGTGCTAAAAATTCAAAAAGACAAGGTGCATGCTTGGACGGATTCCACAATCGTACTGGCTTGGCTGAATAGTCACCCGAGCCGCTGGAAAACGTTTATAGGCAATAGAGTATCCGAGATTATCACCACTCTAGAATCGCCTCAGTGGTCCCATGTCGCAAGCAAGCAAAACCCCGCAGATTGTTCTTCGAGAGGCGTCTTTCCGGCCTTATTGGCTGAAAATGACTTGTGGTTTTTCAGGACCGAGTTTTTTGAGAGAACACCAAGTAATCTATAATAGACCAATGGACTTACACACAAACGAAGAAGAGTCTATCCGAACACATTTGGGAGAAGTTTCGGACGATTCCTTGTTCCTAAGATATTCATCGTTTCAGAAGTTGTTGAGAGTCGTTGCTTACTGTAGAAGGTGGTTACAGAAGACTCGAAAGACACCATACCTACGTAAGGTCGAAATTGATGAAGCTTTGCAATGTTGCATAAGAAAGGCTCAAGTAGAAGAATTTGGAGAAGAGTATCAAGAGTTAAAGGAAGGAAAAACAGTAATAAAGAAAGGAAGCAAACTCAGAATATTATGCCCTTATTTAGACGATAAAGACATAATTAGAATAACTGGTCTTTTGAAAAACTCTAATTTGGAAGATCAAACAAAGACTCCCATCGTCTTGCCTCATGACTCACCTTTAACTAAATTGTTAGTGGCTGAAGCTCATGATAAGACGCTTCACGGAGGACAGCAACTAATGTTAAACTATATAAGGGCAGCGTATTGGGTAATTGGCGCCAAAAGCTTAGTAAAACAGCACATCCGCAAATGTGTTACGTGTGTCAAGAACAGTGCACCCACGCACAATCCATTTATGGGTTCATTGCCGTCGGTACGATGCACTCCAGCTCAGCCGTTTGTTAACAGCGGCGTAGACTATGCTGGCCCAATTAATATAAGGACCACTAAAAGACGTGGCCATCGTTCGTACAAAGGGTATATCTGCCTATTTATATGCATGTCCACAAGAGCTATACACTTGGAGGTCGTGAGAGACATGACTAGCCAAGCGTTCATAGCTGCATTTAGACGATATGTCGCTAGACGCGGTATATGTACCCAGCTGTGGTCTGATAACGGTACTACGTTTGTTGGAGCGTCCAGAGAATTGCGGGAAATGAGTTCCATTCAACCTGAGATTGCAGAACACCTTGAGAAAAACGGAACAGAATGGCACTTTATCCCTCCTCGAGCGCCAAACTTTGGAGGTCTTTGGGAGGCAGCCGTAAAGGCAACCAAGTTTCACCTTAAACGTGCGATCGGACAATTGACGCTTACGTATGAAGAGATGAGCAGACTTCTTGCTCAGGTTGAAGCCTGCCTCAATTCGAGTCCAATGACTGTTGTTAACGGGGACGACCCTAATGTACCCCTACCGTTAATACCTGCTCATTTTTTAGTAGGCGAACCATTAGTTAATGCCCCTGACATAAACTACAATTCAAGCAATTTGAATTTACTGTCCAGGTGGCAGCTTGTGCAGAAAACTTTGCAATCCTTTTTGAAACGTTGGTCGGAAGAATATTTGGTAATGTTAATGCATCGATATAAATGGACACGACAAACTCCAGAGCCAAAAATTGGAGATATTGTTTTAATTAAGGAAGATGATCTTCCCCCTGGTCAGGGGCTACTAGGTCGTGTTATAGAAAAACATCAGGGTTCAGATCAAATAACCCGGGTAGTCACATTGCACACCAAATCGTCTCTGTTGAAACGACCAACTTCAAAATTGTGTATTCTTCCAGTTTATAATTAATTAGATATTAAGATCAGCTTGAAGCTTGTTACAAAAATAATTTGTTTATTTTGTAATTTTGTTATTAGAAAATTATAAGTTCATTTATGTAAAAGAAAAGCTCATTTCCGATGCAGGTTTGATATTGTTTTCCTAGTTTTAGTTGGATAATTCCAATGTTTTGTGGCAATACTGTATTTTTTTGTTTCATGGTCAAAGGATTGCCTAGTCAGTAATAAAAAAAAAATAAAAAAATAAATAAAAAAAAAATGAAGTGCTCAGTTATTGTACTTAAATGCAGACCACCTATGACAATCTTTGCAGGAAAATTCAGTTAAGCCACGGTGGGCGGCATATTTTGTTATATAATTAGTTTAAAGGACATTCCTCATATAATGTCCTTGGTTGGCGGTATGTTCGAGCTCAAACCTATGTAACAAACCAAGTAGCGCCATCTATTTTATTTGCAACCTTAAGTTATTAAGTAACTCGCTAGATGGCGATAGTGTCGATTCGCTACTAAGTTAAAACACGCATACGGTGTGTTACACGCAACCGAGATAAGTGTGGCAAATTCAAAATCACACCGCGACCAGGACAGATACGTACACAAGGTGTTTTATTTACCCTTCGCGTTATCACTACTTTACACACCTCGGAAAGCGGAGATCTATACATTCTTATGAACTGCAGTTCTGTGTGCATCCACCTGAAACAAATGTATCATATTATTAGTATAATCAAGATTCAACATTCAATATAGTTAGCTACTTGTCTATCGAGTCCTGGGCTATAATTATCAACTGTAGCCTAGGACTTGTCCGTCTCTCCAAGACTTGATCATTTTTGTGAATCTACAACGATACATAAGACGTAGATAGATACAATACACTTTTATATAGGTACAAAGCAAGAGATTTCATCTAGGAATACATTTCTAAATTGCAAATATATTTCTTTCTTCGTTTTTTGGCGATTTATCATTCACAACATTTTTACTCGACGGCAAAGATTATTTTCAGTTGTTTTTATTTGAAATTTAACTTTACCTGAGAAGCACTATAGTCACTATACCTATAGGAACATGGTATTTTTAAATAGGCAGTCGTAATAATTATTTGATGTATTACCTACTTATTGCTGAGAAATAATATCAATGATAGATTTTCTTTCAGAGACGTACAATCTACAAAAAGGTCATTGGCATATTATTAGATCGCTACCAAACTTACGATGCTGACTAACTTTTAATTATACACGGAATCAAAATTTTAGATAGATTAAAAGCGAGAGAGGAAAAACAGAAAATAAATTCAGACGATGATTGTTGGAGGGAGATTTTAGCCATTGGTTGACTATCGCACCTTCCACAGATAATCACTCGAACATAAAACCCGGCAAAATTTGAAAAGTCCTATTTTAAGTATATGTAGGCTAGGTTTAGCTTAGTTCTGCCGCATAGTTACCGGTTTCCCAGTATTAGTGTTGATTGCGGGTGCTTGACGGGTGCGTGTTAACTGTTTAGTGAATTCCAAAACCTCCACGACCTTCAAGCGCACCCGCAATGGGTGCTCGGTGGCAATCACTCAACCTCACTCCTTAGGAAATCAGCCTGCTGATGTCCACCTGTCTGGCTGTTCTCCTCTACAGGTCGCAACGTTTGACTTCGCTAAGATTCAAATATATCATTTTGGTTTAAAGAAATATTTGATATGGCTTAAAATAGTGACAAAGTAAATTAATATAATAAATTCATAGATATAATCAATATTATAATTTCGTCCTAATTTTGTGCACTTAGATGATGTTTTACAAAAGATATTAAGTTTGTGGTATCAGGTCCGGCTGCATTAACAACGAAAGACGGCTTTTATGGCTAAATTTCGTATATATGAAGAGAGGTAAGTCGTTCGGCTATAAGCCCTTTGAAATAACGATTATCAATTCAATATATTCATTTTATATTATGGAGGAAATGTTTCACCAAAATAATAGTGCTGCCTATATTTTATTATCGACATTGTTTTTTAGAAGACTGCCCAAAATGAGAGCGTAATGTTATTAAGGTTCATGTATGTATGCATGTATGTGAGTTTCTTTGTTCTACCATAACTTCTAAATGCCTGAACAGATTTGGTATCGTAACCCTTCCGTCATCCTGACTGTGGCATATTTTTTTAATTCTATTTTTGCAGGGCTGTTGTATTTTTTCTCTTGACTTTGATGATTTACGTACTTTTTTTTCGATTTGATATGATTTAGCAAAAAGATGAACAGACATAATCTAATCTAATAAATATAATTAATGCGAAAGTTTATGTATATGAATGTATTTTCTTAATATTCAGCGCTAAAACAGCTGAACTCACCAAGATTATACAAATACTACGTGAGAAGAGGCCATAGAAGAATCAAAATTAATCAAATGGATGTGGATAGTCTTTTTTAGAATACCAATATTTTAAAAGTTAAAAACATGTTCATGTCAATCTGTCAAGTGGTATAATGCCAACATAATGAAATTAATAGTGTTGTAATTTTCAATACTGGAAATATCGATAAACGAACAGCTTAGGATGTGTAGTAGTATTCCTAAACTCGAATAAAATTTTGATCGACGAAGATCGAACAATAAATTAATTCAAAAGTTTGTTTTACTATTACATATTTCAGGTAACGAACTTAGTACGAAATATAAATAAAACCATCAACCGTCAAATTTATTATTTAAAACAAACTTTTTTTTACATATTATACTTAAAATATTTACCTGTACATGTATCTAAAGACCATCGTCCGTTATTCTGCGTTATTCCTGGGAAGAAATCGGTTTAAGCTATTATAAGACCGCCTATTGTTACACTATAAGATAGAAAGATAGTCTCTTAAGATGATCTATTACAATTAGTATTATATTTAGTATTTACAATTTAAATACAAATCAAAATTAAATACGTACGACTAATGACTAACCAGTCAAATAAATAAAATAAAAATAAAGCTATTTTTTTGTGTTGTTCAGTAACTGCACTCACAAATTAACGCATGATACTTGGTGGCTCTTCGTTAAGATGGTCAGATATACATGGATAGATTTATATCTTTTTTGGAACTTTGTCATGTTATTGTGATTGTTGAGGACTGGCTGGAACATGGACTCTATGTTCAGATAGTCGTTTTTTTAAATAATTGGAATTTTCTAATTTTTGACTTGTCTGTTTTAGTTGCTCGTATTGTATGTTGATTTGGCTACAAATAAATATGTGAGTTTTAAATACTTATCATTTTAAACGACCAACATTAAATTAGCTTCTTTCCATCCACAACCATACAATCCTCTCGCTAATCAACAGTGATATATCTACAGGTAGGTAAAATACAATTTTGAATAAAGTGTCATCAGTTTGTCCTTACTGATTACTTAAAATTATTTTCTAGGTTGTAATTTCTTTTAAATAAGCATTTTTACAAAACAATTTCAAAGACATTACTGTAAGATTAAAGCGCTAGCATGAGTGTAATATAACTGTTGTTTCAGCCAGCCCCGCACGCTGATTTATCGCTAAAGAATTTCATTTTATGTCAAATGGAACCCATGAAGTCATTCTGCGTGTTATGGACTCACTGATGCCTTTTCAGCAGAAGTACTCGGCTGTGGTGAATTTCCCACGATTTTTTTTCCGTTCGGGCCCTTTTGGATTTTGCTCTGTTGATTCGATCAATATACTTATGTTGTCCTATTATTTGAGTTATGATGATGACTTTCATTCTTCTTTCATTTTCTATTTTAGTTAATTGAAAAACTACATGCAGCTTTTCAATTGGCACATATGCTAAATCTATTCCCACAGCTTTTACCCATTGTTTGCATCTGAAAACACAACGTATTTTCTTGTAATTTTTACTAGCTACTCTACTCTACGCCTCCGCCTGTAGGTTACCGTTGTCCCTAAAAAATACCTAATCGATCGACAACTGAAAGGAAAACAATCGAAAGGTTCTGAATCGGGGGCTGGTACCACAAACTTTGCATCATTTGTAAAACATCTTCTAGGTGCACAAAATTAAGATGAAAATTATAATATAGATTATATCTATGAATTTATTATATTCATTTAGTTTTTTTGCACTACTCTAAGCCATTTTATATATTAAATATCTCTTTAAACCAAAATGACATATTTGAATCTTAGCGAAGCCAAAAGTCAAATTCTATAGAAAAAAGAGAAAGGTGCATAAAACTATGACAAAAATGAGATAAAAAATGTCATTATGATTTTTTTCTCAACTGTGTTAGAATTTTGGTTTCAGGGCTACCTTCGCCAGACTGATAGGGGCTTCCTCACACCGCCACCGATACAGAGCTGGCGAGGAGCTGACTTGAGGGGGCATGCCCCGTGCACCCACTGGCTTCACCCACTGGTGGGTGCACGGGGAATTCGCATTTACCCGTCCACCCACTGCACTAGAGTTGGAAACTAATGAAGAAATAATCGACATTTATGAAGAAAAAAACACAATATGTTTTGTAATTAGGTAACAAGACATTTTAAAGTGACAGATGTCAAAACAATCGTCAATTATAAAGAAAAAAAACCACCAAGTATTATAACTAGGCAGTAAGACATTTTAAAATTACAGATGTCAAAGTGAAATGTCAAACTTCAAAGTCATACGTCAACACCTGACAAGATTTAATCGATATCTTCGTTTTGGATCACAGCTGTCAAACTTAAAATGGCTATAACTTTGAAACTAACGATCCTGGACTAGTAGTTTCTTTACAGAAGTGATAGATCTCATTGAAATCTTAATTTTGGATGACAGCTGTCAAACTTAAAATGGCTATAACTTTGAAACTAACGATCCTGGACTAGTAGTTTCTTTACATAAGTGATAGATCTCATCAATATCTTCATTTTGGATGACAGCTGTCAAACTTAAAATGGCTATAACTTGTCCAGAAAAATAGCTGCCACGAACTTCTTCTTGTTGTAGTTCACAGCCATGTCACTTACTATTATTTTGTTATATTATACTATACTGGTGCCTTCTTTGATGGGAGTCTTTGGATCTGACTCTTTACCCTTTCTTGTGAGAAGAAGATTTGTGGGTCTTCTGTGGGCGACGCCACCGATAAGTACTCTTGTAGTTCCTTATCGACGGATGTGACATGATCCAAGGTGTTTGTGGAATTTGTCTGGAATTGATCTTCGAGGCAATCCGCAAAGATCTCTGCTCTATCCTTGGCTTCTTACTAGGGGTTTCAATCCCTTCCAATAAACGGTCTGACAGACTGTGGGGTTGTTGATAGCTGACTGCATAGGCGATGAACTGAGGGTGTTTCATTACCTATGGCTCGTATGTGTTCCTCCCACGATACGGCTGCATGCTCCACCAACGCGTTCATATATAGCTTTGTTCTTGGACAGCGCGATTGCAGCTACTGTAACTTCCTCAGCTCCTTTTTGTCATGGATCAGTGTCCTAATCCAAGTCGGGCGGGGGTCAAGAGCTCACTCGGCGTGGAGGTGTGTGAAGTTGCCTCTAAGGAGGTTTGGATCGTTCGTTGCGGTCAACTCGTCCGTTGTCCGATCAACGTCTTCAGGTTTCTTGATGGGGTGTGTGGTGGTGCTCTTCTGGATGTTCCCTTGGAATGACTCGCAACAGATCTTCCTCTTCTCTCTGGGAATTGCAACTCTGCTGGAGAGTTATTTGAAGACCATCAGATTGAATTTTTCGAGGAAGCGTTTTTTTTTCAACCTCCATACAATACAGCCGCGGCGCCACCGCGCGATTTTCGCCGACGCGCCACCGCCACGAAATCTAGGGTCAGCACCCAAGGCTACTTCGAGAGCGAATCCAGTCCCGGCATGTCCTTTTACGAATATAGACATAGTAGTAGGCTTAGACATAGCTCTTACAGACAGACAAGCTATTGTGCATTACTATTGCACCTGTAATAATGGCAGTAGAACTATCGGCTGCTTCTCCCATGTGAAGAGTATTATGTGGTACATGGGATATGCAAGGCACCTGCCTGTCATTTACATTCCTTTCCTTCTGAAGGCTTAGAGGATATTTTGTTAGATCCGGAGAGTTATAAATGAGTCATTGAAATCTATATACTTATAATAAAACTGTAACGGGTCCAATTCTGTACATTGAAGATATTTTGAAAATTTTTTTTGGACCCCTACTCTATATTCGATATTGAAGCCAAAACTGTATTTTTTTCATATTTGTCTGACTGTCTGTCTGTCTGTCTGTCTGTCTGTCTGTCTGTCTGTCTGTCTGTCTGTCTGTCTGTCTGTGTAATTGAAAGCAGGTTAAAACAGCCTTTTACCGTAGAAATACATAAATCACGAGCGAATAAAACGAACGACAAGTTGTTTTTGTTGTTGTGTTTTTGGCAGTTTGACATATTCAGATTTTACTAACCCTTTTGTTAAACCAGATTAAATTAAATAAAACGGTACATTTTGTTTGTATCATTAGCTGTAATTTATAATATAGAATACAAGGCCGAAGGCGGGGGGGGGGGGGTGGGGGGGGTTCAACCCCCCCCCCCCCCCCCCCCCCCCGAAATTCCCCACCGTTTTATACACGGAAATACTAAAAACTTAATTTATCATGATTTTTTTATTATAGGTAAAAGTGCAGTTAAAATTACATATTTTTTTATGTAAACTGGAAACGAAATGAAAATTCTATAATATTTTATTTATATGTGTTTGGTAATTTTATTAAGAGAGAAAGTAAAATTAAATAATTACCAAATAATGTTTCAATTAATAAATAACACCAGTCATTAAAACCATCAAACATCGCAATGTATCAATGGTAATGTATGTTGTTTTTTAGTGTTGTGTGTTTTTAGTCTCCAGGAGCGAGAGTAGTTTATATCCAAGTTTGCAACACTTAGCTACCTACTTCCGTGGTGCTTGAAATTCTGGCACTTGTTTCAGTTTGTTCGAAAAAACTACTTTAGGGAAGCGTTTTCGGGTACTTATCTTTACTTTTAGTTTGAGGAAACTATGAGGCGTTTTAAAACTAATTGAATGAAATTGAAGCTAATTAATTTCTCTACAAATCCCTCTCTCACGGCTTTTCTTTAAAAAAAAAGTTTTGCCAGTACTTATCTAGGATATGACCAAACCGATAAGTATACATATTTTTTGAAAAAAAAAAAACGATCATCTTTGACTGGCTGTATCTCCACAAGCAATGGACCAGAGTTCAAGTTGAGCTCAAAATTGTAGAAAATTTAGTTTCCCATACAAAAGTGTAGCTAAGGTATACCCGAAAATCGCTCACTTAGAGTTCCTTTTTTTTTAAAACCGAAAGACGTGCCTCAATTTAGAGTACCACGGGATTAGCACAAGATTTTCAGTGTTCCAAACTTGGGTCCTACATATACACACTTACAGGGGTCCTAACAACATAATAATAATAAACACTTAATAAAGTGTTCATTATTATTATAAAAAAACCTGTTTGGTGCCAATAGAGACCAAAATTAAAGGCAAATATAAGGGAAAATATTTTAAAAATAGGCACAATGGGCGGTCTTATCGCTAAAAGTGATCAACATATAAACAAGACATAAGTTCAAAACCAAAAATCGACTACGGTCGTGTAAGTGCTGCCGAAACTGCCGTAGTCGTTTTTTTTGCCTATGACACTCTTTAAATGAAGACGAATCGATTGATAGTTGATATACCTATCGGCACGTAAGTCTATCGGTGAACGAAACGTGGCGGGCATCTTGGCACAGTCAAAGTTTATATGATGTGTTAAAATGTTGAATACTTTTTATCCCGAAAACTGACTGTGCCAAGATCCCTGCCACGTTTCGTTCACCGCTAGACTTACGTGCCGCTAGCTATACCTCGATTGTCAAAATCGGACCAAGTTTTTTGTTTGAATACATAAATAACCCTTCCTTAGTTTCCCCGTAGTTGAGTAAAAAAATACAGCCTACGACATACATACATAAACTGTTAAACTCCCTTCCCTTGCTTCGTCATACTCGGGTAAAAAACTGGTCCAAAGCTATATACCTAAAAAACACTTTTTAGTTAGTGACTTTGTAGTTCCTATTAGTGTAGTTAAATGTAATAATGTTGTATCAACAAAAACGCTTTTATAACCAAAGGCTTTGAAGCTCCAATTTTTAGTAAATTATAAAAAAGAATTGAGGTCTTAAAACGCGGAGGTCAACGTTTTTGTCGCACCAATAAGTGAGAATAAAAACATTCTTAAATACCTTTGCGTGGCTGTATTTCCAACTTACCTGAAACACTCGTGGGCGCGGGGACACTACTGTCCATTCGGACTCTGTTGGGCAAAATCGCACGGAAAAAGCGCCAATACCTACAAAGGCACCTTGCACCACCTAGTACTATTTTGAGATACTTTGGCGGGTGTTTTTGTTGCCATGGTTTATAGGCATGGTTAATAGACAATTTGGCTATGTATGCCACTCAACTTTTGAGTTTTGGTTGTGACTTTGTTTACCATATTCCCGCAGATTCCTTATGATCTTGTCTATGCTGTGACGCCTACCAAGTGACTACCACCGTCTAACATTTCCTTCGCCATTGGTAGTATGTAATTTCAGCGGCCCGATTACAGAACTTGGTTACAAGCGGATTATCACTTTTTTCATAGCAATTTCGACTCTATCGCAAGGCATTAGTGATATCGATACTGACAATCCGATTGGAGCTAAGTTATGTGGTCGGGCCCCTGCTGTCAAAACTGTCGTAAGTTGGTTTCAAATTAGTATTGTATTCCCTTTGGTTTCAAATAGAGGCTGATTGCAACAGTAATTGTGTAATTGCACTGCAGTGGCCCAATTCCGCTACAATCGGATTATCACTTTTTTCATAGCAAATTCGACTCTATCACAAGGCATTAGTGGTTGCGATACTGAGAATTCGATTGAAGCCAAGTTATGGAAGCGGGCTGCGGGCCTCATATACCTACATATTTTTTTATTTGAAATTCACTATGTAAAACCAAGATTATCTAAAACTGTTATTGTTTGGTGCTTGGTATTAAATTACATTATTTTACCCTTGGAAATTTCAAGAAGAGAAAGTGTCTTTTTGACAACAATGGAAAATTACACACTCAAAAATAAAAAGTAAAGGAATGTTGTCTATGGAAACAGAACGGAATCTTGTAAAAGATTAGGCCATTTCATATAACAAATGTATAGTAACTCGCAGAAAATATCTTCGGGACAGTTGTATTTATTTCAGCTTTGCATTTTACTTTAAATTGAATCGTGAACCGCAGTCCATTGGAAAAGATTAATCTTCGACTCTATCGGAAGGGTTAGCAGTCTCGGATCTGCAAAGAAAAGATTTGCATTGAGAGAAGACGTAAGGTAAACATCGATTTTAATTTTTTGTCTTAAAATGGAATCGTGTAATCTTGTGATGAAACTATAGTATAAAGTTTTCCATAAAAGCGAGGTTGTAAGTAAAGTGTTTTTATAGTATTTTTAGTGTATCCTTGTATGAAATGAAAGTTTGACTTTTGCCACATACTCTTGAATGGCAGCTGACGGGCATACATCTAGTTACGCGAGTAGGTACATTATATGCAACGTAAACTGTTTTCTGTATGTTTATTCATGTTATTTTGGTTATTTGTCATCAGATAGAGGGTCGGAAATGGTTTTCGAACGATGGTGGGTTGTTATCTTGAGATGTTTTTCTCTTGGTAAAAATGACAGTGTGAACTTGTCAAACCTGGGTTGAGTCATTCATTGTTGCGATGCTCTAGCGCCCCTTACGCGACCCATAATCACTGTTTACTTGTTAGATTTATCATGCATTCTGAACAAAATTCTGGAAAAAAAACAATTGTTCCCTAAAACTTTTTCATAAAATTTTAATGTTTTTTTACTTGAAATCTTATTGTTATAATTAAGTCATAAGATGGATGATCATGTGAACAAAGCGGTAATATTATGAAAACAACAAACTATAAGCTTTACACCTACAAATTTCCATCTACCTACATACTTCTTAGAACTGAGTGAGTAAACAGTCATAATGGGTTGTCCCTACACTCAAGTGATACACAATTACAAACATCAACTGCCTTAATTTGGTCTTGCACATAATAAAAAACATTCAACAACAATATGATTGGTTTGTTTAGTGCCAAGGGAATAAACTAAAACAATGCCTCGAGAATATGTGCTTTTTATTGCTGTAAACAGGTCTTATCCTGGTAGAAAGAAAATTCAAGTTAAAAGATCGAATCGTTTTATATTATATATTTTTTTAATAATTTTAGCATAAAAAGCTTCATTTAACATAATTTCTCTAGCAATCAATCTCTCTTATTACAAATTCAAATGCTTTCACTGTGCCCATTAAATGTGGCAGGTACGAATTATGGGTTTGTATCCACTGTAGTTGGACAATCTTATTTTTATGTACTGACATGAATGTGGTGTGAAATAATGTTTAAATTAAGTTTTTAGGCTAAAATGACTACCAAAAACAAATCACTATGGGAGTTTACTACCAGTTGAAGTCCCTATAAATGAAGTTTCAATATACAAAATACCTATAATTATAAAGTTATCACTTCAATCCATAGCTTTTTTCCTGTGTGAAAGAGGAACAAACAAACCAACAAACATCACAATATATAATATATATATTATTAACAAGGCTTAACTTCCCAAAACATGACTGAAACCATTCTTTGTTGTTGATCCCACCATCTGAATATTAAGATAGCGAAGAGTGAATAAAATATGTGACTGCTTAAGGATAATATAGCCTAACTAATGAGATATGTTCATAGTTAGCCAAATAAGGAAAAATAAAAACAATATCTTTATGCTTCATTACAAGTGCATGAAAAAGTCATAAAAACTTTATATTCAAGAATAACAAACATTTGATTCAATTTATTTTTTAAATGGTGATTGGTATTGAATATTTAAATGTACACTAATATTATATAGACGCAAAGCTGTTTGAGAGTTTGTAGGACGTAATCTCTGGAACTACACTAATCTGATTCTGAAAATTCTTTCACTGATAGCTACACTATTATTCCAGACGGACATAGGCTACAGTTATATCTGGAAAAATGCAAACTTACAGTGGGATGACGGGAAACTATGGGCGGAACCATAGGATAGAGCAGCTTGTCTTGCACAAATCCAAAAAGATAAACTAGATATACTAATACCTAGTGACCTAGAGATATTAAAAATAGTGATAAGAAATACATGAGACAATAACATAAATGCAATTTCTTTATCTAGATTTATATGCTAGTTTTACAGGGTGAAAAAATAGTAGCTATTAAAATGTATCAAATTCTAGAAATTGAATTAATTACATGTGTATTTGGACAGTTACAGCTTTTTAAGCAATCAAATGAAGCTGATTGTATAAACCCAAATAATATTTTTACTGAATGTTATACATACAAATATATTCATTTGTACTAAAATATATAAACACAATAACACTATTTTATACAATAAATCTGTGAAATAATGTTTATATAAATGATGCGACTGACAAACACAAAATATGAGTGTTCTTAATAAAACAAGAAACAAATGAAAATGCCTGATATGTGAGATAAAAAATAATAATCAAATAAAGTTGAACTTGAAAACCCCGTACGTTAAAATTAGGTACAATTGATTTTTTCTACAACACGACTAAAGTAAATCCTAATTATTCTAGGCAAGCAATGACACATACACACCACTAACACATTATGAAAAAAAAGATGCGCCTTTGGTTATGCCCCCTAGTCAATTTTCCAGGGTAAAAAGTTAAAAAAGTCCTATCTCCTTCCTCATAATGCACAAGATTTCTTTTTCAAATGGCATCAAGATCGGGTTAGCTGTTTAGTTCTGTAAATGCAACAAACACAGAGAGACAGTCACTTTTACATTAGTATTATTAGTGTGATGATAATTTGTGACACTGTAGTATATTATCACAGTTATCAATAAAATTGTTCATTCTGAACTGTTATATCATATCAATACATTCATTATCAATGACTTAATGATAAGTGTGTGTGTAATGATTTCTTGTTTGTATAAAAACAAAGTGCATGTGCTTCAAGATTGAAGATATTATGACCAAGAAAAATTGCAGTCTCCATATCAACTTGGAAGAATTTGCTTTATGTATGTATGTTTATTCAATGGTAACATTTGAATGGTTAATCTGATCTTCATGAAAATTGAAAAACAGGTAGTTAACAATATATTTTTTATGTTCACACTAACTGCACCCCGTGTCATTTCCCCACAGGCATTTTTCTGTGATAAAAGTATCCTATATTTTATTCCAGTACCAAAATTACCTATAAAGTAAGATATACCAAATATCATCAAAATTTGTTCAGGTTTAAATAGTTTTTTTTGCATGCTCGGCTTCAACCCCTCTGCTTCAACTTCATTGAACAGACTTTTTAGTACTTACTGCATTATTATAAGTATGTATTAAAGACAACTAGCGACCTGCCCCGGCTTGGCACAGGTGTAATTAAGAAAAAATAAGAGGTAAAAATGTAGTTCTCGCACACTCAACCTTCACTCCGCTTCGGGGCACGGCGGCACGCTTCACTTGCTTGCCAACTCCCCCCTCGCTACGTTCAGGTCTCGTATGCTCATATTATCCATAACCATAATAATAAAATAATCCAAAACGGCTGAATCCATTTTGACGGGATTTTCACTGGCAGATAGCCGATATAAGGGTATTTAAATTAAAAAAAATAAGAAGAATTTTGACTACACGGGTACAGCCGCGGGCACAGCATTTATATAAAACTTTCGTGAAAAATAATCTAACTGATTGTGGAAACTGCATTAAAATCCATTGCGTAGTTTAAAAAATTAAGCATTACAGACAGACGGGGAATCAGTTATATTTCATTTTTTTTACATAATCATAAAATTATAAATCAAGCTGATACTTTTGCCACCACAACTTCCAAGCATTTAGACCGTTGAAAAAAATGATTCTTGCTTAAAGTCAATATATGGGTCTACTGCTGCTTTGACCTCGTCGTTTGTTGAAAATCTTTGACCTCCCAAGTGCATTTTTAGGTTTCTCGTTAACAACGTAGTAAGGTGCAGTAGTAATCAGAGTTTATAGTCTGACTCCTCTCAAGATAATCAATCATAATCACACCTTTCGAGTCCCAGAATACTGAAGCCATCACCTTGTTTGCCGACAAAATCAAATTAGCCTTTTTAGAGGGTGGTGAACCAAGTCTTCTCCACTGTTTTGTTTGTTGTTTTGTTTCCGGTTTACAGTAATGAAGTACTAGTACAGGAACTAAGCAAGTGAAGCCAAGTACTTTTCAATCCACCCTCATACTATGTATTGATGATGTGCTAAATCTCTCAGGGGTTTGTTGAGACTCAAAAGTGTAAATTTGCGAAGGAACCCCTCCTTTGTAAATTGTACTCATACAAGGAGCATGTAACCTCGTTGGCATACCTAAATTTTGAAAAAAGTTCCATTTCATGGCCACTTAGGAAACTAGTGTCAGTCGATAGGAAATAATATAAAAAACAAAAAGTGTTATACATATAAAAAAACTGAGAGATATTTGGGTTTGAAAAATATTTTTTCGTTGTTTGCACACATTAGGAACACATGCTGCTATCTTGTTATTCTGTCTTGGTCAAGGAAACAGTATTAAATTGTGATGTAAAAAGTCTCTTATGAAGAAAATCAATAGCAACAACTGTGATTTGTGTGGATTTACTGAACATGTTTACCATTTTCTGATGGAATGTGTCCGGAGTGCACCTACGAGAGATGAATTATTTAAGTCGATAAATGTAAACCAAGTTGATGTGGGTCTGCCCCAGAGTATCTTAGCTGCGAAAACATCTGACGTAGCTTGGATGCTTTACCAGTCCACATATAAGTAGGTCAAACGTGTTTAAAAACAGTGCATATACTATGGGACTGACAGTTATTGGACATAATCCCTAAATTACAAAAGAAAAATCACTTTGCAAACATATGTAATTCCGATGACAATCTTACTTATATCAATACTTTTTTTAAAGCAAAAAGTACAAAAAAATAAAAAAAACGCAACTGCTACTGAACAAGACTATAACATTTAAAAAAACAGGATTGATAATAATCATGATATCTTTAAAAAAAAACCCAAAGAAATCCATTTTATTTGATTTAAATCAGTTTTTATATATATGTATATTTCCTAATCAATACTTTTTTAAAGCAAAAAGTACAAAAAAAGTAAAAAAAAACGCAACATAAGCTACTGAACAAGACTATAACATTAAAAAAAAACAGGGTTGTTAATAATCATGATATCTTTAAAAAAAAAAACAAAGAAATCCAATTTATTTGATTTAAATCATTCTTTTATATATGTATATTTTTTAATCAATACTTTTTTTAAATAAAAAGTAAAAAAAAACGCAACATAAGCTACTGAACAAGACTATAACATTAAAAAAAAAACTGGGTTGTTAATAATCATGATATCTTTTAAAAAAAAAAACATCAAATTTATTTGATTTAAATCATTTTTTATATATGTATATTTCTTAATCAATACTTTTTAAAAGCAAAATGTACAAAAAAAGAAAAAAAACACAACATAAGCTACTGAACAAGACTATAACATTTAAAAAAAACAGGGTTGTTAATAATCATGATATCTTTAAAAAAACAAAGAAATCCAATTTATTTGATTTAAATCAGTTTTTTTATATTTGTATATTTCTTAATTTGGAAGTCAGAAAAAACACAATACAATACACGTTTAGTTATTTACCTTTTAAAAATAACAAAAATCAACATTAATAAGGTCTAAAAAGTAGGTCATTTTTAAAAAACACAGTGCCAATTTTATTTGCGATCCATTTCTGTCACACGTTTCTAAATGTTTTTTTAATTCTTGTTAAACAACAACACACCGCTGTTTATACTTGCCGCGAGCCGTCTTTTTTTCATTGAAACACATACAGCTTCTTTTTATACGCTTTATATTAGCTTCACTTGTATGTTTGTAACCGACTCCTTTGGACGCTATTTTGACCCACTTTAAATGGTCAGATTTCATTCAACTTTTGCACACCTGTCAAAGACCGATGACAATGCAATAATTCGAAAAATAACCTATATAGAAAATCAAACAAAAAATAGAAAATAAATTTTAATAGAGTAAATAAGAAAAAAATGTTTTATATAAAAAAAAGCGTGGGGTGCTTCTCATATCTGTCAATGAAATATTTATAACTATTGACCCATGCACCCCACGATTTTTTTGAAATAAATCATTTTTTCTTATTTACACTATTAAAATTTATTTTCTATTTTTTGTTTGGTTTTCTATATAAAGCGTGTTTTTTAGTTTTTTTAAACTGTTATTTATGTTCTTCTAGACATCTTGTTGTTGTATTCACTCTTTCACTAATCAATCACAAATGCCCGGGCGAAACAGGCGGATTTAGTCGCGAGTTTAAATTTCGGAGAATCTCCGAACTATGTAGGTAAACAGAGAATTGCACACGGGTAAAAAAAAGTATTGATTTAAATCATTGATTAAAAAAAGTATTGATTTAAATAATTGATTAAAAAAAGTATTGATTTAAATCATTGATTAAAAAAAAAAGCACTTGATTTAAATCGCGATTTTAATCACCGATTTTATCAAATGATTTAAATCATCTCAGCCCTGATAAAACGTGTCTGTCTGTTCGCGCATCACCTACCGACCGATTTCGATGCGGTTTTCACTGTTGGATGTGTTCAAAATCAAGCCTCTAACTATTAAGTCCCTGATGAATGTTTAACTTCCAAGTCTCATATATCACAGTGCATGTGTACAAAATCAAGCCTCTAACTATTAATTCCCTGATGAATGTTTAACTTCCAAGTCTCACATATCACAGTGCATGTGTACAAAATCAAGCCTCTAACTATTAAGTCCCTGATGAATGTTTAACTTCCAAGTCTCACATATCACAGTGCATGTGTACAAAATCAAGCCTCTAACTATTAATTCCCTGATGAATGTGTAACTTCCAAGTCTCACATATCACAGTGCATGTGTACAAAATCAAGCCTCTAACTATTAATTCCCTGATGAATGTTTAACTTCCAAGTCTCACATATCACAGTGCATGTGTACAAAATCAAGCCTCTAACTATTAAGTCCCTGATGAATGTTTAACTTCCAAGTCTCATATATCACAGTGTATGTGTACAAAATCAAGCCTCTAACTATTAATTCCCTGATGAATGTTTAACTTCCAAGTCTCACATATCACAGTGCATGTGTACAAAATCAAGCCTCTAACTATTAATTCCCTGATGAATGTGTAACTTCCAAGTCTCACATATCACAGTGCATGTGTACAAAATCAAGCCTCTATTATGTCCCTGTATCGTGAGGATGGCGGACCGAAATCTTAACGTTGTGGGACCCAGACATGGAAAAAAAAACATTTGCACAATAACGCAAGTCAATGCATAAAAACTTGTCCAGTGCTGGGATTCGAAGCTGCAATATTGATGCTGAGAGCGGTAAAAGCCATATTCAGATGCTGTGATTGTAGCTTGTACTTACTGACTTCCTCGTTTGGCTAATAAGGTGAACCTTATACTTTTACTGTTATTGCCCATAAGTAACTCGAATTCATTCAAGTATTTTTTTACAAAAAACTTCCTGTTTTATTGTCATGCTTCCTCATATCTCCGTTATATCTTAACCGATTTGGATGATCCTTGTTTATTTGAAAGCGTAGACCTTTCGGGGCGGTCCCATATAAATTTCATGAACATTGGTTTAGTATTTTTTTAGGGTTCCGTATTTCAAAAGGCAAAGAGAAAACCCTTATAGGATCACTTTGTTGTCCGTCCGTCCGTATGTATACCCTTTTCTAAATCAGCGCAATCAAAAGATACGGCCATTTAAACCGCAATTTCGTCATTTTCGACAAAAGGGATTCAAAACCTTTAGGGTACTTCCCGTTGACCTATAATCATGAAATTTGACAAGAAGCAATGTCTTATAGCACAAGGAAAATATCCGAAAACCGTTAAATTGTTGTTAAATCACAAAAAAAGAACATTTAAAAAAAATACTTTAAATATAGATCCCCGTAATGGTCGAACTATTTATATCTACAAGTTTGTACGGAACCCTCAGTGCGCGAGTCCGACTCGCACTTGGCCGCATTTTTTAAAAAAGTACCTATATAATCCATTTAAAGTCAGTTTTTGGTACAAATATTTTAACAACTAGTTTTATGTTGTGTGGCAATAGTTTAGTTGTAGAACTCTATTAACCTAATTATGTTGCTAATAATATTAATGACCCATTCCATATTTTAATCATTATGTATATAAGTGGAGACAATAACTGATTTGTGCTGGATATTTACCAGATACACTGTTATTGGTGCATATAATTTAAAAATGCCAAAAACTAAATAATGTAAAAATGTTTATTGTATTTAAATATTACATTACTGGATGTGCCCGCGGCTTTTTCCTCGTTGTCAATTCTTTTAAAAGTATCCCATACTTGTTATTCCAGGACCAAAAGTACCTATAACGTACAATGTACTACATTTCTTCAAAATTCGTTCAGCCGTCATAGAGTTTTTTATCGATTGATCGGCATCTAATAATCGGATTAAGATACCAAGTACCCCAGTTTTTAAGTCAAACGCTAAGCTGTCCTACAGTGAAAACTGCAACGCAATCGGTCCAGTCGTTTTTACGTGATGTGCGAACAAACAGACAGACACGGTTTTAAAAATGTTATATTCTTGTTCATAAGCCTATTTTAAGTACCTTAGACCAATTTCTTTTTAAATTATCTTTATTGCAAATTTTTGGATACTCCTCAGCATCATCATCCTTCACGCTTAAGACCAGGCTCTGCTTTTTAACGGGTTTTTGCATAAATATGCTGGGTCAACCACAAACCTGATACATGTGAAACTTAACATATATGTTTTTGAGATCTTTATCTCTCTAAGACTAAGACAAAAACACGATTAATAAAATTTCATTCGATACATTTTCTTATCAAAAATTACGTTATTTTCGGTAATGTTTACATTTTTCTACTCAACGGCTTAAGTTTTATCTCTAAAATAAGTTTCACTGCTAGAAAATGTAGTTTATTATCTAAGGCTAAGAAAAAATTTACCTAACTAAATTATTAGCCTGCCAATAAAATAAATATCTTTTGAGACATACGTCATTTAGTTCCGAGCTAAATTGTGTGCTCAAACAGAGCTCGCGATATTCAACCATGTTGCGCAGGCACTTCAGTGCTTATTGCGGGTAGCGGGTGGCAGAGTGTAGGGTAGGTGGCAGGGAAGTGGGGAGTGGGAAAATGTAACCTTCGAGCCTGGCCTTAAATGGCTGAACGTATTTTGATGAATGATGGATTGGAGATAGCTTATACCCTGGAATAGCACATAGGATACTTTTCATCATCATCATCATCATCATCACACTTCACTCTCATTCAGCTGAACGGATTAAGATGAAATTTGGAATAGAGATAGCTTATACCCTGGAATAACATATATGATACTTTTCATCATCATCATCATCATCATCACACTTCACTCTCATTCAGCTGAACGGATTAAGATGAAATTTGGAATAGAGATAGCTTATACCCTGGAATAACATATATGATACTTTTCATCATCATCATCATCATCATCACACTTCACTCTCATTCAGCTGAACGGATTAAGATGAAATTTGGAATAGAGATAGCTTATACCCTGGAATAACATATATGATACTTTTCATCATCATCATCATCATCATCACACTTCACTCTCATTCAGCTGAACGGATTAAGATGAAATTTGGAATAGAGATAGCTTATACCCTGGAATAACATATATGATACTTTTCATCATCGTGATCATCATCCCGCACGCGGGTGAAACTGCGGGGCGCAACTTGTAAGTAATATAGAGTATAGATTTAACACAATAACAATTCATGTCAAATGGCTTATCTTAAGTTTATAACAAATAATGAATCATTCTTTACTTGGCCAGCCTTATACTGCATCGCAAATCTATTATGATACTTATTAATTATTATAATACTACCTAAACCTTTATATAAAAATATCCACATACATGGATATATTTATCAAACACTAGCTGTGCCCGCGGCTTTGCACGCGTGGTCATTTCTCTATGTTCAAAGTATTCCAGGACCTAAAATACCAAATACCACATTATATCAAAATTTTGTCAGCCGTTAAAAATATTATCAACGATTGTTTAACTTCTACTTGTTAGATTGAGATATGAAGTCAAAACCTAAGGTATCTAACAGTGAAATCCGCATTGCAATCGGTCCAGTAGTGTTTACGTGATGTGTGAACAAACATCCAGACAGACAGACAAACAGACATGAATTTTAAAACCGTTATATTCTCTCCGATCTGATGCTGTTCCCTTCAGATATATTTTTACAGCTGTAAAACCAATTATGAAGTCGGGACTTAAAATGAAGTTAGGGTGCTATCTATTTATTTTATTCGTTACTAGCTGTACCCGCGGCTTCGCACGCGTGGTCTTTTCTTTAGGTTTAAAATACCATAATGTGCTATTCCAGGACCAATATACCAACATTTAAACAAAATTTCTTCAGCCGTCAAAAATACTTTTATCAATTGCTCGGCTTCTAACTCACCGGGATTGGGATGCCAATTACACCAGATTTAAATCAAACCCTAAGCTATCTAACAATGAAAACTGCATTGCAATTTGTCCAGTAGTTTTTACGTGATGCGTGAACAAACAAACATACAGACAAACAGAAAGAAAGACATGATTAACAAAAAAAGAATGTTCAATACCTTTATTAAGCACCCAAGAGCATTTTTTTCATTTGAATTCATTTAGTAGTTTGGGTGCAATGCGCGATCAAGATACGGACAAACAGACAGACAAAATTACAAAGTAAAATAGTTTGGCTTCAGCATCGAATATAGAGAACTATTCGAAAAATATTTATTATTACTTCAATATTAACATAACTTTGGACCCATATCCCGCAGAAACCCTTTATTTTTTTGGGATAAAACGTGTCCTCAATTTTAACCCATCATATAACTTAAGACATTGCCAAGTTGCATAAAAACCCGTCCATGATTTCAGCGTGGTATGTGTTCTTTTATATAAGTTTCAACCCCTATCCTGCGAGAACCCATAAATTTTTTCGAGATGTAAAGTATCCTATTTCCTACCTCGTAGTATGAACTCAAATCATACCAAGTTTCATTTGAATTCATCCAGTAGTTCCGGTGGCGTGATGCGCGGCTAAGATACAGACTGACAGACATACAGACAAAAATGAAAAAACATACAGTTTAGGCTTCATTATCGAAAATAGAGTAACTTCCAAAAAAAACACTATGTTTAATGTACAGAATTTGGACCCATATCCCACAGGAACCCTTTACTTTTCGGGACAAAATATATCCAAAATTTTCCCCCATCTTATAAACTATGTCTGTGCCAAGTTGCATCAACATCCGTCCAATAGTTTCAGCGTACTACGTGTTCTTTTAAATAAGTTTCCACCCTATCCTGCAGGAACACTTTTTCTTTTCGGGATGAAAAGTATCCAATGTCCTACCTTGAAGTATGAACTCAAATCATACCAAATTACATTTGAATTCATTGAGTTTGAGTATTTTCGGCATGGTGCGCTGCCAAGGTACAGACAGACAGACGGACAGACATACAGACAGACAAAAATAAAAAAATACAGTGTTAGCTTTAGTATTGAATATAGAACGGCCTCCAAAACAAATTACATAATATCTTCAATTTACAGAATTTGGGACATTATCCCGCAGAACTCTTTATTTTTTCGGGATAAAAAGTATCCTCAATTTTAATCCATCATATAAACTATAACTGTGCCAAATTGCATCAAAATCCGTCAAGTAGTTTCAGAGTAGTAAGTGTTTTTTAAAATAACTTTAAACCTCAATCCTGCGGGAACCCTTTCATTTTTCGGGATGAAAAGTAGCCTATGTCCTACCTCGTAGTATGAACTCAAATCATACCAAGTTTCATATAAATTCATTCAGTAGTTTCGGCGTGATGCCTAGCCAAGATACAGACAGACAGACAGAAAGACAAAAATGAAAAAAAATACAGTTTTGGCTTCAGTATCGAATCAAGAGTACGTTCCAAAAAAATATTTTATAATATCTTCAATGTACAGAATTGGACCCGTTACAGTTTTATTATAAGTATAGATGTAGGCAAGAATGTTTAAAAAATACTAGATTATACTCTGCAAATCGAAAGCGAAGCATCCAAATCAGCACGTAAGAACAAGCCCCGCACATACACCATGTTATGCCGATCGACCGCATCATCGCAGCAAGATCTCGACCTTGTTGTTAGCCGTGTCAATTCTGACAATTTCTCATGGGAAATCAAAAAAAAGAAGTCTTTTGATGAAATTGTGTATCAACCACAAATTATCCACTCACGCACACATACGTAGCCACCATTTGCTATGCTTCACTCGTGTGTAGACACGGTATTTTTTTAAACCTAGTATGTAGGTATGTTTGTTCTCAATATTACATATATGTTTTTCCAAGTCAACCTGGCTAGTGTGCAGCGGCTCGCTAAAACTAAAATAATCTGACTTCTGCATATTCGCCTTTCTAACATTATAAAATAAGGCTCAGCATCAGTGATTGACCGCACTAGTGTCATGAAATTAGTGTCAATCGATCAAAACAAATAAATGAAATTGAAGTGTCTGTTTGTTTGTTCCGGGTAATCTGTCATGAAATTAGTGTCAATCGATCTATTCAAATAAATAAAATTGAAGTGTCTGTAATGTCAAAATAACAGCTTTTTACTAAATGCATATGAAAGTATACATTGTACTTATAACAAAAAAGATATTTTTAATTTGTTTGACTGTCTGTCGGTCTATTTGTTCGGGGTAATCTCCGAAATGGCTGGACCGATTTTGACGGGACTTTCACTGGAAGGTAGCTGATGTTACTAGGAGTAACACAGACTACTTTTATTTTCGAAAAATCATTAATGTGCAAAAAAATACATAAATTTTGACCAGTGCCCCGACCACAGAACTTGGCTTCAATCAGATTGTCACTTTTTTCATAGCAAAATCGACTCTATCGCAAAGCATTAATGAATTTGACGGCTTGAAACCGATATTATCAACACTGCGTAATAGCACTGCAGGCGTTCACAGCTAGTCGGAAATAATCGAAGTGGGAAAAGATCGAAAGGCTGCCATCGAAATTTTGTATTAAACCTAGTGTCGCCTGTTGCATATTCGAACGATACATTGTCCTAGTTGCCGCACAAATTACATAAATATATAATTGTACTATTCGTATTACTGTTTTAAAAGCTATACAAGCCATTCGTAACTTAAGAATATACCTTAGTATGGGATATACGGATGATTTCCCTGCGTATCTTTACGAACGGTCGCTTGTCGCCTTGCATGAACATGTACAAAGAGACTTAGTCGCGGCGCGCCCGTCACGCTAACATAGCCTCTCTACTTTAAACAAAAATATTGTTCTCTATGTAAATAATATAAGAAATTTAGAGTGGTATATATTAAATTGTCTGAGTGGTTTACTTTTTGAGATATTTGATTAAAAGGTTTTCCGGAGTTTGGTGTCACAATCCTCTAGTTTCTCGGCTTTGATAAAGGCCCATTACCTCTGCATACTCAGGACTGAGGAGTTGCAACCCGAAGTTAATGACAATTAATTGATATCCTCAATACTAATTTAAAAATAGCAGATTTCAACTCAATCGGATGAGCGATGCGCACACGCATACAAGACAAACAAATAAACAAACATTCATTGAATATATATAGTTTGTTTGTTGTTTGCCTTATGAGGTAGTGCTGGCCTCTGGTGTCAGAGTTTGTCAGGCCGCCCTAGGGCCTCTGACATGGACTATTTTTATGACCATAAATTGTTCAGATATTCAATTGACAGTGTTCGATTCAAAAAAATTTTAATAGCATTTGTAAAAATAATTTGATAGTACATTAAATATTTCATGTAACCTAAGTACTTAGTTGTTGCTGCTAAACAAGACAATTTTTATTTTTATTTGATACTAGCTGCGGCCCGCGGCTTTACGCGCGTGGATTTTACCCCCGTTTTCTGGGATAAAAAGTGTCTTTTGTGTTATTCCAAAATTTATTACCCAAATTGCATCAAAATCCGTTCATCCGTCAAATAGTTTTTCGTCGATTGCACGGCTACTCGCCGTTACTGCTTTATTACAAGAACTAGCGGTGCCCACGGTTTTGCCGCGTGGAAATCTTTCTGGGATATCTTGTGTTATTTCAAAACCAAAAGTTTGTACCAATATACCAAATATCATAAATATTGGTTCAGACTTCAACCAATATAAATAATAATTCAAAGGCCTCGCGGCCTGTACTGCTTTATTACAAGTAAAGAAGATGGGAGATAGACAACATTTTTAAAATGTCAAAATATTTGTTAAAACTTAAATGTAATAAAGTCTTTCATTTGTTCTGGCAAATCATATTATTTCTACAAAATTTCGCTTTAGCGTCAACTGGTGGTGGAACGAAATAAGTTTTTATAATCCTCGATTCTCGTAAAGGAAAACACACTATAGGTCGTACAGGTCACACTGTACTCATCGTTAGTTGTCATTAGTCAAATTGTATTTCTATATTTGGCCATTTCAATCAACTAATATGTATAAACTTGTTGCATATATACATCTATCTATCTATACTTATAATAAAGCAATAAGAACGTAAAAGACTATACAAAGATAATTTAAAAAAAAAGGTCTAGGTTACTTAAAATAAACTATTGAACAAGTTTTTTTTTAAAATGGTGTTTGTTAGTCTGTCCGCGCATCACGTAAAAACTACTGAATCGATTGCAATGCGGTTTTTAGGTAGCTTTGGTTTTGGTAATTTTTTGCTCCGTCGGAAATACAATATAGCAGCTGGAAGCCGCCATATTAGATTTCTTGACATTTCATATATCCTATAGCACTCGCGTGATCAAGACGAATCCAATGATACCTCCTTTATCAAAATCCATCAAGCCGTGTAGGCGCCTGTAGGTCGCGCCTAAGAAACGTACATACAAACAACCGAAACACATAACCCTCGTCACTCGGGTAAAAACGATTTGACCTCTAAACAAAGTTTGATGAAATTTGGTTCTGGAATAACACAGGAACCTTATATGTCAGAAAAAACACCATGCGGGCACGCCAGTATTGCCAGTAGGTGTGTGGACTCTGGGAAACAACTCGTCACTAATAAAATGGTCAATATTGTATCAGTGAGTGCCTTTGGAAAGGTTTTGAAATTCACCAAAATAATCAAGTTTAACGATAATTTGAAAAGTTGTGATAATGTGTTACATTAGACTAGAATGTTGTTTAATTTCATGTAATTTTACGAAGTTTACGTAGTTAGTTGCGCCCCGCGGCTGCGCACGTCGTTTTCTGGGTTTACGTTCACAGGAGTTCGGAATTTCCCAGGTTATAAATATTCTGTGTTATTCTCCGGACTTCGCTGGCTATCCCTGTTCATCGAAATTGATTCAGTGGAGCCCTGAATAAATAACACGCTTACGGATTTACAAAGAAAATATAATAGCCGATCTGTATACTACGAGTAAGGAAATTATTAAACTGTTCGTTCATGTAACCGAATTTACGGTCACCGTAAAGAATATTATTAAAAAAAAAAATAGGCAATGTAAATTATATCACACAGATGCAACTTACAACTATACTATAAAGCAGTAAGTACAAAAAACTGTTGTTTACCGCGCGCGCACGCGCATGTATGCGCTCAGTACTGCGCAATGTTAGATTTAGCGCCACCCGATGATCTACTGGATAAAGAAAATAAAAAGAAAAGGTCTAAGGGCTACTTAAAATAAGCTACTGAACAAGAAATAAAAAAATCTTTTTGAAATATTTACATGGATCAAGGATGTTCATCAATTAAACACACGCTCTAAGTTCCATAATAGTCTAGCCATCCCCAAACACAATAGCAAGGGTTTTAGCGATTATTTCAAATATAGTGCCTCAAAAAGCTGGAATAACCTCCCGCCACCTTGGAGGAAAAAAAAATTGTGTTCTTTTAAAACTACTGAAATTAAATCTATTAGTGCGAGAAATACACAGTTTTGAGGCCACTTTTAAAACAAAGGGCAGAAAATTCATGCAATCGCACACACCCTCAAACACACACACACCCTCGCAAACACACACCTCTACATAGGTACTTACACATCACGCAGTTTTGAATTTGTTTTGAGTCGGTGGTATTTCGTACTATGTGTTTTATTTTCACTGTTTTATTATTTTAATTATGTTAACCTAGTTGTAATGTAACCCGCATTGCTCATACTTCGACAAATACCTCAGTCCGAAAAAGGGGTATATTTAAAAACAGCGCTGCGGACACATGAAAATGTGAACGCAGCACAAGCTGAAGATACTCAGTTGCCCTATTGTCGTCGATGTTTGTAGCTGGACGCATATTTTTTTGTACTTTCATATAATGGATTATTATGTATTTATGATAGTGACAATAAATTAAGCTTTCATTTCATTCATTTCATTTAAGAATGTTTCAATTTTAAAAATCGTGTCTGTCTGATTGTTTGTTCGCGCATCACGTTAAATCTACTGGGCCGATTGCGATGCGGTTTTCAGTGTTGACTTAAAAACTACACCAGTTTTTAAGGTACCACATAGAATTCGAGCAATCGGTAAACAACCATTTGACGTCTGAACGAAGTTTGATGATTTTGGTACTTAATACTTATTTCTGGAATATCACAAGATCCTCATATCCCAGAAAAAAGACCACGCGGGCAAAGCTGCGGGCACAGCTAGTCTATAATAATTAATTATAGCCTTTCGAAGCGATTCTAAAGAAGTATAAACGAAGATAACTAAATGTTACTTCTATAGTATACCATGGAACGTGCTCCGTTTTCGGTGGTTAATATGACTGTCTGGAAATATGCCAAAAATTCAACAGTACCGCTATCATTTTGATATATGGCCAAAATAAGTTATTCGTAATTTAGAACCTCATCTCTTGAAGGTCATGTGCGTCCAGTGTGACGGTATATGTTTTGTCTTTTTTATTTATTTATTACTGGCATTTAACTGCGTTATAATTAGGTAAAAACTAAGTTCAGTTGTATTGTTATTTGGCTCTATGAAAAATATATCTCATTTAGTAGGAGGTACTGAAATTTCCCGAAAAATAAAGTAGGCTGGTCTGTGTTCGTAAAAAAGAAGTATTTCGAAGCCAAAAATGATATATTTCTAAAAGAAAACTGTCAAACTGGCAATATACCACATCAAACAATTAGCCAGAACCCATCTACTGCTGAATATCGGGTCCCCCATGGAGGGAATTTGCCTTAGTTAATGTTCAAACGAACTTACCTGTCTGTGAAGTTCGATCATTATTATGATAACATAGGAAGCTTCATTCGACGCGATTTATAACAACCCTCTCAAAAACAAACCCGAAAAAAAAGAGATGAATTTACAGGTAATCTATACTTATAATAAAGCAATAGGAACGAAATAGTCTGCACAAAGACAATAATTAAAAAATAAGGTCTAGGGTACTTAAAATAAGCTACTGAAGAAGAATAGAACATTTTTATTAATCGTGTCTGTCTGTTTGTCTGTTAGTTTGTTAGGTTGTTTGTCTGTATGTTTGTTCGCGCATCACGTAAAAACTACTGGACAGATTGCGATGCGTTTTCAATGTTGGATAGCTTAGGGTTTGACTTACAAACTGGAGTACTTGGTATCTCAATCCGATGAGTAGAAGCCGAGCAATCGATAAAAATATTTTTGATGGCTGATAGAATTTTGATCAAATGTATGATGTGTAACATCAAACTCAAAAATGTTTTATCATCGCTCGGTTCAAGCTCTGTTTTATCATATAGAACACTAATAGGAAACCCGAAGCTCTGTTTTATCTTTACTCTAGCACCGCGCGCGCTCAATGGTCAACTGTTACACTAGTTAACATGTTACACTTTCACGAAATCACTACCATAGATTGCAGGAAAGCGAGCGGAAAGATATTACACATCAAAAATATAACTTCAAACCCTAAAACCCGACTAAGGTCTTTAATGGACTAAAAAGTCACAAACAATAATTTTTAAACGTTTTAGAAATTTAAAACTAGAACCGCGGGAGTGCGTTTTACTTCTTCTTTTTTTATCACTGTCTAGGCATTCGTTTGACCACGATCTCACCTAATAGACAGCGATGATGTGGTCGAAGATGTAGCACGTTTACCTAGTAGATACCTATTCACTCTTAACTTGAACACACCAGGGTTATATTTTACCGGAAACACTGACGAGGGCAGGGCATTCCACTCCTTAGAAGTTCTTATAATAAATGAAGAAGCGTAACGCTTCGTTCTTGTGCGAGGTATTTCAACCATAAAAGAATGGCGCTTTGCCGATCGTCTAGTCATACAGTAATGAAAAGGTGATGGGGAATCAAATTGTGCAGTTCTTGTGCACACTCCATAGTGCAATCTGTAGAATACCGACAGGCTTGCGACCTCACGTCGATGCGCCAGACTTTGAAGCTTACTCTTTACCAGAGTGTCATCTCCAATGAGCCTCTTAGCACGTCTCTCAATTGAATCCAAAGCCTCGAGCTGATACTTGGCAGAACCGTCCCAGAGGTGGCAGCAGTACTCCATACAAGATCGGACCTGTGCTTGGTAAGGATTCAAAAGCTGTCCCGGTGTGAAGTACCGCCTAACCTTAGACAAAATACCAAGTTTCTTTGCAGCTACCTTGGCTTTGGATTCAATGTAAGACCCAAAATTGAGGTTCGACGTGAGTTCGACACCAAAAAGCTCCTGATGGTCGGCTAATTATATTGTTACACTACGGAAAGACGGAGATCGGTCAAGAGGACTCTTTTTAGCAGAGAACAAACACGCCTGCGTTTTAGTAGCATTAAACTTAACCAAGTTAGCATCGCCCCAATCGGACACGGCGCTAAGGCTAAATTCAAACGGTCCACCATAGCCTCTCTCTGAAGCTGGTCAGCGTCGCAGCTGGCTTGAGCATTGGAACTGTATCTCTCAACCACAGTACTGTCATCTGCATACCCAAAGGTACCGGGCTTCAAAAGGTCATTAATGTGCAGTAAATACAGTGTAGCCAAAAGAACCGATCCTTGAGGTACACCAGCATTGATGGCCATTTGATCAGACGAGCAGCCCTCTAGGACTACTAGAATAGATCGTTCCCTCACAAAATCAGCTATCCAATTGCAAAAGCCAACAGGTAATCCATATGAGGGAAGCTTGTTTAAAAGGCCATCGTGCCAGACCCGATCAAAAGCCTTAGATATATCAAGGGAGACGGCAAGCGCCTCACCATGCATCTCGATGGCTTCGCTCAATACGTGAGTGGCATACGCAAGAAGATCCCCAGTAGACCGGTTTCGGCGAAATCCGTATTGCCGGTCACTGAGGAGATCATTGTCCTCAAGGTATGCCAATAGCCTAACGTTTATGACACGCTCCATACATTTACAGAGTAAGGAGATTATCGAGATGGGGCGATAATTGTCCGGATTAGCACGACTACTCTTTTTAGGTACTGTTTGTATATTAGCAAGCTTCCAGCTCTTCGGAACTTTACCTGAGTGAAGAGAGAGGCGGTACGAACGCGTTAAGATGGTAGACAATTCGGGCGCACAGTTTTTCAACACAATCGCTGGGATGCCATCAGGACCACTGGCCTTGTTCACATCTAGGGCTCGAAGCATTCTGAGAACGTCCTTCTGGCGAATGCGTATATCTGGCATAAAAACCCCGCAATGAGGAAGACAGGAAGGTATCTTGCCGGTAGCGTCTGGATGCGAAGCTTCTGCAAAAAGAGAAGCAAATAAATTCGCTTTGTCTCCAGCAGTGTGAGCCAGTGATCCATCAGGTTTCAGCAGTGGTGGCAGTGAGGGGCGGCAGAAATTCACTTCGACCGACTTGGCCAGGGACCAAAAAGCTTTGCTATGCTTCTTTTTTTTTAGCTTTGCTTTGCTTTACTTGGTTTAATGCTGGTAAATTATCGCACTCCTAACGGATCTAAAGTTTTAAATTTCTTAAAACGTTTGAAAATTCTTGTTTGTGACTTTTTATTCCATTAAATACCGCAGTCGGGTTTTAGGTTTTAAAGTTATATTTTTAATATAAATTATTTTCGGGTTATAATTATAATGTATTTTGGGTAGGTTTAGAAGGAAAATATGTTTGGCTCAAATCTGCGGCGTTATAGATAGATGTTATACCTTATTGCACCTAAAAATATATTATTACACATAAAACATTTCTTTAAAATAACTACAATTATCGGAGTTATTTTAGAAATTATTCTCAATTATAGGGTGCATTCGAGCAAAGCCGCGAGCAACAGCTAGCAATATATCTATTTTTGAAATGTGCTAATTAAGACCTTTCATTTAATACCCAACAGGAAAACATTTAAAAAAAAAACATGATTTTGTGTTCTCTAGAGGGCGCCATATTCAGTTGAATGTTACATAACCTATAACCAGCGGAAGATGAAGCTTCTTCCAACGATACCTCATTTGTCAAATTATGTTTTCGGTACAATTCACACCAATTAATTATCTAGCCTCAAGCTAGGATACCCAACGGGTACTAGACAACGGATAAACACACATAGATACGATTATGATAAGTAGTTTAGTAGTTATGAGGGAACAGATAAACATACATACATACATACACCCACCCACATACATACATACATCATGATGATGATGTATGTATGTGGGTGGGTGTATCCGTTGTCTAGTACCCGTTGGGTATCCTAGCTTGAGGCTAGATAATTAATTGGTGTGAATTGTACCGAAAACATAATTTGACAAATGAGGTATCGTTGGAAGAGGCTTCTTCATCTTCCGCTGGTGGTGGTGGTGTGGTGGTTTTCTGTGGTGTGTGGTTTTTGGTTTTTTCCCTTTGTGCTTCGCCGTAGTCGGTTAAAAAGATACATGGCTTTCAGTTTATTATTTGGTGAATCTGTCAATATTAATTATATTTTAAGTATGCTATTGTTAAAAAAAACGACTTTAGATTAATAACTCACATTGAAATAAGTAGTATATGTTCTCGTAATAACAAGCTAGAGTACTACTAGTGGCCACAGAAATAGGAATATTCCGATTTCTATGCTTAGTGGCTCTGTGAGCTGTACACCTCGCGCGTACAAACTTTTTTGCAAACAATCTAGCAGTGCACAGTAGCCATCTAGTTACCTTATTGTAAAACTAACATTAATAAACAAGGTGCTCCATCAATCCCTACCTAGTGAGTAAAGGGCTGATTCCACTGGTAGAAATGTAAAAGTGAGAAATTTACTGCATTTTGAGGAGCTATTCTGCTCATCACGCCGAAGATCCTCACCAGATCTTCACCAAATTATTATGAGACCAATTTAAAGTAAAAAAAAAAATAACCATCGAAATAGGATCTAATAAGGCGGAGATATTCAGTAGCCCCCGTTTTGCTCCTTTTTGGGGATCCTTTAACCTTTAACCTGTATACCAAGTTTCGTCTAGATCGGTTTGCTTCGGCTTCGCGCTCTTTCGGTCAATTATATAGAAGAAATGTATTAACCATTATTTTTGTTTATTTACAGGTTACAGTAGAGTTCCATCTAGTGTAACTGGAAGACTGGAACGCTCGGTCTGGGGTCTAGGATGTCAGTGCTGAATCAGAGTGGAGAAGAGCAGGTAAATCTAACATTATTACTGTTCTACGAAGAACTAGCTGCGCCTCGCGGTTGCATCCGCCAAAGTAGGCAATCTATATGTCATTCCAGGACCTAAAGTCTAACATTATTACACTACGAAGAACTAGCTGCGCCTCGCGGTTGCATCCGCCAAAGTAGGCAATCTATATGTCATTCCAGGACCTAAAGTCTAACATTATTACACTACGAAGAACTAGCTGCGCCTCGCGGTTGCATCCGCCAAAGTAGTCAATCTATATGTCATTCCAGGACCTAAAGTATTTAAATAAATAAATGCCATCACAATTCGTTCATCCGTTACAGAGCTGTGTGGTAATAATAATACAGACTTTCGCATTTATATGTAGTTAGGATTTATTTAGTTGAAACATCGACCAATAAAAAGATCAAATCAAAATCCAATCATTTTTTTGCAGTAAACTATACTATTTTAAAATTATTACAAAACTAGCTAGCTTACTACTCTACTCTCATTCGCTAGGTTAAAGAGTAGACTATGTGTTATTCCAAAAGAACCTACAAAGTACAATATACTAACAATTAGACACAGACACCGCCCTCGCGCGAGGTCGGTGTCTGTGTCTAACTGTTCGCGATCCTAGCTTCCAAAAGAATGAATCGATTATAATGCGTTTTTTCTCTTTAAAGTAGATGATGTAGGGTTCTTTCATTTTTTTTTGTTTATCGATTGCTCGGCTTCTACTGATCTGATTGAGATGCCTAGTACCTAAACCAGATTTTAAGTCAAACCTTAATTTATCCAACAGTTACATTTGGGTAACTCTTGAAAATAGGTACAGGTTTCCGAAAAAGACTTCCCTTCTTTTGGATTTTCCCACTGTATAAAATTGTTATCTATAACGTTTCAAATATGTTTCCAGGGATTTAGTTAGTCATAGATTTCTGTATCACATTTATTGAGTAGTATTTTCAGGTGTAAGTAGATAGTATAATATTATCGCTGCACTTGCATTTTCGTGAAATTATTTAATTTTTGCATTGTCAATATTCCTTGTCTGCGTGACGATGATATCGTAATTTTGCACTGTCAATATTCCTTGTCTGCGTGACGATGATATCGTAATTTTGCACTGTCAATATTCCTTGTCTGCGTGACGATGATATCGTAATTTTGCACTGTCAATATTCCTTGTCTGCGTGACGATGATATCGTAATTTTGCACTGTCAATATTCCTTGTCGGCGTGACGATGATATCGTAATTCGCGCGCTTTTCGTTTTTTCCTGTTCTCCGTACATTTACCGGATTCTTTTTTAAATACTGACAGCGTGCCAATGAACAAAATAAAAAGGGCAGTCTCGGGACGCCTATCAGACGTGTAAACTTTTTTTAAACTAAAACAACGAAAAACCAATTCGCACCGCGCGCTCTCATTGGTCAACCGTGAATAAGCAACCCTTCATCTGATCTATACTAAATTTTCGGTCTAATACCATAAGTCTCGATGGCATGACGGAACATCGTTCGACTTCCGATCTTGGGAGTTCAATCGTAGTTGTAATGTCTTATAACTTGAATATGGCCGAGCCGAGGCGGAAAGAGCCGACGAGCCACGAGCGCTGCGTCGCGTTACCGATCAATCGCCACGCCAACAGTCGGCGTTACCCCCGTACCGCGCAATTAGATGTTTACACATCTCAAAATTCACGTTCCAAATTCAAAACTCATTACTGCCCTCTCCGAAAGTCTTGAACAGAAAAGACCAACTTTGCTCCCACTTTTCGAAGAACTAATCAGCGTTTTTCGAATAGATTGGATGAAAATTATATTCTTTGTACAGACTTTTTCGTACTTATTGCTTTATTATAAGTATAGATTACAATGTCGATATGTGAGTTTACAAATAAATAGGTAGATCACACTGAAATTTTCCGGAACCGCACACTTGCCTAAATAATATTCAAAACGTAATTACAACTTTAAAATGGAACATTTTGGCTTTTGTTTGCAGTTTGTTTATCCATGTCATCCAAGGAAGTTCTAGTACTACTGGAATGATATCTCTATAATACAATAGTGGTCTTACCGAAAACGTGTACGTAAGTACATATAACTTCCTTGGTTTCATCTGACTTTCGAAACAATAAAAAAATGAGGAATTATTAATTTATTTTTTCACCATTCATTGTATTTTTTTCTTATTGTTTCCGAAAACTTTGTGTGACCCAAAAAAAGAAAAGAAATACATTAAATAATCAACACTTACAAATAAATAATTACAATAATGAAGGAAATACCTAATAATTTTCTAAAGGAAAAATTTGGATCACGTACGGGGCTCGAACCCGCATCATTCCGTGCCTTTGGGCGGCACTGACTTTAACCAATTCGGCTACCGTGACCAGTATACTTCATCATCCAAATTTGTCGCTTAGGTTATAAAACCGTCTTACGGGGAAGGTATTAGCGACCCGCCCCGGATACGCAAAGACGTAATTTAGAAATAAAAGTGAAAAATGTGAAGTTCTCGCACACTCGACCTTCACTCCGCTTGGGGGATCAACGGCTCGCTTCGCTCCCCGCCTCCCCCCTCGCTACGTTCAGGTCTCGTATGCTCGTATTATATAAATAAATTAAACATTCCGTGAAAAATTATCTGATGGTGAAAACCGTATCAAAATCCGTTGCGTGGTTTAGGAGTTAGCGGCCTTACAGACAGAGAGATAGGCAGACGCGGAAAGCGACTTTGTTTTATACTATGTATTGATTGACAGTATTAATATTACATTCCCTTAAAAAATATTAGATATGTTCTCGCTAAGGAGGCGTTAATGCTAAAAAATATAAACATTATGAAGGAAATAAGTACAGAAGAATAGAAACAAGAAATAAAAATAAAAAGCCATTAAAAGTGGTACTGAATGGTTAGCTCAGCCTTATGACATACCCAGGTGATAATTAATTGCTTACCTGGTAGTAAAATGTTATAAGAGCATTGATTACTTTATTGCTTGTTTACGCTCTAAAACTCTACAACATTTCACGCTGCAATTTCCACATCCATTTTTCTTTCCACAAAATAAACTCTTCATTATTATTTTATACTCTTCAGCTTCCTAGCTTCGCGAAGCCCTAGGTTAAAAAAGGTATGTTGTCATAAGCAACCAATATTTAAAATGCTGATGAACGAGGGAAACGAGAGTTTTTGTTGTTGAAAATTGACTTTATTGCGACACCAGGCTGTTCGCACTGGTGGGTATAATGAATCATTGAATCAGTCAGTTTTAATAACAATAATTAGAGATATAAAATTTACAGTAGATGCTTAAAAAATTGAAAGAACAAAATGTTCTGTATGAAAATTCAAGTTTATAATATTCGCTGAGCAGCAAATTTAATATTGGCGTCGATTCTGTGTCAACATTTTCTAAACTTATAACTAATTTTAAATATCTAATTTTACGTAAGGTTTAGAGAATTTAATTTCTGGGATGTCAAAATTAAAAGTGTGGCTTGACATTTCTGACAGTTGTATGTTGCAATAAATTTTGGCTGATGGAGAAAACCGGTAATTTGCCAATTTTAAGAAAAATAATAAGAATGTTATAATAGACTAAAAATAAATTAAATGTATGCCATTCGTTTATAATTTTAATAACAATTTGACCTCATCTAAATCGTATAGACCGCGAAATAGCTTAAAAAAATATTCTTGTGATTATATCCTATTATTATTTATTCACATGGCAACATCAACACATCGTCTACACGTTTGGGCTCTGTGGTCTACAGTTAAAAACTTTTTGGAGATCCTATAGGAGCGTATTATTATAGTTATGATTAAAACTGCTTAGTGTTGGTGACTCCTTCACCTGTACCACAGCACCAAGGAACATACTACTCTCTGCCGAGATACACAGCCTGTACCGAGGAGTTTGTATCATATCAAGACTATTATGACAAATCATGATTGTAACGTTTCAACCTCGTAGAATCCAGCTCTCCAGCTGTTAAAGGCAGTACGTTTTTGTCTGTTTTCGCTTATTGTCACGTGTTTTTTGGTTCAGAAATTAGCAATCATGTTCTATTTAGAAAACAATAAGAAAAGTGCTGTTTCGCCCAGCTTCCCTACTTTTTGTTCAAATAATTTTGCGCTTTTCCTCTGGTTACAAATTTAGCGTACCTAGTATTTGTGATTCCTTGGATTCTGAACACAGAGCTATGTTCTGGTAAACCAGAGCGTTGTTCAATATTGTAGTTTGTAGCACAGGTAGTAGGTAACATGTTAGTTGGTGTTATCGCTAAAAGCGATCTCTACTTAGCGATATTTTTGTTTCTGCTTACAGAAAAAATGTGTGTGCCACCTAAGAAGTTATTTTAAAAAGGTGATAGTATAAAAAACTGTTAAATAAAAATCGGAGAACTTGCAACTTGGTAGGTACATTTTATTTTAGATTATAACTTTGAAAGCCATAATGGATCGGAGGTAACCAGAACAGCATACCTTAACATATTTATTATACACTTAAATATATTTTTTCGGACAAATGAGATTTGTTTACAATTATTAAGTAGGTGAACACATTTCTCCGATGATGTCATGGGTACCACTACATCACAGATAGATCCAAGAAAAAAAATACTAATGTAGTAGGAACTCATACGCTATTTACAGACAAAATACTCTTTAGCGCCTAAGAAATTTTAAGAAGGAACTTCCAAAATTAGTTTGAAGTTTTAAAATTTAGTGAAAAAGGACGTGTGTTCTTTTAGAATAGATTATCCAGTTTGACACGTATCATAGAATTTTAATTTTCAAATAGTCACTCTCATCTTTTGGTACATTGGATGTAAAGCCTTTAGACACATCAATGAAGTGAACACTTAACATCAATTCCTATTACCGATCTGAATACCCTCGACAGAATGAATAATGACTATGAAGTTCTGCAAAGTAATGCCTCAAATGATGTTAATGTTTTTATGTTGTGATTACAGGTGGAATGTCCGCTATGTATGGAACCCCTGGAGGTGGACGATCTCCACTTCTACCCGTGCACATGTGGATACCAAGTATGTTCACTTAATTAACTACATGGTAGAGAGAGATGGTAGCCTAACGGTTCAATAGTGCAACTTTGGATCCAACGATACCTGGTTCGGTTCTAGGCTCCGCTCCAATGACTTTTCTAAGTTATGTGCGATTTTCCATCGCTCAGTGCTTCGAAGGGTATGATAAGCTCTCGGTCCCGGCTGTTGTCGATTAATAGCAGTCATTAAGCCAAGCCAGATACCCAAGCAAGCACTCATATTTTTTTACCAACGGGTACAAACTACCTTTCAGTTGCAAGCTGCCCGCTCCTGCCCCTACGACGTGACATCTCAAATATCCCCTATTGCAGATATGCCGGTTTTGCTGGAATCGCATCCGGGAAGGCGAGAACGGATTATGTCCCGCGTGTCGGAAGGCTTACCCGGAGAACCCAGCAGACTTCACTCCGCTCAGTCAAGAGCAGGTAATATCATCATAATATCACGCTTGATTAAGAAATACCTAAACAAACCTATTGAGCCGAATAGAGAAATGTCATATGTGACATGTGTTTTTTTTTTTTGTTTTGTTTTTTTTTTTTTTAAAAGAAGATATTTTGATATTTTTTTTATGTCTGTTACTGATTATTACCGTGAAATACCATACTATTTGTAATTTACTCATTGAAAGTAAGGTATCCCTTCTGGAATGGTGGTATTTTGGTGAATACTTGTGCAATTTTAAACGCACACAGTGGTATATTGCAATTCTTGACGTTGGCCGTGTCTACGGTAGACATAAGATTTGTTGCTACAAGGCGTACGTATAAAATCTCGCTGGAGGATTCCTGCGATCCGACTCTCAACCAGACTTGTGGACCTCAACGTCATTAATCATTATCGTGGTAATTATCTTGACCACGATTATTTAAAAAGCTCTAATATACAAATAGATTAAAACCCAGTTAAGGAAAAGCCAGTTGGTCATTAATATTTCTTTGTTTAAAACTGACGAACATTTTTTATGTTCAAATGATAAAGATTGACCTTTGATTCGCTGAATCATATTCATTGCTTTCTTATTCCCTAACCGCAAACACTCAAGGAACATTTAGTCTTTATACGAGCTTATGTTAGTTCTTCAGTATTCAAAAACAACAAGTACAATCTATACGTACTTATAATAAAGCAATAAGGACGAAAAAGTTTGTACAAATTTAAAAAAAAAAATGGTCCAGGGTACTCAAAATAATAAGCTACTGTTTGAACAAGTTTTTTTTTTTTTTTTTTAAATCGTCTGTTCGTTTTTTTGTTCTCGCATCACATAAAATCTTCTGGACTGATTTCGATGCGGTTGTCACTGCTGGATAGATTAGGGCATGACTTAAAAACTGGTTTACTTGGTATTTCATCCGCTGAGTAAAAGCCGAGCAATCGATTATAACTATGACGGCTGAACAGATATGACTGTAGTATATTATACTTTATAGGTACTTTTGGTCCTGGAATAACACGTATGTGCTACTTTTAAACGAAGTGACCACGCGGGCAAAGCCGGGGTTACAGCTAGTTACACTTATAGGAAGAAGTAAAACCTTTTTATAGTTGGTTCACAGATGCCACAGACTAATATTCACACAGAGAAATATTCTCACAAATACATTGATAGATGAATTTCTTTTTTGGAGCTTGGTGTCATGGAATCCGGGCGGTTCCCATTTGTCCCATGGAACATGACGTCATCGGACAAAATGAGTCAAATTTTTTACTGATTTGTTCTAAAGAACTATATACAAGCATAAATTAATAAAATAAAATATCGGCAAAAATGAGAGTTTAGGAAGTGGAAAAAGGAGTGACTCTGTGATGATATCACAAACCAGAAAGGTTTTAATGTTTGTTCTATAGAACAGGATAGGAAAAAAAGGTTTCAATTGTTCTAAGGAACAAATAAATAAGAAATAAACTCATTTTGTCCAATGACGTCAAGTTCCATGGAACAAATGGGAAGCACCCATGTTATCGTGATTCATCAATTCAAATTAATAATTTATTTGCAAGAATACAACAACACAAAGGTTATAAATTAAATAGTACTCGTAGGTACAGTGCATTCAGCCTGCATGCAGACGTGATTTTTTTTTTTTTTTTTTGGTTTTTCCAAAAGAAAATATTAAAAAGTATTTTTAATATTTGCCGTGTTAATTTTTAATATTTCACTACGTTTCATAAAATATTGCGGATTAGTTTTGATAAAAATACAAATATCCCTAAAGACCTCGGCTCATTCTCCACGTGACAGTTGATCGATTCGGCCCGTGTGTGTTCCAGGTGGCAGCAATAAAGACGGAGAAGAAGGCGCGCGAGCAGAAGCGGCGGAACAAGACGCTGGAGTCACGGCGCGCGCTCGCCAACGTGCGCGTCGTGCAGAACAACCTCGTGTTCGTGGTGGGGCTGCCCGTGCGCCTCGCAGACCCAGAGGTAACAATACAGCCCATGTTACAATACACGATAACCATTTCAAAACTACAGCCTTACAAAATACATCCTTTCAAACTGCAACATTTGACGCTAATTACATCCATACCAATATATAAAAGTGTCTTTGTCTGTTTGTTTGTTTGGGGAGCTTTCACGCGATAACGGCTGTACGGATTTTGATGTAATTTGGAATGGAGATAGCTTATACCCTGGAATAAAACATAGGATACTTTTTATCCCGGAAAATTGCAAGTTTCCTACGGAAAAAAATGGAAAAATGTTGATTACTCGCTATAAGAAACGGTTGCCATGGGAACGAAATTACAAGTATGTCAAAAAACATCAAAAGCATTGGTGCTATATCTACTTTTGTATTGGTTTTTAATATCCTAGAAGAACATAGGATGTTTTTTTCACGATAAACAGTAGTCCGTTCGGACGAAGTTGAGAGCGGGAAAGCTAGTTAGATATAAAATAATGGCAAAATTAGATTTATTGTTTTAAAAAAAACGCGTTGTAATATATTTTTTCTTTGTATGTGTAGTACGATATTTCTAAACCGATATGGATATTTTTTTATATTTGAATTTGTAGACTGAGTGTGGTCGCATATAAACGACTTCGAAGATTTTGGCATAGAATATTTTTTGTTCATGTATTGTCCTCTATCCATACATGTATACATACAGGTTACACTGTGCGCCGCAAACTTGAAAAAAAAAAAACAAGATGGCAGACTGACCACTATGCCAGCCTCCAAAAGAAAAATCTTTTAAGCCTTTTCATCAACATAGGTTTAGTCGTTTTTTTTAGTAAATCCTTTTGAAGACACGCGAAGACGTTGAGAGATCTTGTCGTGTCCCAAATAAGTTCTAGCCAATATATTGTTTGTGGGGTATTAAGCATTTAACCTATAATAACACAGTCATACAAACGCTATACAACCTTCAATCCTTCAGACAAAAATCAATAAAAATATTAATTAGCTTTTCTCTAAGCTGCCTTATTTCTAGTGCTAAATTCAGGACATGTTTTTTTTTGTTCCAGATTTTAAAACGGCAGGAGTACTTTGGCAAATACGGCAAAATTCACAAAGTAGTTATAAACCAAAGTACGACGTATGCAGGGTCACAGGTGAGTAAAATAATATTAGTGTACTTAATAGATTTTCACCTTACTCTTGAAGATTAAAACTTCATCAATATAAAAAAAAACACGATTCCGAAATAACATGCACAGAGGCATCGTAAATGCACCTTGGTACATTAGAAGTAACGACCTCCATCAAGACCTGAAGGTGGATCTCGTTACTAACGTTAGTAAAAACCAACGAAGCTCACGAACGAAGACTTGAACATCATGTGAATGTCGAGGCTATCCAGCTCCTCGAGAACACTGACATCGTAAGAAGACTTAAAAAACGATTTAGAACTACGAACGAGTTAGTGATGTGATAGTGATAATGTATATTATAATGAGCGCAAACCAAATTAATACAAGAACAAAGTGACTTCCCCTTAAATAGAGACAGGAAGAAAAGTGTTATTGAACACATTCTTGGTATATACTCTACTTAGCATCATAAGTTAAAGTAAAATTAATTATATTAAAATTATAATCTAACCTTAATAGATTGTAATTTTAATGAAGGATCACAAAATAGTGGGAAGAGAAAAAAAACTGGCTTAACGGTCGGTTATTCGTCAGATTAGCAGCTCGAACTGTCTCAACTTAATACAAAAATCAAACGTTAAGTTATTGAAACCGATCGTATTAGCGCGCGCTGTACGCGGCTGATACGACATGTTGAGCTGGGCACGTGAGCCGTTTTTACACATTTTAACTAAATTTAATAAACCTAAATGTACCTGGTTAATTCTCGTTTAAATGTTTTTACGTTTGAAATATGTAATTACTGCGGATAGATGTTTGATCTAGGATAATTCAACTTATATTGGTGTGTTGACATTACACTAACCAAATATGTATTAATAATATTTCATTTATACGGCTTTATAAATTACTATTTTCTGTTCAAATAGGTTTAAAAATACTCAAAAATGTAATAGCCTTTAATTACCGACCGGTTGGCCTAGTTGATAGTGACCCTGACTGCGAAGTCAACCAGCGGGATTTGAGCCAGCGCTCAAATCCCGCTAGGTGCACCATACGTGTGATGAACAAAAATGTTTGTTTCCGAGTCAGGAATGCTATATTTGTATCTATGTGTGAGAGGTGTAATTTGGGGCTAGGTAATTGGTGTGAATTGTCCGAAATATATTTGTAATGATTCAGAGACCTCAGAGAGGTGTAATTTGGGGCTAGGTAAAAGGTGTGAATTGTCCGAAATATATTTGTAATGATTCAGTGACCTCAGAGAGGTGTAATTTGGGGCTAGGTATTTGGTGTGAATTGTCCGAAATATATTTGTAATGATTCAGTGACCTCAGAGAGGTGTAATTTGGGGCTAGGTAATTGGTGTGAATTGTCCGAAATATATTTGTAATGATTCAGTGACCTCAGAGAGGTGTAATTTGGGGCTAGGTAATTGGTGTGAATTGTCCGAAATATATTTGTAATGATTCAGTGACCTCAGAGAGGTGTAATTTGGGGCTTGGTAATTGGTGTGAATTGTCCGAAATATATTTGTAATGATTCAGTGACCTCAGAGAGGTGTAATTTGGGGCTAGGTAATTGGTGTGAATTGTCCGAAATATATTTGTAATAATTCAGTGAACTCAGAGAGGTGTAATTTGGGGCTAGGTAATTGGTGTGAATTGTCCGAAATATATTTGTAATGATTCAGTGACCTCAGAGAGGTGTAATTTCAGGTTTTCTATACTCTCAGAGCGGCAAAATCTTATTCACTCATAAAAACAGAAACTCCTAAGGAAATTACTCATAAGGTGTCTTGAAACATTTTCAATGGTTAATGTAACTGATTAACTAGGCTAGTAAGTAGAGAAATTTGTCTTGCAAAAGGTGATGTAGTAATGATTTTTACATATGTTGTTTAGGTCTAGACCCTGATGAAAAATCTAAGTTTTAGACCTTCAGGGATAGGAGCGTTAGCCGCCATCATGAATTGAAGAGGCCAAAATTAGTTTTTTTCTAAATTGTCCTTTAACAGGTAGCTTTATGGCAAGTGTCTATGAAAAGTATAAAGATGACAATATTTGCAACATTTTTTCATTCACAGTTGTTCTGTAAGTCTCAAAGGTACCTCTTTATAAACATACTCTCCAAATATCAAGTCTCTACATTCAGCGGTTAAGAATATACTTGTTCCGGCATTGGAGCATTTTTAGTAATGATGTTTTTTTCGTTTCTTGTAACTTTTTACCTGAGACTTACAGAACAACTGTGAATGCAAAAATATTGTTTTTTTGTCTTCTACTACTACTACTTTTCATATATACTTTTGCCATAAATCTAACTGTTAAAGAACTATTATGAAAAATACTAATTATGGCCCCTTGAATTAAAGATGGCGGCTAACGCTCCCACCCCTCGAGGTCGAAAATTAGTTTTTTTCGTTAAGACCGAAGGGCACCTACGCAGCTTCTACAGGTTTTGCCTTACATTTCCGTGAAATTTGCGTTTTGGGAGAAAACGTTTCTACCATATTAAACCTTAACCAAATCCAATAATTCAGGTCTCTTTTTATTAATCACAGAATAAACTAAGTTAGTGGATTTATTTTTTTCTTAATTTATTATTATTTTTCATTTAAACAGTACACAAACTTGAGAGAAAATATCGGTATTAAATCACTAATTAATTCAAATTGTTTACAAATTATGATAAAAACAAATAAACATAGTTTATTCTGTAATTAATAAAAAGAGACCAGAATTATTGGATTTGGTTATGGTTTAGTATGGTAGAAACGTTTTCTCCCAAAACGCAAATGTATGACAAAACCGGTAGAAGCCGCGTGTGTGCCCTATCCTCTTAACTGGTATATCCTGATCACAGAACCAATTTTATCCCCCTCATATCAATTATCATGAGGGCACAGAATAAATAATGAGTGCTTCAGCTAGCCGCGATTCTCAATTGTTTTCACAGCGATATTATCGTGAATCGGAATGCACCTTTGGGTGCATTCCGATTCACGATAATATCGCTGTGAGCGATCACAGTGCTAATTTGCGTTCCGATTCAGATATCGCGCTCACGGCAGTTGAGTGCTGCAGTTGATTCGGAACGCTCGTGAGCGTGATTACAAGATCACAACAACTTAACCTCAAAATTTGCTCAAAATACAAAGTATTACTCGTAGGCAAAGTAGTCTGTCTAAAAATTGGTCAATTGTCTGTAGTAATATTTGGAAAACTGTACGAAAATCACACACAACTGAATTCAAACAACAGTTTTCTTTGTAAACAACCGTCAGTCTGTCACTTTGACAGTAGCGCTCACAGTGATATCGGTTTGGGGCATGGTCGGTGTAATCGCAAAATGGCGGATGTAATGACGTAATCCATGAAGTCACAAGGGATATCGTTGTTGCGCTCACGATGACTCGGTACGCGTTTTAGCGCGATAATATCGATTTTATCGATATTTGCGCGTCTCGGAATGCACCCTTTATTGGTGCAGGTTTTATGAAATTTCACAGTTCAATAAATTAGAAATTATAACTAAACCTTACTGCTGCCAATTAAAGTCACTGAAGCATTATGTTTTTTTTACTTTTTACCATTAAATATTAGTCTGGTAATAAATAATTTAAAAAAATACCGTCGCGGTACACCTGGCAGATATTTATAGTTTTGCAGTCGTGTTTTATTTTTATTTTTAAAAGCTTACAAAAGTAATTTATAAAGACGTATAAATGTAATATAAATACATCTTTTGTTTAGTATAATGTGTTTAGTGTAATGTTTGTATAATTTAGTGTACTGTGCAGACAGCGTGGTCTTTTCTTTGATGGTACGCGAAATGAAGATAAAGAATATTTAAAGCGAAAGTTGTAGATTGTAACATGAACGGCAAAGAGCATCCTCTATTCAGTTCATATTGCAAAATAGAACTTTCGATTGAACTTAAAAATTGACGATTAATAAAAAATAATTTCAAAAATTAAAACACGACTTCGGTCTTTTAGTAGACTAAAAGTCACAAACAAGACTTTCCAAATGTTTTAGAAATTTATTACTTTAGGGACGTACAAGTGCGATATAAATTTACCAGCATTAAACCAAGTAAAGAGCACTCCCACGGCTCATAAGCTTAAAAAACTTGTTTGTGACTTTTTAGTCCACTAAGACCGTAGTCGGGTTTTAGATTTTGAACTTATATTTTATATAATAGTTTTAAGTTTGAACACATAACCTTTCCTTTGCTTCGCCGTAGTCGTTTAAAAAATAGCCTATGGCGCTCTTGCGATGAAGACGAATCGATTGATACCACGCTTATCAAAATCGGACCAATAGACATCTATATAAACATACATACATAGACTGTTAAACACATTAATTACCCTTACCTTGTTTCACCGTAGAAGGGTAAAAAGAGTTCCATCCGCCCCAAGTCTTTCAGAGTAAATAAATTTATAGCTTCAAAGAAAGGTGATTGAAGTCCTAAGAAACGTTAGGCAACAACGTTCAGGACTTTTCGCTTACCATCACGTGGGCCTCGTCCACCAACTACACAACAGAAGCACTCTCTAATAGAATAGGGTTGTGACTAATGAGCAGTTGTTGCAGGGTCCGTCGGCGTCCGCGTACGTGACATACGTGTCTCAGTCGGACGCGCTGCGTGCCATCCAGGGGGTCAACAACGTGACGCTGGACGGACGCGTGCTCAAGGGCTCCCTCGGCACCACCAAGTACTGCGCCAACTTCATGAAGAACCAGCCCTGTCCCAAGCCGGACTGCATGTATCTTCACGAGCTAGGTGAGTCTGTTTACTTATCGGCACTGTATATTGTTGAGAGAGAAATTGGAAGGATACACGCTGATTCTTTACGCACTTTGTATTGTTGAGAGGGTCAATTACGTGACATTGAAAGGACACGCGCTGATTCATATAGGTATTGTATATTTTTGATAGGGTCAGCTACGCTTCACTGGAAGGACGCACGCTGATTCATTTTGGCATTGTATATTGTTATGAGGGTCAATTACGTGACATTGAAAGGACGCGCTGATTCATATAGGCATTGTATATTGTTGAAAGGGCCAACTAAGTGACACTGAAAGGACACGCGCTGATTCATATAGGCACTGTATATTGTTGAGAGGGTCAGCTACGCTTCACTGGAAGGACGCGTTGATTCATATAGACATTGTATCTTGTTGAAAGGGTCAACTAAGTAACACTGAAAGGACACGCGCTGATTCATATAGGCACTGTATATTGTTGAGAGGGTCAGCTACGCTTTACTGGAAGGACATACGCTGATTTATTTAGGCACTGTATATTGTTGAGTGGCTTAGCTACGTGACACTGAAAGGACACGCGCTGATTCATGTAAGCATTGTATATTGCTGAGAGGGTCAACTACGTGACATGGAAAGGACACGCGCTGATTCATGTAAGCAATGTATATTGATGAGAGGGTCAGCCACGTGACACTGGAAGGACACGCTGATTATAGAGGGCGATGTTTAGCAGCGGACATTTACCGACTGATGTTGATGATGATGAAGCGAATTGCTTCGCGCTCATATCCATCCCGGTCGCTCCGCGCCGCGCTTTCTCTGGCCAACACTTGCTGCCAGCTTCACCTTACTAACCGCCTCTGTACTGGAATGTTCACAAAGCCTTCTCCACATTGCAGGTGATCCTAAAGCGTCTTTCACCAAGGAGGAGATGCACGCAGGTCTGCACCAGGTGTACGAACGCAAGCTGCACAATCAGCTGTTGCAGGCGCAGCGGGAGAAGCCGCAGGATAAGACTGCCAACGGATCAGGTACACGATCAGTCTCCGCGAAGTGACTTAAATCAACAAAAATCTTTTTTATTTTTCTGTAAAACCTGTTTTTTGCAACAGGTTTTACAGAAAAATAGGTGTTATTTAGGTGTTATTTATTTATAAAGAAAAAACTACTAAACCAATTTTAATGAAAATATGGGGACACACTAAATAAGTATGACCCCTTTAAAAAGTCATCCAAATCGATTGATAAATCCCAGAGACATGAGGTAAAATATAGTATACACAAAAACAAATTAAAAGAAATAACAGGCGACCTGGGAACCTCCTCCTTTTGTGAAGTTGATTAATAAATAATGAAAAAAATACATTTATAGAACACTTACTTGTACAAAAATATTAAATTGTAATTTAATGTAAAAAATATAAAAAGAATAAGGAAAAGCGGGTCTGAAAGAGTCTAGATATAGCTAGGCACAAAATTTTGTGACGGGATATTTCCTATCTTTCACTTATTTCATGCACAACCAGAAATACAATTACTAATCAATATCTTTGGATGAAATCGATATCCCTGTGTAATTTAAATATCAATATAAAAACTTCTAACATAATGCTACTGCGCTGTCATTACTCAACATGGTTTTCAAACTGTTACTAATTGAAACGGTACGATAGGGTTACCAAATGAAAACTATCTATAGTCTATAGTTTTCATTATTATTACAGTAATGTTTTTGTTATGTTGGTTGGTTCATATAAAGGCCATGATAAACTTGGGCATTCACTTGTAACGAGCGTTCTAGCGAATATCATGACAGGTATAAGCTAACACAAATTAAACAGGAGCGTTCTAACGAGCTTTTTAGCAAGCATTCTAGTGAATCAACCAAAAATTTGCTTCGAGCTTTTTGCCGAGCCGAGCAATTCTAACTGGTCCACCGTAGAATAGATTTATGACGAGTATTTATTTGAGTGTTGGCTAGAATGATCAACGGTATGTTTTACTGACGATTGGTTCTATTCGTTGTTCAGTTCGTCAACTAGTGAATTCTCAGGTTATCAGCACCTTAAGAGTATGAAAGAGAGCGAAATATTGTGTTTTTTAAGATATTGACCAATAACAGAAGAAAAGCATAGGCAATATGGGGAATAAACATTCAAATAATTAATTAATAAATGTATCTCTTCTTACATCTACAGGTAATTCTAGTGCGAATGAAAGCAAGAGCAGTACAAAAGATGGTAAGTATTATCGGCTCTAAGATCTCGACTGTCTTCTGTATCTTAACCAGTACTTACCAAACTTCTTTGGTTGCAGGTAATCAATCGAACTTTATACCGGCAACACTGGTCACATCGTCACATATTAACGTAGTCAATTCGTCTAAGTGAGTACCGCTTCCATTCCTCCTCATGTGAATATAGAATGTTTCCATAGCAGTGCATATTATTTAGCAATACAGTATAGTTTCAGTGACATATCAACTCATATAAATAGAATGCAAAAAACATTGTAGTTCTTATCTCATCCCTGAACGAGTATGCATTTCTGCAAAGTAACGAATCTTTGCATACAGTAATTTTGACTAAGAACAATCATAATCTATTAGTGTTATATATATATTAACTTTGAAACATACTGTAAAATATTATGCACTGTCATAGGACTATGCAATTTTGTACTTTATATGTATCATCCATCAAAATGGCTCTTGATTTCAGATCTAAGAAAGAACAGAATGGTAGCAATAGCAATGGCATCGCAGGCACAAGTAATGGAAAAGAGGCGTGGCCCAGTCTCGGATCGTCTCCACCCATCGACAGTCCGGTCAGAAAACAATCCAGTCCCAAACCACGACAGTCTTCGGGTAAGTGGAAGTTTTTGGAAACAGCTGGAGTATCATACCAACTAGTAAGGCAAGAAGACATGGCCCAGTCCCAAATCTTTCCCACTCCATGATATTCCAGTTAGAAAGCAATCCTGTCCCAAACCACAAAAGTCTTTGGGTAAGTGGAAGTTTCTAGAAACAGCTGGAGTAATCATACCTACTAGTTTTAGAATAAGGCAAGGACCCGTGGCACAGTCTCGAGTCTTTCCCACTCAGTGACATTCCAGTAATTAAGCAATCCTGTCCCAAACCACAAAAGTCTTTGGGAATTGGAACTTTCTAGAAACAGCTGGATTAATCATACCTACTAGTTTTAGAGTAAAGCAAGCAGACGTGGCCCAGTCTCGAGTCTCTCCCACTCAATGACATTCCCAGTCAGAAAGCAATCCTGTCCCAAACTATAACAGTCTTCGGGTAGGTAGAAGTTTCTAGAAATAATTGGATTCTTAGAATCTTCTAGTTATAGAATAATAGCAAAGAGGTGTGGCCCAGCCTCGGGTCATCTCCGTCTAACAGTCTACTAGTTTAAGTAATGGAAAACAGTTGTGGATTAGTCCAAGATGCCACCCAACGACATTCCGGCAGTTCAGGTATTAGGATGTGAAAGTATTTAATTATTGAGCAAACAATTAAAACGATAGAGGCACAATGACAGGCTGTCAGGAAAACAAAACAGTCCCCAATTACGGAAGCTTTCAGGTCGGTGGAAGTTTCCAGAAATATCTGGAACACTAACCTGCAGCTTTCCATTTTCCGACCTAATGATGCTTTTTCTAATGAAGTTCGTAATGTATACAAATATTTATTTTTACAGTTAAGTCACAAGAAAACGGCACATCATCCGCGTCCTCCGCATCTCCCAGTCCCACGCTACTACAACCACAACAGGCTCAAACGAAAACTAAAGACACACATGAAACGAAAACGAACAGAAATAAGGAAAACAGCACAAACGGACAGAGCAAGAAGAAAGACAAATCGAAACGGAAGTCCAGCAATAGTATTAGCAACGACGCAGACAGCCAAGAACACAAACCGAACCAGGAAATTGGAACAAAAACATATGGCACAAAAACAAATACATCCGTGTTCGATAACGAAACGCAGTATCTCACAAGCGAATTGGATGAACTTGAATCAGATCGACACAGCCTGTTAGAAAACCACGACCTATTAGATAACAGTGATCACAGTTTGTTAGAAGACGACAACACTCATAACTTGTTAAACGATGCGAACAATGAAGTCATGATGATGCAGAGACACAGAGAAATGCTCGCCGGACTGGTAGACAATAATCATATACTTCCACACATAAAGAGCCCAGTGCTGAACGGATACAGTTTATTAGACCGGGATATGGGATACTTAGATAGACCGATTAGTCAAATTAGCCAAGGCCGGATGGATCAGAAAGCCTTGTTGATGAGGGAACGAAGCCAGAGTGAATTGTTGATGAGACAGAACGAAATGTTATCGAGACAGCGCAACGTTATGGTTGAGCCTAAGCATTATATGGCCTCGTCTAGTATAGGACTCGAGTCTGCTAGTGAATTATTAGGTAAGAATGTGTGCAACATAATCGTCTTTGTGCTTTTTGTAGCCGCGTTCTATTTTATTTCGAGATTGTAACACTTTGACTGTGGTGTATGACTGTATAAAAGACTGTATATTCTAGGGACTGACAGCCAAGACAATTCTCGTATCTTCAAATGCTATTAAAATGTACAGGCAATTTTGAATAAAGAGAATATACTTACTTCTCCTCGGCGAAGGTTCCACATAAACTTATTTTATCATCCAAACTATTTAAAAGTAGGAGGAAAAAGAAAATGAAGAAGTCAATATTTAATATAATAGGCCGTAGCTCAGTTGCAGTTCTCTTATCTACAAATGCCGTTGAAATTACAGATAATTTAAGAAAGTAAAGACTTTTCTAGAAACTTAATTAAATAATGATAGACACTTGGTTGGGACTCCATTAGACACTGTAATCTCCTTATTTAGGCCCTATGAAGGCCCTTAAATAATGTGATTTTACCCGTAACGTTTTGGAAAAAACGGGTCTCTTCTACTGATGTGCTAATATTGTCAAACATTCTTGTACATTAATTCCAAAGTGCCTCGCTCGATTTTATATTTAAAATGTGCTTGTATTAATAAATACAAGAAGGAACATTGATTGTTTTCTCAACAGGTGCTAATTTTCATCCAAATACAAATATGCTTCCACCGTTCGGTATGCGCGTAGACAATTCAATGGCCACAAGCTCTATGGGCGGCAACACAATGCCCAACATGTCTGGCAACATGTCCGCCAACACGCTGGGCGGGTTCCTTCTGCACGGACAACAGATGTTACAGAATCAGCAACAGATGCAACAGTCTGCTCTTTTAAATGGATATGATACATCACAATCGAACGTGAGTATATAATTCATTTGTATTTATTTTGGGTTTGTCTGCTAATTTAACTGATGGAAAGTTATTTTGTAGTTGGACCGCAATCTTGCCTAAAATATAAATCAGACATAAATTAACAGTATACATCACGTTACAGTATACATCACGTTACAAAATGCTAATTACAATAAGCAAGTAGTCCATTTTAGTTATTGAAAGCCTCTTGATAATTTATATCTTGTAAAAACGGATATAAATGAGTTATTGATAGACAGCGATACAATGAAGGGGCAACGAAACTGGAATATGTAGAAATGTATGTGTGATGGCGTTTATGTCGAATAAGATCCGAGTTCCAGGGGCACATCGTAAGATGTTTAGTCCGGGCTTTTAGTCAGAGGGCGTGGTCTACCGAAGCTTTAGATAAGCGAAACCTGCCCGAAAAATCCTTTAACTTTAGATTTGTATGTCTAAATGTATGTTAGTCTATCAGGTATATTATTCATCATCCCATCTATTCGAAAAACACTGATTGGTTCCTGGAAAAGTAGGAGCAAAGTAGGTCTTTTCTGTTCAAGTCTTTTAGACAGGGCAGTAATGAATTTCCGTGGCTCGTCGGCTCTTTCCACCATAGCTCGGCCATATTCAAGTTATAAGCCATCACATTTTATTTTTAATGTTCAAAATTTGTACACTCCAGTTGGGATTTGAACTCCGGTACTAATGATCCGAAGTGGAACTATGTCCCATGGAAGCTATCCATATATTATTATGCCGAAAAGTTAGTATATACCTATTACGAAATAAATTAAGGCTTGACCAATGAGAGCGCGCGGTGCAAATTGGGTAACGTAGCGCGGGCGCGGTGAGAATCGTAGCTTTCAAACGAATGGACCAATTTAGATGCGGTTTTTTATGTTTCAAAGCTGAGGTAATCGAGATGGTTCTTAGCTTTAATGAGGGGAGGAGGGAAGGGAGGGGGGGGGGTGAGAATCGTAGCTTCCAAACGAATGGACCGATTTAGATGCGGTTTTTTATGTTTGAAAGCTGAGTTAACGAGATGGTTCTTAGCTATAATGGGGGGTAGGCTAGAACGATTTGGGGTGGGGGGGTGGAGGATGAGAGGGGGGGGGGGGATATACATTATTAATAAATGCTCGTAAATAAATATATGAGCTGTAAAGTATCTACAAGCGAATTTAATTTCTTATTGGGGGATGAAAAGTAGAATGTATCACTCGGACGCAAAATAATTTTCCCTCGGGCGACGTATATTGAATCCCTCGCTACGATGATAAAGATTCTATTGATTGTCACCTCCGCTGGATATCATTTTAATCGGTCTAGGAAGCTTCGGTCCGCGTAGTATCTTGTTATCTTCTCAATAAAAACATACCGTGTTGCGCCGACGGTTAGCAGCGCAGCTATACTTATAATAAAGTAATAGGTACGAAAAAGTATTTACAAAGAAAACAATTTTAAACATACGGTACTTAAAATAAGCTACTGAAAAAGAATATTACTTTATGAAAATTCGTATCTGTTTGTCTGTATGTTTGTTTGTTCGCGCATCACGTAAAAACTACAAGATCAGCTTAGGGTTTGACTTAATAACTGGTGTAATTTGTATCTCAATCCGATGAGTAGAAGCCGAGCATTCGATAAAAATATTTTTAACGACTGAAGAAATTTTGATCGAATGTATGTATAATGTATTTGATATTTATTTGTTGAAGACCAACAGCAATATTAATAGGTACAATAAACATATATAAAGGTGTAGTGTTAAACAGCCAAATAACGGTCTCCTTATATAGAAACAAATTAAATTTAAGCTCCTACATTATTGCAAAGAAACTAAAATTTTGAATACAAAAACCAAAAATTAAAATAAACTAAAAACTAATTTTGTTTCACAAAATTGTACTGGAGAGGGGGTGTAAGGGTGTGTGTGTGTGTGTATTGTGTGTTTGTGTGTGTGTGTATGAGAGAGAGAGGGTGTGAGGGGGTGTGTGTGGGAGTGTGTTTTATTATATTGGTATTTTAGGTCCTGGAGTAGCATATAATAGTACTTTTAACCTAAAGAAATGACTACGCGTGTGAAGCCGCGGGTACAGCTAGTGTGACATACATTGCTACGCGTTACTGACGTCGGCGACCGATATAATTACACTTAATAGCGTTCATTGTTCTCCATTGACAGAGCGAAGGAAGATACCTTGCAGAGAACATGGACAAGTTCTTCACTGACTTCAACAAAGCACAGCAGATGCGGCTCCAACTGAATCGAGGCACGAGCGACGACCGCCGCTTCCGCGACCATCACTTCCCGCAGAACATGCTCAGCGCGGAGCGGCTGGAGATGGAACACAAACAGAGGTAATGTACCGTCACGACACCTCCCACCTCTACTTCTGTAAAAAGATGTATAAGCAATAAGAGCGCAAAAATATTGGAACCGTTCGTGCTTATGTATACTAAAAAAAAAAAGAAGAAAGAAGCGAGCGAAGCTAGCTCACGGCTCAGCTCGACCTTCATTGACTCGACTTTCATTGCATTCTTAGGAGAGGTGGGAGCGAAGCTAGAGTGAAAAAGTTTATTCCTTAAAAGTTTCATCAGTTAAATCGAGTCAGCGCCCGGATCGAAAGCTCCGTCGGCGTACAAATCGGCTAAACAGACGCTATAGTATGTCTTATATATATGCATGTTTAAGAAACAGGTGTGAGCGAAGCGAGCGCGAAAACATAAATATTTTGCAACGTCTGTTTATAGTAGCCAGATTAGTTAAACTAATCGAAAGGTGAAAGATCACATATTACTATTTTATATTACTAATTTGCTATATACACGCGTACGAAGCAAATAGTTAAGAGAAGCGAGCTCAAAAAAAAACGGCCAATTGCGAGTCGGACTCGGGCACCGAGGGTTCCGTACAAACTTAGCTTTGGCGTTGGAAAACTAATGTCCTCATACATCGACAAAGGTCGCAGTCGCCTTAACAAGAGCAAAAATAATTATTTTGTGAAATAGCTTCAAAATTGTTTTCGGATTTTTACCTTTACTTGTGCTAATTATAGAAATTTGGCAAGAAGAAAAAGCAAATAATAATAAAAAAACATTGAATATTAACATTGCTTCTTGCCAAATTTCATGATTCTAGGTCAACGGGAAGTACCCTATAGGTTTTGATTCCCTTGCGAGTGTCAAAATATGCGGCATAAACGGCTGTATCTTTTGATTGCGTTGACTTAGTTTTTTTTTCACAGCTCCCAAGGGATTGCAGACATGAGTATTTGATATTAATTTCAATTTAGACAGACATACAAACGGACAACGAAGTGATCCTATAAGGGTTCTAATGTTCTTTGTGAGGTACAGGACCCTAAAAATGAATGTTAGTGTACTAATTCCAGAATGAACGTGGCGCGGTCGGGCGAGAGCGGCGGGCACCGCGCGGCCGGCGACGGCGACGACGACTTGGACTTCGACCCCTTCAAGGAGACGCAGAAGGCTTTCGCAGAGCTCATGGAGACAGAGATGATGCAGAACCAAGTCTCTAGCGGGTAACTAGCATGATGTTTTGTAACTAGTCTCTAGCGGGTAAGTAGCAAGGTACAGTAACCTATGTCTATATCTATATGTTTGTGAAGTTAGGCTTTGTGAACGATTGCGCAGGTACTGCTGTGGGGATAAAACAGCATAAAGTAAAAGCGAGATAGAATATGCGAAAAACGTAAGCGAGTGAGCGAGGCAGATACAATGCTGTCTTCACCTTCAACATTGGATGAAGAAACTGAAATATTTAAACTATTTTTCTGACTACTTTTTGTTGTATATACCTATTATTTCTTTAGTATTACTACGTTTTTTATATTGGCAGCTCTTCGTAGCATTTATTATGTAATAATGCATGCTGGATACTTATTGTATTTTTGGTTTTCTTTGTCCGAGAATGGTAAATTTATATACACACTATGTACACTTCACATAAAACTCATACGCTTACACTACACTTACTCAACGTTGTCCAAGCGAGTTATAATGTTTAATAATCTTGACATTTTGGCACTTTTCGCTATCTATTGCTCATCTAGCTCTGCAGCTCCTACTTTACCAGATCTGGGTTTCTATTTAAAAAATGTATCAACCATGTCACGCATAAGCCGTGACTATCCCAATAATTTTATTTATTGTTAGTATGAATAATATTGAAACTATAAACTTGGATCTGGATTCCATTTCAGTAGCTAGAGAAGTGGTCTGCGATGTTGATAATTTACGAGCGAATTTAATGGATAATAATCACACTCTCAATGTCCTTTCTCAAAACATTCGTAGTATAAACTGTAATATGCCCAACTTTACTACGCTTCTTCAGAGATCCCAGATGTCATGGGATATACTGGTTCTTTCAGAGTGTTGGCTCTCATCGACTAAAAGTATACCGGACCTTGACAATTATAACTACGTAGCCACTACGTCCCACAAAACGCAGAATGAGGGAGTGGTAATATACTACAATAAGCATCTAAAAGTAATTTATGAAGAACCTCAAATTGATGATGCAAATTGTCTGTTATTAAAAATAAACAATGACACTTGCATCATAGGAATATACCGTCCGCCTAGTCAGCTCAACACCAGCAACTTTGTTAACTCTATTGACGTACTTATTTCTAAGCTAAATTGTTTTAAAAATTTAATCCTTTGTGGTGACATCAACATCGATATACTTCCTAATACTCATGACAAACGATCTTACGAGTATTTAAATATTCTTGCAAGCTATTGCATCCTACCTGCACACACTGTGCCAACTCATGGTCGGTCATCTCTAGACCATATGATGCTTAGAACTAAATTGGATGCAACCTGTGTTATATTTGAATCATCAATTACGGATCACGAAAGTGTGGCTATTAGTCTCAATCTAGTGAATCAGATAGATTATTCTAAAAAAGTTATCCATTTTGTTGACTATGACAGTTTAGATCAAACCATTCAAAATATAAATTTTCAGGATATTCTCGAAATTGATGATGTTAACCAAGCGACAGATCAATTAGTAAATTACTTAACTGAGGCAATTAAGTAATTTACTGTTATTTATTTAGTGTTAGTTTTACTAACACTAAATTAAAAACTGAGCCTTCGAGAAAACGGACATACAAGCCATGGATTACCCAGGGCTTGTTGCGTTGCATGAGGAATAGAGATAATCTCTATAAAAAACTAAAAAAAGATCCTAGTAATGACGTTCTAAAGGAAACGTACAAACGTTACAGAAATTTTTGTAACTCTCGCGTAAAGAAATCTAAACGAGACTACGAGAAAAAGCAAATTGAATGTGCTAAAGGTGATAAAAAAATGCTATGGAAGGCTATTAAAAAGATTGGTGGTTCAGATCGGTCAGTGGATCTTTCGTCCTGTCTTCTGTCGTCTGACACTCCTGAAATGAGTGTCAATAAAGTAAACTCTTTCTTTGCGGATGTTGGCACAAGGCTTGCTGAAAAAATTATCCAACGCTCTTCAAATACCTTTAATGAAACTAATTCTTCCACCCGCGACTCTTTTGTTATGTTACCTGCTGATGAAGGCGAAATTTTACACATTGTTAGTTGTCTAAAAGATGGCGGTTCGGTGGGGATCGATCTGATCTTTGGCAGAGTATTAAAGAGATATATTCACGTTCTTTTATCTCCTATCATGCATATTTGTAACTTGGCCATGTCAACGGGAGTCTTTCCGTCAGCGTTTAAAATTGCGGTTATTAAACCAATTTATAAGGGTGGTGGTAGAGACTGCGTCAATAACTTTAGGCCTATTTCTATTTTACCCACGCTTTCAAAGATTCTTGAACGTCTAATGAACCGTCGTTTAATCAATTACTTAGAATCAAACAATCTTCTTTCAGACTCTCAATATGGCTTTCGTCGTGGTAGGTCTACAGATGATGCGGTTCATGAACTGGTTAACTCTGCTTTAACCAATCTGGATGACAAGAGGAAGTGCTTGGTTGTGTTCCTTGATCTGGCTAAGGCCTTTGACACGGTCTCTATCCTACACTTGTTACAGAAATTGGAAATGCTTGGTGTCAGAGGCATTCAGTTGCGGTTATTTGATGATTACCTGGCCTCAAGGAAGCAGCGAGTCAAAATTGAGAACTGGCTTAGTGATGAGCAAACTACTAAGTACGGAGTTCCGCAAGGCAGTATATTGGGTCCAACACTGTTTTTAGTTTATATAAATGGCCTCTGTGAGCTCCAGCTTGGTGGTGGCACAACACTCACATTTGCCGACGACACTGCTCTTTTCTTTAGCGGTGATAGCTGGGACGAGGTATTTGATATTGCTCAAAATGGAGTTAATAGGGTCTGTGAATGGTTACAAAATAATGTACTGACATTAAATGTCGTTAAAACTAGGTATGTCCCCTTTGCCTTGAGGTCAGATTTTCTTCCACCGTCGACCTTATCCATAACTGCCCATGTTTGTGATCCAGGATTTCTTAATTGCTCCTGTCCTGCTCTTCAAAGAACTGACAAAATGAAATACCTAGGTGTTATTATAGATCACACACTTACCTTTAAGCCACACCTTGACATTCTTGTGACCAGATTACGTAAACTCATTTATATTTTTAAGGGCTTGCGACATACTGCTGACCGTAAAATTGTCAAAATGGTATATTTTGCCCTATGTCAGTCTCTAGTTGGCTACAGTATTATCTCCTGGGGTGGTGCTGCTAAAACACATCTGATTGAGGTTGAGAGAGCGCAACGTGCGATATTAAAAGTCGGAGCTTGTCTACCCTTCCGATATCCAACTGTTGACCTTTACAAAGAATGGGAGGTCCTAACTGTCAGGCAACTCTTCATTTTTCACACTGTCCTCAAAAAACATTCTCAACTCGAATACAACCCTGAAATTATGAAAGACAAGCGCAGAAAGGGCACTGTCTGTCAGGCACCTTTACATAATTCAGCCAGGTCACATAATTTCTTCTGCTTCCAAGGTCCTTATCTATATAATAAGCTAAACAAAATTCTAAATTTATACCAGCTACACCGCCATAGTTGCAAACAAACTCTCTTTAAATATCTCAAAACTTTGGACTATGATGAAACTGAAAAACTACTGAAACCTTTAGTTTAATAATAATTATAGTTTTTCCTCTTTTTGTCTAATAGTTTCTTTAGCGTGCTTCAATTTGATTTGACTTATAATGATCTCATTTTAGGATGTCAACCTCTTTACACCGCAATGGTATACCATTCTTCTAAATTTCATAATGATCCAATAAATGACCATTATTTAACATTTTAAAGCGCCAACTTTCGGTACATAATGATGTAAATAAGCCTAAGCACCTCTAATCTACTGTTTGTAACTTAATAGTTCCATTCCTTGCCTTTTTTTCTCATCATTAGATGTACCTTAATGTAAATTTTGAGTCTGCTTGTAACAAGTATGAAATCACTTGTAACTTTACTACTGACTCTCATTTTATATCTCGACTACACAAACACGGACACGTTCACCACACGCACCACAGCTACACTCACGTACTTATCACTACACAACACTCACACAGCCTTCTTACCGCTCGGAACAAATATGTAGCTATGTTTATTATTTTTCTTCTACCCACAAAATTAAATAATTGTTTATTTAGGATGGGGATGCCAAGATAATTTTCTTCCCACGGGAGGGGATCCTGGTGACCTGTACTACAGGTTTTTTTAAACCTATTTCAGGCACCAGCTCCTCACAAAGCTGGGTTTGTTTTTTACTTCTGTCTGATCGCAATTACTGTGTAGCCATTTGTGAGGAAAAATAAATAAACTTTTGATTTGATTTGATTTTGATTTGATTGGGATTGCGCCTGAAAAATAGCAGTTTGCGCAGCGACTAGCAGATAACTTCCGAGGAGACACATACTCGTACTTCCGCTGCGGCTACTGTAGAATGGTATGTTAGAGTTCAGGAGTTCTAAGTAAAAATAATGTTTAAACTGAACGATGAAAAAATAAGTAGCTTCCGCCAAACTAATGATAAATCAAAATTGAACTAACGTAAAACAATAAGGTATTTTTATATTTTTTTTTTTCATTTTCTAGATTTCATCATAATGATTTTCCCTATTGATATTACAATCTAGTCTTGAATAAGGCCAATAAGCAATTTTATTTGAACTTAATTTTTAGAATGTCTTATGTGTCCAAAAACACTTTTCTTATTGTCTCTATTAAGATGAAGACACTTTGTTTATGCGTTCTTTATCGGTAGCACTACTTTGCACTAAAATTACTGTCACTAAACACTACACTAACTCGAACGGTTTTTTTCGTTTAAGTCTTCTCACTAGGTCCGTGTGGTCGAGGAGCTGGATCGCGTCGACATTTACATGATGGTGAAGTCTTTTTTCGTGAGCATCTGCATATTTTTGAATAATGATGGAGATCGTCATTTCTTATGTACCAAGGAGCATTTACAATTTCCCGCAGTACCTTATTCTGGAATCGTTGTATAATTAATGTATTGCTTTGTTTGGTGCAGCCCCACAGCTGTATACCATAAGTCCAAACTGGCATTAGTACTTGCTTATCCAATCGCTTACCGCGACGCGCACGCGCAGTTTGATGCACCCGATGCTCTACTGGTTATATAACAACAGTTTGTTGTAAATTGTCAGCTTAGAGTGTCTTCCAAGCAGCCAATACATTCTTTTATATCTTATTTCTAGTTCTTCTTTTTTTTTCTTGACGTGAGCTTTCCAGCGTAGGTTTGCATCAAGCGTCATACCGAGATACTTAGCTGCATTCTCGTACGGGATTAGTTTATGATTGACATAAACTGGAGAATACTGGTGTTGTATGTTGCTATAGTCAATGTGTATAGATTTGGACTCATTTAGTTTAATCCTCCATTTTTTGATTGACAGCCACTTGAACATTATCCGTTGCTTCTGCGTGTGAACTTCCTACAGCCATTATGGCTGTGTGGTCCGCAAAGGTCCGAATGGTGATGTTTTCTAATTCGGGAATATCACAGGTGTATAGTAGGTACAGGACCGGACCCAAAACACTTCCTTTGGTACTCCAGCTTTTATTTCCTTTAAATCTGAGTGATCATCTTCTTGTCTTATTCTAAATACTCTGTTTGATATATACGATCCAAGAATATCCGCATAATGTCTTGGTAGCATATTTCTCCGTTTATATGTAAGACTTTCATGCCATACTTTGTCGAAAGCTTGTGCTACATCTAAGAAAACCGTAGAACACACTCTTTTATCTTCAAGAGCTCTCTCGATGTTATTTGTGATTCTGTGCACTTAATCTATGGTTGAGTGCTTTTCTCGAAATCCAAACTGATAGTCTGGAATCAGATACCTGTTATCTATGATTGATTTTAGTCTTTTGAGCAATAACTTTTCAAAAAGCTTTGACATTATGGCAGCAAGGAGATCGGTCTGTATGAAGTTGTTTCATGAGGCGGTTTCCCAGGCTTTGCTATCATTATTACTTCTGCAACTTTCCATAGGTCTGGTACATGTTTTAACCGTAGAGTGGCATTAATAGGGTGGTTATCTTGAAAATACCCTTTCTTGGCATATTGTAGTAATTCCCCTGAAATTAGATCATACCCAGGTGATTTTCGCTGACTGATTACAGTTACAGTTACAGTCAGCCTGTGGTGTCCCAATGTTGGGCAAAGGCCTCCCCCCATGATTTCCAGGCTTCGCGGTCTTGGGCTATGGATGACCAGTAGTCACTGAAGGTGTCTAGTTCGTCCTGCCATCTCCTGCGTGGTCTCCCGCGACGTCGCCTCGCTGTATTGGGGCGCCACATGGTGGCTATCTTGGCCCACAGCTCTTTTGGCATGCGGCAGACGTGACCAGTCCAGGTCCATTTCAGTTTGGCGGCTTTTTCAGCTATGTCAGTAATTTGAGTGCTGGAGCGCAGCTCGGTGTTTCGAACATGGTAAGTTAATTTAACCCCTAAAATGCTGTGCTCCATTGCTTGTTGGCATACCTTGAGCTTGACTGATACTTAATTTTATTTCTCTTAAAACTTCTCTGGGTGTAACTAGTTTTATACAATCTTCATTATCATGTGGCAGCATATCAACCAAAGTAATAGCTTCATCTGTTTCACCCTCATTCGGTTGAAATATGGTTTCTAGGTGATCTGCAAACCTTCTAGCTTTTTGCTCGTTATTTACTGCCCATTTCCCGTTTGCCACTTTAATCGGTGCAATTAGGGTCATCAGCTTTTTAAAATTCTTAGTAGCCTTCCATAGAGAATAGTCTGTACTGCGGTCATTGGTTAGCATTTGAAGATACGTATTGGTGGAGTCATCGTTAAAACACTGGATTAAGCTCTTTACTTGTTTAGTTAGATTATTGTGCTTTCTTTTGTCTTCAGGGCACCTAGATTGATGCCACCTTTTTCTTTGCCTCCTTTTTCCCATTATAAGTTGTTTGATTCTTCTTATTCATATTTTCTTTCTTCTTTATATTAATTTCTGGTGTGTTTTCCTAAGCTGTTTGTTGGACGAGTCTTATGAATTTATCTATATCTGTGTTTAAATCTTCCGGTGTCTTTAGTGGAACATTGAGGTATATATGACTAAATCTATCTTAAAGCTCCCCCAATCAGTAAACTTGTTAACTACGGTCAGAGCGGCTTCCTTATGCAAGACCCTCTCACTTATTTCTAAAAAGATTGCAGAGTGATCCGAATTCATATAATTGCATATTTCATATATATCCACTCTCAAATAGCTAGACGATAAATGCTTGGTTATAAAAAAATCTATGAGGTCTGGAATTTTATTGGGATCCGTGGCCAGTAAGTTGGCTTTCTAGTAGAAAAAACATCACATTTCATCTCTCTTATGGCACATAATAATTGTTTATCTAGTCTGGAGGCCCAATATGTGTTTTTAGCATTGAAGTCACCTCCTAAGACAAATGTATTACCAAGGCGGTTTAGAAAGCTCATATACTGATCTTTTTCTATCATGTAACGTGGTGGGCAGTATACGAGTATAGCAGATACAATAAGAGGATATGTCTTGGTTTGGAGACAAATCGCCACAGCTTAATATATTTTTCTTCGTATTTTGACTCTTCGTAGTGCTGGAGATTTTCCTTAACAATGACAGCACTGCCGCCTCTTGCAGAATTATCTGGGTGAAATGAATGATAAACTTTGTAACCTTTAAACTTAATATAGGATTGCTTCGTGAAGTGCGTTTCCAATATTAGGCACACGTTTTCTAATTCTAGGACTACTTGCAACTCGTTATGATGTTTTTCTAGCCCATTTGAGTTCCACGCGAAAATTTTGAGTGTATTATTAATTTTTTCGTCTTAGATGTAGCTGTTTTGGCGCTATTTTCATATTGTTTCAATCTTTCGTCGAATGTTGAAATGAACTATAGGATTTCGTCTAACATTTTCTCACTATTTTCTAAGGGGCCCTTGTAGCACCTTTTTTTTCTTCTTGAAGCTACTTGGGCGTAAGACATGTTCTTAGTTTTGGTATCAATTATTGCGTATTTATTTAGCTTTTTTGGCTATGGCCGTTCTGTTTTTCACTAATACATGTGCGTAATACAGAATGTTTTTTTCGAGCTTTTATTCCGAATTAGCTGGATGTCTTTAGCTACGAGTATAGCACATCCTCTGTAGTTAGCTGGATGTGGAGCTCCACAGTGGATGCACTTTGGCTTCTCCTCTATTGGTTTTGTGCAATCCTTGGTAAGGTTTTTATCTGTGCATTTAACGCACCTCGGTTCTTTGGAGCAGTACTTTTGCGTGTGCTCATAAGCCTGGCATCTCTTGCACTGAGGAACAAGTTTGGTGGTCTTTAGTGGTTGTATTTCAACATGGTATCCCAAGACAGTTTTCATGTATCATATGAACATTTTATTCGTATCCTCGTCATTTGTGAACGTCAGCATAAATATATTGAGTGGTTCATTAGTTTTCCAACTCAATTTGTTGACAGCTTCAATGATTTTGTAGCCTTTGCTAAGCAGGTCTTCAACAATTCTTTCTGGCTTGCACGTATAGTGCAATTTTTTAACCATGACTCTTATTGGCCTCTCTTGCTTGTTTTCATAAGAGTGCCAGAGGCATTTTTTATGGTTAAGGGCTTTTGTTATCGCTCTGTACGATTCCTCATTTGTGGCATTGACTTTAACGGTGTCGCCATTCATCATTTTAATGCTAAAAGCATCCACTGATAGGTTCTCTGACAGATGGTCAAAGAAACTCTGGTAGTTTTTATGCCATCTACTATCAACGACGTCGACGTCGACTATCGGTGACGGCAAGAGACTTTTTTGTTTTTTTTCTTTGCTTTTAGTTTCTTCAGTGGTCGTTTCATTTTGAGCGGGTGAGGTGTTCAGTTTTTTTTTTGGAGTTTTTTTATCGTCTCCACTCAGTTTCTCGAACAAGTTCTTCGTCATCCGTGGTATATTCAGCACGTGGAGGAGAAGTCTCCATGGTGGTTGATGCTGGCTCAGCTGTTCCTGAAGAATCGCTATTTGACTTTTCAAGTCATTTACGAGGCATTGCAATTTCTCACTATGGGCTTGTTCATCGCAAAAATGCTTGTACAATAGATGTTCAGTTTCTGTTGTCAAGTTTATTTGACTCTCCTTTTTCGTCTCCGTCTTATTCGTACTCATAATAAATTTAAAGCGAGAGTTCGCCTTAAAAACAAATGATTTGCTGTCAGTAGGCAGCCTTGTGCAATAACGAGGTCATCGCAGTAAGTAGTCCGGCTGACGGACTGTGTTTTAAAACGTTTGCACTTTTTTACTGCTAGTACGCGCGATCGCGAGCAACAGAACTGCTCTAAGCGAAAACTGAAAGATCATTGAAAAAAAAAGAATTTAAAAAAAGGTATTTTTTAATGAAGACCTTTTTTTTTTTTTTTTTTTTTCCTTTGTAACTTTTTTTTCTTTGTCTTCGGATTGTGAGCTACCCTTAAAGTTACATCCGGATATCTAATCGGGAAGTGCTCGAAATTTGAATTGCAAGATTCCAGGACAAATAAAATACATAGATACATACATACAAGTGAAGTTAAATAAAAGGTTTTAAAAAGATATGGTCGACAGGCCTTATCTACCTATTTTACTTCCTACCTATTATATGAAACACAAAACATATACCTCTATCCTGCAATGAAATATAGGGTAGATCCCCGATCGCCGCTCGAAAAACGGCACCGTCACAACTATGCCTTGTTTTGCTCTCAGTCGCTCTCTCTCTCTCTCTCTCTCTCTCTCCGCTTGTGGACTATTTTTATATTAGCTGGAGAGGTATATGTCGTATTCGTACAAGTACAGAATAAATAAATACAAGTAAGCATTGGCGCGGGGACACTTTTGAGGTATGTTTTTCATAGAGACTGTGTTATAGTTTATTTGATTGAAGCCTCTACCCAAGTTTCCATATACCACTTTCTGACATCAATACGATACGTGTTTCGACTCTGCACGAGGCATCCTCAGGAGCAGTTGACTCGTCGAGTGCTGGACCGCGAGAGTCCAGTGGAGTGTGTGAGAGTAACGCCTGAGTCTATCAACTATTTAAACAAGCACAAATAAAAAAGTAAAAAAACCATTCTTTTGTGAGCTACGATCCTCATCCCTACTTTCCCCCTATTATAGCTAAGAACCATCTCGGTCACATATACAAATAGAATAAATCGCATCAAAATCGCTCCACTCGTTTGGGTTCTAATAAAAATATTGGTGAATTGTATTAATTCCAGTGACAACATGGACCGCGTGCGCCGTACCCGCATGGCGCCGCCCGGCTTCAACAACCACATGAACTCGTTCGGGCTCGGCGCGCCGAGGCACCACGCGCACTCGCAACAACAAGGTACGACTTGGATGCAATACATGAACAATATTATCACGTCATTACACCTACGAATAAGTAATAAGTCAGGAAACGTAACAGCGTTAATAAAATGACCCAACAAAAGTCGTGCCCAAGTAGGTGGGGCTTAAAAGTCGTGTCCAGCGCGTCATCAGTCGTACATTTTTCATGCAAGCGAGCACACGTCATATCTTCGCGTACGTTTTAATTTTATCATTGTGAACTTAACAGCTGTGAATCATCATGCCAACATGTGTTGTGAAGTGGTGCAGGAGCCATACAAGATTAAAATGTCCAGGGATCACTTTTCACTAGTAGTAGTTGCAAAATTATAATTATATTCAAAAACGTTCAAATACATTATCAAACCGCGATGGTCAATACTATGCAAAATGAAGTCAGTCAATTTTTGCACTAAAGTTTAATTTCTACACGATGAAATTTTGAAATTAAGCTGTTATTTTTTTCACGCAGATGATTCATACCTAAGAAACGTCAACATATTTAGGAGAATACTAAACAAAATGAGCAAATAAACAATAATTAACGATTACAGTTGGTATGTAATATAGGTTCGGCTTTTTCGACTCATGGGAATAACAATAGCATTAAAAAAACAGTTCATAGTTTGATCGAATTAAAGCACGTTTAATTTTTCAGGCTAATGAAAATTCACCTTCTGGAAATTTTGAAGTGTTTGATTTACCTGAGTTGCTCAAAAAAACAAATAATGCAAACCCTCAAGGAATAAGGCACAAAAACTTGTAAGATTTCACTATTTTTTTTTGCACTTAATATTTAGGTTTGATAGGAATTTTTATTTTAGCTGTATATGTGTATCTATTTCAATTAGAGACAGTCTTTCATAGATTTGAAACTGATCTTCAATAAGGTTATTTTCAGGAGAATAATATTATTCACCTGAAAACAACACCGTCATTACTTTCAGTGTTGATATTATTCTCCTGAAAATAACCTTACCAACCAAGAAAAAGAACCAAGAAAAACAAAATTAAAAAATAATCTTATTTCAACCGAAGTCTTTAGTTTTGAAGAAAGATCATCAGATCATGCGTTACGCCGATAAATATACCATCGTCAGATATTGAATCTACTCTGAATACTCTTAAAACACACATTTTAAAGCAAAAACTAAGAAAAAAACTATTTTGGCAGTATAACGACTATCACAGTTCAGAAATCTACAACGCCCAAATAAAAGATTAACTATGAAGAATATTTCACTTAAAATATTTTATCCCAATTGAAGAAAAATGGATTTGGCGATACTACAGAAAATACTGCATTGAATGATTTTTCGGACGATATAGTTTTAGCCCTTAAAAGGAAAAAGTCAAAAGTTACTTTGATCTTTGATGGCTGTGCATCTAACATCGCTACGGCTAAGATGTTGGGTTGCAATTTTGAAGACACAAACAATTCAAAATCGTTTTTTGACCACCCATCTACCGGAGACCCAGTAGTTGTAATATTAGATCCATTTCATATGGTGAAACTTGTGCGTAACACATTAGAGGAAAAATACACTCGTAGATAAAAACAAGAAAAAAAATTGAGTGGGCACATTTGCAGAAACTGAAAAATGTTCAAGATATCGTTGGATTGCATTTTGGGAATAAATTGTCAAATCGGCATCTATACTTCCGAAATAATATCATGAACGTGAAATAGCGATTCAAACCTTAAGTCAAAGTGTAGCTGATGCGATTAAGTTTGGTTCGCAACAGTTAAACATGCCTGATTTTCAAGAAACAGATGCAACTGTTAGCTTTTTAGAAACGTTTAACAACCTTTTCGACATACTAAATTCAAGACCGACCGATACGGGTTTAAACACCCTTTTTCAGTGGTAGAAAAAGAAAAACTACATGACGTTTTGGATCAAAGCGAAAAATATATTAAAGGTCTCTAAATCAATGTGCAGTCAAAAAAAACTCGAACAGTAAATGGACAAAGAGTAACAGTATATACTAACTCTTTGAAACCAGTGACCAAAACTCAGTCCAAAACTGGACTTCTAAGGACTCCTCATATGTATTTCAAGTTTTAAATTACTTTTTGCACGGCTAGTAGAGTTACAAATATAGAAATTTATTTAACCATATTAAGCCAAGATCATATTGAGTTGTTTTTGGAGTGATCCGCAACCACGGCCGTTGCAACAATAACCCAAACGCCTGACAGTTTATGGAAATATATAAAAATAATTTACTGAACTTGAACCTCAGCTCTAAATTCACAGGCTGACAGGAGGACATTCCGTTTTAAATTTCTCAGAATCCGTCTTCACTACATTGCGAAGAAAGATTCTCTTTTAATGTCTTCTGGACAAAAACTTAATAAATTAATTATATTTCGTGGGACAAAGAATTTAATGAATTGTAAAAAGTGAGCCAAAAAAAAAAACATTGTACAGTAATATTGTTTTATTACTGACTTGGTCCGGTCCACTTATTGCATAACATCGTCCACGCCGCTATGACTCAGCTGTCATAGCAGACATTGCATTGCGCGCGTGAACCAATCCCTGCTTTCGTTCTGAATTTAAACCAATCACCAAGCATGTCTATTTGTAACCTCGGAAGTGATTCGTACTTTGAATCTTACGTCGTTTTGGTTTGAAGTAGAGGAACTTTTATTGTGACATTTGTTCTGAATTAGAGTTCCTGACTTATTATTTATTCGTAGCATTACACAAATAAAAATAACTTAAATAAAGAATATTTAAAAATAAAGTTTTCTTTTGTTTTTTTTGTTTAGTTTCATTGTCTCTTTGTAAGTTTTTGTTTTTTTTTATTAATTCATTGTCGTCGATTTGTGAGCTAGGTCCCCTGAAAATTTCAGACAGATAAACGGGAAGTGCTGGAAATTTGAATTGCAAGATTCCAGTACAGACAGAAATACATAGGATACACACATACAAGTGAAGATAAATAAAAGTTTTTAAAAACTAAGTCTACTGCTCAGCATAAGTCTCCCCATAATAAGGTTTTGTCATCACGGTTGGAAGGCGTCTTGCATGGTTATCGCAGGATGAGAATGAGTGGTGAACCTATTATTTGCATGCTGTAACAAGTCAAGTGAGTATAATGTTACAAGTGTCTATAGCATACTCTACACATTACGATGAATGAAACCCGTTTTCAATTTTGCTATTTTAACCGTTGTTTTAGGTGTAACGTATGACAACTTTCATACTTTTCAAATATTCCAATTCATTCATATAATGTAAGATTTTGCCTTGTAAAGCTTCGGTCACAGAAAGCGAGTTTGCTCGCTTCCTGTGAGCAGCGAGCCTTGCGCTTTCTGTTTGTCACATGTAGCGACTGCGATTCGTGCGTTTCATGAGAAATTCTACAGTCGGTTGGTACCAAAGTAAAGAAATGTCATCTATTAGATCTCGTCCTCGTCGCTCACTTCTAAAACGGTTTATTCGGTTGGCATGTGCGGAGCTAGCAGAGGAAAGGCGAAGTAAGATTATATTACTCGAAAGAAAATAACATGGATTCGTTAATGGATCTACGGCAGAGAAAAGTTAGAGCCTTCTAATACTCCTTTAAAGGAATTGATTGAAGAAGAACCATCATATTACAGAAATATTCTATCATTATATAGGCATATCACTGAAATCGCAGCGAGACGCGTACAAGCGCCGATAATAATGGCCAATTTTACTCGGAGCGAATGAATCATAGTCGTAGCGAGGAGACTGTTACACCAAACGAGTTTGTTCGCGGCGATCGCAAGAAGACCGAAGATTTAAAGTGCTATATATTAATAACTATATGTTAATATAGTTTGAAGTGCGCGAGTGATGTACTCGTAGCTCGTATCAGCGTTCAGAATTGAACAAGTTCGCGGCGAGTGAATTTTCGGTGCCGCAGGCTTGTCACGTAGAGAGTACTCGCAGCGAATAATCGCTTCGTGTGACCGAAGCTTTAGCCGACAATCCACAGAAGAAATTAACAGAAAATGTGTTATTGATATCTGATATCTCATTGCTGGTCCGCGGACACATTCTCAAGTGCGAACTTAAACTAATATACCGACTAGATCGAGCAAAATGTAAAACCCAACCAAGTACATCATCATCATCATCATCCTATACTTGTCCACTGCTGAACGTAAGCCTTTCCTGAAACACGCCACTGAGCTAGGCCTTCAGCTTCAGAAACTGAATGCGCATCCAGTTTCTTCCAGCCGCTTTTCGCAGGTCGTCACTCTACCTGGCCACAGGGCGTATTACATTACGTTTGCCTAAGCGCAGTCCCCACTCGAGAACTCGTCTACCCCAACAGCTTGGTTATCCTTAGAGCTATAACGGATACTTTGGTTCTCTGTCGGATCATTTCATTTGGAATCTTGTCCTTTAGATAAACTCCAAGCATAGCCATCTCCATAGCTCGCTGAGCGACCTTAAATTAGTGTTTTTTTGAGTAAAAGTATGCCGTTTGCATTCCAGGTTACATGAACAACTCGAGCCCGAGCCCCGCGTTCTCCGACTGGACGCAGCTGGACCCCGCCATCATGGCGGTGAACATGAGCAAGCCGGCACCGGTGGCGCCCGCGCCCGCGGCGCTCACGCAACAGCAGCAACAGCTGTTCGCGCGGTTCAACCAGCTCGGCCTGCAGTCCAACGGCGTCAAGCCGCCGCCTGCGCACTGGCCGCCGGCACACTCGCAGAAGCTGTCTTGGAACGCCGCTCCGTACAACTCCATCCCTCTGCCACCGGGCTTCGCCCCCGCCAAGCCGCCGCAGCACCCCGCCGAGTGCATCGACGCCAAGTAACCCCCCTTCCCCCCACTCTGAGCGCCCGATATTGTATCCCTTTTTCAATTTCAGTTGTTGGTTATGTGAACGATAAATCTTTGTATTAGGAAGAGCATATTTTAAAAGAGAGAAATATGATAACAAAGGAATTTGTAAAATAAATTAACCTATTTGTTTTATTTAAAAAAAATGTTGATTTATTTATTATTATTATTCATTTTTCATTCGGTTCCGGCTCGCTGTCCGCTGTCCCTCGGCCGGTTTTATCATATTTTTCTTTGTTTTGTTTAATCGTTTCGCTGCGCACGATTTATGTATATTCGTTATTGATTATATATATTTACTAGAATCATATCCCTGTTATGACAAATTATATTTTCTATATTAAAATGAGATGCCAATAATTCGCTGTTCCATTTGTACCTTATTGAGCCATTAACCATAAAATAGATCATTAAAATTAAACCAACAATTATTATACATCCATTCTTTTAATGATACACCTTCATCTTAACAATACAACACTGTTTGAATCTCGTGATCTGCCTGAACAACATGTCACATTTTTATACCTACAGCCTGCGATGAAATATAGGGTAGATCCGCGATCGCCGCTCGAAAAACGGCACCGTCAAAACAGGGCATATGCCTTGTTTTGCTCTCAGTCGCAATAGATCTCTTTCTCTCTGTCTTCGCTTGTGGACTATTTTTATATTAGCTATAGAACTGTCTCTTTCTGTCTCCGCTTGTGGACTATTTTTATATTAGCTGGATATATCTGTACAAGTACAGAATAAATAAGCACAGGTAAGTATTGGCGTGGGGACACTTTTGAGGTTTGATTTTCATAGAGATCTATAGTTTATTTGATTGAAGCCTACAGCGTACCGCGACTGTGTATCGTCAACTCTTACATTGTTATTCTATTGTTATAAAAATGCTCAGTACTGGACTGATTAATTCATTTATGCCCGGTTTCTGAGGTATTTTTATACGCTTTATATTAGCTTCATTTGGACGCACCGACTCCTTTGGACGCTATTTTGACCCACTTTAAACGGTCAGATTTCATTCAAATTTTGGACACCTGTCAAAGACCGATTACAATGCAATAAATCGAAAAAAACAATTAAAAAAAAAAGTAGAAAATAAATAATAGTTTAAAAATAACTAAAAAACACGCTTTACATTGAAAACCAAACTAAAAAATAGAAAATAAATTTTAATAGTGTAAATAAGAAAAAAATGTATTATTTAAAAAAAAGCGTGGGGTGCTTCTCATATCTGTCAATGAAATATTTATAACTATTGACCCATGCACCCCACGATTTTTTTGAAATCAAATATTTTTTTCAATTATTTTTTAGTTTGGTTTTCTATGTAAAGCGTGTTTTTTAGTTTTTTTAAATTATAGATAATCCATCGGTAAAAGTACCTCAGAAACCGGGCATTATAGAGCTAAAATCTTCGAGCTCTCAACCAATCTATTTTCGTGCAGCTTTTTTATATCTTTTCCATTGTTGTTTCATTCACTAAACGATCGGTGACACGTAAGTCTACATTTTTAGAAAAATAACTTGCGTTGATTGAAACAAAGACCATGTAACCTTATTGGCAAACATAAACTACCGCCGATAGGAATAAATAAAATAAACAAAAAGTGTTAGTTAAAAAGTGATATTCTTGGGTTAGAAAATGATTTTTCGTCGTTTACACGCGTTAGGAACATATGCTGCTATCTTGTTTTTCTCTCTGTCGGGTAACCAATGTTGATAACTGTCGGGAAACTGTTTGATATAAATATTATCACATACAACTATTTTAACAACTAAGTTGACGAAAATAATGATTTTTGATCACAAATACCTTTGAAAGTATATCACTAGGTGATGTTTTAACACTTGTTTACAGACACCACGGGTAGGCACCCGTGGTGTCTGTAAAATGAAATGGGCGGATAAAACAGAAAAATCATTAAAGCACAAAAAAAAGTCAACATTGTCAAACAAACGTCAACTAGTACAATCGCAGCAGCGATTTCTTCCAGGCTTATTTTTTTAATGTTTTATTTTTTATGGATGCACGTACTAATCTGTGATGGCCGAGTGGTGGTAATTCATACGACCCCCAATTTGTAGCACCTAATTTCAACCCCAGCTGGGGCTGGAGTTGAAATGACTTTATGTACAGACTTCTAATATACAGTAGCAGTCGGTACTTGTATATATACTTAGACATATTTATCCTTTTTCGCCCAGCGACGCGTCATTAATGGTGTCTCGTTCATTTACCTGTTGCAACACTGTCTCACACATTAACAAAAAGCCGATGCGTTGGCGGCACGTCTACTGTTGTCAGATTCATGACGAATTAAAAATAAAGATATTTTGGGACAAATCTTACAAGAAAATCAACCAAAATGGTTGAGTGCAGTGTGTACCGGCGTGAAAATATTTCCCATAACAAAACATCCATCGGATTGTCTTTTCATCGGTGAGATTAATTTTTACTTTTAACAGGGAATGGATTCAGACGGATTTGTTTGACAATGAAGATACATTGCATTCATTGTATTATTTTCCCTGTATTAATCAAACGGTCTAACCTTAACCTCAAATAAAATAAATAGCCTACCCGACAAATCTACATTGCATAGCTCACTACAGCAATCAAAATATGCAAGTTAATCTAGGGGTACACCCTAGGTACACCTAAATTGCGCAGTTAAATTTTCATCACTGGACAGCTATGTCAGCGAGAGCTGTCAGGAGGATTTCCCATTTGCACAGAACATCCCAAGCAACGACAGTACAGGCCTTACCGCCCCCATCTAGAATAGAAATATGTATATCTACTAAAACAAATAGCTTTTAGGATTTTTTTTTTTCAGTTTAGGACCTTTTTCAGTATGTAGTCTTCACATATTTAATATAATAAATTAAGAACGCACCTCACATTTCACATCTGTACTTTTGATTGGGTAGGTAGGTAAAGAAAATATATTTTTGGATTGGCAACCTAGTTCGACTAGTGTGCTATGCTCAAAACATTTTAAAGATCACCTGCTTGATTCCAGTACTTTTTGTAAAAGATTTCATCCTGGAGCAATTCCTACTTTGTTTAATGAATTGCCTCTTGCTGCACAAGTAAGTAAATTAGTGCAAGTAGTAACCATCCCATCTAATAAAGGTTAGATGTCAGCACTGGTGTCCGAAATGGCCCAATGACTGTAACCGTCCTACATAAGACAACAACCAGATATTTCATTATTTAAGTTTAATTTTTAAATAATGTTTTCTTATGGAATTAAATTTTCCTTTGCCACAAATATTATTAAACATTACAGTAAGTACCTCTTCATTTTTGGCGACGTAGAAAATCTGATCATTATATCAATTAATCAATCTATTTATTTACACGATAAAGATCCATCGGGAAACACAGACTCAGGCAAGGAGTTCCACTCCTTAGCGGTACGCATGATAAATGTGGAAGCGAAACGCTTCGTGCATGTAGGTGGAATATTCACCATATAGCGGTGACGCATCGCCTTTCGTCTGATTATCCGATGAACTAGTTATTCTGGTGGAAATAAAATTTAACAGACCACCAGTTCTCTAATCTCGGTTATCTACAAAGAACAAACAATCATCCTTAATGCTGCCCAGGCTCAAAGCATTTATGTATGTGTACTTGCTACGCTGTCTGATACCCAATGTTTAGTCTGCTACTGTATATTAGAAGCACACTACACATAAACCTCCTTACTTATAAAAAGTTATGCAATGATAAATAATTCTGCGCAGTACAATTTTGTACTGCGCGGAATTTCTAATCATTGCTTAATCATTGCATAACTTTTTATGAGTAAGGGGGATAGTCTATATATGTACTGTGTTAGAAGTCTGTGCTTTTATGTATTATGTTCCGCCATGTTATTTTCAGTGACGTCACAAAATCTCATCCATACATATCACGACTAAACGGCTCAAACGATCTTGACAAAATTTTATGTGGAGGTATGGTGGAGATAGATTGAACCCTGGGGACGGACAAAAATCTAGGAAGAAACAACGCTCGTACTGATGGACTTCGCCAGTCTGGTCTTCGAAGTCCATCATCAATCAAATCATGGCCACCGACAAAATACAAATTTTCATATAAAATTATATGAGACTATCCCGCGGAGTCCACCTTCAAAAAACATCAAAATCGGTGCGACGCAGTAACCTCGGAGAAATCGATGTACTAACATTGAACGTGTCGTGTTGAGAACCTCCTTGTTAGAAGTCTGTTAAAAACGGAGTTGGTTGAATGTTCGAAGATACAATACATGAAGAAGTAGCACATAATATAGAAACAATAAGTAGCGCAGGTTCTTCTAAAGTAACACGAAACAAACTACTTAGATCATTATCATCACTCATTAGCAAATTATAATGAAGGATCAGACAGAACACAAAAAACAATTAAAACTTTTACATAGCAATATTGGTTGATCGTATACTGTTTTCTTAGATTTACTCTGCCGTACATTATTTACATAAGCTTCAACATCGTAGTTAGAAACAACTTCACAACGCTCCAAACTTTATGACCGATCGAAGTATGCGCGCGTTTCACCCCTCTCGCTCTTGTATGTTCCCGCTGAATCTAAAACAAGCTATTGCGCAGGATTCGCGCCTATGTTCATCCCGGCCATGAAACTTGGACAAAAGTTACTTCAGACAAACGTTTGTTTCCAAATGTTTCTTTGCTACGGTGCGTTGATAGCGTTAAACTTGAACTCAGATTAAGTTTGATTGATGGTTCTAGTGCGACAAAAGAGTGCCAATATTTGTACGATCGAGGGTACAGTTGTTCTATTTCACAAAGGCGGGTTGGTCTTGATTGTGTGTGTAGATGCACGAGCACATTGTTTCTGTGTGCGTAAGCGTATCCCGAGCTTACGCACGCGAGTTATGTACAATGCGTGGTCCACTGGACTGAACGGGTTAGTTTTTAAATTGAGGGACTTTTTCGAAGAAAATTATACAGGCTCGAAGGATCAAAAAAATAATAGTTGCGCGAAAAATAAATACAATGATGTTAACTTTTCCCATCGATGTACCCTCTGGGATCGGGGCCGTGCCACGGCACATTAGCACCGTTATGCCACACGTACTGCCCGCCGGAGAGAGGGCGAAGCGCCAGGTGGACGGGGTGCTGCGCTGCCGCTTCAGGAGACACGTTGCCAGTGCCTCGAGTCATATCCGATATGACGTAGCCAGGGTGCACGCAGTTGACGATGATATCTGCATGAAGGTAAGTTATTTAAAAAAACAAGTACCTTTTTCATCACTTGTCACACAGCTGGATGTAGCATTTCCTAAAGCACGCCATTTAGTCTTTAGTAGGTATTTATAGCCCGTAAGCATAGCAGCCGTTTTATGTTTTTAAATAATGAATCATGTAAGTATAATTAGATAAAGTACTGAAACAAGACCCCAGCAGCGGATAAAGGCAACAATTGCTCTTGGGGATATGTAGAACCTACTAAAGTTATAAGTAATTGAACCATACCTCTAGAATTCAATCTTCTATGCAACATAAACGTATACGCATTCACTCCTACTTTGGATACAACATACTCAGAATCTCCCCAACCTTCACTTATTTCTTCATCTCTCTTCACAGATTCCACATAACTATTCAGCAGTCCCTTCAGCTCTTGTAAAGTCAAATCTGAGCTGAATTTCTCTCTTAATTCCTTTGAAGGTATCCTAGATAGGTGTCCAGAAGAACTTGAAATGTTCACTATTCTTCCGCCATCTTTTACCAGTGGTAGTGCTGTTTCCGTAAAATTAACTAAAGAGGAGAAGTTAACAAACACTGTTTGTTCTGCGCGATATACTTTAGGTTCCGTTGCATCTTTCAGAAAGAGGATCCCTGCGTTATTCACTAGAATGTCTATTTCTTCGTCTTGATTACGAATATGTCTTAAAAAGATTTCAATGCTGACTCCATCAGTGACATCGAGTTGGTGATAATCCGGATTCAAATCCAATTTCTTTAATTTTTCACAAGCCTTCAGCCCTCTACTGGCGTCTCTAGATGTTAAGTATACCTTCCCGTCGTATTCTCTGCAGAGGGATTTTACTATAGAGAAGCCAAGGCCCTTATTTGCTCCTGTTACAATGGCAACTTTATTTTTATACATATTTATTACGTACAAGTAAAGTAGGTAATCGTGTAAGTTCGCTTAAACTTACCCAACCATTAGTATTTGAAAATATTTTTTCCCGGTATTTTATTCCGATTCACTTTTGGTCACTATAATTGTAAGGTTAGTTTTTATAATTGAAATGACCTTCACAAGCTACGGAACGTGATGTCTTGTCCTATTAGCACAATAGGTATAGAGATAAATAAATACGATCACATATTATGAGATCTAGCACCAAAAATGTTATGTGAAATCTGAAATTATATAAAGCAAACTGAATAAAAAACAAAAACTAAGGATAGATTTTGTTGTTATCTTCATTCTTTGTTTAGATACATAATTGACTGGTTGTCACAACTCGCAAGTTTATGTAAAACTAGTCGTTATTTACCTACCTATATTTTTTTACTTCATAAGTATTTTGATTTTTTTAAGATTCGTTTTTACATGTGGTATCGTCTCGTCCCGTCACGTATAAAGATTCGAGCCTTTTCTCTGACTGTCAGTAGGTATCTGACGCAAATAGATACCTACTGACGTAGCCTACTGATAACAATTTAACACCGATAACCTTGCTTTGCTCTACCAACATTACCAAAACGAACGCCATCTGTACCAAGACTTTAAAACCAACTTGACAGTCGACTATTTGTCAATATTTACCTGCGCACGCGACCTTGTGCAATAAAATTATCACGTTGTTTTGATTGATGGTTCTAGAAATCCACAAAATCTAAACACCATGTTAGAATTACCAAATGTCTACAAACCTACCACTTTCGGTGATGAAGTCGTTCTAAGATCCATAGACTGGTTGGAGAACTTTCCTTGGAGGCAGGATAACACTCCGAAGACTCCTAAGGATAAGTACGAGATTGTATTAAATGTAAAGGACTTTGCTCCTGAAGAGATTACAGTGAAAACATCAGACGGGCTCGTGATAGTCGAAGGGAAACACGCTGAGAAGAAGGATGAGTACGGATATGTGTCGAGACATTTCGTGAGGAAGTATCGTCTTCCTGAAGGTTGCAAAGTAGACAGTGCTCAATCGAGGTTGAGGCCGGATGGGATGCTTGTCATCTCGGCTCCGAGAGAGCTTGTGGTGAAACAGGATACGGTGATACCGGTGTCTCATTTGGGGCCTGGAAATAAATCCAAATTGTAATGGTTAAAGAATACTTAAACTGTATCTATAATTTGAATAGATGCTACATATTATTTTTGTTATATGAAAATGTATAGAATTGTGATTATTTTCTTTGGAATTTATGGTACCTAACTATTGTGATATAATTTTAAGTTTTGTAATTGTAGCCATAATAAATATTGAATTGAATATTTTTTTATTTAGTTTTGTACCTAAGACTAACTTGTTATGTAAGTATTGTCTTTTTCAACACCTACATAGCAACTAAGTCTTGGGCGCAGGTCGCCAGAGCCTTGCTAGACGAGAGGTTTATATTAACTAGATCCTTAGTTGAGTGGTTTAATATCAAATATTGCATACCTAGTCTTGTAGGATGTATGGGAGTTTTAAATTTTTGCTTCCTTTACCACTAGTACTGAACTTGTTCTTTTTACATCACTGCGCAACGCAAAGGCCGGGTAATGTGTTTATAAGCCTATGTATGTATGTATAGATAGATAGATAGATAGATAACTCTTTATTGTACACCACATAGAACAAAAAATACAAAAATAACTAAAACATTTATACAAAATAAATGGGACAATGGGCGGTCTTATCGCTAAAAAGCGATCTCTTCCAGACAACCTTTGGATGGAAAGGAATTAATATACGGCAAAGACGGTTGTCATGTATGTATGTATGTATGTCTGTTTCTTTGTAGCACAAAAAAACAGAAACAAAAACAGATATCTGATACTCTGATATATAGATATTGTTTGTTGGTATACACAGTGTAACTGGAAGGGTGGATCATGGGTAGTGGCAGTTTGATGGGGAACCTATGGATAAATTGATGTCGAAAAAATCGCGGAACATACAGGGGGGGTTCGGAAAACTCCAGATTTCCACACAAAGTCAGTAATTTTTACCAAACTAACACATCTCTAATGATTTTTTATAACACATATCTGATGATTTTTTGTTTGTTTGTAGTCCAGTAGTGATAGTCCTTTTAGGAAACACCAAAATCATATTGTTTATCAATAAATATTAAAAATATATAAGAATAACTTCAAATTTTATTCCAAACAAAATATCTCTTCAAAGTTTAGAGGACATAAAAATAGTTTATTAGGCTTTCTTAAAAACTTCTTCAATTCACTGGCAATAAAATAATTATACACTTATTGGCCTAAACTTATAACAAAAAAAAACAGCATTATAAGACTTTGAAGGTGGAAAGGTCGACATTTAATAAAGGGGTCAATTCGTGGTTAAAAAAAACCGGTTCGCAGGTCCACCCATTTGGCCGCCATCTTGAAAATAAAATGTAAATAGTTCTATTAACATATTTCAGTAACCGTAAGTCTGGCAACATTGTGACTAACTATTAGCACAGAATAAATAATAGTACAGTAACCGTAAGTCTGGCAACATTGTGACTAACTATTAGCACAGAATAAACAACAAGTACTTACTATTAGTGTTTAGTAGATAATAAAGTTTTCGAACCAATCGCGATGATATCTTCATGTTGTAGATAAAGGTACCTACATAATTTTAAAGTTCGTGTTAGAGCTGAATCTGTATGAGGGTTGTAGAGATATACGAGAAGGAGCTCTAAAAGGCCAAATTAAGTAAAAAAAAAAAACAAATTTCAAAGATAATCAGACCAAGGGGAGTGTCATAACAAAAGGCTCAGTTTGTACATTTCTAAACTCTTTTTGCATAGGTCTAATTAAAACTGGGTAGATTAGGTACCAGCTCCTTGGACGTGGACCGCATAAGCTCACAATTGGCCTTCTTTAGCCTTAGTCACAATAGTAAAAAAAATTAAAAATAGATATATGTATATAGTAATATTGTGTGAATTGGGGAAGTTTTTAAGATGTTAGGGACCTCCAATCTTTGAAGAGATATTTTGCTTTGATTTACAAACAATTTTTAATGTAAAACTAACGCTTTCTAAATCTTACCCCATGAACTGGAATATGCATGCGTATTTACCTAAATAAAACCAAAAAGTTGCCAGTTACACTAGAAAATAATGTACTAAATGTTGATGTTGATGTACTTAAGGTAACTATTTTTGTTACCTTAAGTGCAGTGATTTGCATGCTGATAGGTAAATAACGTTATTTATTTTAATAGAAATCTGTTTCATATTAATTTCAACGAAACCAGTCTCATTTCTACTATTTAGGAATTTTCAAGCTCATCAACCCCCAACCGAAATGCCTTAGTAAACTACCCACCGTTATAGACACGTAAATAGTGGAGCTCGATTTTTACTGAAATATTATTATAGTTAAAATTATTAAATTTTTAATGCAAACTGGATACCACATGGAAATTCTATTATTTTTATTTGTTTTCGTTGTTTTTTAAGACAGAAAGTAAAATAAATAGGTAACGTTTTCAATTAAAAGTAATGTCTATATATTAATTATACCAGTGAATAAAACCACCAAACATTGCAATGTATCTACGTTTATTTATATTGTTAGGACACATGAGCGAGATTAGTTTATATCCAAGTTTGCAACATTGAAAAGCCTGAATAAATAAATAATGAATAATGAAATACTACCGTGGTGCTTAAAATTCTGGCACTTGCTTCAGTTTTTCAAGAAAACTACTTTAGGCACTGTCCGCACCGCGATATTTCACCGCGCGATTTTAATTCGCGGGTTTTTTATTCCGTGATCGGAATTGCATCTAGTACGCACTGCGAATAAAATTCCGCACTATTTTGGTCAGTTTGATGCAGTGCCCGGCTCAGACGGACATCTACTGAAACTTTCAGGATAGCTCACAAGCCGATGACAAATCAATAAAAAATGAAGGAAAAATAATAATTAAAGAAAAATAAGAAAATAAATAAAAAAGGCGTAAAAGCCTTATTTTTAATATATTTTTTTAAATTTTATTTATTACACGACTGCCCAAAAAAAGGAGTGTAATGTTTTTAGGATTCATGTATGTTTGTATGTATGTTTTTATATATGTATGTTTGTATGTATATTAGTATAAATGTAAGTTTCTTTATTTCACCATAACTTTTAAATGCTTGAACAGATTTAGACGTATGGGTTATCTTCAGAATCCTTACATCCTCCCGAGTAACAAAAGCTATATATTTTTTGAAAAATAATAATGTGGCGGCAGTTTGGCTCCATTTTCAAATGCAATATATATATTTTTTCGTCTAATTTTACAATTTAGGTATCAAATTGAAGACCTTCTTAGGCACATTCCAACAGTATATAATTTATTGGCATAAATTCATTTTTGGCAAGGCAGGCGTATTATTTTAGCTTTTAAGTTAGTTTTATTTACCTGATACTACGGCGGCGGCAGCGTGACAGACCAATCAAAAGATGTCATAAACATTGGATCCCATTTACGGCCTTGAGATCTATGAATAGATTTTTCTACATAAAACATCAAGCAGCTTTTGACCATATCAATGTCGTCATTATCTGGTAAGTCATGTGCGGCCCCATATCGGGCGGGAGACGAAGCGCACGACATCCTGCCAATAGCACCGGTGCACGACTGAGCGAAATGCGCGAATTTTATTTCGCAGTGCGGCCATAGCCGTACTACTTCATAGTTCATACTGTACAAAAAATTCGCGCGGAAATAAATCCGCACCGCATCGCGTTCCATTTGCATCAAATCACAGTTTTTTTCCGTGCGGATTTTTAACCGCCAGTGCGGCTACTCCCGTATGATTAAAAAAAAATCGCTCGGTGAAATATCGCGGTGCGGACAGGGCGTTAAGGAAGCGTTTTTCGGGTACTTACCTTACTTTTCTACTTACTTTCGTCATCATCATCATCAATCATCCTATACTTGTCCACTGCTGGACATAGACCTCTCCTAATGCACGCCACTGACCTCGGTCTTCCTCATTCATTTTCTGCCAGCAGCTTTTCGCAGGTCGTCACTCCATCTGGCCACAGGAAATCCTACACTACATTTGCCTAGACGTGGTCTTCACTCGAGAACTCGTCTAGTACCCCAACGGTTATCGGTTATTCGAAGAAATGTGACCAGCCCACTGCCAATTTAGCTTGTTCATACTTAAAGCTATGAGGTTATCTTGGTTTTCTGTCAAATATCTTCATTACAAATCTTGTCCTTCAGAGAAACTAAGCATAGCTCTTTCCATAGCTCGCTGAGAGACCTTAAATTTGTGTACTAGCACAGAATAAATAATAGTACAAGTACAGAAGGATAACTGAGTAAAGTCATTTAAATACATAGCAACTCTCGCTACATCGCAATAAAGTGCAATTTAACTCACACAGCGCTGCGATCTTTCAATTATATTTACCAAGAAGGCGATCACCCATTGCGTGCAGGCTAGAATGTACCGTATCACAACGCGCGAGAGCTTCCATTGCTCTAACCGTTTCAGAATCGCTTTGTCACTTTTTCGCTCGGCAGGGTTGTATCAAGACCAATAACTAGGTACTTGTACTAGTAATTATTCTGTGATATGATATGACTTAGATATTGTAACAGAATAAACAATTATGTAATAATGTTTATTTTTTACTTATTATTATAAATGTTGATAGTTCTATTAACTAAATATAATGACATTCTTATCAGAATAAACGTAGCACTTCATTATTTGATTATAACTTAATAGGTAGGTATTGCACTTTGATGAATAAAAGGTGCCTGTCTGAATTCCATGCTTAATAATGAATGAAAAAGAAATGGCTACCTACGGAATAAAATGTCGGTATGTAAGTATTTTACGGGACTTGTCGGACCGAATGCTATGCAGTACCTTCTAGGTCTCTTCTTGGTACTCATAATCAAGAAAAGAATAAAATTTGACAAAAACTTTACGTAAGTAACTAGGTACTTTATCGTAAGCACACAGCGCACGACTCATCGAGCGCACGCTTGACACTACTGAATTAACCGCAATATTGCGTCCGCAAAGTGTAGGTATAATATTTGTACTTGTTGCGGAGTGCGACTGGCCTGTTACTAGTTTGAACGTGAGTGTCCATGTTTCGGTACATGTTTTCCATGTTTAAATGTTTCCATGTGTCCATGGTTCAGTGTTGCAAAATCTGATGTTTTACTATTTTTGTTTTTGAAGAAACTATGAGGCGTAAATGCATTTTAAAGCTAATTAAATGAAAATGAAGCTAAACCGATAATATAAAATATTTTTTGAAAAAGTTGCCTATCTTTGACTGGCTGTATCTCCACAACCAATGGACCTAGAGAGTTTGAGTTGATCTCAAAATTGTAGAAAATTTATTTTGCTTTACAGAAGTGTTGAATAAAGATACCCGAAGGTAGTTTTTTTTAGAAAAAACTGAAACAAGTGCCACAATTTTGAGCACCACGGGAATAGCACAAGGTTTTCAGTGTTGCAAACTTGGGTACATATAAGTAACAACACAATATTAAAAAAAAGGGGCCCTAAGCCAACTCCCCCCGAAGCGAATTCCTGGCTACGGCCTTGTCTACCGCAGAACAAATAATAGTCCTCTGCTCCATGTGGATGCAATGTAGTTGTAGACTTTAGAGCCTCTACTCCATATGAATGCAATGTATTTGTAGACAGTAGAGCCTCATAGTTCATAGTTCATTTATTCATAACAGGGTTACACGTCAGCATTTTACGAGAACATAATTAAAAAATTTAAATACACCTGAGTATACATCACTTCAGGCTTCTTAATACAATGAAAAAACTCTTAAAAAATAAAATTCGAACATTATCAAAAATATGTACTTCATTCATCAAAAACAATATACATATTTTTCAATAAAATCATAATCTACTCCATATGGATGCAATGTAGTTGTGGACTGTAGAGCCTCCACTCCATATGAATGCAATGTAGTTGTAGACTGTAGAGCCTCTCTACTCCATATGGATGCAATGTAGTTGTGGACTGTAGAGCCTCTACTCCATATAAATGCAATGTAGTTGTAGACTAGAGAGCCTCTGCTACAGCATAAATAATAGTCTTCTACGCCATGTGGATGCAATATAGTTGTAGACAGTAGAGCCTCTACTCCATATTGATGCAATGTAGTTGTAGACTAGATAGCCTCTACTACAGCATAAATAATAGTCCTCTACGCCATGTGGATGCAATATAGTTGTAGACAGTAGAGCCTCTACTCCATATTGATGCAATGTAGTTGTAGACTAGAAGCCTCTACTACAGCATAAATCATAGTCCTCTACGCCATGTGGATGCAATATAGTAGACAGTAGAGCCTCTACTCCATATGGATGCAATATAGTTGTAGACAGTAGAGCCTCTACTCCATATTGATGCATGGTAGTTGTAGAGCCTCAACTACAGAATAAATAATAGTCCTGTACTCCATGTGGATGCAATGTAGTTGGAGAATGTAGAGCTTCTACTCAATATGGATGAATGTAGTTTTAGACTAGGTAACCTCTACTCCATATGGATGCAATGTATTATAGTTATAGAGAATACCCCATAGGGATGTTTTTTTTTTTTGACTGTTCCACCCCAATTAACTAGCCCCAAACTAGGATACCCTGTACTATGGGCACTAGATAACGGATAAACATACATATAGATACGAATATTACATAAATGACTCGGAAACAAACATTTCTGCTCATCACACAAATGATTCTACCTAGCGGGATTCGAATTCGATTCGTTTGATTTCGTACTCACCTACCTTAGCCAGTAGACCAACCGGTCGTCTTGTGATAGCGTCTATAGGTACCTAGGTAATCCATATGGATGCATGCACACACTGATCATGATGGATGGAGCATTTGATGCTCTACGCCTGCATTACGCATCATTTGACTTGCATTTTTGTAGAATAGCTCGCGTTTTATCACTACGTCGCCGGATGATAAGCAATGATTCGGTTGAGGATGTGACTAGCATGCCTGGAATACAGTGCAGTTTCGACTAGAAGACTCCTAGATTATAGTTGTCGTAAGCGGGCAGAGCGTCCCACTCATCATCATCATCATCATCATGTCAGCCTTGGAAGTCCACTGCTGAACATAGGCCTCCCCCAAAGAGCGCTATGACGAGCGATCTTGTGCCACCTCCATCCACTGTTCTACTCCTAGGCCGTTCGAATGATGATAGCTTCCTTTTAAATACAAAATTATACACAGAACCTACTTGTGGAGCGGCGCGTAGTGTATAATTATTATAACTCATTGAATGCGGCCTCTTAAGAGGTCAAGGCCTCAAGGCCGGGTATTCCAAGCTTTAGAAGATCAATAAATATTTCAAAGACAGCAGCAGCGCCTGTACCTAAATACATTATTTTTTAATGTCAGCCTACTGTATTACTTTACTAGGCTTGGCAACAATACTAATACAATGCCAGATAACACCATGGAATTCAGTCTACTAATCAATGCTGATACGATAAATTATATCATTAATCAATACATTATTGTAATACCTACAGTTACAGATTTATTTTGGAGGGGCGGAGAGCGCCACTGATTTGCTAAAAAAAAGAAACTGGCCAAAAGGATTTCAGTTCAAAATGTGTTTCCAACGCGACAAGTTTGTCCAGTTCTCTTCAAAATGTACCTGCATATAGGTACTATAATGCAGACTAAAAAGAGTTGTTACTCGCCAATTGATGGCCAATTACCACCGTGATGATTATTTCTGAGCATTTTGTACCTTAGATCCGAAATTATAAGGTACATTTTCGGTTTCAGAGGTTCTTTAGCGGAATCAAGGCGAATTTTTGATTGAATTGATCCTTGAGGCAGTTTACCAGCAACTATGAAGTGATCAAGACGTGTTTAAAAAAACCTGGGATTTAGTGGTACGTACCTATATTATATTTTTATTACACTTGGTCTTGGCCGTCGAATTCTGAATGGCTTAAATAAACCTAAACCTACATTTACAATTAAATTTACCTTTGTGTTCTATACGTAGGTACTATTATCTATTGGATTACATAAAAATATGAATTTATAATTTGTGCTACCTAAGCAAACTATTGGGCGGAGTGTGAAACGAAATTAGAGGGCGATTATGGTGGGATTTGGTAAATACTTTAGTGTTTAGTGGTGGCGACTACAAATGAAAACCTAATACGTGAAACATTGTTTTTTAATATTATCATCATTCATGTAGATATTTTACTTTGCACTTTACTAACCATGAACATCTTATTAACACAATATTCTTACAAATAAATATAACGTGAAATTTGAAACAAAAATGTTTCAACACTGTGTACCTCTTAAAGGTTTTCCTTAATTTTTGATAATTGGCAAGTGTAATAAATATTAACACACAAAAATGTTATGAATAGAAAAAGCATCAGTGACAGTTTGAGAGTTCTGCGGAAGTCTTTATTGGACGACCGGTTGGCCGAATGGTTAGTGACCCTAACTACTAACTACTACAAATAAGTCAACCAACGGTCGCGGGTTGAATCCTGCTAGATGTAATCATTTGTGTGATACGCAGAAATGTTTGTTTCCGAGTCATGGTTGCAATATTCGTATCTACGAGTATGTACGTTTAACCGATGTCTAGTACCCATAGCACAGGGTATCCTAGTTTGGGGCTAGATAATTGGTTTAAATTATCCCGAATATATAATTATGATTCTGCTTCTTCTTCTTCGTATAGCGCTACAACGCTTTGTGGGTCTTGCTTGACCTCCTTAATAACTTTCTTTCATAGTATCCTATTTATTACTTGCAGTCCTTCTCCAGCTCGAAAACTGAAGAAGGACGCAAGAAGGACTCCAATCTTCTTCAGCAGGCCCATTCATATAACAAGTCACAGAAACCATCGGATTCGTTAAGTTTCCGGCGTGATCCGAGAGAATTCTTCTCAAATCCGACAGCGTACACTTGACATTTGTATTCGAATAAGCAGCTGTCTAATTCACGGAAACTCGATCGAGAGCTATTGATAGTCGGAAGCCTTTCTAGATCAAAATACACCTAGAAAATACATCATTTTGTTTTTTATGGAAAAGATTTAATGATTCTGCGATATTTTTACACAATATTAGGTTGTAATAAAGAAACTTGCTTCTTAAGCATTGTTTGAAGTGATTATAATTATAAGTAACTGTTGTACGAAAGTTTTGGAGCCTATTACACAGAATAATTAGCCGTATTTTAAATCATTGAAAAGTGTAATGTATGAAGTTACATTTTTACTTTATTTAAAACTAGCTTTCGCGCCCGCGACTTCGTCCGCGCGAACTACTGTTTATCGCGACAAAAAGCATCAGTATAGCACCAATGCTCTTGAAGTTTTTGACAGACTTGTTATTTCGTTTCCATGACAACCGTTCCTTACAGCAAGTAATTAAGATTTTCCAGTTTTTCTGTGGAAAATTCAATTTTCTGGGATAAAAAGTACTAAGTAGCTATCTCCATTCCAAATTTCATCAAAATCCGTCCAGCCGTCATCGCTGAAAGCTCCCCAAACAAACAAACAGACAACGTTTCACTTTTATATATTGGTATGATTTAAAATGATAAAGACATTGCATCTGTGGGCCTGTTTTCAAGCCACGGAAACCATCGGATTCGTTAAGTTTCCAGCATGATCCCCTGCTTCCATTTTTTTCTTGGTCCTTCCTCGGGGTATTTTCTATGGAAATTTTAATAAAATTCTCTAGTTCTCTCGGAGTTAGTTCTATAAATTTCAATTTCCTACTGGGTTGTCAGACGGGTACACCTAGATTCACGTTCGAACCTTCTAAAATTTGTACAGTGGTACCACAGAATAAATATGTACTACTATTTATCTGTGGAACCCTTTAAAAAATGTAGAAGTTCACTTTTTTGTTGTTGCGTGAGAACAAAATCACTATGACATAGATCTAGTTAAAGGCTTACGGCACGCTTTAATCCATACCAATATATAAAAGTGAAACGTTGTCCGTTTGTTTGTTTGTTTGTTTGTTTGGGGAGCTTTCATGCGATAACGGCTGGATGGATTTTGATGAAATTTGGAATGAGATAGCTTATACCCTAGAATAAAACATAAGATACTTTTTATCCCGAAAAATTATAAGTTTCCACGGGAAATCTGGAAAATGTTGATTATTCGCTGTAAGGAACGGTTGCCATGGAAACGAAATAACAAGTCTATCAAAAAACTTCAAGAGCATTGGTGCTACGAGTATGCCTACTTTTGCATTGGTTTTTAATATCTTAGAAGAACATAGGATGCTTTTTATACGCTTTATATTAGCTTCACTTGTATGTTTGTATGTTTGTAACCGACTCCTTTGGACGCTATTTTGACCCACTTTAAACGGTCAGATTTCATTAAAATTTTGCACACCTGTCAAAGACCGATGACAATGCAATAATTCGAAAAAAAAAAAAATGATAATAAATAATAGTTTAAAAAAACTAAAAAACACGCTTTATATAGAAAACCAAACTAAAAATAGAAAATAAATTTTAATAGTGTAAATAAGAAAAAAAAAGTTTTATTTCAAAAAAGTTTGTTTTTTAAACTATTATTTATTTTGCGATAAACTGTACTCCGCGCGGACGAAGTCGCGAACGGGAAATCTATAGTAATATAAACAAAAGCTGAAATATATACAACAACAGGCAAAAACAACATTATTGATTACCTAGCTACATGGCATGGAAAAACTCCAAAAATATGAAAAATCGCGAAACATTATTTCGGTACCCTTTCGACTTATATAACATCGACAGTCGCACGCACTCAATCTGGTAGTGCCTTCTTCAGAACTCCATTTCTCTTTATACGAGTATTTTCGAGTCCACGTCACTTTTTGCTATGTTTTCTTACGTTGATATTCGTGGCACATAATTATATACACAGCCACGGGCGTGTGTCTATATTTACCGTTAGCTATGTTCGCCTATGTACCTAGATATTGGTAACCTTATTCTTGCGAAATAGAGTTTTTTAATCAATAACTTTATTCTATTATTATGATTTTTATAGCAGTTAAAACCTGCTTAGCGTAAATATATATAATAATTTTCTAATGGAAAAATTTGGGTCACGGACGAAATATGCTTGTATGAATGTGAAAAAAAAAACAGCAAAATAGTAAATAGATTTCTACAAATCAACTAACTGTTACTTCTGTATGTATAATAATTTGTTTAATCTCTGTTAATGGCAGAACGTTTGAGTAATTTTTCTGGATTAAGCAGGTACCTACTCGATTATATTACCTATAATATTTCAATCTAATTTTTACCATTTGGGATTTAGGTTTCCGGTAGATAATCCGGCATTCGCATTAGAACTTTCCAAAACAATCATTACCTACTTAAAGGAAAATCTCTCTTGAATGTCATAAACAATTATGACGACTGGTTGTTCTAGTGGCTAGAAATCCTACTACGAAGTCAATCAGTCGTGGGTTCGATTCCCACAAAGTGCAATCATTTGTGTGATGAGCCGAAATGATTGTTTCCGAGTCATGGATGTAATATTCGTATCTATGTATGTTTATCCGTTGTCTAGTACCCATAGTACAGGGTATCCTAGTTTGGGCTAGGTAATTGGTGTGACTTGTCTCGAAAATATTAATTTATTTATTGTTTTTGGTTTAGGTACATTTACTTATTATTAACAAAATAGGTCTACCTTACATAGACTAGGCCTAGACTGACTAGGCTAGGACAAAAGGAGGGAGAAAACTTACTACTTAACTAACTTTACTTTTACTTTTATTCTGTGGTATAGTTCATTCGCCTGTGGCGTATGCATCACTCACCTTCGATTTGCTGATGATATAGTCATCATGGCAGAAACCCTGGAAGACCTAAGCACAATGCTCAGTGACCTCAATATTGTTTCCCAACAGGAGAGTCTTAAAATGAACATGGGTTCTTACCCATGAACATCATGTCAAATGCCAATGTCGGTTTATGTTGGGAACGATATTATCGAAGTTTTTGATCACTATGTCTACTTAAATCAGACGATCCCACTAGGTAGATCTAACTTCGACAAAGAGGTCAATTGACGAATCCATAGAATCTGAACGTAGGTTCAGCAGTAGACTTCTAAAGGCTGTCATGATGATGATGATTACTTCATACTTTAATATCGGCATTACAAGATTTCAGAAAAAACCGTAGTTAACATACCGTAGGTACCTACCTACCTTGTTAATTGAACCTAATAATTAATAAAATATGTCCCTACTATGCTTAATTCAAGTTAATCAACTCGTCGGCGTGTCAGGCTTTTAACCAACAACCTCTAACAACCGAACATACTGTTAGGTTATGCTTTTCACACCAAATCTATAATTTTTACTTTTACCGGATTTTAGGACCATACAGAAAAAATATGTAGGAATATACCTACATACATATTAATATTTATAAAGGCAAAGTCGAGTAGACCAGCAGACATTTGACGTGCGCCTTCTGCGTCACGCATTGAGGCGGAGCGCTTTCGCGCCCGCGCCACCGTCCGAAGTCGCTGTAGAGGTCAGTTTTAAACCAACAGCATAAATAATTAAAAAGAAAAAAGAATACCAACAGACAAGACGCGCGACACGAAGAACTTTCTAAAAGCTCGCGCGAGCAATCAATAGTAGGTTGCCATACCTAATAATAATAAAATAATAAATAACTAGCAGCGCTCTGCGGTTTCACTCGTCTTGATGATGACGATAAGTATCGATATACCTAATTACATCAAAATAAATGATTTAAAGGTATATTCCCCCAGTTTATACTCACTCTGTTTCTACATAGAACAAAGGTTTTATTTTTTTAGGAGCTGAAGGACTGGGACAGACGGACGGTCAAGTGCTACCCTTATAAGATCTATTAGTCCGTTCGTCAGTCCCAGAGTTCCAGTCTGTCCGTCCGTCTCCGTTCCAGTCCTTCAGCACCATCCCTTTAAGAGTTATGAACTTATATTCATTCACTTACTTCATGAATTTATATGCTCTTTTTAGTATCGATTTTAATTTCAGAAAAAACAGGACTCTTTCTAGTTGAACTCGCATGGACAGGGTTCCGTACGTTGAATATATTATCCCACAATATTGAGAGATTTACCATGCTATTTTCAGACCATACACTTCTTATATGTTTTCCTGTAATCATAAAGAACTATTTACTGTATTTAAACAGGACTCTTTCTAGTTGAACTCGCATGGACAGGGTTCCGTACGTTGAATATATTATCCCACAATATTGAGAGATTTACCATGCTATTTTCAGACCATACACTTCTTATATGTTTTCCTGTAATCATAAAGAACTATTTACTGTATTTAAACAGGACTCTTTCTAGTTGAACTCGCATGGACAGGGTTCCGTACGTTGAATATATTATCCCACAATATTGAGAGATTTACCATGCTATTTTCAGACCATACACTTCTTTTATGTTTTCCTGTAATCATAAAGAACTATTTACTGTATTTAAACAGGACTCTTTCTAGTTGAACTCGCATGGACAGGGTTCCGTACGTTGAATATATTATCCCACAATATTGAGAGATTTACCATGCTATTTTCAGACCATACACTTCTTATAAGTTTCCCTGTAATCTATAAGTAAAGAATTATTTACTGTATTTAAAAAAAGTTACAATAGTTTCGGAGAAAATTTGCGGGAATGGTCAATTTTCATCTTCTATGTATTTCAAAATAATAAAAAAAACCCTTCGCAATCCTTTCATTTCATTTCGGTTTGTACGGCTTCCTAAAGTTTTATTTTGAATTTTCTAATTTGTCCCCCAAACAAAACTAACCCCCATATTCATAATTCATTTATTTACGTTACACGTCTGTGTTTGGGTCACAGAAATTCATATGTGTACCAAAAGAGATGTTCTTTTTTGTGTGGGAGCCTGCGCTCTGCTGGTCACTATGTCATAAAACAGCAAAAATATAACGAAATTCGAAGCAGATACACAATTTAACTAGTAACGAATGTATAAAAAAAGCAAAATATTAATAAACTTTGATAAATGTTGTAACACACCGCCATGTTATCACATTAAACTATCAGAAATGTCAGTGTGAAGATCAGCAATTGACAGCATGGAAGCACTCACAGCCCCCCATTCAGCTAATAAACGACGATATGAATAGGTAACGATGGGGGAAAGTGAAGGGAGGGAGTGGGAAGTGGAGCAGGAGGTGAAAAGTGGGGGAAGACTGAAAGGAAGGGTGGGGTTAGAATGGGAGAAAGGGGGAAAGGTGGGGGGAAAGTGAGATTGATGTCCTTCCCCCACTTTCCCTTTTTTTCCCTACGTTTCCCTTATTTCCCTGCGACCTACCTACCCCCTTTTTACTTTCCCACCACCCTTCCCCATTTCTCCCACTCTGCTTCCACCCTTACATTCAGTATCCCCCCACTAAGCAACACCTGCCCCACCTTCCCCACTGCCCGCGCCCTTCCCCACTTCCCGCATCCTTCCCCGACATCCCTCACCATTCGTCCACTTTCGCATGCCCTCCCCTCATTTCCCCCCACCTTCCCCCACTTCCCCAAATCTTCCCCCACATCTCCCCACATTTTCCCAGTTTTTTTTTAATGTAATGTCCACACCGAAAGGTAATGATCACGTTGCAGTGCAGTTTAGGTTTGTTAGCTAAATCGCACTGCTGATGCAAAGTGGCCGTCAGTAGCTTTCAATCTATACTTATAATAAAACTGTAAGAGCTCCAATTCTGTACATTAAAGTTTTTTTTTTTTTGGTGTCTGTTCTGTGTTCCATACAGAAGCCAAAACTGTATTTTTTTCATTTTTGTCTTTCTGTCTGTCTGTCTGTATCTTGGCTAGGCACCACACCGAAACAACTGAATTAATTTAAATGAAATTTGGTATGATTTGAGTTCACACTACAAGGTAGGACATAGGATACTTTTCATCCCGAAAAATTTAACGGTTCCCACAGAATAGGGATTGAAGTTATTTAAAAGAACACTTTTCACGCTGAAACTACTACACGGATTTTGATGCAACTTGGCACAGACATACGAGTAGTTTATACGATGAGTGAAAATTGAGTATCCTTTATATACCGAAAAAATAAGGGATTCTTGCGGGACATGGGTCCAAATTCTGTACATTGGAGATATTTAGTAAACTCTTTTTGGAGGCTGTTTTATTATTCGTACTGAAGCCAAACTGTTCTTTTTTCATTTTTGTCTGTTGTTTATCTGTCTGTCTGTATCTTGGACGTGCATCACGCTGAAACTACTGAATGACTTCAAATGAAACTTGGCATGATTTGAGTTCATACTACGAGGTAGGACATTGGATACTTTTCATACCGGTAAATTAAAGGGTCCCTGCGTGATAGGAGAATTTTATTTGGGGTTACTTCCTTGGTTACTTCCGTAATTCACCTCTAGGATACTCAAGGAATATTCCTCCAAATTTTCAAATACCTAAGTCCACCGGTTTAGCTGGGCGTTGTTTGTCAGTCAGTCAGTAGGTATGTCACGGTACTGTTTACAGGCTTGATTAAAATACAAATACAACAAATATTTTATTTCGGTAAACTTAATCTAAAATACATTTCATGGTTTGAGATCCTCTTTTAAGTATGGAGATACCTGTGTTAGAGGGTCTCGCTCTTCCAAAGTTAAAAATTAATAGATTAAGTACAAAAACAGGATTTAATTTATTTAAAAGTTAAGACATCAAAGAAATAAATTATCAAGTAAAATAAGATAATATACGAGTAAGTTTAATTAATGAAGGATTAGGTCTAATTACTTCTGTCTATTATAAGTTACAGTTAGGGTTTTACAAATATGTTTACAACATTGTTTGTGAGTAAAGTGTATGTGTGTAGTGTATGGGTGCTCCTTATCTCATACAGATATCACAGATGTCATAAAAAGCTTGAGTATTTCTGGAGCACACAGGTGTGAGTAGATAAGTGTGTGAAGTTTGTGTAGGTACGAGTATGTTACGAAACAATTTCCAGTAATTTTTCAGTTTCCTCGTAGTTCAGTGACAATAGCCATTCATTAAGGATTTTTTTGCATTTATAATAAATGTAATAAAACACATATTTTTATTATTCTGCCCAAAAGTGAAGGGCATCTATACTATTATTATTATCATTATTATAATAGAGCAGTAAGTACCAAAAAATGTGTAAAAGGAAGATATTAAAAAATAATAGATCTAGGGTACTAAAAATAAGCTACTGAAAAAGAATAAAACATTTTTAAAGTTCGTGTCTGTTTGTTTGTCTGTTAGTATGTTTACACATCACGTAAAAACTACTGGACCGATTGCGATGCGGTTTTCATTGTTGGATAGCTTAGGGTTTGACTTAAAAACTGGTTTACTTATTATCTCAATCCGGTGAGTAGGAGCCGAGTAATCGATAAAAACTTGTTGTTGGCTGAAGGAATTTTGTTTAAATGTTGGTATATTGGTATATTGGTCTTGGAATAGTAATAGAGTTCTTTTATCCTAGAGAAATGGATACGCGTGCGAAGCCGCGGGTACAGCTTGTGTTAAATAAGTGTCAATCAATGTCGTTGTTTTTTGGTAACAGTCATGGCGCTATGGTAGTATTATTAAGTATTCTGTTATGGTACAAGGGATGCAGTATTTTTCTTAAAATAAAAATTGTTTTGCTTTTTTTTTCAGAACCACTCAATTTTTTTTGAGTATTTTTCAATAAATCTTTGTACATTTTTCTACCACTTCAAAAGTTGTACAGCCTATAGCCCAGTTTTTTAACAACACTTTTGAACTTAATCGGTCCAGTAGATTCGAAGCAAAAAGGCTGTGTCCGACGGACTGACAGACAGACAGACAGCCACAAGAGTGATCCTATAAGGTTTCAATTTTTTTTCATTCGTTACATACGAATGGATAAAAATTGAACCCTTATAGGATGGAACCCCAAAAAATCGACATATTTTGTTAGGTGTACCTAAGTATCCGAAATTGTACGGGGAGACCCGTACAATTTCGGATGCTGCAACTATTTTTGCGCGTAAAAACAGTTACAGCATCCGAAATTGTATCCTCAGTGCTTGCTAACAAATTTTTTTCCGTGATCTGACACACACTTGGCTAGTTATTTTAATTAGGCGTGTCAATGAGTCGTGTTATTCTTAACTACCCTTATAATAAAGCAATAAGAACGAAAAAGTCTGTACAAAGAAGATAATTAAAACAAAAAGGTCTAGGGTACTTTAAATAAGCTACTGGACAAGAATATAACATTTTTCAAAATCGTATCTGTCTGTATGTTTGTTCGCGAATTACGTACACAAACATACAGACACGTTGGATAGCTTAGAGTTTGACTTAAAAACTGTGGTACTTGGTATGTTAATCCGATTATTAGATGCCGAGCAATCGATAAGAAACTATTAGACGGCTGAACGAATTTTGAAGAAATGTAGTATTTTGGAATACCACGTATGGGCTACTACATGACCACGCGGGCAAAGCCGCGGGTACAGCTACACTACTACAGCTAGTGTTAGATAATGGTATAATTAGTTGTAATTACTATCGTCCCATTAGTTTGTTGCCTGTAATATACAAGCTTTTTGCGTCTTGCTTGGAGAAGCGAATAGCAAAACAAATAGAACAACAACAACCAGTATAGACAAGCGGGATTTCGTAAAGGTTTCTGTACCATCGATCATATTTACACTTTAGAACAGATCATCGAAAAATATGAAGAGTTCAGACAACCGCTATATCTTGTATTTATTGATTACGCGAAAGCTTTTGACTCAATCTATACTTATAATAAAACTGTAACAGGTCCAATTCTGTACATTGACGATATTTAGATATTTTTAATTTGATATTACTCTGTACTCGATACTGAAGCCAAAACTGTATTTTTTCATTTTTGTCTCTGTCTTTCTGTCTGTCTGTCTGTCTGTCTGTCTGTCTGACTGTCTGTCTGTTGTTAGCTAAATCGCACTGCTGATGCAAAAATGGCCGTCAGTAGCTGTCAATCTATACTTATAATAAAATACATTGAAGATATTTTGTAAATTTCTGTGTTCCATACTGAAGCCAAAACTGTATTTTTTTCATTTTTGACTTTTTGTGTCTGTCTGTCTGTCTGTCTGTCTGTCTGTCTGTCTGTCTGTTTGTCTGTCTGTCTGTATCTTGACTAGGCATCACGCCGAAACTACTGAATGAATTTAAATGAAACTTGGTATGATTTGAGCTCATACTACGAGGTAGGACATAGACTACTTTTCATCCCGAAAAATGAAAGGGTTCCCGCAGGTTTGGGGTTGAAAGTTATTTCAAAAAACACCATTCTGAAACTACTGGACGGATTTTGATGGAACTTGGCACAGGTATAGTTTATATGATGGGTTAAAATTGAGAATACTTTTTACCCCGAAAAAATAAAGGGGTTTTGTGGGATAATGTCCCAAATTTTGTAAATTAAAGATATTTTGTAAAATTTTTTGGGGGCCTTTCTATGTTCTGTACTAAAGCCAAAAGAGTATTTTTTTATTTTTTGTCTTTCTGTCTGTCTGTCCGTCTGTCTGTCTGTACCTTGGAAGTGCATCACCCGAAAATACTCAATGAATTCAAATGAAATTTGGTATAATTTGAGTTCATACTTCGTGGTAGGACATAGGATACTTTTACTTTTCATTTCATTTTTTTCTTTTCATACTTTTCATCACGAAAAATTAAGGGGTTCCTGCAGAATAGGCGTTGAAAGTTATTTAAAACAACACGTATCACGCTGAAACTACTTGACGGATTTTGTTGAAATTTGGTACAGTCATACTTTATATAATGGGTAAAAATTGAGGATACTTTTTATCCCAAAAAATAAAGTGTTCCTTCGAGATAATGTCCAAAATTCTGTAAATTGAAGATATTATGTAATTTTATTGGAGACCGTTCTATGTTCAATACTAAAACTAACCCTGTATTTTTTAAATTTTTGTCTGTCTGTCTGTCTGTCTGTCTGCCTGTCCGTCTGTCTGTCTGTACCTTGGCAGCGCACCACGCTGAAAATACTTAATGAATTCAAATGAAATTTGGTTTGATTTGAGTTCACACTTCGAGGTAGGACATTGGTTACTTTTCATCCCGAAAAAATTAAGTGTTCCTGCAGGATAGGGCAAGAAAATTATTTAAAAGAACACTTATTACGCTGAAACTATTGGACGGATGTTGATGCAACTTGGCACAAACATAGTTCATAAGATAGTTAAAAATTATGGATACATTTTGTCCCGAAAAAATAAAGGGTTCCTGTGGGATATGGGTCCAAATTCTGTACATTAAAGATATAGTGTTTTTTTTTCTATATTCGATTATGAAGCCTAAACTGTATGTTTTTTCATTTTTGTCTGTATGTCTGTCAGTCTGTATCTTAGCCGCGCATCACGCCGCCGGAACTACTGGATGAATTCAAAAGAAACTTGGTAAGATTTGAGTTTGTACTACTAGGTAGGACGTAGGATACTTTACATATCGAAAAATTTATGGGTTATTATGAAACTTATTTAAAAGAACACGTACCACGCTGAAAGTAATGGACGGGTTTTGATGCAACTTGGCACTTAAGTTATATGATGGCTTAAAATTGAGGACACGTTTTATCCCGAATAAGTAAAGGGTTACTGCGGGATATGGGTCCAAAGTTATATTAATATTTAAGTAATAAAAATATTTTTTGGTCCAAATTCTGTACATTAAAGATAGTGTTTTTTTTTTAAACTTCTTTATTCGATACTGAAGCCAAACTGTTTTACTTTTTAATTTTGTGTCTCTGTTTGTCCGCATCTTGACCACGAATCGCACCCAAACTACTAAATTAATTGAAATGAAAAAAATGCTCTTGGGTGCTTAAAAAAGGTATTGAACAATTTTTTTTTGTTAATCGTTTATTTCTTTCTGTTTGACTGTTTGTTTGTTTGTTCACGCATCATGTAAAAACTACTGAACCGATTGCAATGCGGTTTTCATCGTTAGATAGCTTAGGGTTTGATTTAAATCTGGTGTAATTGGTATCTCAATCCGGTGAGTTAAAAACCGAGCAATTGATAAAGTATTATTGACGGCTGAAAAAAATGTTGTTCAAATGTTGGTATATTGGTCCTGGAATAGCACATTATGGTACTTTGAACAGAAAGAAAAGAACACACGTGCGAAGCCGCGGGTACAGCTAGTCTGGTATAAATTTAGAGCCACAAAGAAGTACTTTATTAGTATTATAATTAGGTGCGTACTTGAACTACTTACATATTTCGGCGGTAAAGTTTTGAATCAATACCGATCGAGCGAACATTTTAACCTACCGTATTCGCTGCAATTTGCCTCTACCTACTTTAATTAAATTAGGTAAGTAAATGTAAAAGAAAGGAAGGAATGTAAATGTATGTATGTATGTGGAATGTAAGTGTGTATGTCGTGGTAGGAATGTAAATTCAACCTTCTAATAATTTATCTGCCACTAACCTCATTTCGCATAACTAAAGTCCTGATTTAGCCACGACCTAACACCTGCGTTCGTACACATCAGGATTAACTGATAACGTTATCTCTAAAGTACATTCCTTTTACAAACCAATCGGATAATAATAAGGCTATTTAAATTGATGCCTTTGATGATAACTTTGTCAATTAATTGGTACTTAAAAGAAAAGCGTCGGCAACGCCGTTTCAGTTTATAATGATAGTTCGGATTCGATGTCTGTCCCAACCGTCTCAGCTCATGATATCCTTTTCTCGAAATGTCCTGTTATCTAAATGTCTATTTCTAGAAATATGCCCTCTCTCAAGATTCCTGTTCTCAAATAGCACTTTTCTCCAAATTTCCTTTTCTCAAAATTACCATTTCACAAAATGTGTTTTTCTCAAAATGACAAATTAGCAATCAAACTTAGTACCTCATATTAAACAAAACAAAATAACGTTTGTCCTAGTATAAGTATTTGTTATATAAATCAAGAACAAAATAAGTCAAAAATCTGTCCTATACTTATAATAAAGCAGTAGGTACCAAAAAATATGTACGTAAGTACATTTATTTATACGCTTTATATTAGCTTCACTTGTATGTTTGTATGTTTGTAACCGACTCCTTTGGACGCTATTTTGACCCACTTTAAACGGTCAGATTTCATTCAAATTTTGCACACCTGTCAAAGACCGATGACAATGCAATAATTTGAAATAAATAATAGTTTAAAATAACTAAAAATCACGCTTTATATAGAAAACCAAACTAAAAATAGAAAATAAATTTTAATAGTGTAAATAAGAAAAAAATGTTTTATTTAAAAAAAAGCGTGGGGTGCTTTTTAATATATTATTGAAATGATAATCCTTCTTCTCATATCTCTCAATGAAATATTTATAACTATTGACCCAAGCACCCCACGATTTTTTTGAAATAAAACTTTTTTTCTTATTTACACTATTAAAATTTATTTTCTATTTTTTAGTTTGGTTTTCTATATAAAGCGTGTTTTTTAGTTTTTTTAAACTATTATTTTTTTACCTACTGCTTTGGAAAATGAAGGAAATTAAAAAATATATGTCTAGGTTATTACTTAATATAAATGCGAAAGTGAGTTTGTTTGTTACGCTTTCACACCTTAGTTACTCAACCGATTAAGATGAAATTTTGCACACACGTTGTCAGGAGTGCAGTAAAGGATATAGGGTACCTTTCATGCCGATCCAGAAAAAAAAAGATCTTTTTAGTATTGGAATTGCCACTTCGATGTCAAAGTGAGTGATGTCAAAGTGACAGGTGACAAAGTGACAGGTGACAAAGTGACAGGTGACAAAGTGACAGGTGTCAACCCTAGGTGTGCAATATGGAGAGATTTTTTGAAATTTGATTATTAGACTGGTGCCGAGGGTGGTAAAGTTTGCACGCGGGCGAAGCTGTGGGGCGCAGCTAGTTATATTTTTTAACATACAAACAATAGTAATAAAATAATAAAAGAAGCATCCACCCCTGATCATCATCATGAACATCATCAGCCTATATCTGTCGACTGCTAGACGTAGGCCTCTCCTAATGCACGCCACTGAGCTCGGTCTTCAGCTCCCCTCATCTCCACTCGAGAACTCGTCTATCCCAATCGGTACTTCGGGAAATGTGACCAGCCCACTGCACTTTAGCTTGCTTATCCTTTGAGCTATGTCGATTACCTTGGTTCTCCATCGGATATCTTCATTACGGATCTTGTCCTTCAGAGAAACACCAAGCATAGCTCTCTCCATAGCTCGCTGAGCGACCTTAAACTTGTGGACTAGTTTGACCGTGAGTGTCCACGTCTCGGCTCTGTTGGACATGACAGGTAGGACGCACTAATTGAAGACATTTGTCTTCAGGCACTGTGGTATGGACGACGAGAATACTTGACGAAGCTTGCTGAATGCTGCCCAACCTAGCTGAATTCTTCTGTTGGCTTCCTCCTCAAAGTTGTTCTTACCTAATTGCAATAAGTATTTTCCCAAGGTAAACATATTTTTGGACTACTTCAAGTGGTGCACCATTGACTGCAATCGGTTCCGGGTCAATAAGATCGTTAAACATGATCTTGGTCTCGGAATGTCCATATGTTCATTCTGAGACCGATGCGCCGAGAAGCATCAACTAGGTTGGTCAGCATACTTTGCAAGTCTTGCAGCGACTTCGCCATTAGGACTATGTCATCGGCAAAGCGTAAGTGTGAGCTGTTCTCGTCATTGATATTAATGCCCATTGCTTTCCAACCCAGCGTGTTAAACATATCTTCCAAGGCATTAGTGAACAGTTTCGGGGATATAACATCCCCTGCGCAGTTGGATATGTTTAGACTGCTGGTTATGTACTTGGACACTCATAGTTGCGGCGTCATACAGAAACCACAGAACTTCAATGTATCGCCAGTCCACTTGAAAACGCTGCAAAGATTCCAGAACAGCCCAGGTTTCCACCACTGATGATAACTTTTAAACAAAAAAGCATATGTAGAGAATCTTATATAGGTACACATTTTGAGTAACTTTTTTATTATTCTCTAGTTTTATTTTACACAATTAAAAAAAAAAACATACTTTTTTTCTTAAATTAACAAAATACTAAATTTAAATATTTATTATTATTTTTAAAAATACTACTCACATTCAGGGCGCCATAATACAAATTTAAATTTAAATAAGTTCGTTATCAACCATTTAAAAAGAAACCTTTTATACAGTAGCCGACATGGCTACTGTATAAAAGCTTAGAATTAATAAAACTTAGAACGGGCTATCACAATTAAATGCGTATACAACAGTTCGTGCCTCTGCTGTTAACCGTTGAGGAGTTCCCTAGTCAGAATCCAACCCTGAGTACATCAACCATGTCATGGTAAAACTTAAAGTATATCTGGCTAATCTTGGATGTCATGCTTGCCATAAAAAAGCATAGTCATCGGAATGTCAGCCTTTAGAAGTCCACTGCTGAACATAGGCCTCCCCCAAAGAGTGCCATGACGAGCGATCCTGTGCCACCTCCATCCACCGACTTCCTGGCTACAATGTCGTCGGTCCATCGTGTGGGGGGTCTCCCCACACTTCGCTTGCTTGTGCTGAGCTTGTGTTCCATTTTTAAATGTCTGTTTAGTTCCGATGAACTAAACAGACATTTAAAAATCGTTGCATATTTCGAACATATATAGTCGAGTCGGGTATGTTTTCAAATCCAGAAAGCAAAAATGTTTTCTTCGAAGGTACCAACAATTATCCAACATTTATGACGTCACTGGCCGAGTTGTGATTGGATATAGGTACTTTCAAATTTAAGATATCGCACGGCATATTTTGATAATATACCACCACACAACGGTACTGCAAAACGGATACCAACCTTCAACAACCTTCAGTGGCGACCCGACATGGCCGTAGGGTCGCCACTGAAGGTCTGTATGTTTGTTCGCACATCACGTAAAAACTACTAGACCGATTGCGATGCAAGTTTTCACTATTAGAAAGCTTAGGGTTTGACTTAAAAACTGGGGTACATGTTATCTTAATCCGATGATTCGATGCCGAGTAATCGATAAAAACTATATTTGACGGCTGAACGAATTATGAAGAAATGTGGTATATTGTACTTTGTAGGTACTTTCGGTCAAGGAATAACATGTATGAGTTACTTTTAAATGAAATGACCAAGCGAACAAAGCCGCGGGTACAGCTAGTACTATAATAAAACTGTAACTGGGCCCAATCTGTATAGTAAATATTTTTTGAAAATTATTATTGAGGTAAACTTCATTATCGATATGGAAGCCAATACAGTTTTTTTTTAAATTTTGTCTATCTGTCTGCTGAATCAAGCTGAAACTACCGGGCCGATGTTGATGCAACATAGCAAAATTATAGCGGATGTTACTGATTAATATTTAAGATACTTTTCATCCCGAAAAACTAAAAGGTTCCCGCAATATAACGGTTGCAAGTTATGAAAAAAAAACACGCGTCAGGCTGAAACTACTAATCAAATCTAATCATTTCTGTCCATCCAAAGGTTGTTTGAAAGAGATCGCTTTATCGCTTTTAGCGATAAGACCGCCCTTTGTACCTATAATCTAAGTGTTTTCCTGTCTGTATCGTTTTATTTTCTTGGTGTCAATAAAGAGTTAATCTATCTATCTATCTATCTATCTATCTAACTACTGGTCGGATTTTGATGCAATTTGGCACAGTCATCGTTTATATTATGGGTTAATATTTGGGATAATTTGTATGCCGAAAAATTAGATGTTCTCGCCATTGATATTTATGCCCATTCCTTTCCAATCCAGCGTCTTAAACATATCTTCCAAGGCATTAGTGAACAATTTTGCCTCACTATGTGTACGTAGTCTATGGTGCTAAATCCTCCGCGAAACCCGGCCTGTTCAGGAGGCTGGAACTCGTCAAGTCTCCTTGCGAGACGAATAGAATGGATTTGAAGTAACCTTCGAAAACAACTTCTTGACGTGGCTCAAGAGTAAAATAGGTCGGTAGTTCTTTAAAAGGGTTTATCCCCGTTTTTAAAGAAGAGCACTACCAAACTCCTGCTCCTCCTTCTGGAGATTTCCCACTGTTAAAGACGGTGCTACATAACCCCTGAAGCTCCCGAAGTACGGGTTTCCCCCTGCCTTCAAGAGCTCCGAAGTTATACCATCCTCACCGGGGGCCTTCCCATTCTTAAGTTGTTTGAGCGCCATCTCAATCTCGTCTAGACTGACGTCGGGCATTTCGTCAGTAAAGTGGCGGGACAGTATTGTACGGGAATCTTCTGTGCTAGGTTCAGGTCTAGAAGCATGCGAGTCGTACAATCTGCCATAGAAATCTTCGATCTCAGAAAGGATCTCCGGCTTAGAGACGACGGTTGTGCTATTATTTGTTTTGAGCTTCGTCAGATTGGATCTACTCAATTGCTGGGCGAACACTTGACCCCCGATTTGGCTTTTCAATTCGGTGTGTATTTGAGCATCGGAGGTCACGTCGCACCAGCTTACTGATTTTTTGAGTGAGCTCCCTTTTTTCTGATAGTGTGGCTTGCTGTTGCTCCCGTCGCTCGTCCTAAGCCGAAGAGCCTCATCCACAATTTTAGACTTCGTGCCCGTACGCTGCAGCTGACAAAATGTATTGCCTTCCTCCTTAAGGATTCCCACAACTTTTTGGGGTTCCTCGTCCACGTCATTTGTGTTTCCAAGGCAGCGAATCGATTTTCCAACTTAAGTTGGAACTGTTCTGATCCCTCAGGGGCCTGGAGCAGGTTGGTTTAGAGCGTAAACTTCACCAGATGACATCTTTCAAGCTTGTAGTCCATATTCAAGGAGCCTCGGACAAGTCGGTGATCACTACCGGTATTAAACCGGCTGATCACTGAGACATCCCCGAATATGTGCTAATACAGAAGTCTGAAGAGTATAACCCTGTGTTTTGCTTTTGTGGACTATGAGAAGACCTTTGACTCCGTTGAAACCTGGGCAGTTATGAAGTCTTTGCAGCGTTGTCAAGTGGACTGGCGTTGCATCGAAGTGCTGAGGTTTCTGTATGACGCTGCGACTGTCTAAGTACAAAACCAGCAGTCTAAACATATCCAACTGCGCAGAGGAGTGAGACAAACGGATGTTATATCGTCGTTAGAAGCGCGAAAGGAAAATGTAGTTTACATAGTCCCTATAAGCTATGTTTGTCATTCACCTTCTGGCGACTGTCAGTTAGTTTAATATACAGTAGGGATATCTGAGGAAACCACAAGAAAAATAATACCACGCGAGCGAAGCCACAAGCAAAAGCTAGTACTTAATAAATGAAGAAGCTCAATGCTTCATTCTATTTCTACTATAAAAGGGTGGCGCTTTTCAGATCGTCTGGTCGTACAGTGATGGAAAGGTGGTGGGAATCAGATTATGCAGTTTGCTCCCTTGTCGTATGAGGTAATTTTAGACTTCGGTGATTTGGTGTCAGAATTTGGCAGGCGGCCCTGGGGTCTCAGTTTAACGACTGCTATTTTAGGTATGAAAATAGCGAGGGGGTTGTGTTTTGTGCGAATACTCAGTAAAGCCAAACAATTTGTGCAATGCGACGTCACGCGACTTTATTTACGTTGTTGTTAGTTTAGGATTATGAAGTTTTCACTTTGTTATCAATCACACTGAAACAATTAACACAGAGCATTAAACGCGTCACAGACGGCTAAGATACGATAATATTTTATCTTAAGATAAAATATCGCTCGCTATACAATTTATATGAACCATCACAAACGGCGAAGATAATATTTATTTGCATCTTACAGTATCTTAAGATATCGAGCGATATGGAATTTATTAAAAGATGTCATCTTAAGATACGAAATATATCGTAACAGATACAAAATATATATTAATATACTATCTTAAGATACAAAATATATCGTAAATGCTCTACAGGTTGCTCTGTTTGGTTTTCGTGACGTTTTTTTAACCCCTACACAAAGAGACTGGTGTTATAAGTTTAGGGTGAGTATCACTGTGTGTGTGTGTGTGTGTGTGTGCGTGTTTGTGTTTGTGTGGCATCGTAGCTCCCAAACGAATGGACCGATTTTGATGCGGTTTTTTTCTGTTCGAAAGCTGATATTATCGAGATGTTTCTTAGACATATGGGGAGAGGGTGAGAAAGAAAAGGGGGGTGAAAATTGTTTTTACATTTTTAATTAGTGCTTGTTATTGGTTTAATTGGCTGTGCCCATGGCTTTTCTCTAGGTTAAAAGTTACCTATGTGTTATTCCAGGAACATAAGTACAGACAGATTAACAGAAAGAAAAACACAATTTAAAAAAAGTATATTATTGTACTTACAGTACATAGTTTATTTAATGCACCCTGTTTTTATTTATTATCTTCATTGTTTTTTTTTTGTTTTTTTTCATGAATTTGCATATCAAATTCGAAATCAGAATTTTCGTCTGATGAGCTATCTAATAAATCTAATAGTGAAACTGTATTACTCATATTTTATCATTCTGTATATAGAAAGCGGTGAAGAAATATTTGTGGCACCTAAGGCGGCCAGCGAGCGAATGAATAATTTCAATATATTATCGTATCTTTACCGTGTGTGATACCCTAAGATGCTATATTATTTTATATGCAGATATCGTAACATCAAATATTATCGTATCTTAGTCGTCTGTGACGCCCTTTATACTAACCAATAAATAAGTACCTAGTCAAAGTAATCTGTACAAATAATAGTGTAGTTAATTACCTACGCCCATATCTACACATATAATAGCCAAATTACCTACTACTAATAATAACAAATGTGTACAGGAAAGTATCTGATAATTTTTCCGCTAGACTTAAATAAAATACAGTAAAGTACTTCTGAAAAAAATAATCTGAACTCTATAATTAGCAACTGGTATTTTCATACGCGGTATGCTGGTATTTAAATGATTTTTTGTTCATTATTATCAGCATAGGTAACATAACGAGCACACAAATTAGTCGTAAATATGTACCTTATCTATTGAAATAGAAATGTATCTAGAAGGCTCATTAACAGCAGGCGTGGCACACAAGAACCATACACTTTTGGACCGTCTCAGCTCAGCTCATGATGTCCTTTTCTCGAAATGTCCTTTTCAAAAAGACAATTTCTCAAAATGACTAGCATTTTTTCGCGGTTTTTACTTTAGTATCCAGGCGCAGGACTTCGGGAGAAAGGGGGGATAGACCCTGGTAACCCAAACAACTCAACAAAATGTTGATAAAGGGCTCTCTGTTACACGCGCAATGTTTTTAAAAGCTTTTATTTAACTTGCAAGGTTTGTATGAATGTATGTATGTATGTTTGTTTAGGTTAAACCTTGCAAACTTAATTAGAACCAGTTCCTATAATCCTTCGGAGTACCATTTTTAAATGTCTGTTTAGTTCCGATGAACCATTTTTAAATGTCTGTTTAGTTCCGATGAACTAAACAGACATTTAAAAATGGTACTCCGAAGGATTATAGGAACTGGTTCTAATTAAGTTTGCAAGGTTTAACCTAAACAAACATACATACATACATTCATACAAACCTTGCAAGTTAAATAAAAGCTTTTAAAAACATTGCGCGTGTAACAGAGAGCCCTTTATCAACATTTTGTTGAGTTGTTTGGGTTACCAGGGTCTATCCCCCCTTTCTCCCGAAGTCCTGCGCCTGGATACTAAAGTAAAAACCGCGAAAAAATGCTAGTCATTTTGAGAAATTGTCTTTTTGAAAAGGACATTTCGAGAAAAGGACATCATGAGCTGAGCTGAGACGGTCCAAAAGTGTATGGTTCTTGTGTGCCACGCCTGCTGTTAATGAGCCTTCTAGATACATTTCTATTTCAATAGATAAGGTACATATTTACGACTAATTTGTGTGCTCGTTATGTTACCTATGCTGATAATAATGAACAAAAAATCATTTAAATACCAGCATACCGCGTATGAAAATACCAGTTGCTAATTATAGAGTTCAGATTATTTTTTTCAGAAGTACTTTACTGTATTTTATTTAAGTCTAGCGGAAAAATTATCAGATACTTTCCTGTACACATTTGTTATTATTAGTAGTAGGTAATTTGGCTATTATATGTGTAGATATGGGCGTAGGTAATTAACTACACTATTATTTGTACAGATTACTTTGACTAGGTACTTATTTATTGGTTAGTATAAAGGGCGTCACAGACGACTAAGATACGATAATATTTGATGTTACGATATCTGCATATAAAATAATATAGCATCTTAGGGTATCACACACGGTAAAGATACGATAATATATTGAAATTATTCATTCGCTCGCTGGCCGCCTTAGGTGCCACAAATATTTCTTCACCGCTTTCTATATACAGAATGATAAAATATGAGTAATACAGTTTCACTATTAGATTTATTAGATAGCTCATCAGACGAAAATTCTGATTTCGAATTTGATATGCAAATTGATGAAAAAAAACAAAAAAAAAACAATGAAGATAATAAATAAAAACAGGGTACATTAAATAAACTATGTACTGTAAGTACAATAATATACTTTTTTTTAAATTGTGTTTTTCTTTCTGTTAATCTGTCTGTACTTATGTTCCTGGAATAACACATAGGTAACTTTTAACCTAGAGAAAAGCCATGGGCACAGCCAATTAAACCAATAACAAGCACTAATTAAAAATGTAAAAACAATTTTCACCCCCCTTTTCTTTCTCACCCTCTCCCCATATGTCTAAGAAACATCTCGATAATATCAGCTTTCGAACAGAAAAAAACCGCATCAAAATCGGTCCATTCGTTTGGGAGCTACGATGCCACACAAACACAAACACGCACACACACACACACACACACACACACACACAGTGATACTCACCCTAAACTTATAACACCAGTCTCTTTGTGTAGGGGTTAAAAAAACGTCACGAAAACCAAACAGAGCAACCTGTAGAGCATTTACGATATATTTTGTATCTTAAGATAGTATATTAATATATATTTTGTATCTGTTACGATATATTTCGTATCTTAAGATGACATCTTTTAATAAATTCCATATCGCTCGATATCTTAAGATACTGTAAGATGCAAATAAATATTATCTTCGCCGTTTGTGATGGTTCATATAAATTGTATAGCGAGCGATATTTTATCTTAAGATAAAATATTATCGTATCTTAGCCGTCTGTGACGCGTTTAATGCTCTGTGTTAATTGTTTCAGTGTGATTGATAACAAAGTGAAAACTTCATAATCCTAAACTAACAACAACGTAAATAAAGTCGCGTGACGTCGCATTGCACAAATTGTTTGGCTTTACTGAGTATTCGCACAAAACACAACCCCCTCGCTATTTTCATACATAAAATAGCAGTCGTTAAACTGAGACCCCAGGGCCGCCTGCCAAATTCTGACACCAAATCACCGAAGTCTAAAATTACCTCATACGACAAGGGAGCAAACTGCATAATCTGATTCCCACCACCTTTCCATCACTGTACGACCAGACGATCTGAAAAGCGCCACCCTTTTATAGTAGAAATAGATTGAAGCATTGAGCTTCTTCATTTATTAGGTACTAGCTTTTGCTTGTGGCTTCGCTCGCGTGGTATTATTTTTCTTGTGGTTTCCTCAGATATCCCTACTGTATATTAAACTAACTGACAGTCGCCAGAAGGTGAATGACAAACATAGCTTATAGGGACTATGTAAACTACATTTTCCTTTCGCGCTTCTAACGACGATATAACATCCGTTTGTCTCACTCCTCTGCGCAGTTGGATATGTTTAGACTGCTGGTTTTGTACTTAGACAGTCGCAGCGTCATACAGAAACCTCAGCACTTCGATGCAACGCCAGTCCACTTGACAACGCTGCAAAGACTTCATAACTGCCCAGGTTTCAACGGAGTCAAAGGTCTTCTCATAGTCCACAAAAGCAAAACACAGGGTTATACTCTTCAGACTTCTGTATTAGCACATATTCGGGGATGTCTCAGTGATCAGCCGGTTTAATACCGGTAGTGATCACCGACTTGTCCGAGGCTCCTTGAATATGGACTACAAGCTTGAAAGATGTCATCTGGTGAAGTTTACGCTCTAAACCAACCTGCTCCAGGCCCCTGAGGGATCAGAACAGTTCCAACTTAAGTTGGAAAATCGATTCGCTGCCTTGGAAACACAAATGACGTGGACGAGGAACCCCAAAAAGTTGTGGGAATCCTTAAGGAGGAAGGCAATACATTTTGTCAGCTGCAGCGTACGGGCACGAAGTCTAAAATTGTGGATGAGGCTCTTCGGCTTAGGACGAGCGACGGGAGCAACAGCAAGCCACACTATCAGAAAAAAGGGAGCTCACTCAAAAAATCAGTAAGCTGGTGCGACGTGACCTCCGATGCTCAAATACACACCGAATTGAAAAGCCAAATCGGGGGTCAAGTGTTCGCCCAGCAATTGAGTAGATCCAATCTGACGAAGCTCAAAACAAATAATAGCACAACCGTCGTCTCTAAGCCGGAGATCCTTTCTGAGATCGAAGATTTCTATGGCAGATTGTACGACTCGCATGCTTCTAGACCTGAACCTAACACAGAAGATTCCCGTACAATACTGTCCCGCCACTTTACTGACGAAATGCCCGACGTCAGTCTAGACGAGATTGAGATGGCGCTCAAACAACTTAAGAATGGGAAGGCCCCCGGTGAGGATGGTATAACTTCGGAGCTCTTGAAGGCAGGGGGAAACCCGTACTTCGGGAGCTTCAGGGGTTATGTAGCACCGTCAGTAGTATCCGACCAGTAGTTAGATAGATAGATAGATAGATAGATAGATAGATTAACTCTTTATTGACACCAAGAAAATAAAACGATACAGACAGGAAAACACTTAGATTATAGGTACAAAGGGCGGTCTTATCGCTAAAAGCGATAAAGCGATCTCTTTCAAACAACCTTTGGATGGACAGAAATGATTAGATTTGATTAGTAGTTTCAGCCTGACGCGTGTTTTTTTTTCATAACTTGCAACCGTTATATTGCGGGAACCTTTTAGTTTTTCGGGATGAAAAGTATCTTAAATATTAATCAGTAACATCCGCTATAATTTTGCTATGTTGCATCAACATCGGCCCGGTAGTTTCAGCTTGATTCAGCAGACAGATAGACAAAATTTAAAAAAAAACTGTATTGGCTTCCATATCGATAATGAAGTTTACCTCAATAATAATTTTCAAAAAATATTTACTATACAGATTGGGCCCAGTTACAGTTTTATTATAGTACTAGCTGTACCCGCGGCTTTGTTCGCTTGGTCATTTCATTTAAAAGTAACTCATACATGTTATTCCTTGACCGAAAGTACCTACAAAGTACAATATACCACATTTCTTCATAATTCGTTCAGCCGTCAAATATAGTTTTTATCGATTACTCGGCATCGAATCATCGGATTAAGATAACATGTACCCCAGTTTTTAAGTCAAACCCTAAGCTTTCTAATAGTGAAAACTTGCATCGCAATCGGTCTAGTAGTTTTTACGTGATGTGCGAACAAACATACAGACCTTCAGTGGCGACCCTACGGCCATGTCGGGTCGCCACTGAAGGTTGTTGAAGGTTGGTATCCGTTTTGCAGTACCGTTGTGTGGTGGTATATTATCAAAATATGCCGTGCGATATCTTAAATTTGAAAGTACCTATATCCAATCACAACTCGGCCAGTGACGTCATAAATGTTGGATAATTGTTGGTACCTTTGAAGAAAACATTTTTGCTTTCTGGATTTGAAAACATACCCGACTCGACTATATATGTTCGAAATATGCAACGACGTCTGCCTTCACTTTAGAGCATCACGGAAGAACCCGTGGTTGCGCTGGCGACCGGGGCGGACCGTGTTGCTCGGCCCTCACGCACGTCTGTGACAGTTCTTTTAGTACAAAATATAAAATAGTTTAGTAACCGCCGCAAGAGAGCGCTTTTTTATGAGGGATTGTAAATGATAAATGATAATTTATCATTTATCATTTCCAAAAACTAACAAATTAACAAAGTAAAAATAATATACAAAGTAAATTCACAGAATTGTTTTCTGTTTTTGAGTTTTTTAATATATAATCTGAAGTTATTGAGACCTATTTTGTTGTAATGATTTAGATGATTTTATAAAAACATTGGCATCGTCGAGCACGTGTTATAAAGTATCAATATCCTATGATATAAAAAACGCGCGATCGTCTGTATAGTTTATCTGCTTGTTTTCAAACAAAACTTGATTTTGTTTGTGAACAAAATCAAGTTATTAGATATTTATTGTACAATCAATTATTGTAACCATCACGACAATAAATATCTAATATTTATCTATCTTTACTGACGGTTCACTTCAGGAAATTATAGGAGCCTTAAAAATATCAAGGAAAACGTAAAAATAACGTATAAAATATGTAAATGGTTATAAATATGGAGCAATACATTTCCTAACGCGCGTGATTTCGATCCACGGACCAGAGGGGGTTACGGGCCTATCATGCTTCCACTGCGCCACTTTACTTCGTGGCGAAAGGTTGAAATAACGGTACCTTTTTATAAACGGGTATTATTGTCATTACCCGCAGGAACCCATATTTTTTTCGAGATAAAAAGTACCCTCAATTTTAACACATAATATAATCTATGACTGTGCCAAGTTACATCAAAATTCGCCCCGTGACATGTGTTCTTTTAAATACCGTTCAGTCCCTATCCTGCGAGAACCCTTGTTTTTTTCGGGATAAAAAGTATTTTAAATATCAATCCATAACATCAGCTATGATTGTGCCAAGTTGCATCGAAATACGTCTCGTAGTTTCAGCGTGATACGTGTTCAAAGAGACAGAAAGACAGACAAAAAAAAAAACGTTTTGGCCTCCACATCGATTTTGAAGTTTACTTATCTCAATTATAACTATCAAAAAATATTTTATGTACAGATTTAGCCCAGTTACAGTTTTATTATAGTAAAGATAGATTGATAGATAATTATAATAGATAGAAGATAGTGTAGAAGAACTGCAAAGAAGTGAAACGCTCTGCCTTCGACAGCAATTTTCCGGTATATATAACTCAGGTGGTAGGTACTATTCATTTAACGTCTAGTATGAATAGTACCTACTTAGCAAGCGAGCTACACCTTTGACCACATCATCGCCTTCTATAAGGCGAGATCAAACTATTGCACAGATCGTAAATAAAGACTCAGAAACTTTGCCTCCTCACTCCAGGACTCTACGACAATGCAGACGGAAACGCTGATGGAATACATCCTGGTGGAGCACCGATGGGTGTTCGTGATCTCGGCGCTGCTGCCCATCTCCATGCTGTGGAAGGTGTGGTCGACCATCAGGAACTATGTGGTGTTTAAGATGAACAGTGCGCCCAAGATGCACGATAAAAAGGTCAAGGAAGTACAGAGGCAGGTAAGTCGGATCGTCAGCTGATGATTAATATAGTATTTTTTTTGTACAATTGTGTGAAGAGTCGAGAAGATCGTTCACCTGATGGTAAGCGCTCCGCCCGACCCGAACAGCTGAATTGCCACCCAGAAAGGGTTATTCCCCTTTTACACAAAATTTAAATTAATTAATTGTAACACAATTTAACTTACTGCCGCGCTCATAATCGTCAATTAACGCTAATCCAGCTTGCTTAGGACGGATCTTGACCAACTTCATGGTAGCACAGAACACCTAAAAATACTACGTATAGAATGGACACTGTGTCCCCCCACCAACCGGGGCTTCCTCACCTCGCCATCGATTCTGAGCTGTCGAGGAGCTGACTTGAGCACGGGACGCGCACGCGCACATCGCGACGTACGCAGGCGCAGCAAGACGGTTGTTTGATGGTAGGTAAAAGTACAAGTACTTAAATTAATGCAATTGACTTGCGCAGCTGGTAATAGGGACGAGTGCACAAAATAATGGATTCATTCCAATCAAGAGGAGATCAGCTAGTCGGGATAAGTTAACTAACCCCCCAGAATTTTAGGAATCCTGTTTAGTCTAGTTACGGAGATGTTGGTGATGTGCCGTGAGCGTGACCGCCACCTACGAGGTTTGTAGCTACAGTATCTACCTACTGTAAAGTTTAATCAAAGTACTTTATACTTAATGCACCACTGCTATCGGTCATCAAAAGCTGTAGGTATACATAATTACTCGTTTTCAAGGTTTTCGTATTTGGTACGCGGTAACGTAGCGAAGCAGGTTTTCATTAGGCTAAACAGAAAATAAAAATTCCTAGCTATATTTTTCATTACTACCTACAAGACAAATTCTAAAACTGAAACCCGACTGCGGTCGGGTAAAAATAGCCTACACGCTTGCGATGAAGACGAATCGATTGATACCTCGCTTGTAAAAATCGGACCAATAAGAGCGACGCTATGGTGGAAAATCCACATACCCATATAAATATATACCTAGATCCATACACAATTAACTTCATTACCCTTCCCTTAGGGCCGGTCTTTCAATTGCAGCATATATGAACGGATTTAACTGATCCGTTATCTGTTTGTTGTTTTTATTTGGGTCTTTCGTTTCGAAATTAATGGACAGTTAGCTAACAATAGTTTTAAAGTGATTTTTTGGCACGAGTACTTGTATTGAAACCTGACCGTAGCGAGGGTTTCAAAAGTACGAGGTGCAGAATAACTTGGGATACATACGTAATTTTCCGTGCGAAACACACAACTTTTCACTACAGCGAGGAAAATGTTCGGTGCTTAAATAATATATTAAATTAGTGATTATAAAAATAATAAAAAATGAGCCGTCGCGGGATGCCTGGCAGATGTGTAATAAATAGTCGAGTAGAGCCGAGTAGAGCCGAGTAGAGTCGAGTAGAGTCGAGAAGAGTCGAGTAAAGTCGAGTAGAGTCGAGTAAAGTTGAATAGAGTCGAGTAGAGCCGAGTAGAGCCGAGTAGGGTCGAGTAGAGTCGAGTAAAGTCGAGTAGAGTCGAGTAAAGTTGAATAGAGTCGAGTAGAATTGAATAAAGTCGAGTAGAGTCGAATATAGTAGAATAGAGAAGAATAGAGTGGAATAGAGTGGATAGAGTGGAATAGAGTGGAATAGAGTGGAATAGAGTGGAATAGAGTGGAATAGAGTGGAATAGAGTGGAATAGAGTGGAATAGAGTTGAATAGAGTGGAATAGAGTGGAATAGAGTGGAATAGAGTGGAATAGAGTGGAATAGAGTGGAATAGAGTGGAATAGAGTGGAATAGAGTGGAATAGAGTGGAATAGAGTGGAATAGAGTGGAATAGAGTGGAATAGAGTGGAATAGAGTGGAATAGAGTGGAATAGAGTGGAATAGAGTGGAATAGAGTCGAGTAGAGTCGAGTATAGTCGAATAGAGTCAAGTAGAGTAGAATTGAATCGGATAATAATATAATCTATAGGTGTTAAAGTATTTTCTGTGGATTGGCGGTATAGAAAATTATTGAATAGAACGGTTCGAATTTTAAAAACTCTTTCCAAGCTAGCGGGTAAAACGAGGTTACGATTTCGAATGACAATCAGTATCTTTCCAAGCTTGTGAGGTGAAAAGGTTTATTTCTTTAGAGTGGCAACAATTTATTTGCGTCTAGCGTCTCTATGGCTGTGATGATTCAGGGAATTTATAAAACGTTTTTTGGTTAAACGTTACTCGGGTAAACAGGTAGTTACCTGACCTTTTCTTTCGAATTTTGAGCGACTTGCTACCATTGTGTCTAGATCAAGTTATTATACACAGAATTTGACCACAATAATAATGTGATTCCCACAGTATAAAATTAGTTATTCTTGATCTCCGATCTACGACTATCATCAAATTCTAATGACTGCATCTGTGTGTGACGCTAGACTATGTAGGTACCTAAATGAATGGAATATTCTTTGGAATATAATAGATTGTTAAACTGTTTACAAAAAGTTCTTAATATATATATATATATAATAAAATGTATGTTTGTATGCACCTGTACCCGGGAGATAAGAGCGTCTATTTGTCAATCATTGTTTTATCTTAGGAAACCCTTCCTCTAGATAACACTTTTCCACGTTTCCAGGTGAATGACTGGCTCGCTGGCAGCCGCTCGACGCGCCTCTGTACCGCCCGCCCCGGCTGGCAGACCATGTCGTTCCGCCAGGGTCTTTACAAGAAGACCTTCACCAACATCAAGATCGACCTGGTGGATATCTTGGAAGTTGATATCCAGAAAATGGTATGTACCTACCTCCTACCTACCTACTTGTAAGAATTTATATTCGGGAGCCGGCATAACTTCAAGGCTCCATCTCGAACACTCCTCCTTTTACTTCGGATATGTGCCTACAACATATTACAGTTGTATACACACGTTGTGACCAACACCGAGGCTGTCCTCTGAGGTATACCTCGGTTCTCTGTTCTCTTTATTCTCTGAGGTATGTCGGTTACCTCGGTTGTTACAGAGAATTAGCAAGCTTAAGTGGCAATGGGCTGGTCACATTTGTCGTAGAACCGATAACCGTTGGGGTAAACGAGTTCTAGAGTGGAGACCGCGAATCGGCAAACGTAGTGTAGGACGACCTCCGGCTAGATGGAGCGACGATCTGCGCAATGTAGCTGGCAGTCATTGCATTGGAAGAGAAGAGCTGAAGATGGGGTTCAGTGGCGCGCCTATGTCCAGCAGTGGACTAGTATATAGGTTGTTGATGATACGTGTGGTAAAAACGGGAGCTTTAAAAGCTCGCCAAAATCATCCGCTTTCAAGATCATCCGCCTTTTCACGAAGCTTCACGACAAGCTAAAATAGATTTTTATCGATTGCTCTTCTTCTATTCGTCGGGTTGAGATAATAAGTACACCAGTTTTTAAGTCAAACCCTAAGCTATCCAACAGTGAAAACCGCATCACAATCAGTGAAGTAATTTTTATGTGCTCTGCGAATAAACAGACAGTCACCATTAAAAAAAAGTTATATTCTTGTTCAGTGGATATGCCCGCGTGGTAATTTCTCTGGGTTAAAGTACCCTGTGTGTACCAGGACCTAAATAAAATACCAATATACCAAATTAGAAAAAAAAACCTTCAGTTGTCAAAAAGATTAATATCGATTGCTCGGCTTCTACTCATTGGTTTGAGATATGTAGTTCACCAGATTTGAAATCAAAACATATGCTACTCAACAGTGGAAACTGCATCAAAAACCACATCGGTTCAGTAGTTTTTACGTGATGCATGAATAGAAAAACAGACAGACAGGTTTAAACTAAAAACATGTTCAGTAGCTTATTTTAAGTACAATAGACCTTTTCTTTTTAAATTATCTTTATTGTTCAGAGTTTTTATTACTTACCTACTGCTTTATTATCATTATATTAAAATATGTCTGAGAAATAACTAACTACTAAAATTATGATCTAGAAGACACCATCTTGAAGAGCTGATGATGCTGATGTGCAGCGGAGACCAACCTTCAATGTTCCACGAAATTGACCAAAAAAGAAAATCTCACGTGACAATATCTTGCTCATAAATCCCACGTTTTCACATGGGTCTTCTGTCGAAGATTCATGATTAAAAGAAACGATACTCGAAAGATTGTGCCATTATTTTATATTTAAAAATAGAGCGCTTCATTAAAATTTTTTAGAAAGCAACTGTTACATACATAATTTAGTACTATCATTTCTTCTATTTCAGAGCTATAACCGGCTAGGACTCACGTTTAGATGTCGAACGAGTATTTCAGTTTCTAGCGTATTTGACGCTCGAAAACATACACACGCATTGCATATTTCATAACATACTGGTTTTTATAATGTGTCAAACTCACAAAGCTTTAACGGTAAACGAGTTGAACATTCTGTACTCGGACTAAATATTATTGTAATATTTAGTCTGAGATTCTGATTTATTCTGATGTTACATCATGCATTCAGTTTCAGCCTAGCAGGAGAGATCTGTGATTATAATAACTTTTTTGTTAGAGATAACTTACGTCAATGCTCCTGCTTAGCATTCTGTTTCTCAAAGTGGTAGGTAGGTAGTTAACACATCTGAATATGTATTTTTTTGTTCGGTTTTTGTCTACCTTCCCATACTTTTTGTTTTTCTATAATTTGAACTATATTTTAGGGAAACCTCAAATAAAAGTTCAGGCTCAGTTTTTCATCAAAAAATCACAATGTTCCAATTTTTTTATGAAAAACTGAGCCTGACCTTTTACTTTCGAAAATTTTGAAAACTTCACGTAAGTTTATAAGTATTTTTTTCCACGTGTAAGTTTTTTTATTTCTGGAGCTTACATAAAAAATTACAACTGTCAAACTAACTTATTTTTTTATTATTTTATTAGTATTTTGTGAAAACTTTGTTCCCCTTTTTTAACCCCTTTCATCTTTTTGTGTTCGTTGCTACCTCTTTATAGACACACTCTCTAAATATAAAGTCTCTAAATTCAGCGGTTACGAATATATTACGTTGTTCCGTCTTTTCCATTTTTGAGCTTTTTGAGAGCCATCTCGATTTCTTCAACTTCATCTTCCGCGAGAATCTCCGGCTTAGAATCACAACCGCTTAATGTGGTCAACTTCGTCTGCTAGCTTCGACCAAGCTGTTGTACGAAGACTTTTGACCCCCGATTTCGTTCTATCGCTTCTTCTATAGCGCTTGTATAGGAGCGTCGGAGGTCTCACCTTACCAGCTTTGATATTTGCTTATCCAAAGCCCTCTGAACTGACGAAGTGACTGCTGGATCTTCACGTCGTTTCTCAATGAGCTGCAGATACTCCAATGAAAGTTTTGATTTCCTGCCTGTACGCCGCATCTCGCAGAACTTCGTTCTCTCTACCCTCAGGATTCCCACCACTTGGTGAAGTTCCTTGTCAATGTCAACATCAACTGTGCTTTCCAATCCAGCGAATTGGTTCTGTTTCGAATCCAACAACTGTTTGGAGCAGGTTAGGTCGGAGCGTGGACTTCATCAAACGGAGACGTTCAAGCTTGCAATCAATATCCAGAGTGCCTCGGACAAGTCGGTGATCACTCCCTGTTTTAAACCTAGTGATCACAGAAACATCTCTGAATATGCGCTAATTAAGTTACATCTAATGTCTAATTAAGTACATGAGAAGAGCCGAAGATCGGGCTCAGTGGCGTTCATTAGGAAAGGCCTATGTCCAGCAGTGGACTAATGCAGGCTGTTGTTGATGATGATAATGTTTAAAAAGTATGAAAATCAATATGTTTTAATTAATATATCCGATACTACCTTTGACACCATCATTGATGCCACATAGGTATATTGCTCCAATCTATTGTTTGTGATATAATTTTTATCCCAGTTTTGATGATAGTGGAACACTCATTGGTAATTATAAATTTGTTATTAAGTTTATTATTATTTTTTGTAGAGAAATCTAAAAAAGTGACTGAGATAAGAAATGAATAAATCACATCCCACCAATGAGCACCTCTACAGGGATGTTAACCACTGTCCATACGCGACTCTCTATTATTATTTTTTTGAAATGATTTTTATTTATTCAACACAAACTACAAAAACTTAACATAAACATAATATTATTAGCAGCAGTAAAACTAGATTAATAAGTCATTAATGCTGAGAAGGTCATTGGCACCCAAACTAGGATAAACCTGTGGTATGGCATGCCATATTATATTCTGCTCTATACGTGAGTACTTCCCGTTTTTGGCTTTAAAATGAGATGACATTCATCTCTAACGGGCGTATCTGCGAAGCACCGCTGCATCGCTAGATTCAGAAAGGTGTTACCAGTTTCTGTGCGTTTTTCAACTTTAAATCGGCACATAACCTGTCCTCACATCAAATCAAAGTACCTAAATTTATTGATTTGTTTTATCTATAATACCATAAGGCTTTTTTCTCCTTGTTCACGAGACGTTAAGTTTTTGACTTGTTAATGTTGCATATTTACAATAACGCACTTTGAATTTTGAAGGTATTATATGAATTTCAGACAGTTCGCTGCGAACCGCTCGTCACGATGGGGCAGATCTCCCGCACCCTGGAACCTCTCGGGCTGGCGCTGCCTGTGGTGCCGGAGCTGGACCAGCTGACCGTGGGCGGGCTAGTGATGGGCACGGGCGTGGAGACCTCCTCGCACCAGCACGGACTGTTCCAGCACATCTGTCTGCAGTACGAGCTGGTGCTCGCGGACGGATCGGTCGTCACTTGCAGTAAGGTATTGGTCCTCTCAACATTATTTATTATTTTGATCTGCTGAACTGAATTTGAGGACTCAACTTTTAGGACTCATCGAATCAACACGTTTGTATTGTATGTATGCTATCTCCACTTGGATTGGTTTTCTGATAGCTTAGATCTCGGAAGTGCCCAAGAGATTATATATGTCGTGGCGATAACATAGAATTGATCATTTCATGAAATGGCCAAATCATGATACAGTTCTATTTCATGTAATTTTCGGTCACATCATGAAATGGTTTGACCAGATTAATGAATAATCAGCGTTTGACGATATGAACAGCTAAACGCACGGCTACCTCATTATAATTGTCAAACATTAGTTATCATATAGTAAAATAGAAGGCGAGTTTGGAAGCCCAACTTAGGTTAGGTTAGCCGTGAAAGGTTAGAAGGCTATATTACCTGTTTGAACACCCTTGGTATGATGAAAACCCTACATAATAGTAGATTGTATGACAAGGGACCAAAATCATATTTTGACGACGAGTGCGCTATTTTGAATCCAGATTCCTAAGTAGAATCCTGAACGTAGCGAGGGATTCAATATACGTCGCCCGAGGAAATATAAGTTTGCGTCCGAGTGTTACACTCTACTTTTAACACTCGCCTTCTCTGAAAGTCTTGAACAGAAAATACCTACTTTGCTCCCTCTTTTCGAGAACCCAATTACATTTTTTCGAATAGATGGGATGAAAATGATATTTAATGATGTGGCCAAGCGTGGATTAAATATCATTAAACGTTGATGTTTCAACAATATGGTCAGTTTTAGCTAGCCATTTAATGAAATAGAACCATTTCATGAAATTATCGACCACATCATGAAGTTATCAATTCTATGATAAAGCTACGACATATACATTAGGTATTACTAGGTAATTTATTATTTTCACAATGTTGAGCACATATATCAAACAAAAACCCCTCTAATTAAGTTAAAATAACAAGAAAAGAAAAAATGTTTTCTTACAGTAGCCATGTAATATTACGACAACCAAACGTGTGTGCCAAATTTCAGCCCGAATTTTGTAATCAATATTTCACCCACTTTCACTGAAGGTCAGTGAAAGTGGGTGAAATATTGATTACAAAATTTCAGGACATACATACATACAAGCGAAGTCAAATAAAAGCTTTTAAAATACTAAGATTAAAATACCAAAGATATCTATAATCACGCATGCTATTACAAAATCTGTACATTGTACTTCAACGACAACGACACTAGCGCTCCAATCCTGGCCAGAGCCAATTTTTGATGAGCGTAAAATATGTGTTAAATAAATATGCATAAAATTCGTTCTCATCATCAGCCCGTTTTCGTAGCTCTCTTTGTGCCACTGAGCCTGATCTTCGGCTCTCCTCATCCAGTTACTACCAGGCGCCTTTCGCAAATAGTCACTCCACCTACCAGAGGGAGCCCTACACTACTTTTGCCTAAACGTGGTCTCCACTCTAGAACTCGTTTCGATTCTAAGAGTTATGTGACCGGCCCATTGCCACTTTAGCTGGCTAATTCTTTGAGATACGAGTAAGTCGGTAACCTTAGTTCTCTGGCGGATCACCTTATTTCGGATTCTGTCTGTTAGAGAAACTCCGAGCATAGCTCTCTCCATAGCTCGCTGAGTGACTAAATTTGTAGACCAGTCTCACCATTGAGTGTCCACGTTTCGGCTCCGTAGGTCATTAATGATAGAACGCAAGCGTTAAAGACTTTCATCTGAAACGAAAACCACGAACGAAAGACGAAATACTTCAACGCTGTGTTGTTTGTACTCGGGTCTTGGATATAGTAAGTATTGCGTTGATGTGTTTGGCCACCCGCGCTATGTAATCCTAGGGAGTATGAGTGTGGAGTCGTCACAAATCTTGAGCTTCACAAATATCTTAAAGTAGGTGTACAAAAATAAAAAACCCTATCTTTTCTTAAACTACGTAAATATCACACAAGAATATTCAAATCGAAGAATGTTCTGTTGTAGTTTTTACCTACCTTCTTCAATTTTAAGATCGTACGCCTATTTATTCAAAAAAATTACAAAGAATATTTTGAACATCTATTTCAGGAGGAAAATCCGGACTTGTACTACGCAGTGCCGTGGTCATATGGAACCTTCGGATTCCTCACCTCTGTTGTCATCCAGCTTATTCCAGCTAAAAAGTAATTATCTAAGTCCGATATTAATCTCTCGCATATTTTTATTATAAATTATCTTTTTAATAATTCGCGCCCAGGTTACTTCATTATTTCCTGGCTAGGCTACCCATACATTATAATTTGTTCCACCACTCGCTTTATTTTTTAGTACCCGATTGCGGAGGGTTAGTTTTTGGGTTGTAATATGTATGTGGGTATGTTTGTATGTTCCTTTGGCATGTCCTGCAGCCTAAACAGATTGATGGATATTGATAAATGAGGTATCATTGGATTTGTCTTAATTACTAGAGAGAGGATATATGAAATGTCAAGAAAAATAATATGACGGCCATATTGTATATTCTATATAGTTCCGTCAGATATACAGTATTGCCATATTGTATATCCGACGGAACAGAGACTGATCTTTGGCTCTCCTCATCCAGTTGCTACCAGCTGTCTTTCTTAAGTCGTCACTCCACCTGGCCGGGCGGACGCCCTACACTACACTTCAGATTGCTAATTCCTTGAGCTATGTCGGTTACCTTTGTTCTCCGGCGGATCTCCTGATTTAGGATTCTGTCCTTTAGAGAAACTCCAAGCATAGCTTTCTGCATAGGTCACTGAGCGACTTTAAATTTGTGGACCAGCCTCACTGTGAGTGTCCACGTTTCGGGTCCGTAGGCAGAACGCACGTGTTGAAGACTTTCGTCTTTAGGCATTGTGGTATGGACGATGAGAAGACCAAATTTACCAAATACTGCCCATCCCAACAAAATCCTCCTATCGGCTTCCCTGTCGAAGTTGTTCCTACCCAATTGCATAGTCTGCCCGAGGTAAACATATTCCCGAACAACTTCAAAGAGGACATCGTCAACGATGATCGGTTGCGATGTAATAAGGTCGTTAAACATAACTGAAGGTTGCTTACATTTGGGTAATTCTTGAAAATATGTATAGTTTCCGGAAAAGACTTCGCTCATTTTGCATTTTCCCACTCGATAAAATTGTAATAGATTCTGTATCACATTTACGGAGTAGTTTGTTTGTAAGTAATATAATACTTTCGCTACTTGAACTTGATGAACGCATTTACGTGAAATTATTTAGTTTTTGCAGTTTCAATATTCCTTGTCTCTGTGACGATGATGTCGTAATTCGCGCGCTTTACGTTTTTTCCTCCTCTCCGTACATTCACATGATTCCTTTTTTAAATACAGCCAGCGCGCCACGCGACCCGATGAACAAAATTCATGTTCCAAATTCAAAACTCATTAGTGCCTGAAAATGCCTACTTTGCTTCGAGGAACCAATCAGCGTTTTTCGAATAGATGGGATGAAAAATGAATTTACTGACCTAATACTATGATTAGCATCAATAATAATATTTTCCCGCACGTAATTATTTTACCGCGTGTAGTTATTTTACCGCATCTTTGCGCTTGTTAAACGATTGTGTCAAACATACACTCACACAAACACACATAAACCCTGAACCTATATATAACTTTCTTAGCGCAAATATAGTACCCTCGACAGCGGATATATATTTGAGCCTTTTGGGGTAGAGTGGTAGAGACACTAGGGCCGTGGGGACCAGGAGCTCACAAATATACAAAGATCTATCGGGGCGTCTGGTCAAAGCAACACGAGACCAAAATGCTGGGCTTTACTTTGCCCAAAGACTAAGCACACACCATACAACGTGGCAATCCTTCTTTTTTTTTTTTTGTTCTAGACAATCGTTTGACTACGATCTCACCTGATGGAAAGCGATGATGTGGTCGAAGGTGTAGTATTGCTTGCCTAGTAGATACCTATTCACTCTTGACTTGAACACACCGGGGTTATAATTTACCGGAAACACTGACGAGGGCAAGGCATTTCACTCCTTTGCAGTTCTTATAATAAATGAAGAAGCGTAACGCTTCGTTCTTGTGCGAGGTATTTCAACCATGAAAGGGTGGCGCTTTGCTGATCTTCTAGTCGTACGGTGATGGGGGAATCAGGTTGTGCAGTTCTTGTGCACACTCTCCATAGTGCAATCTGTAGAATACCGCCAGGCTTGCTACCTCACGTCGACTTTGAAGCTTACTCTTTATCAGAGTGTCATCCCCAATGAGCCTGATAGCACGTCTCTCAATTGAATCCAAAGACTCGAGCTGATACTTGGCAGAACCGTCCCAGAGGTGGCAGCAGTACTCCATACAAGATCGGACCTGTACTTGATAAAGATTCAAAAGCTGTCCCGGTGTGAAGTACCGCCTAACCTTAGACAAAATACCCAAGTTTTTTTGCAGCTACCTTGGCTTTGGATTCAATATAAGACCCAAAATTCAGGTTTGATGTGAGTTCGACACCCAAAAGCTCCAAATGGTCGCCTATTGGTATTGTTACACTTTGGAAAGACTGAGATCGGTGTAGAGGACTCTTTTTAGCAGAAAACAAATACGCCTGCGTTTTAGTAGCATTAAACTTAACCAGGTTAGCATCGCCCCAATCGGACACGGCTTCTAAAGCTAAATTTAAACGGTCTACCATAGCCTCTCTCTGAAACTGGACAGCGTCACAGCTGGCTTGAGCATTGCCAGCATGCTGCCAGCATTTTGGGAACGTTGCCCACTGGTAGCGGAGTGTTAGACTAGTTTGAGTATTACTTTGTTTTAGGTTAGCATAGTAATTGTATTTTCAGTCATCTTGTTTTTTTTTTGATTAAAATTTTTTTTTTTTTTTTTTATGTTTTTTTACATATTCTTATTAGAATATGTTCATATTATTTTTTTATGCTATGCATAATAATCCCTTGAATGGTTTTATGCGCGCTTTGGTAAATACTGTAAACACAGTACTTAAGTAATTTAATAATCAATAATAACAAAAAGTCGAATTTACAACCCCCTACTAGACGATTTGAAGATTTGATTTTGATTAAAAGATTTGTTGTTTATAAGAGGAGTATAGTATTACTTGTTGGTTTCCAGGTTCGTCCGCGTCCAATACCTCCCATGCACGAGTCTCGAGGAGCTATCGAAGAGGTTCAGAGAGGAGGCTCTAAAGAAGAACCCTCACCAGTTCGTAGAGGCTCTCCTCTACACCAAGGAGTCAGGCGTGGTGATGCTGGGAGACATGGCGGACGAGGTCGGCAGGGATGGGAAGGTACTTTACTACGTGGATCAATCAATGAAAATGCACGCATACGGTTAATTCCATAAAAAAACATATTTTTTTGTGAAATTAACCATATGCGTTATTTATTAATTACAATTATAGTGGTTCATTCTAAATTGAAAGGCATTTAGTTAAGGAAGGACACTTTGTTATGGACAATATTACTCAGACAAAAAAAGAGTTATTCACGTATAGCAGTAGATTTATTTCCACCAGGGACATTCGGTGGTATTTCTGAAGGGGAGTAAGGAACGCTCGCGAACGTGTGTGAGGCGAGACACGTTCGCGAGCGTTCCGTCCCCTTGAGAAAGGCCACCGGATGTGGTTGGACCATAGTTGGAATAATTCAACTGCGTAAAATCACGTTAGTTTTCATGATAATATTATTTCGGTAAGATACTTATTGCTCAATTGCCTTTTCAATTCGGCGTGTATTTGAGCATCGGAGGTCACGTCGCACCAGCTTACTGATATTTTGATTCAGCTCCCTTTTTTCTGATGGTGTGGCTTGCTGTTGCTCCTGTCGCTCGTCCATAAGCCGAAGAGCCTCATCCGAGATTTTAGACTTCATGCCCGTACGCTGCAGCTGACGAAATCTAGTGCCTTCATCTCTAAGGATTTCCAAAACTTTATGAAGTTCCTCGTCCACGTCATTTGTGGTTTTCAAGGGAGCAAATCGATTTTGATTTTGATCAACTTGAGTTGGAACCGTTCTGATCTAACAGTGGCCTGGAGCAGGTTGGGTTGGAGCGTAGACTTCACCAGGTGGCATCTTTCAATATTGTGGTCGATTTTATTCTTGAGCCTCAGACAAGATTGTGATCACTACCGGTATTTAACCTTGCGATCACTGAGACATCCCTGAATATGATGTGCTTATTGTCCGTCATGATGAAGTCAATCCCATTTTTAGTCACAGTGACGGGGCTTTGCCAAGTCCACTTCCTCTAGGGTTGCTTTTTGAAGACAGAATTTATCAAAACGAAACACCTCTTTTTCCAAAAAGTTAACCAGCATTTGCCCCCTGTGGTTCCTGTCTCCATAGCCGTGTGAACCTATTTTCGATCCACTGCAAGTCTGTACTCCCACTTTGGCGTTTAAGTCTCCCAGGATAACATTGTAGTGGGCCCTTGTGGTGTTATGTAGGGCCGAAGACATGTCATCAAACATATCTTCTCATCATCCGAGTGTGTTGAGGTAGGTGCGTAAACTTGTACTACCTATACCTTTCAGTCAGCTTAAAACCCAGGTACTCTACCCTGTTCGACACACTGGATACTTCTACAACATTATCGCTGAGGACTTTATTGACGAGGAACCCCACGCCCCACTGAGACTGCTGATCGCCCTCTCGGAAATAGTACAGGTGGCCCGATTCCAGGGTTACTGTGTCCTTCCCTTCTCTTCGGACTTCACTTAACCCTAGAATGTGTCACCTGATCTAAGTAAGTTCCGTCTCAAGTTGCGCCATATGCTCGTCAAGCCTAATCGTTCGTCCGTTGTACGTAGCCAGAGTCATTTGTTTTTGTTTGGGATAGCCTACGGTAACCCGGGGATTATTCGCACCCCCCGCCCTGCCATTTTCTTGACCGCCACCTTGGTCAGGACTAGCAGGCCGACCGGGAACTGTGGGCCATTTTTACTTTGTGCCGTTCATCAGGAGGGTTTGCCCATAATCGCCACGCTGGGCATGCAGGTTGGCGATCGCAGGACGTAGCTTCTCGCACCGGTGACGCTGCTGCCCGTCACCTGCCTGTGTCATTTGGTTACGCTTGTTTTTGGGATGGTTATACCGCCATCTGTCGGTCACCAGAGCCTCGTTCGTTATCCAGCAGGATGACCGCGTGCAGGTGAGGTTGGCTTGGACCAGTAAGATGTTATTTCGCTCCCGAGACACCCCATTACCGAATTCACTTATATTATTTCTGCAGCCGGCTAAGTGGTACTTACTTAATAGTAGATTATGCACCAAAGGGATAATGATATAGGAATATATAACCAAGTATAAATAATTATTATTATATAATGTGTTAAAATGTTGAATACTTTTTATCCCGAAAACTGACTGTGCCAAGATCCCCGCCACGTTTCGTTCACCGATAGACTTACGTGCCGCTAGCTATACTGTATGACTCATACACTCATCATATCGTTATCTCCCGCTTATTTTGTTTCTGCAGCCAGCTAAGTGGTACCTACATAATAGTAGATTATGCGCCAAGGGCATAAAGCAGTGTCTTACGTCACGGGCTGCATATTGGACCCTGAGCGTAACGAGGGACTCTAGTGAGGAGATTTAAAGTTAACTCGCTTGAGAGTTAACTTATGCTGCCCATGACGTAAGACAGGCTTTACCCTCGAGGTGAAAACTCTACTTTTCATATCTTCTGCGAGACAATAAAAACAATAAATGCAACCAAACTTGCGTGGCTTTGAAGTTGGTGCTATGTGTTGGAAATAAACCAAAAGGACGGATTCGAATACACCCTTAACTCCTTTTGTTGTTCTCCATTGATTAAAATCGTTATTGGCTTTTTAGTATATATCTTTTGTTTTTACACGATAGCCCAAAAAAGGAGTATATTGTTTTTAGCTTTCATGTTTGTACGAGTATATTATGTTAGTATGGGAGTTTCTTTATTCCACCATAACTTTTAAATGCCTGAACTGATTTAGACGTATGGAGTATCGTTAGAATCCTTACATCCCCCCAAGTAACAAAGGCAATTTTTTTTTTAATCTTTCAATATTGGGCCTGTATGGAACTATATAAACCTTTTTTTTTTTTTTTTTTTCGAAATTTACAATATGGTTTTCAAATTGAAGGTCTTGATAAGCACATTCCAACAGTATATAATTTATTGGCAAAAGCTCTTTTTTGTCAGGTCAGGCGTGTTTTTATAGGTTTTAAGCTAGTTATTTCCGGCAGTAATCCCAAAGCGTCTGAAAGCGTAAACTCCGGAGTCAAATCACTCTCGCTCGACGACATAATGTGTCAACTTGAAAATGATAAAATACGGAAATGTTAAACTATCACCAAACACCGCCTCTTGTTTCACATTCTTAACAATCGCTTTTTTTGTGTTCTACGTATGGTGACCAGCTCGATTTCCGAATAAACTCTCTTTACAATGTCATGCGAATTTTAGCGTTCCAAATTCATGTCACATTGTATACGTTGGCAGTTTCATATAACTTTATATCCCTTGGGTGTTAATGACTTGCTTTACTTTGAGATTGCGTGATATGTAATTGGACATTGTCGAGCTGGTGGTATGAAAAGTTTATTATTGTTCCAGTTGAACCCCATCGGCACCTGGCACGCGGAGTGGTTCTTCAAGCAGGTGGCACGCCACTTGAAGAGGAAGCGCTCCTCCGTGGACTACATCCCGCTGCGGGACTACTACCACCGGCACACCAGGAGCTTCTTCTGGGAGCTGCAGGTATATTATTATTATTGAAAATATGTCAGTGAAGCAACCTTTGCAGTTGACAATTCGTTTGTATTTGTCAGAGTTTGTAAGACCGCCCGAGGGCCTCTGCCCTGTTTTGATTATTATTATTGAAAGTATGTCAGTGAAGAAACCTTTGCAGTTGACAATTCGTTTGTATTTGTCAGAGTTTGTAAGACCGCCCGAGGGCCTCTGCCCTGTTTTGATTATTATTATTGAAAATATGTCAGTGAAGCAACCTTTGCAGTTGACAATTCGTTTGTATTTGTCAGAGTTTGTAAGACCGCCCGAGGGCCTCTGCCCTGTTTTGATTATTATTATTATTGAAAATATGTCAGTGAAGCAACCTTTGCAGTTGACAATTCGTTTGTATTTGTCATAGTTTGTAAGACCGCCCGAGGGCCTCTGCCCTGTTTTGATTATTATTCGCTACTTCTCATAGTTTGGTATGTTAAAATGGTCGCCTAGTCTATCCAATATTGTTTTTTAGATTAATAGAGTCTAAAATAGTATTTATTGAATTGAAACTTTCTGAAATTTTCTATGTGTTTACTACTATAAGAACTATGTGTTTAGAATGTTATGTTATGTGTTTTTTTGACTTAAGTCCTGCTTAAATGAGTAACTAGTTTTAGATATTGATATACTATTTTTAACGGTGAAGGGCAAGTGCCTTTAATACTAATACATCCCATTACTACTTAGGACATACTGACAACCTACAAGCCATCACATGCCTTTCTAGCCCACTACAAGTTGGCGGCGTAGCTTATCCGCTGGCGGCATGGGCCCGCTTAATTGCAGCGCTTAATAACATCAACGAGCCAAATGAATAAATTAATAATTTTTAATTTTATAAAGGTACAATAATGTTCCCTATATTCCAGGATATAATCCCCTTCGGCAACCACCCGATCTTCCGGTACCTGTTCGGGTGGCTAATGCCACCGGAAGTGTCCCTCCTGAAGCTGACGCAGCCGGAAGCGGTCACGAGGCTCTACGAGCGCGCACACATCATTCAAGACATGCTGGTGCCCATCGACCAGCTGGAGGACTCTGTTGAACTGTTCCATCAGGAGTTTGAGGTAAACTGTGGGGAAATGAGGGAGTACTCTGTATAAGGATAAGTTGACAAAAGCTGGATGAGCAGATATATCGGCAATATGTTTGAACTGTGGGTAAAATAACAAAAATATAACAGTAAGTCTGATATCTGTGAGACCTCTAACGAAGAAAATTTGTAATCTGACTTTTGTACTTGTACTATTATTATTCTGTGCTTTTGGTGAGGGAGACACTGGAAAGATAGCGCAGTAATTTTGGTGAGGGAGACACTGGAAAGATAGCGCAGTAATTTTGGTGAGGGAGACACTGGAAAGATAGCGCAGTAATTTTGGTGAGGGAGACATTGGAAAGATAGCGCAGTAATTTTGGTGAGGGAGACACTGGAAAGATAGCGCAGTAATTTTGGTGAGGGAGACACTGTAAAGATAGCGCAGTAATTTTGGTGAGGGAGACACTGGAAAGATAGCGCAGTAATTTTGGTAAGGGAGACACTGGAAAGATAGTGCAGTAATTTTGTGTGAGGTCATTTTTATAAGAACTTAAAATAAAATAATGATAAAAATTAGTTAGGTAAGTATATTTTTTAATAGCAACACTCACTGTTATTCTCCTCCATTCTAAGTTTGTCCGGAAGAAATCTATTTCAGTGATAAGACCCCTATTGTTAGACTAAGCTCAAATTCATAAATGTTTAATTCAGATAAATAGGCAAAAATAGGCATAGCTCTTTTTTAAAAGAGCGATGGTAGCTTACCGGTTCAAAAATGCGACTTAGTATCCAACAGTGTTTAGTCGGTGGATAACCGCACATAACTTGAGTTTACTTGAGTCATTTTGCGGACCAATGACTTATGTGCGGTTATCCATAGCTCCTTGCTTTGGAAGGCACGTTAAGCTGTCGATCCCGGCTATTATTGATTACTCAATAGTACTTAGTCGTTAAGCCAACTATTATGTATTCTGTGGTTAAGCCCTGTCAGATGACTAGTTCTGACACCAGAGGTCAGCACTACATCATACGACAAACAAACATGCCAAAATGAATAAGAACAAAAACTGAAATAAAAATTGATCAAACCCATAAACTAGATAAAGCATACTTTGAGTAAGAAAAGGAAATTTCTCTTACATGTGCCGTCTCAGACTTGAATCGCACAAAGGAAAAGGAAATACCCTTCTGACTCTACCGGTGCTTCGGAAATACAACCGTTAGAGAAGAGAGCACACCAAGACACTCTACGTGGGAAACACTTATTACACGATTGCCCAAAAAATAAGTGTAACGTTTTTAGGGTTATTGTATGTATGTATGTTAGTTTATTCATTCCACCATAACTTTTAAGTGCCAGAACAGATTTGGATGTATCGGGTATCGTGAGAATCCTTACATCATCCCGACTGATATAGGCTAGTTTATTTTTAATCTTTGTTTGGCAGTCGTGTTTATTTCTCTTACTTTGATGATTTACTTGATTTGAAAATTATTTTTAATTGTTAATTCGTTCTTTAAGGTGAAAGCACAGAATAAATAATAGTACCTTCAAGTAGTGAAAGTGTTTATTTATCCTTCGTTCCTCAGGTATACCCCATATGGTTGTGCCCGTTCAAGGTGTTCGACAATCCGGGGCAGCTGAGAGTCAAGGAAGAAAAGATGTTCGTGGATATCGGCGTCTACGGGGTGCCTAAGGCGAAAGGATTTGAGACGGTTAGCTGACAGAATTATTTACTTGTTTTTAATGTATCTAGGTCTAGGGCCTAGGGTATAGGGCCGTGGAGGTGGCTACATACTGGAGCAAATAAATCTAATAATATTATAAAAGAGCTTATTGACACGATGAATGAATGAATGAATGAATGCATCTAGAAACGGCGAAGCAGTTATTTTGTACTCATACCACATCTTTGCCAGATTTTCTACCGCCAAGCAGTAGTATGAAAACATTTCTATGTTCCTGTTTGAAGGACAATGTTTCCTGTGCTAAAACCAATGTCTCAGTCAGGGCGACGAGCGCAGTGCAGTGGCGTTTAAGATTTTATAAACAAAGTTTTCGGTGGCATTGCTATTATTATGGATAGGCTTACCATAATTCAAGAGCTCTTCTTGTCTCGTCACAAAGATAAATTAAAAGAAAAATTGAGAAGAATCGTAAACTACGATACTCACTCGCAACAAAAAGTCAAATAACCTATAAGAATCATCATCATCATCAGCCTGTATTCGTCCACTACTGCACATAGGACTCTCCCAATGAACACCATAGAGCCCTGTTCTTCGGCTCTTCTCATCCAGTTTCTGCCGGCCGCGTTTCGTCACTTCACCTGTGTATCCACAAATGACTGACGCTTTATAAAACACTCGTATCGTCATAAATACACAATAAACACATTTACTTTTTGGGGCGAAGTTATTTAATCATAATAGATATATGTAGCTATAAGTATACTATAGGTACATGCGATTACAAGTCACCGTCTATACTTTTCTTTACTTCTTTCCGTGCTATATTGTTTGAAAGAGATTCTTCTGAGCTATTAAACTACCCGATTATGGTATTGTGATTAGTTAAAGTTTTAACAGTTTATTATTTAACGTGAAGAAAACGTATACGTTAACGTACAGGCTCATCGTTAAATTTTAATATATGTAATTGATTACCTAATAGGTTCACTCTAGAGCAATGAAATCGACTCGAGTACTTCAAGCGCGCAATTGCGTTTTTCTAATACAGAAATTAAGTAACAGACAAAGAAAACTAAAATTAAATTAAAATTGCATAATTGTAGTGTAAATCTGTTTAGTATTTTTGAGATAAGTCGAAATTGAGTGCATTGCTAAAAAGCAAGCTACAGGAAAAGTAATTAAAGAAATAACGTTATTTGTTGTTAAATAAAGATTAATGCATTCGAGGCGCGAAACTTGGCGTAAATGAGGAGAGCAATATTTTCATGCATTAATTCTAACTGTACTTATGTTCAGAACTAAGTGTTAGATTTTAACGATTATTTTTTCATGAAGATAATCAATGAAGCTTTCAAATTAAATAAAATAATAATACCATACAAAAATACATTTTTGACAGCGTGCAATTTGTTGTTAAGTCGCTTTCATTGTTCGCGAGTGTATATTATACGATTAGGTATAATTATTGATTCTAAAATTGCAGGTGTCATCAACCCGGCGAGTAGAAAGCTTCGTGATACAAAACGAGGGGTTCCAAATGTTATACGCGGATACTTACACGACCAGGGAAGAGTTCCGGCGGATGTTCGACCACACCTTGTACGACAAAGTGAGGGACTCCCTGCCTTACTGTAAGGAGGCCTTCCCCGAGATCTACGGGAAAGTTAATAAGAATGTACGAAAATGAATAGGTTATGTTTGTGTACCATTGTTTCTGTTGCCGTAAACTAAGTAGGTAATCTTTAATTTTACTGTAGCAACTTTGTCAAAGAACCACTTGCTGTTGGAACTTTATAAAAAAATGCAGCGTTTTACTTACCCGAAATAAAACGCGTGTTAACAAGCACACATTATATATACCCCCCCCCCCCCTGACCCCTCCTCATTATAGCTAAGAAGCATCTCGATCACATCACTTTTCAATCATAATAACCGCATCAAAATGGGATTATTCGTTTGGGACCTACGATCCTCACCCCCATTCCCCCCCCCCCTTTATAGCTAAAAACCATCTCGTTTACCCCAGCTTTAAAACATAAAAAACCGCAGCTAAATCGGTCCATTCGGTTGGAAGGTACGATTCTCAACCTCCCTTTTCTCACCTCCCCCCTCTCCCCATCCCCCATATATTTAAGAACCATCTCGATCACATCAGCTTTCAAACAGAAAAATCCGCATCAAAATCAGTCCATTCGTTTGGGAGCTACGATGCCACAGACAGACACACACACACACGCACACACCCTCTCACACACACAACACACACACACACACACACACACACACACGCAGTTAGTGACACACACCCTAAACTTATAACACCCGTCTCTTTGTTCGGGGGTTAAAAATACTTACATTGGAAGCTTTATATTGAGAGTAGCATATCCGTTTCCGTCGATTTCGTATCAGTTTTCGTGCTTTTTAAATGCTTCATGCATGTCCGGTCCAGCGAAACCAAGCGGTTGCGCGCCAATTTTACCCGACTGACCGGAAGGTATTGCGTTTATCAGCCTAAGTATGTTGTTCCTTTGTGGCACTATATATATACCGAACGCGTGGGCCGATTTTGATGATTCATATTATATCAATCGATTTGGCTTAATCTTGCAAGTGCTAATTAAATACATGACATCAATCAAAATTCAATACGGCGACAACCAGACTCCATTTTGTAAAAAGAAAAAAAGTTTGCGAACTATGTATATGGGGTATCATTGAATAGATATTTGAAAATCTTTTTAGGTTTCTTTTATCATTTTACATTTCAAATTACCATTTAGGATCTAATAACGATTTAAATTTAGTAGTCGGGGTTTATCATTGTGCGTAAATTTTCTTGTTGCTGTAGCAACCCTGTCAAATGATTTGTTGTCACTCTAACCAAAGTTAATTAATTTTGGTCTAAATATAAAATCAGACGACCAAACAGTTTGTAACCGTCTTGTAATGTTACAAACTCCAAAGTTTGTTGACGTCACAGATTCCCTCGATTCAGGGCTTCCGCACATGAAAACTCGTCATCAAACCCTCATACATGCGGGAACGAATAATGCCATCGAAACTAAACAATTCCAATGAAATATCTTGGGAACGGCTGCACTAAATAATGACAAGCACCATCACGCCAACTCAATCCAAAAAACAACAAGAAATAACACTGAGTTCGGTGCAACAGTGGGTGCAACAGTGGGTGCAACAGTGGGTGCAACAGTGGGTGCAACAGTGGGGCTTAGGTGTGGGAGCTAAAATGCCAGACAGACAGACAAAAGCTTCTATCAAAAGTCTAAAACCGCTTTTTATTGCACTAAGTGTCAAAAACGAATAGGAAAGCAATTACATTAGGGCTGTCAAATTTAGTTTAGTTTGTGCCAACCAAGGTGCCAGCAGAATTGCACCAATGTTGTAGTAGGCCCTACCCCAATAGGTACTCGTACACATTTGCGTTCTGTGATCTTACTGAGTAGGGGAACCTGTTACGTGTACAGTCTGTAGACAATTTTTTGTTTAAGTAGGTATATTATGTATCTATTTATGGAGAGGTGAATACTCTAAGAAATAAAAAAAATTGTTATTTAGAAAAGTCTCACTTATTATTATGAAAGTGTATCCTAAACCCCCTAGCCCTTAAGACCCATCTAGACCAAATCCGTTTATTTACAAACATATTTAAAGTAAAAATGTTTGTTTAGATTTCGTGGTTTTCCTTTTATTTAATTTACCATATTTGTTAGAGATTTAATAATAGTCCTTATGATTGACCCTATCGATTGATGCCATAAAAGTACAGGGTCTTTTTTTCAGATCTTAGCAGGTTTGATTACCGAGTGTGGCTAGAAAGTTTTCAAAAATCTTTGAATACAGATTGGTTTGGTTTTGGTTTTTTTAAATAAAGGAATGTTGCCTTTGAGTAAAATTTGCTAACTCCAGTATTTAGAGTACTTTCCTTCCGGGTGCGGTTAAAAAAATCCATTATGTATTATGTTGTGTATTTTTAGAGCGCTATATATAGTGCTCTAAAATAACACAGGGTGTGTGTTGGGCTGCACTGCTGTATCAAAAATATAACAAATACAGCGTGTGTGTTTTGCCGAACTGGCGTCGGGTTTATAAAAACATAACGTACATGTTTTCAGCAGTGAACTTTCACTTTAACACTTGTTAACGTGTTAAAACCGCACATTACTTAGAAAAGCCATTGGTGCGGAGCTGCGGAGCCTGTAGGACCGAACCTACTATCATTGGTGCGGAGCTGCGGAGCCTGTAGGACCGAACCTACTATCGATTTTACATAAGACAAGGTTTGTAGTAGGTTTTTTTACTACTAACATTCTTCAAATATGGTATAGGGTGGCTAATGTTAAAAATGTTACGATTACTTATGAGCGAGCATTGTTCGAGAAGCATACGTTTTACATCATTTTTTTTACAGTAATGAATCGTTTTTGTTCTGGGATCAAAACTATTGCCAGAACATTAAGAGCGAAGAAACGTGTTACTGCAACTGCTTCTGGATCTTCACCAGGCAAAACCAAAAGATCTTGCTCACCAAATGTGTTATGTAGGTATGCTGAGTAGGTGCATTACTCTCAAGACGTATCCCTTAGAAATAATGGTGTTGTTTGGAACGCGTGATACCATTTTGCATTCCATTCACTGTAGTTATATGTGTGATAATGTTGATATTTCAGGCAATGGACTCCGGAATAGAATATTACAATATTGGCAACTAGATATCACATTATAAACGTATTGTCATACAATCAGAAGTCAGTGATTAAAAGACTTTTAATTACTAGAACTGGCAAAAATTTCAAATATAAACTTTAACTTTAATGCGTATAAAAATACAATACTTATTTATTTAAAAAAAACTGAAATCATGTCTATGAATTCTTATTATCACTATGATATACAGATGGCCAATCTATCTAATCCTGATAAATTAAAGGGTTCCCGCATTATAGGGATTGAAAGTTATTTAAAAGAACACGTCACGCTGCATTTATAATCAGTGAGTGTTGCCAGTGATGACATACTGCACTGAGACGTGGTCGCTAACTATTGGTCTCATACACAAGCTCAGCAGCCCGATTTCATAACTTGGCTTCAATCGAATTCTCAGTATCTCAGTATGCCTTGCGATAGAGTCGAATTTGCTATGAAAAAAGTGATAATCCGATTGTAGCCAAGTTATGGAATTGCTGTGCTGAGTTGCACAGCGCGCAATGGAGAGAGCCATGCTCGGTGTTTCTAAGTAATCAGTGGATGGAGGTGGCACAAGATCGCTCGTCATGGCGCTCTTTGGGGGAGGCCTCTGTTCACCAGTGGACTTCTAAAGGCTGACATGTTGTATCACGCTGAAACTACTGCACGGATTTGATGCAACTTGGCACAGTCATAGTTTATACGATGAGTGAAAATTGAGGATACTTTTTATACCGAAAAAATAAAACGTTTCTGCGGGATACGGGTCCAAATTCTGTACACTGAAGATATTTTATTAAAAAGAAAATGGAGGCTGTTCTATTATTCGTACTGAAACCAAAACAGTTTTTTTTCATCTTTGTCTTTTGTCTGTCTGTCTGCCTGTCCGTATCTTGGACGCGCATCATGCCAAAACTACTGAATGAATTCAAATGAAACTTGGCATAATTTGAGTTCATACTACGTAGTAGGACATTGGATACTTTTCATACCGGTAAATTAAAGGGTCCCCGCAGGACATGGGTATTTTATTTGGAGTTGGTATTCATGTTTTACGGTTTATAGTTACTTCCGTAGTTCACCTTTAGAATACTCAAGGAATATACCTCCAAATTTCAAATACCTAGGTCCACCGGTTTAGGCTGGGCGTTGTCTGTCAGTCAATCAATCAGTCAGTAGGTATGTCACGGTACTGTTTTATAACCATGATTAAAATAATGTAATAAAACACATATTTATATTAATCTGCCAAAGTGAAGGGAAATAAAGCAGTAAGTACTAGAAAATCTGTAAAGGGAAGATATTTAAAAAAAAAAAACTAGGCTAATAAAAAAAAGGCTACTGAAAAAGAATAAAACATTTTTAAAACTCGTGTCTGTCTGTTAGTCTGTTCACGCATCACGTAAAAACTACTAGACCGATTGCGATGCGGTTCTCACTGTTGGATAGCGTAGGGTTTGACTTAAAAACTGGTGCCTTGTTATCTCAATCCCATGAGTAGAAGCCAAGCAATCGATAAAAAAATTGACGGTTTAAGGAATTTTGTTTATATGTTGGTATATTGGTTTAGGTCTTGGACTAGTAAGTAGTCAAGTCTTTTAACCTACAGAAATGGCCACGCGTATGAAGCCGCGGGTACAACTAGGGGGTAATAAACAACGGGTAAAGATACATTGAATACGTACAAATATTACATCCACGGCTCAGTAACAAACATTTCACACAAATGATTGCACCTTGCGGGATTCGAACCGTATACATACTCACTTATACAATTTCGTGTGTTTTGTAAGTAATGTAAAGTTTCTTTGTCACAGAAAAAATACCTTTTGATTCTGCAGTTGAAACAAGTAGTTACCTAGTCATCTTGGATGCTAATAAACATATTGACACGCATTTCATGACTGTTGGAGAGTGGGACAGGGTCCATATGGTACAAATTCATCCATTGTTCTTTCACTGAAAGCAGTGCTCTTGAAACCGAAACCATTATTAAGTAGGTACATTAAATAAGTACCTACCTACCCTTATGTACTCGTCGACCTTAAGTTAAGCTTAAGTTAGGTTGTCTCATCTTAAGCTCAGCAGCAGTAAATTCCCACAAATTTCCTGCAGATATTTTTATAACATGATACAAGCTGTAGATTGGAATATATTTTGTAGGCACTTATTATATCAAGGACTGAATTACCTAAAGATTCACATCAAATCATCAGCCGGTAAATGTTCGGTGTCCCATAGGATCAATGCGCGTCCCCCATGATTATTGGGGTTTGCCATAATCATCACTTTTGATAGGTGTCTTGGTGATCGTACAAGTTGGTGATAATAAACAGGAGGATGTTCTGGTCCACACAGCAGTCAGCACCCGAGGGATGAAAAGGGGTGGTTCTCTTATTAATCGACGTTATCATCATCAGCCTATACTTGTCCACTGCTGGACGTCCTCTCGTAATGCACGCCACTGAGCTCGGTCTTCAGCTCTCCTCATCAATTTTCTTGCAGCCGCTTTTCGCAGGTCATCACTCCACCTGGCCACAGAGAGTTCTACGCTACGTTGCCTGCTGCTGATCGATGTTATATTGTATTTAAATGTTCAATACACAACGCAATGACTTTACTCGATCTATAATGAAGTGTTTCTTTTGTCATTGATCTAATTGATCATAACATAGACCTCATTGAACGACTAAATCGAAAAAAGGCTTCGAAAACCGATATGTTACCTTATACCGCGGTTTAATCGTTTTCAGTCCTTCCTTTTATCAATACTTAGTATTCATGACATTCGTTATCAGTTCTCAGAAATGAGTGATCGCTTGGAATAGATGTTTTCTAATTAATTAAACATACATATCAGTTTTTAATTTGAAATACAGTCACCACTCGCTCGATGGGATGTCATCACGAATTAAGCAGGTACGAGTATACCTAAATTACGTGATGTGCCTGTGCATGCCCAGTTTTAAAATAATAGACGTAGAACCTACATCTTGTAGCCGGTCTTACCGGACAAGGACATAGGTAATATTTATATACGGAAATCGACAATTCGAAGGATGCGCGTGAAGCTGACTTATGGATTCTTCTGCAAGAAGACGCCTGGGGAAATACACAGCCAGAAATTTGAACGCCAAGCATTAGTGTGCATAGGTACATTACTGTATTGCAGATTGAAGAGCGATATATTTAACCACATATATTATTAAATATTATGAGACTTTAAAAACAATGTCTTAAGGTGACGAGCGCAGTGCGGTGCAGCAAGTGTTACGGGCAGGAAGTTCTAGGTAAGCACTGCAAGTATTACGGGCAGGAAGAACCTGCTTTTATGAATCTCTGCTGTGAGACGAGACAGTCTCACATAGTACATGTACATAATATGCTGCGAAATCGCAGCGAGTGTGACATCCTACAATAAAATTTAATGGCGTCATAGTTTCTATCTACTTTACCTACTTATCTCCAGAATTCTTATTTCGTCCCCGGCGTTGGGCAATTGTCTTGTTATCGCGCGCTCTTGACCTCATGCCACCGCCCAATTTCCACGACGTGCCACTTCTACTTTAAATGATGCTTCGTGTTGTGCCCCATTTGTTTTAAAGGGAAGCTGGTAGCTTACGCATCATTAGAAAAATAGGCGGAACTCAGAAACCTAATGTTCTCTTGGAAAAAATGGAATATTTCCATGTAAAATTGTTTGCGTCAGATATTGTTTTTGTTATTTTTACCCACAGAACAGTATCTCTGTTCTGCCACAGAATAAACAATAGCTTGTAGAATAATTCTGCCTTGGTATCCCAATCGCAGAAGTATATCAGCAGGTATCAGAAAACTCAGAAAAAATAAGACTCAGACTCAGAAAAAATAACAAATTCCTCAGAATTTGTTATTTTTTCATTATTTTAGGGAGCAAAGAATTACGTACACATTAGAGGGGGATATCCATACCAATATATAAAAGTTGAAACGTTGTCTGTTTGTTTGTTTATATGTTTGTTTGTTTGGGGAGCTTTCACGCGATAACGGCTGGACGGATTTTAATGAAATTTGTAATGGAGATAGCTTATACCCTGGAAATAAACATAGGATAATTTTTATCCCAGAAAATTGTTAGTTTCCACGGGTAACTGGGAAATATTGATTACTCGCTGTAAAGAACGGTTTCCATGGAAAACAACGAAACGAAACAAACAAAACAACAAATCAACGAAATAACAAATCTGTCAATCTGTTAAGAGCGTAGACACAGTAGGTACATATATAGGACTATATATGTAATGTGGCGTAGGTGCTATACCTACTTTTGCATTTGTTTTTAATATCCTAGAAGAACAAAGGATGCTTTTTTCGCGATAAACTGTAGTCCGCGTGGACGAAGTCGCGGGCAGGAAATTTAGTACTTATTGCATATTTACATGTGAGGGGTTTAAATGCACAAGTAAACTAGAAAAGGTAGCATTCGCTTTCCCTTAAACAGTGATTCAGCTATACAATTCATGAAGTGCCAATTAGATGAACTACACGAGAGCTCCGGGATTCTGCCGCGGGTTTGTTATCGACAAGGTTATGTACAATACCTAAAGTACAGACCTATTTTCTGTAAACTTGTTAGATCAAATTTTGCTCATTAATCTAAAAGCAGCGAGAGAATGACACTTACGACACTTTTTTTTTTAAATTGTATTCCAGTTACAGAAATCAAGCACATTACAATGAAATTAATAGTATGGTATTACTAGTACAATGGGTAGTCTTATCGCTTAGAACGATCTCTTACAGACAATCTTTGGATGGAAAGTATCAGAGGAGGAATAAAATAGACGGCAGTGTACAATTGGAAATTATATTACAACTAGCTTTACCTGTGGCTTCGCACGCGTGGTTATTTCTGTAGGTTAATCAAAATCCGTCCAGCGGTTCGCATTAAGGATGATGATGATGATGATGAAAATGATGAAAAGTATCCTATGTGTTATTCCAGGGTATAAGCTATATCCATTCCAAGTTTCATCAAAATCCGTCCAGCCGTTATCGCGTGAACGCTCCCTTAAAAGTACTCGATGTACTTTTCCATGACCTAAAACACCAATATAACAACATTTAATCAAAATTCCTTCAGCCGTCAAGAAGTTTTTAACGATTGATTGCTCGGCTTCTACTCATCGGATTAAAGTACTTACACCAGTTTTTAAGTCAAACCATAAGCTATCCAACAATGAAAACCGTATTGCAATCGGTCTAGAAGTTTTTACGTGATGTATGTGAACATACAAACATACAGACAAACAGACAGACAGGCATGATTTAAAAAAAATAACAAATTTAAAAAAAGCTTATTTCAAGTACCCTAAACTATTTTTTTGTAATTATCTTCACTGTACAGACTTTCGTACTTATAAAGCGGCTTTGCCTGCGTGGTCATTTCATTTAAAAGTAGCCCATTCGTGTTATTCCAGGCCTAAAAGTACCTATAATAAAGTACAATATATTACATTTCTTCAAAGTTCGTTCAGCCGTCGAATAGTTTTTTATCGATTGCTCGGAATCTAAACATCGGATTAAGTTCCAAGAACCCCAGTTTTTAAGTCAACCTAGAGCATTTTTTTATTATCTTCTTTGTATAGTTTTTTTCGTTTTTCGTACTTCAACATCATCATGTCAGCCTTTAGAAGTCCACTGCTGTACATAGGCCTCCCCCAAAGAGCGCCATGACGAGCGATCTTGTGCCACCTACATCCACCGACTTCCTGCGATGGCTTCAATGTCGTCGGTCCATCGTGTGGGGGGTCTCCCCACACTTCGCTTGCTTGTTCGTGGTCGCCATTCGAGAACCTTTATCCCCAGCGGATGTCGGTTCTGCGAACTATATGGCCTGCCCATTGCCACTTCAATTTGCAAACTCTGAGAGCTATGTCGGTAACCTTCGTTCTTCTACGGATTTCCTCATTTCTGATTCTATCACGTAGTGAAACACCGAGCATAGCTCTTTTCATTGCACGCTGCGCAACTCTGAGCTTTTGTATGAGACCAATAGTTAGCGACCACGTCTCAGTGCCGTATGTCATCACTGGCAACATGCACTGATTATAAACTTTCGTCTTGAGGCTCTGCGGTATCTGCGACGAGAAGATATGGCGTAATTTCTCGAGCGCTGCCCATCCGAGATGGATTCGTCGGTTGACCTCTTTGTCGAAGTTGGATCTAAGCAGTTGGATCGTCTGACCCAAGTAGATATAGTGATCAACAGCTTCGATAATATCGTTCCCAACATAAACCGGCATGGGTACGACATGGGCATTTGACATGATGTTCATCTTGCCCATGTTAATTTTAAGACCCACCTGTTGGGAAACAATATTGAGGTCACTGAGCATTGTGCTTAGGTCTTCCAGGGTTTCAGCCATGATGTCTATATGTCATCAGCAAATCGAAGGTGAGTGATGTATTCGCCATTGACGTTAACACCAAATCCGTTTCAGTTCAGAAGCTTGAATATATCTTCCAGTGCAGAGGTGAACAGTTTCGGAGAAATAACGTCTCCCTGTCTCACCCCTTTTTGCAGCTGGATAGAATTCGTGCTCTAATCCTGAAGACGAACTGTCATGGTGGCCTTGCTGTACAAACACTTCAACACTTCGATGTACCGGTAATCAATCTGGCACCGGTGTAATGACTGTAGCACTGCCCAGGTCTCGACTGAATCAAAGGCTTTCTCGTAGTCCACAAACGCTAGACATAGTGGCCGATTTATACTTCGGTCTTCTGTATAATCAACCAGAGCGTATGGATGTGGTCTACGGTGCTAAAGCCTTTCCGGAATCCAGCTTGTTCGGGAGGCTGAAAGTCGTTAAACCTACGAGCGAGACGGTTTGTAACTACTCTCGAAAACAGCTTATAGACGTGGATCAGCAGCGAAATGGGCCTATAATTCTTCAAGAGGGTTTTATCACCTTTCTTAAAGAACAAAACCACTACGCTCCTGTGTCACGCCTCTGGCGTATTACCCTCGAGGATGACGGAGTTAAACAGCTTCTGAAGGACTTTAAGTACCGGTGTTCCACCCGCTTTCAGTAGCTCTGTCGTTATTCCGTCCTTCCCTGGTGCCTTGTTGCTGTTTGAGAGCCATTCTGATCTCGTATAGGCTGACGTCCGTTTCGTTTTCGTACTTATTGCTTTATTATAAGTATAGATAGATGACTGTGTCAAGTTGCATAAAAATCCGTCCAGTACTGTTCTGTTAAATAACATTCAACCAATATTTTGCGGGAACCCTTCAATTTTTCGGTATGAAAAGTATCCAATGTCCTACTTTGTAGTATGAGCTCAAATCATACCAAGTTTCAGTTGAATTCATTCACTAGTTTCGGCGGAATGCGTGGGCAAGGTACAGACAAACAGACATACAAAAATGAAAAAAAAAAACAGTTTTGGCTTCAGTATCGAATAAAGTGTAACTTACAAAAAACTTCTAAATATCTTCAATGTACAG